>CM021729.1:19696072-19851510 GCA_011074415.1 Stictonetta naevosa
TATTTATTTTTTCACTGATTTCGGGTTGCTGGTCCTTCTGTGTCAGACTTGGTTTAAGAAATAAATAAATAAAAATACCGGCACATAACGGTTCGCCGCCCGCCGTCGCCCTCCGTGAGTGACTTTTTTTTATTTATTTAATTAATTAATTTTTTTTCCGCCGGCGTCGAGTCGAAAAAGTGGAGAAGAGAAAAGGAGGAGGGCTGCCCGGAGTAGAGCCGAGCGGGCCGTGCCGTGCCGTGCCGGCATCCCGCGGCCCCGAGCCGCCGCCCGGCCGCTCGCCCTGCCGCACCGCCCCAAACTCCATCGCCCTCGCCCATTGTTTCGCGAGCCCCTTCGCTCGAGTCACTCCGGGCGATGAATGCACTTCCTCTCTTTTGTTTTCCTTCACATCCGCAGCGGTTCAATGGGAGGAGGGAGAGAAGGGAAGCCTCCCCTCCCTGCGTTTGGGATCGCTGTTCCCAAGCTGTGTGAAGCGGCGCAGAGCGCTCGGAGCGCACTGAGCTCGCAAAGTTGCGCGCTCCTCGGAAATACGCCCTTGCTGATCAGTGTTCTCAACTCCATGCCGATCAGATCTGTCAGAGGAGTGCTGAGTGAAATCCGTAGACCGCCGTGTTAGGTAGCGTAGGCACGCACATCTGCTG
Source organism: Stictonetta naevosa (assembly GCA_011074415.1). Taxonomy (NCBI): domain Eukaryota; kingdom Metazoa; phylum Chordata; class Aves; order Anseriformes; family Anatidae; genus Stictonetta; species Stictonetta naevosa. The sequence continues at coordinate 19,696,717 of CM021729.1, forward strand.
GGACTCGCGGGCCTCTTAGTGCTATGAGAATCTGTTAGCTGTTCTTTAACTTCTCGTGTGACAGCGTTTGTCTGTGGAGAGTGAATAACTCTTTTCATAAAAAAACAGTTTCTGAGACTTTACTCCTTCAGATCCTAAATCTGAACAGTGGAGAGGGGACTCTCAGCTGCAGGTTGGGACTATATGACAGATTTTAAAAGGATTTAAAAGTTTTGAGAGGTAGATCTTAGTGATACCGGATTTCCTTCTCCTAAACCTTGTTTAATTCATAGAGTAGTGTAAACCGGATTTCTGCCTTTTGACAAGAATTGAACAGCAGTCTGTACTGCTTAAGGGGTGACATAAAAACCTTGATGTGAAAGCCTGTTGTTGAGTTCTGCAAACGCTGCTGTTGAGTTGATTTTTTTTTTTCTCTTCTGTAACTTTAATCAAGTAATTTTGAAAGAATACCATGAATATTTAACAGAACCTGTTGCTTACTCCTGCACATGCTTAGCCAGCTCTTCATTTAATAGTATTTAAAGCTCTGTCATGAATAATTGGAGTACCAGAAAGACCCCATTCACACATACACTGCATGCAGTAATAATTTTAAAAGATTTGTACCTCAAGGTTGTCATTAGAGTCTGGTTCTAAGGTAGAAAAAAATAACCGGTTGTAAAAAGTGGCCAAGTTGACATGCTGTCATCTAGAAAAAGATGGCAAGGGAGAGATCCTATTTACACTCAGATTTCATCTACTAGTCCTTTCATTGAATCTGTTTTCCTATTGTCCTCTCACTCCTCTTCTGTTCTTTTTCTCACCTTCATCTGTTCGTTCAGTTAGCCTAGAGACTAGTATGATGAATTTCCAAGCTGGAAAGCAGATCATATGACACGATACAGAATGTAGTCCCAGTTTAATTCTTCTTAGTAAATACTGATTAGATGAAGTCCCTGAGTTGGATTCTTGACTGACATTTGCCCTTCTTTATAGTACAAGCCAAAGTAATGAATTCATTACTTTATAGTAGTAGTAGTGTGCATTCTTACTGTTTAAAAGAAAAAAGTTGAATCTTCTGCCATTATATTGTTCTGTGGAAGTATCCCCTGTTCTTTTACCACTTCTTTTTAATATGGTACTGATACTTTCCTTTAAAGCAGTCAAGAATATTCAGACTAGGATTAAAAAAAGGCTTCTGGATTAAGACTATTCAGAAGTAGTTGTGGTCAGCTAACTTTACTTCATATGACTTTGTCACTTCTAAAGGTTAGAAATAGAATTGCTAAAGCAGATAAATCAGCTTAAAAGCTGTGTGCTTGCTTAGCTGAAGGTACATAAAAACTCTGAGTTCTCCAAAGTGTTTTTTTTAATATAATCTAGCCATATAGTGAGAAGCAGTACATACTTAAAAGCTGAATTTGTACAATAGCTACTTTTTCTGTTTGTACACGATTTGCTTCAAAGCTTGGTTTACAGGACACACAAACTGTTTCCTTTTAGATGCGAACCTGATGTAGTTGTGTTTGGTGCTGTGTACCATCATGCTGTGTTTAAAAAAAGCCAGGAAGCAGCTTGAATTGAGTCTCAAAATGTAAGCTGTAAGTAAATATGCAAACCTGGGTAAATCTTGTTTTGTGTTGATATGTGTAAGGTTTTTATGGTGTTTACGCTTCTAATAAAGAAACTGAGCCCTTCATTAGTTACATCCTGATTACATATACCTATTTCATTTTACTAGAACATCTTTCTTTTATGTATAGTTACTTGTTTTGGTTATGTTCGTAGAAAAACAAAATCTTCTGAATGCAGAGATCTGTAGTATGTATTCCTTTACAGTGAGCAGATTCTAGGTAATGGTTTTTTAAGCTTTAACTACAGGAAAAAAGAAAAAAAAAATAAAAAAAAAACTTTATTTGAAAGAAAAGCCAGGAGGAAATTGATCTTCAACTTCTGAAATGTTAAATATAATTTTGCATGGATTGAAATAAGCATCTCTTAAAAAAAAAAAAAAAAAAAAGACAGCTATATACTTGCATATTCTGCATCACAGATATTGATTATGTCCTGATAAAAGCTTATTTCTGCTTTCTTCCATGAGTTTTTTTGGTAGGCGCTGATCTGAAGCAGTATGTTTCAGATTGCCTTAAACAACAGCTCTAAGCCCCTGTGATGGTGGCTACAGGTAACATGCAGTTCCTTCGTTTGGTGAGAGGGATGTGGGAGTGTGGGAGAAATCTTACTGCCAGATGCAGCTTCAGTCACATTTCTAGAGCTGATGAAGGTTTCTCTTTGTTGAACAGATGAGTTGGGTGCTTCAAGCCTTCCCTTTTCCTTTTGCTAATTTCAGTTTAGCCTGGAAGTGGCTGGTAAGCAGTGTCTTGTAAATCTTGAGGTAGTAACATGAGCTTTTTTTGTTAGACTTTTAGAGAAATTGACCAACAGCAAACATATGAGCTATATGTGAAACCTCTCAAATATCAAAGAAAACACTGCATTTATTTGTTTTATTGTCTACAGCTATATTTTTTTCTGTAAATGCTGGAAAATTTTTGCAGGCTTCTTTCAATTTGGGATGGTTGTATTGCATAAAGTTTGCATAGTTAATATTGTGTATGACATGGAAAAATTCCAATTGTAAATCTTCTAATACTCCATGCACTGATTTTTTGGGTGGGTGAGTTGAAATGAATTCCATCCTTGCATTCAGAGTCATTGCAGTAGGGATGGAAACAGGCAGTGTAAATGAAAATGTGGTGTAAATGCAGTGTTGCTATTTTTGTGGAACTGGTGAGTCAATTTATGTGAATTCCACATTCTTTCTGGAAAACATGGCAAGGAGCACAGTGACTGTGGCCTTGACTATTCCTTTCCTCCACCTCTGAAACAGGAAAATAGTTGTCTCTTATAGACACTTTGAAATACTGTGCATAGTGCCTAGACCTTTGCAAAAAGTAAAACCTTAAAGGTTTTCTACATGTTCTTGTTTATTGACTCTCCTAAAAATATGTTCTGATAAATCAAACAGAAGGGTAATGATTTCTTAGGAAAAATGGTCTTCTCTGTGGCTCCTAAACAGATGTGATTTTCTGGATTTAGGAGGCTCATTGAAAATAATTCTTTGTCTGAAATATTGAAAGATGTTGTGAAGAAGGGTCAGCTGGTAAGCTGTGCTCTGGAAGAGAAGAAAGGAAATATCAGACTGTAACTGCCTCTTGAATGCTGTTCGTGATAGGGAATGTGTTCTTGGGGTAGTCTGCTGAGGAAAAAATGGTGATAAAAGCTGAAGACTTTCTGCTCTTTCTCTTCAGTCTGCAACATAAAATTATTATAGATGAGGTTCTGGAAAGATTCTTCATATTTTTCACTGATTTTGATGCAGTGTGTGTATTCTTTATCCTGCTAGATGTGAGTTGTGTAGTTGAGAATCAGATCTGATTCACCAGCTCTGCCTCTTGGTAAGCATGTGCAAGAGTGGTGAAAGATTGAACACAAACAACAACAAAACAAAAGCAACCAAAGAGACCCCCACACAACTTTTCAATTTGCATTTTCACATAGATTCAGATTAGTTGAGGGGAAGGCAGGATGGACGTCTTCTGGTGTTGTGTGGGAATAGCTTTGTGACTGCACTCTGCATTCATCCTCCACTTTTTGTTTCTGTCCAGTCCTGTCTAACACTGCTTACTGAGGGGTCGCTACTCTGCAAAGTAATGCTCAGAACAACCTAAATTGTCACACTTCTTTGTTTTATGTGGTGTTTGCATGAGCCTTGCTGTAATCACAGATATATACTGTATTTTTTTGCTATAATGGTAAATTATTACTTTTCCCCGGTAGAGCCATCTTTATTTTTAAGTTACTGCAAGTAGCTTTATAGAAAGCAGGGTATCTTAGGTCTGTTTTGGTGATGTGTACAGGTTGGAGTAGATATTTTATTTGCTTGAACAGTGGTAGGCGGTGGTAGTTGCTGTTAGAAAGCAAAGACCAACCTTTTGAGAGAGGAGACTGGTGTAAAAAACTCTTTTCCTTTCCTCATTAGCTGTCACTTTTGTGGGTCCAACAGAGCGTACAATCTCTTGATCAGTTAATTTACCTCTGTTTTCCAGGCATTCACGCATTGTTACATGTTTGTCAGCTCTTCTAAAAGGCCTTGTGTCAGACTTATTTTGCTATTCTTTGAGCTGTGAAAGCTTCTCTGTCTTTCTACTGTCTTCCCTTCTCTTAGTATTGTGGTCACTTTATTTCAGGGTTTAAAATAAATAAAGCTGCTAGCATTTGGAACTAAAATAATTGGCATGGGGCCAGCTTGGTGTCTGCAGCCCATATCACACTTCTCTCTAATGCCTTTTGATAATTGCAGTAACATTTCTTGATAATGTTTACAGTATGTCACAAAGCTGACTGACTGTTTTGTGTTAGGTTTGGAATGCAAAGTATAAACTTAATGTTCCTTAATGTAAAATACTTCAGTGAGCTACGAAGTGGAATCCGTAATGATTTGAACTGAGCTTGGTTGTGTTCTATGGGTCATAAAGGAAACCAGTTTGGGAGTCCTCTGTGCACTAGTTAGCCCCTGCTTCTGAGTCACTTAGCTTACCCCCAAAATCTGTAGTGTTTTTTTTTTTTTTTGTCTGTTTGATCCCAGCAGCTTTAGTAATAACGGGGATAGTATCTGCATGAAGGATAGGAACTTATTAAAACATTTTTTTTCCCAACTGACAGATAATTTTAACAAACAGTTTTTTTACTCACTGTCGCAACTAACGAAATAAGTAATTTTCAATGTTGTCTTTTTGAAATTATTTGTAAGATGCTTAATTTTAGTGTAGTTTCCCATTAAAATTTTGTCTGTGATGCCATTTTGTGTCATGTTTGATATGATAATTTCTCGTATTTGTTTTTACCTGTTGATGCACTATGTTTATTTTAAGTTTTAAGCTTTCCATTTGAGTTGTGGATATCAAAATTGCTCACAGACTTTGACATGCTGTTAATTCCTTTCCCCAATAGATTGAAGCAACTTTTTGCTTAAAGCAGTGCCAGTTGCCCATCTGAATGTTAAAATTACATAAAAGCACATAAACGATTGTGAAGATCACAAAACAAAATACTCAAAACTGCAATTTGATAGTTGCTTTTAATTTTCTTTTCTTGGCTTCACTTTGTCTACTTTAAAATAGTGTTGACTTCCTCCACCATCTTATCTTTACCTCCTATAAGACTAGTAAATCAGAACAGCTTTTCCTATCAACAGCTCGTGACCTTTTCAATGTTGTTCAATTCTTAGTTCTCAGCTTCTGCTCTTGTGCTCCTGTTGCTCCTTTGTTCCCCCACCTCTCCATTTCAGTCTCCCTTGACTTTAGTTCTTAAATTTAGCACTCCATGGTGGCATATAGCAACTGTGATTAGTGCTAGAAAGGTGTCTGCTCCTTTGAGAACTGAGCAGACTCAGTGTCTGCTCCTTTGAGAACAGATGTGCTCTTCAGAGGCGTTAGGTACTGAGCTCCTACAGAACTAGTGTCTACAGAGCAAATTACATTTAGAGTAGATTGTTCTTTTTGAAATTCTTTGGTTTTGTATATATAACTGGCTTTGTTTTCACAGGGATATTAAATAATGCTTAGATGGTGTGTGGGTATCCTCCCCCACCAAACTTCAAGACTCTGTCAAAGCAAGGGAACAGGTGTGTTGAAAATTCTGAAAGAATTTTTAATCATTCCTGTCAGAAAGAGATCCAATTTAGTAGCAATGTACCAAAAATTAATCTTTGCACATATGCTATAAAGGAAAAATATCAAACAAGTTCTGTAAAATGCTAAAGTAATCAAAACCATAATCTTACAAAAAGTAGTAAGTGACCTTAGTTAAAATATGGGGTAACCATTCCTGTTTCCAAACAATGTATGTTTTCCTGGTTTTTATTTTCAGTTCTATGGAAACTAGTGAATACACAAAATACCTAGTTTATACAATGCACTACAGTCTAATAATATGTTGTTCTAGAGTTAAATGTCACCCTACAATTCTTTCGATAGTCTTTTTTAGCTGTTGAAAACTAGAACTTAAGCATAGGTATTTTTTGTGTAGTTGAATAGTCTTGGTGTTACGTACAGGTGAAGGATGCTATATCAGAAATGTGTGTGTATATATAAAAAACAGAAACATGTCTGAAGATGCATTTCAACTATTGAAGTTTCTCCTGCTGTCCCACAGTGCAACTTCTTGTTCTGAGGTGAAAAATAAGGGAGATGTGTTTAAAAAAAAAAAAGTGTATGCAGTATGTGTTTGCATTTACGGCTGTTTTGAGATTTTTTATCTTTGATAGTTTTTTTAAAATGTTTTCTCCTTTTGCTTTAAATTATGCCAAAAGGAGAAGGATACCATTTGAGTTGTTCTAAAAAAGCTAGTTGTTCACAAGTTCTGCAGGTACGTTAGGGAATCTAGCAGTCAGAACTTATGTGCAGAAGAACCTGAAAATAATCCCTATTCTCTTATGTTTTCTAAATACAACACTCACAGGCACAGCTGGAAAATTTGGGTTATGAGTGGAAAATTGATTTTCAAAAAAAATTGGCCCTTGTGAGCACAGTTTCCTAGTTTTAAATTACTTCAATTTTTTCTCAAGATTTTAGTAAATGCAGAGAACTGCATAAAAGGAAGGAGTAATATATATAAATGTACGTGTATGTGTTTTTTTATATATATATATATATATATATATAAAATTAGGAACACCAAAATGCTTATGACCCCAGGTAAAACCTATATTTTATGGTACTGTGATTCTTCATTAGTTCATGTGCTGTTTCCTTTTTTTGCTTCTTCAAGTTGTGCATGTTTGTGTCTGAACATAAAAGGATGATACTAGTTTGATGTAGATGCAGGGGTAATCAAGTATCTTGTGTTAGACTGTATGTCTTGACTGTTGACGATGATGAATAGCTTCTGACACTTGGGCATGAAGTTGACTAGCATTTTCTTATTTCATCACTTTTTTCTTGAATAGTTTTTTTGTCTGTAAAATGCAATTCAGGATTCCCAGGGCAAAGTGGTAAAAACCTGTATTTTTCCTGGGGTTGGGGTTGGCAGCAGAGCAGATTGGAAATAAAGCCTGTACGTTGTATCACTAGATAGGGGATGTTACTGCCTTTGTATGCTTTGCTTTACACCAATGGTAAGAAATGTAACTAATAAGGTTATTTACAGGATGGCTGCAAGAACCTCACTGTGTTTGCCTCTGTTCCTCTGAAGTTAGTAATCTCAGCCTGAGAGAATGCGCCTGCTAAGCTGGTGAAAACTCCTGATTGTGTGTTGACTCATATGTGTTGCATTTCTGAACTTACTTTCTCAAATAGCTCTTGTTTAACTTGTCTGTTCTCTTAGGACCCTGCATAGATCTTCATTTTTCACCACAGGTTTCTTTCTTGAGTCTTTGTATTTTGGTTTGTTTATGCTGCTTGCCTTTTGCACTGCCAGTAATGCCAACTTTCTTGTTCTGTTATTTGGCTTTTGGCTTTTGTTTATACACCTTCTCTATAGGTTCTTACTGAGACTACAGATAAAGGCTTGTGTATTTTTCAGCATCTATGGTAAGATTGTGGAAGAAGTGATCTCGGTATCAATTTTTTTATGAAATATTTTGGGAATGTTTAAATAAAATTTGTGACAAAACAACCACCTACATTGTGCATGCATTTTATTTTCTCCCCTTCTGTTTCCATGTTTTTATTCGTGTGTTTAGGATCGATGTTGTTGTGGTTTCTGTAGCACCTTATGCCCCTTGCTTTATTTGAGCAGTAAGAGTGGAACATTCCAGTTAATTTTTTAGCACTACTGCAAACCACAGTAGTGTGTATTTTTTGATTGTCTGTTTCCCCCTAAAGACACCCTCAGTTATTTCAGTATTGTTTCTCTCTGATGTAGAGTCTGTCTGACAGATCAATACTAAGCTCTTCTGGTGCCAAACCAGTGAAGCTGGTTAGGCTTATAGGTATGTGAAGCACATGCTCTTGTCTTTAAGCTCTAACAAGATGCAGGGAGAAATTTCAAGTGCTTCTACATTGATGTGTTTCTGCCAAAGGGCTATTCTAGAAACAGTTACTGTTTAAAATGCCTATTTTTTTCATGTGTGTTCTCTCTAGCGTCACTGAGGAAATGCAGTAATCAATGAGAATCCTGTCAGATATTCATTCTTTCCTTTTTCTCCTTCAAAATACCCCGATGTTCTTTGTTCAAAGAAATACTGTAATGATTATTCGTGTTCAACAGGATGTAGTCCAGGAGATGAGGGCAGTGCCATAACTAGCAGTGCTAATGGGAGAGCATCCGGCAGACTAATGGGTTAGACTGCCAAGCAGTTTGAACAAAACTGTTAGCTGTGCGTTTGTGACACAAATTAACTTCTTAATTGTTACACAATTAAACTTCTGTGGTCATGTTGCAAGAATGGGGTACAAGTTACCTCAGATGAGTTACTTTATTTGCCAATAGTTTATTGCTGGATGGATTAATTGATGCAGGATACAGTCCTAGCCTCTGATTTCAGTTCTCCTTGGGAGATAGCTTTCAAAGGTGTGGTGTTTTTGTTTCTTTTACTGTTTGTAATGAAAGCTAGAATTGTAAAATACTTTTTTTATTGATTTGATTTCTGGCCTTGGCTGTAACGATTACCCAGAATACCAGTGTGAGGTTTTTGTCAAATAACTGATGGCACATTACTTCTGTCTTTCTAAATTCTGTGTTTTGAAAGAATCTTTCTTATTTATTATGTGCTTGCTGTGCTGTGAGATGGGTCTCTTGAAAGAGTTTTCGTGATGAGCATGTAGAGCTTGTCACAGAGCCTAAATATTACACTCAAGATCTAAATTGAAGACATTAGAGATCAGCAAGAAATGAACATCTTGTTAGTTAAAAAAATAATAAATAAAAATAATAATAGTAAAAAAACATTTCACACTTGCCTGAATCAAAAACTAAAAGGGAAGAACTGTGATAGAATTTGTGATGTGGTCTTGCCTCCACAGTTGCCACACTGTATTGCCTATTGTCTGAAGACCTCAGTCTATTTTCAAATCACTTCTGTAATCCACAGTACTTTGGTGAAGTCATAGAGACTAGGATGAGAGGAGATACTGCATTTTTGTTACCTCTCACGCTAGTGAGAGGCTTGCATACATTCTTGTTTTACACCGTATCATCAGAATGTAAAGTTCAAAGCTTCTGAACCTCTGCTAGAGTAGTTTGGCTCTGCCTAAATTAATCCCTTCAGTTTTGTCATCAATCTGTCACATTACTGCATGTCACTTTGAGTAATTTGATTTTCAACACTTTATATCTTTTAAGTATTGGTGTGTTATCAGTGTCATTTCATTTAAAATTATTAGTTGCTATCCTTTTTCTTTTTTAAAATTAAATAAATACTGTTTTCTTCCTTCTTGTTTCATATAAGTTTTTGAAACAGTCAGCGCTAAAATTATATGCACTTTCCCTTCTTCCTTGTATGTTCTAGCTACCTCTTTCTGCGTATGTAGGACTAAATCATTTTAATGCGTGAAGTTATGGGGAAAAACACTCTGAATGCCTGTAAAGGCAATACTCCTTTTCCCTTTTTCGTAACAGTGAAAAATTGATTAACCAATCTGCAGCCACAACATTGAAAACTCAGAACAAATTAACCTTTTGCGTCTCCCAAGATCTTTGTTTTACTCCTTTCTGGTGTCTCGTTATCATTGAAATGGGGATAGAATTTCCTTCTCTTCTGCAGTTTGAAGCACAGGGAATTAAGTGATTTGTTCAAGACTGCAAGGCTACTGGTCACCTTGAATTTCCTGATTGTCTCAAAACCAAGATCTCATGACCTTAGAACAGGCCATTTTGTTTCATGCCAGCTATCACATAATACAGAGGTTTCAAAGTTGTATCTTCCAATACAGTTCAAGAATTTGAAATAGCAAGGAGAAAGGTGGTATGTATGAAAGGGCATGAAAAGGCTATGTAATGCCTGGAGAGACCCTACCTAATTACCAATCCTTTTTTTGTCAAAAATGTATCTGACAGAAGTAGTCTTGGCAGCATTCAAAGATCTGTTCAATAGGTAACCAATATAAGGAAAATTGTGCAATATGTTGACTTTCTGTTGACTAATTAAACAGAGAAGGAGAAGGAGGGATGGTCTTGGTGGGTGCTCACTCATGTTAGGAAAATAAAATCAGCATTGCCTTATTATACCAAAAAGAAAGGATTTCTCTTAAGCTTGATTTTTAAGGGAAAAGTCAAAAATTCTGTGTTACTGCAGAGTGTGCAGCCTAACTTTGTGAAATGATGTTAAGATTTCACATCTATCTTTGATTTCTCTGTGAAGTCCCTTTACAAAGAACACTGAGGCCACCTGCAGTATCGGTATGCGCTTGAGTTGCGTTGTCATCATTTTGAAGCTGGAAGTGACACCTCTGATGCTGGACTCCGAGATGCCACTTCTAGGGTGCTGTATTTGGAGCTGTTGTCAGCAGCAAGCCTGGAGCCCTGTGTGCCATGCCAAAGGGTTGGTGTGTCGGATGTGCTCCTCAGTAGACTGTGTACTTGGGTGGCATGTCGTTAATGTCAGATGGGGCTTGCCTTTCTCTCCTAGCTGAATTGTCTTCCCATGGTGGCTTTTGTGGCCATACACACACATCTCGTTCTGTTCTTCAGCTGGCAGTTAGCTGACAGTTTTGGTATGTGCTTCAGGATAAAATACAGCTTTACTTTTAGCTGCATTAGCTCAGCAATCTGAACAGAAACAACATTGTGATTACCCTTCAGTTAACGATTTCAGTGTAATAGACTAGAACTGGTAATGTAACAGTGCTTTAGAAGAAATGATACAGGTAGTAAATGGTGGCTTCCATAATTTCAAAGTTTATATGTTCTTGTTTTCTTACGTTTTTACATCTGTGCACATAGTAAAGCTTTCCAGAATTTAAAATTCTGCTTGCTATTGACAAGGGATGTTAACATTGCAGTGTAGTGGAGATGGATTTTCCAATTTACTGCTTTCTACATTTACCATCTTCATTAATACCCTTCTGAGTGTTGCTTTTTGAAGCTTTCTGTCATGTAAACTGTAGAAAAAAAATCAAAATGTGTTTAAAGATACTGTCTTTTTTCTATAGTGGCTAGAATTTCCCTTCAATGTTTATTATTAATTAAACACACATTAACAGTACAGATGTCTTGCTGATTTAATGAAATTGCTGGTTAATTTAGCAGAAATTAATATGGCAATTATGTAGCAAAAGCTCTTACATGCTTGAAACAAACTTTAATTTTACAGTTATATATTTGATTAAAAATGCTATGTATCTGATACAAGCTGTCCTGTTATATTTTTGTAACACTGTAGCAGTTCTTACTGATTCATTTCAGCATGATTTTTCTGAAAATGAAAGATATATTGTACTTAATTAAATTTATGTAAAACCTCATTAAGCACTGATATTAGCTACAGCCTTAGATCCATTTGTAAAAGGAGTGTAATTCTGAGTTCAGTTGATTACTGATCAGCTGATCTTGCAGCTGCTCTACTTGTTTTCCTTGTAGAAGGTGAGTTAACATTTCACTCGGTTGTCTTGCATTGTTACTTAAAGGTATCAAGCCATTGGGTGCGAATCCTGCTTTCTGTGTATCACGAAGTTACTAGGAAGCAGCTGAACGTACTGATCAAGAGCTGTGTTTTATGTGTTTCACCATTACGTTTTTTTTTTGTTGTTTGGTTTGTTGGTGGTGTTTGCTTTGGAGAAGTGTGGATCGTGGAGAAGGACAGTGAAAGAACTGAGTCTGAAACTTCCAGAGTAATCTCCTAGCTGTGGACACCGTGTGCTATGGCTTCCTGCATACAGGAAAATCTTCAAGAATAAGCTGCTTGTTTCACATCTCTGCCTTACTGCCCAGTTCAGTGCATCTATAAAGTTTTTTATATATTAATATTTTTGCTTTGTGCATATATAGAAATAAAAGTTGTTAATCACCATGATCTGATCTGACCTTTACAGTTATCAGAGTCAGCAGTTCTACTTTGATATGGGGAAGAAAAACACCGGTTTCAGTGAACTAATTTAGCCAGCGTTTCCTAATCTCCTCTTGTTAGGAGTGCCTTTAACATGTTTATGTGATGTAGGGAAGGGACTTGAGACTTGACCTGTGCTTTGAAATTAAGACTTCAGATGCACGCATGCAGCAGTGAATTATACTGACTGCAGCTTAGTGCTATGGCCTCTGACTGACTCTGTACCCTGAGCACATCTGGTTAGGTAACTGAGTGGAACAACTACATCTAGTACAAGAGGCTCCAGGGCAAGAGGTAGATCATGGTGCATAGAAGATATTGAAGGGTATGGTCTTAACAGTTGACAGTAGGCCTTGGCTGGGAGCCTTTGCTGTGCTATGGATTTTGCTAGATGTAACTGTAGAGGTGCTCAGGCTGGAGTGTAGGACGCTGAAGGGCGTAGAATCTGGGGTGTCAGAGACTTAAATCTAGGATGCAGATGTGTCTTGAAAGCACATTTGAAGATCATGGTTCGGAGGAGGTGCCCTTGAAGAATGGGGATGAATATGACAATAACATAAAAACATTGAAATAGACCTGCCAACGTTGTCCAGCCTGGTGTGGATGGAGTTATTGCTGTGAATTTTGTCTTCAGTGCTAGCTATCTGCAAATCTATCAGGTACCAGTTGTGGTGTTGGTTGGTATATTCATCTCCCTGTATGGAATGCTGCCACTGTTGCTTCTGAGCTTGGCCTGGCAGCTAATAAAAACAGAGTGAAAAAAGAGGACAGTTGCCACTTCTATCTGAAGGTAGAAATCTCTTCAGGTAAGAGCACGTGCCTGTGACACAGAAGTCAGATGCTCTTTATATCTCTGATTACTCTGCTATCAATGCTAACTGCTCTTACACGGAAACTGCTTTTGGTAGTGGTGCTAAGGCCTGTAGGTAGCTGAATTGGCTCACCAGCCTATGCAGCCAAAATCATATTTTCTCCTTCTACTGCCTTCTGGCTTCTGTGCCTTCAGAATTAAACTATATAGTGTAATCAATACCTGGTGCTGCCCCTTATCTCTATTGTTTTTTCCTTAGAGACTTCTGTTTTCTACAAGGTTATTTCTCGGACCACAAACCTAGAACATGAAATAAGTCTCTGACACTTTCTGCTTCCTGACCAGTTTGCTGCATGCCATCTACCTAAAATACCATCCCTTGAATAGGGATTACTTAGAATGCTGCCATTTCTCCTCCATTTGCTCTTGGTGACATTAATCATGCTGGCCTTTGCAAAGAGGTAGTTTTCTGACTGTTGCTTCATGTTAACTGATCAATTGCAGCTGACCTGTTCCTCTGGAAAGGACATTGACCCTGTGAGGATATTGTGGATCCACAGTATGTGCTTTGCGGGTAGTAACTGTAAAGTTTCTCTGAATGCATTGCATTTTCAGTGTGCAGGTTTTCTTTTTTTTTTTTTTCCTTTTAAAATGAAAGGTAGGTTTACCTCTGGGACACTGACCCTTATCCTAGCTTTTTCTTTTTCTGTGGTTTGTCTGCTCTTATTAGACAGCCCTGTCTGGAGCAGTACATATAGCTGATGTGTGCATAAAGAATTTTTTTTATCAGCTGGAGTGTAATACCGGGGGGTGTAAGGTTACGATGTAATGAGAAATGCATTGAATTCTTCCATAGTGAAAGAACTGCATTCTGTTTGCTCTCTACTCTCACCTTTATTCTTATTTTTAATTCCAGTTTTGTTTCTTGCATGCACTGTCCTGGTAACTTTTGTTAACAATTGCTGATCTCTGTTGTACCTTCAAGTTATCTCTGTCCGTATGTTAAGTTTCAGTGGCAAACATTCATCCTTACTTGAATTTGCCGACAACTTTGTCATGAAGATCTTTAGCAGCAGTATGGCGTAAGAACTCACCAGTTCAGCTATTGTCATCAGTGAACAATTTCACAATAGCCCAATTCTATCAGCTTATCAAACTGGCTGACCCTGGGAGCAGGTATTACCCTTCTGACTCTGTATGAGCTGTGTTTAACCTGGATCGCTTCAGCGTCCTGTTTTATAGGATAGAACTACAAAAAATTGTACAGGTTTGGTATGGGGAGCAGTGAGCTCTGTCTTCAGGGTAGGAATGAGCTAACGGGAGAGCTGTGGAGAGGAACTGAATCTGTTTACTGCTGAAGTCTTCTTGGTGGGGACCCATGGCATGACTTGCACCATAACCCATTCCTTGTTCAAGCAAGTAGTGGAGCTGCTGGTACCAAATGAGCAGCAGAAAAGTGGGTGGAATGTATTTATGATTTAAAAATAAAAAAGGAGGTATCCCATGTTCTTTTGCACAGGGGATAATGAATCTGGAATTTGTCTTGAGTTTCACCACCTGGTAGTATCAAAACTACTCTGCAGTCTAGCAGTGTGTCACGTATCTGTTGATGTTAACGTCGTAACAAGACAGTATTGCATCAAGTCTACCCATCTGATTATTTTGTGCTAAAAAAAAATGAGCTGTTTGAATATATTCTGATTTAGAATCTTGTATGGTTTTAGCATTCCTGGTATCATTAGAGGCACAGCCCACATATGCATTTTAATAGTCTGAAGATTCATTCCTTTGTCATAGGAATAATCACATTGATTTAGTTCTACTTTTATGCTTATGAAATGGCATCTATGTTATAATGGGATTTTTCCTGGTGTAAACTGTCTTTTTGTCAAAGCTCTGGACTGTTCCTGAATTACATTCTGAAGGAGAGGCAGGAAGGAAAAATAAAATGGAAAAATAAAATGCCAGTAACAGAAGAATTCCCAGCTTCCCAGTTTGGTACAGGATTTCATATTACATGGGTTAATGCACTATAATGTAATAAGAGGGAAGGTAGGGCCTCTGAAGATTACTACTCTTGCTAGCTAGTGTCAAGAAAGAATTAAGTTGACCTTATGGTGATTCCAAGCCATAATAGGAAGGAAGGAGACCCTTTTCAAGCATCCATTTTTCAGTGATATTAGTTTATATATTAAATGGTAAAGGGAAGGGCATGGTTGTACTTTTTTTTTTTTTTTTCCCTGCTTCAGGGGGCATTGATACACTACACAGATCTTGTCTGTGATAATGCTCCACTAAATTACTTGGGCAACTGAATAAAATTAGCAGGAAATACTACAGCTAGGTTACCTTATCACTTCTTCTTTTGGAAGATGCTTTTTAAACCTTTAAAAATATATATTTTTTGAATTTTATCTAAAAATGTAAGTCATTTTGTCTGCTGCGTTCACAAATACTTTGCTCTTTTGATTGATTGTATTCTAAGGAGTTTATTCTAAGGAGTTTCTCCTACTTCCTTAGTGGATGTCAGGGAAAGGTTAAAAGATAACAAATTATATTTGCTGTGAATCAAATTTTTGGGTATTACATGCACACTATACTTGTGCTTATTCTTTTACATAAAATGGTTTCATATTCAAAAAAAAATAATTAGAAAACTATTTCAAGTTTTAATTTTTCTCTGGATGGGACTAACAATGTTGAGAGCAAAATTATTTGTTGCTTTTTTCTTTTTATGGCAGTTGCTACATTTTAGTACCTTTTTTCCCCCTGGATTTAGAATACTGTGTAATGGAAGGACAAATAATGCTTTAAAAATGGTGAGAAAACTTTCCCATTGTATTGCTGACCCTATTTACATTGAGGCAGAGGACGAAGAATATTCATTATAAATGTATCTGTGAAAATGGTACTGCTTTCATCTGAAATGCTACTAGTTCATTTGTAACTGTTCAAAAGAAGAAGACTGTTAGTAAGGGGCTAGGGTGGAACAGATATTTATCTTTTGCAGGCTTTTTCCTTTTTGGAGTCTTGAGATCAACAGAAATACCAAGTTGAACTGCATTTTCAGTTAACCTAGTGGATATCTTTCCAGAAGTACAAACAAGTCCATCTTGCATTTGTAAAAATGTTCTGATTTTTTTTTTTTAAGAGAAGACTCTTAGAAGGAATTGTATACTGGCTTTGAAAGTGAGAAAGAAAGAGAAACAGTCATGAATTTTCATCCTGATTTGGTGCAGACACTTGACCCTTATCTTTTCTCCATCAGATGCATACTTTAAATAGCAGACTGCAGTATTTGTGCTCGCAACTACAATGAGTGGCTGTACAAACTGGAATGTCTATAGAGAGATTGAGACAGTATTTAAAATACCTTGGTGAAGAAACAAAATGTAAATCTTCTGTCTCCTACGTATTAAGCATATAGAGGATTTTGAGCTAGTATCTCTCATATCCTGGAAAAATCATCAGCTATTGTGCTCTGTGGGGTATGGACGTCACTGGGTAAATACCTTTTGACTTTTTTTCCCAATTTCGATAACAGTGCTCATGTTCTGCAGTAATTGTAGCTTCACTTTTCTCAGTATGTACTTAAAAAGTGGTGAAGAGAGCACAGAACCAAAAAAACCCCACCTCCTCTGGTTAATTTGTGTGCTTTGCCTATAGACATTGTTCTAAAACTAGTTTAAAAATATTATAGGCAAATATTTTATATGCAAATACAGGCAAACCCAAGATTTAATTTGTTTTTGACTAGTTGGCACAATTTCTCAGACAACCTTAGGGTTTTGAGACTTCTTCCTACACTACTTTTTTTTTATTATTATTTTTTAATTTGTATGTTAGTAGAAAATGCTCTCACTGAACTCAGCAAAAGCAGTTGTGTGTAGAAGTGTTTGTTTATCTTGTTATCACCTGTTAAATTATAAGTAGTTGTTAAAGTATAAGTTGTTAAGATCTTTATGCCACTGGAAAAAAAACACTTCCAGTTCTTCCATCACTGTTAATTGTTCTGACATATTTTAATATTGTTGATAGAGTTCTACCTTCCTCCCAAGACTTAAAGAGACTGCTTACAACTTGATTGTTTCTTGTCTTAATCATACTTCTGCAATACTGTACAAAAGTGTTGCTGGCAAATATAACACATGTAAATGATGATCAGTTCTGTACTTTGATAGAGTCTTTTGTGATCAGAAATATAAACAATATGTTCAAGATGTCTGTTATTCTACATTCTGTACAAGTAAACATTCATAGTCAGTTTAATTTTTGTTCAACACATGTTGATATATATAATGGGGTTTGCACTTTGGAAGAAGTGATCAGTTAACTCAGACAGAATATTCTATGTCATGTGCTGACTTTCTATGCATCTACGCAAATACATGTAATCACTTTTAAAATACCTTTCTACAAAAGCTGTTAAAGAAAATTTTAAATTTTAAGGACTCCAAAGTGCAATCTGTGCATCTGAATTTAGCTTTAAAGAGAATGGGCTCTTAAGTGGAAGCAAGGAAGTAGCGTTCACAGTCTAACTGCAGTGAAAAGCCTGAGTTGGGAAGTGCTTGGTTATGTATGTTGAAGTCAACAGAGTTGTGTGCCTAGTCTACCATGTGCTTAATTAGCTTGCAGAACTGTGGTTGTTCTCTATGAAACTTCTTCTGGATGCACTTATTCACTAGAGAAGTTAATGATTTTTTTTTTTTTTTTTTTTTTATGACTTAGCCCTTCCTCAAGGGACTGTATCAGAGCATTTGACTGATTGGGTATAATTTTGTACTGTTGATTCCAGGAAGCCATTTCAGTGTAAGTAAGCGGGTAGGATGAAGTATTAGTGATTAATTCCCACAGCTCTGTTGGTACAAGACGGGTAAAGCTATTCACAGTAAGAATTACTAAGGAGTACTTCATGGTTATTGCCAAAGACACAGTAATAGTTCCCAGTCAGACTCTAAGCATGCAATTCAGTCAGATCTAGATGGTGCTCCATCAGTATCTGTCTTATCTTCTTTTCTTGACTTAAATTTCCATACTGTTGTTCAGCAAAACCAGTAGTACTCATGCACTTCTGTTAGTACATCATTAGGAACTCCAGCTAATGGTTTCCTGAGTTTCTAGAGACTCAACTCAGAAAAATAAAAGTATATTTTGACTGGCAGCCCTCTTGACCAGCGCTTTGACAGAGGCAAAGGGACTCTGTTTCACTACTGTGTTCTTGCTCCTTTGCTTAGTTGCTTGCAGTGTTCTTTCTCCTTTTTTGCCTCCTAGATATAGCTGTTTATTCATGTGAAAAAGTGTCTTCTGGAGGTAGTTTGTTCTATTCATAGTTCATTGCATTCTATAGATTTTTCCAGGAACCTGCTTCTTTTTACAAAGCCTCTAAGTGGTGGTGATTGGCCTTTTTTCCTGTTGTCGGAAAGAAATGAGACTGCCAGTCGAATTTCAGCAATGGTGATGATCATGAAGCAGCAGATTATTGAAGTTGCTAGGCATTTTATACTTTTCTGCATATTACGATACTTTATAATATTTCATATTTTATATAAATACTTTATAATGCTGGAAGTTTGGTAATGTCAGATAATGATTTTTATTTAGGCTGAAATTTGAAACACAGTAGTATGTGTTTATTTTTGATAAAAGTAATATTTATGAAGTTAAAGAGCAAGTTAAATTTTGTGGTTGCCTTAAAGTTTCTAGAAATGACAGAGTAGATGCTTAATCTTCAGTCTGTTTGTGACAAATTACTTGCTGAAAATTCAGTTACCATATTTGGTAGAATTTGTATAGAAAATTAACTTAGAAATTTACTTAACTTTGAAAGTAAACAGAGTAAGTGCTGCTGTTTTAGATGATTAAAACATTGCTGGCAGTAAGTATTTAGTCTGTCAAGATGTAAGGATAAATATAATTTTCCAGGAAAGCTGTTCATTCTACTAAATTAATGTAGAATGTTTCTTACTTGTGTTAGAGGAGCACCTCTTTGATATGGCTTAATTATGTCTGAAAAATATCAAAATGATGATTTCGGTATTTCAGTAAAGGGGAAAACGTGAATGAAGATACAAAGTCTCTCTAATAATCTGATGTACTGGAAGTGTGATGGACTGGAAGACCAGCAAAATAAATAAAATCTATGGTGCTTTTTCTTTTTATTGTAGGAAGTTGTTTCTAGTTTCAATTTTCATGTGTATTTAAGCAGTTTGAGTATGCACTGGGATGATACATTTTTTATTTTTCTGAAAGACAAGCAGCTCCATGTAGAAAAAGGTTAGGGACAAACTGGTTCCCTATTCTAGAGACTATTTGATATGTATTTTGATCACTGAAGGGGGAAAACCAAATGAAGTAACAAGAACAAACAGTGCACCATTTGGTTCTCTGTTTAAAGTCCAAGAGGCAGTCTTATTTTTGCAACTCCAGCAAATCCAGGTAATTTTCAGCCTGGATGCAGCAAGGTATTATCCTAAATAATTTTGCACATACAAAGACTGTTGTGCTTCTGTATTTTTCTGTGGAATGCTCTTTCAGATTCCTTTGAAAGAGGAAATGACTATCCTTCCCATGGGTGAATCTCTTACTTCTCAAGTTTTCTCAGGAAAAGGTACTAATCTCTGCTAGGTACAAATCTCTAAAACATAACGTAGTTGTTGATTGTTGAAGCTCTTTGTGGAGAATGGAAGTCTTAGAAGCTGTATTTCATTAGAAGAGGTGCTGGCCTTTGGGTTAGAGTATAGATCCAGCTGGGCAAGATGGCTGATGAGTTGGATTCTTTTGTGTGCAACTTCTTACATGGATACAGAAAATGTAAGATAATGCAAATACATGAGAAGAGCAAAATTAATCTTTCCTAATCTCAATGCGCATATCTAGAAATGAAGTAGGCTTGTATATATACTTATTTAAAGTACACAGCATTAAATGCATATGAATAATACACACATAAAAGCCTTATGAGGCTACTTCTACCAAAAGGTTCATTTTCTGTGATACTTGTATGGTGAAATTATTGAAATTTGATTTCATAAAGCTTTTACAGAGTTAGTGAAAATGCAGTTCAGTTAAATACTCTCCCTCTCCCTTCTCCAACATCCTCCATTCCATCCCCTCCACGATCCATTTCCCTCCCTTTTCTCTGTTCTTTTTCCTCTCCTTTCTCCATTCGCTGTCAGGAAGGGGCGCCTCAGAAGAGTCATTTCAGCTCAACACGTCACCGTCAGAGACTAGTGGAACCAGCGGCTTCAAAAGTGAGTGCTTTCATTGAAGGACCATTTTTAAGAAGTGGAATATTATGTCAGCAGAATATTTGTTACTTAAAGAGAAAGCCTTATGTGTGCTTGATAGGAGATACAATTATTACTTTTCTGCAAGTGATATGATCATTCTGTCTCGAGAGGTGAATTTCAGCACTGATGAGATTCCTATTGGTGTGAAACTCTTGTACTTTAAAACACTGGGATAAATTTTCAGATGTATCTGCAAACTGAAACAGAAGCTGTATGAACTGTTCTGGCTTGGTTTTATTATTTTCCATGATACATGTTTTCTTCAACTTGTCAATTCTTTTTTCTGTCTTAAACAAAAGGCTTACATTGATTAAAATATTGGCAGGGTATGAAAAATAATCAGGTATTCTATTATCAAGCTCTGATAGGAACTTTCAGAGGAAAAAAAAAAAGACTTTGGCATCAAAAGCTGATATAAGCATATATAATAGAAGTACCAGTTAGGTTCATAAGACTGGCCCACCTTTTTAGAGGTGTTTTTTGTTAACAGTATGCAAAAAAGTTTGAGATACTCAGTGAATGGATTGTTATTACAGAGCTTTTAATATCTAGACTAATAAACAGTGTTATAGTGTATATTTCAGAACATCTGTAGCTGTTCAGCTGTATCTGTTTTTTGCTACTTTTTGTTAGATTCAAGAAAAATTAAGCCGTGTATCCATTAGTACTATTCTCCAAAAATCCCTTTCTCTTCTTTGCTTTTGATTTAGATATGTGCAAAAATTGATGGTAATATTTTTGTAAAACCTTTGATACAGATTGAAATAGATCAGTGGTGGTAGTCCTGGTCTTGAAAGAATTCTGAACCATGGTTTAAAAAAAAATATGAATTGCATCATACATGGACACAAGTTGTCTTCTCTTGATTTCTAAATTGTGACTCAAATCACTGTTGTCAGACTGAGTCTTTCTGTTGTTAAGTGTGTTGACTCACTAAGTTTTAGTTGTGTTGACTTCTACTGATGGCAATTTTAAGTATTATTTATTCATTTTGGACTGTAACAACATTGTCAGTACTAAGTACAACATCATCAGAACCTTTTGAGGGGCTAGGAAAAGGCAGTTCTGGGGTTACAGATGCAAAAGTGAGTGAAGTATTTATTTCTTTAAATAGTTTGCTTAAGAGCAGGTATTAATTTTTACTACCTCTATACTGTCTCTTGACAAGACCCTTTCTGTGTGCATTAATATTAACTGGAATCACTTCAGGTAATTCCCTCTTTGTGCAAAGCCAAAGGAAAAATGCATACCAGAGTGCTGTCCTACAGACATAAGCTGTGCTAGCTTTGTGTCTTGGCTGCTGGGAGGATATCCTGATGCACTGGGAGCAAGTCCATTGGCGGCTCACTGCTTCTGGATTCCAGCCCAACATCCAAGGGGGGAACTCTTAGCACACAGCACATCATCCCACACCTCTCTACCTACAAACATTGTCAGCAGCCTTTGAATGACTGTCTGCTTGGAAGACGCTTTAGCACACAGGAGGAACGTAGCTTGCCTGCAAGCCCTACAAAACAGTTAACTTGCTAACTCTGTACACCTCTGCAGATGTACCTGCTGTGGTGCCCTTGAGGCAGCCTCTTTTCATGCTTGGTTCCACAAGGCATTGATGGTTCTTGGGGCTGTGGGGTCCAGGGAAGTTTTTTTCATCGAGACTAGAAGGACAGGACTGAGAGTCAGCACTGCAAACAGTTCCAGAAGTAAGAAGTTGTAGAAAGGCAACAAGACTGTCAACTTCCCCAGTGGTTCTTTGCTGTTTGTTGTTGCTGTTGTTGTTTGTTGTTGTTGTTGTTTTTTGTTTGTTTTTTTTTAATCACACTACTCAGTCTTGGTTTATTGCCTCAGGAAGAGCTGCCAGTTGCTCCTGATAGTTAGGGGTAGGTGCGCAGAAGCCAGCAGTCTGCTGGTCTTGTTGTGCTCTTAAAGCCCGAGCAACCTTGCCTGCTACTTTTAGGTTGAACAGCGGAAGTGAATTGTCATCAACAAAGCTGACTTGTCTTTCTTTAAGCTTGTTGGTTTGGCTCTTCATATTTTTTTTAAAAAAGCAAACAAACCAATTACTTTGAAATGGCATGTCTCTTGGCTCTGTAAAGACTGGTGGGATCCCTTTTATTCCTTTTGCCTTCCTGTGCAGCAGCTGTTTGCCCAGGTGGCAGGATGTTATGGAAGCTCAGGCTGCACAGCTTGCAGAAACTGTTGCCTGTGTCAGGGCCACTGCTTGGGAGGGGGGGAAGGCAGTCAAAGACCTGCAAAGGAATAGTGTTTTCATGCCTAGGAAAGTATGTTGGTGGGCTTGTAAGGATGTTTTGATTTGCATGTCTGATCCCTGGGTTTCTTGCATCTGGTTCCTAACATTCTGGGCATAGGAAGAGAAATGTATTTGGGAGACTTGGAAACAAGGCAGTGTTGCTCATGGAAGCAGCAGCTGCTTGTGTTTGTGGGACAGATTGTTTTATATCTAGTGCTTTTTATGGTGAAAAATAGCTGCTAGTATATAATTGGTGACAAGGATGCCTTTGAATGTTTAAGGGCTCTTGACAAATGCACAGGCCTTACTGTTCTGCTCAGGTTTATGCTGCTCAGACCAAGTTGTATGTGTGTAGAAGACATACGAGCTGGGTTTACTGCTGGTGGCGGTGTCAGGCTGGTTATAGGAGACTTGGGGAGCCCATCCACATCTAATCTTCTCTGTGTGTAGTGACTAGTCAATCCATTGCAGAGGTAGAATATCACTCAGGGATTTGGAGGATATTGGTGTACAACTTGTCCAGAAGATCCTCCACCTGTGTTCAAATGACGACAGGTGACTGACAGAGATCTCAGCCTGCATCCTGCAGATCATATATTGGACCTGCATGAGGTGCATTTGTGAGTTAGTAATTGCCCCAAAGTAGCAAGGGACATGCGTTGACTGCTGATGGGTGACTGCTGACCAATGTTCCTGAAGGGAGAGGATCTTGGCCTGTCCTGATAAAAGACTAATAAATATAAGGTGCTGTGAACTTGGCTAGCACGGCCAGCTGCAGTATTTGTGTGTTGTTTATGACTGCCAGCTACTTTCGAATAAGTGATAGAATGCTAATAACCCTATGGTTAATTAAACTGAAGAACCCCTTGGGAGGTGTATCCTGTTTCATTCCTCAGTCTACACTTTGCATCTGGGGAAGCGTTGGGCAAGGACCCTGACAGCACCCTAGTCGTGCTGCAGGCACGGATCACATGCATATGTGACCTCTACTGTTGCACAGGTCTGTAATAAGCTTGTGTCTCTAGCATTGTGGTTCTTCATGGATTTGGTGCAAGCTGGGGAAAGCTGGGATCCAGATGGTAACAAGCTGCTTTTCCATAGGTTTCTCGTATCTTCAGTCTGCTTTGCCAGAAATTTTCTGCCAGGCTGGGAATAGTTGATGCTAATACCTGCATCTGTGAGGGGAAATCATAAAAAAGAGAGACTATTCTGGGTTTTCTCCAGGTATTGCAGCAGCACTTGCTTTGATCAATATCAGTATTGATTTACTTCACGTTATGCTTTGGGGTAAGAGTGACCATTTGGCAGCAGAATGAGAAGCCGCAAACAGTAACAGGAACATTTATTATGGTTGCCTAACTAGTGATAAACTGCTGCTGAAGGTATGAATAGGACCTTTATATATTTATTGCTGTAATCACAAATCATGCAGAAAGTACTTAAAATCAAAGTGCTCAGCCTGTAAGTTGCTATGAACCCTCTGGTCCCCTCAGTTTATCACTTTACAGGTGCACCTGAAAAGCAGCATCCAGAGTTGAGCTCTCCCCCCTCCCCCATACAAGAGAGATACCGGAGTTCATGATGTACATGAAGAGGCTGAGGAGCTAGCTGGCTTTGTTTAGGATTGAGAAAGCTGAGATGGATTTAAGTGCTGTCTTTCACTGTCTAATAGGTGGTTATAGAGAAGATTTTGTAACTTGTAGAGGTGCAGTGTGAAAAGATGAGAGGAAACACACGTTGCCAGAAGGGGAAAATCTGAATAGGTAAAAGATTTTTTTTCTCAGTTAAGGCGTTTAAGCAGTGGAAGAAGTTGGACAAGAGGGGCTGCAGAAACTTCATACTTGGAAATACTCAAAACTTGACTGGAAAAGGCCCTGAGCAACATGATCTCACTGTGAATTACCTCTGCTTTGCATGGAGAGTCTGACTGGGTGACCTCCTGGGGTCCTTTCCAGCCTGAGTTACTCCCAGATGGATGGGTGAGGTACTGGCTGCGTGCTGGTGTCTGCCTGATCTGGAGTAGTCTTTTTGCTGTTATAGCATCTTCTGGCTGACAGGCAGTGTTGATGCCAAAAAATGGTGGTTTCTAACTAGTCCCCTTAAACACACAGAGTGGAGCTTGTTTGCGGCATGCATAGAAGATAGTATAGGTGTAGTCTGTACCCATCTTTTACTGGTTATGTTTCATAATT
Source organism: Stictonetta naevosa (assembly GCA_011074415.1). Classification (NCBI taxonomy): domain Eukaryota; kingdom Metazoa; phylum Chordata; class Aves; order Anseriformes; family Anatidae; genus Stictonetta; species Stictonetta naevosa. Next base: position 19,721,282 of record CM021729.1, read on the forward strand.
TGGTGGTGCCTTGAAACAGAAGCTTAAAAGATTACAGGGTAGTTTGTTTGTTGGAGCTAAATTGTGAATAACACAATTTGACAAAGGTAGACAATGTTAAAGAAAGTGCTACAGGAATTATGTAAATAATTAAAGGCAAAAGAAAGCACTCACTTTTAAAGCTGGGAAAGGGAGAAAAATCAATTTGATATGGGAGCATGGAGGTTGAGAAAGAGACGTAGGGAAAACACTCAGACTGTTTCCAAACTCTTGTGGTGTTTCAGTAAGAAGAATAAAGCTGGTAAGAATGGTAAGAATAAAGCTGTATTCCAGATAGGCTGGCAATATAATTTGGGCACATCTGTAACAATTATGAAGTTTGCTTTGAATGTTGTTAGCTTGCAAAAAAAACCAACAACACTGATAGAAGAATCAATTGAATGAAAAACTCCAAGCTGTTTTTAAAGAGAGGACACTTCAGCAGAGATTAAGTTTATTTATGTTTTAAGTCATTCTGGTGCAATTAGAGTACAGTAAACTTTATTGAACTGAAGACTTTCTGCAGCACATAAAAATAAAGGTTTTAAAAAACATGTTTTCTCACCTCTGAGTCTACTTTAGGAGTAAGGTATTGTTGTAACTTGGGCATCATGTGATCTTATTTAAAAAATAAATTATCTATAATAGGCTGGGGACTGCAAAGAAATACTGTTCCTTAACACTCCTCTCTGGCAACAGCCGATAGTAGTTTGATTTGATTTGATGGCCAATTGATTGCTAGAAGGTTATATTTACCAAAGGTCATAGAGAGTCTAGCAGACATATAAATAGAAACAGAAGATAGTTTGCAGCCAGATAGCACACGTGGGTGCTCTCTTTGGCAAGTTAGGGTTGACTTCCTTATGAAATTGGTTTCCTGAACAAATAAGTCTTTCACTAGTGTATTATTCATTGTATTAGATCGGTTTTATAAACTTCTTCCCCCAAATGGAAACAAAATAAATTTACAATACTCCCCTTTCTCCTTACTAAAACCCTTGTTTTGTAGAATATAGTACCAAGTTATAATTAGAAGTTTGCAGCTGTTACTTTGAATGTGTGGCATCCATCTGTGTGCTTGCATGCCTCCTGATTGATTAAAAATAGAAATAGCTCAGTTAGAATTAGTATTAGAAATTCTTTGACTTATGTAAATGCCCGTATGTATACAAAAAGACAACCAAAGAACTTCTAAAGCTTCAGATGTAGTTAAATTAGTGGGCATACATCCTTATTTAAGTGTATTGTGGGAAGCCTGCATAGTGTGGACGTAAGTAAAAGGGTTGGAGCAGAACAGAATTGCAGAACTGAAGAAAAAAGAAAGACAAAAGTCACTGTTATTTCAAACACATCAAGATAACATTCGTGTAATCAAAAAGCCACTTAATCTCCCCCAAAAGATGATTTTATTCTGCATGGAAATATATTCAATAATGAAAATTATTATCCAGAATACACTGGTGCTTTTCTTAAATATTTTGGTCTTGATAGCATGAATGCAGAAAAGGTGAGAGGTGCTGGACTTAGGCTGCCAGATGTCTCACATAAATCAGTGTAGGAAGTAGGAATATTTTTTTATACCATTCTCTGTTGCAGATTCTGAGATTGTGTTGCCTCCTGCTGGCTTAAAAGAAGTGCAGAGAAGAAGCTGTATCTGTCTACTCTTCAATTTTTAATTTCATGTTGAAGAGATGCATAATTGAAGTTGTCATTTTAATCTTTTTGGGCACCAAGGAAGTCTTTGAGATGGACAGTTTTACCAGTCACAGAAGAAATCCCTGTGTCTTTGGAGAGTTCTTTCCGTTAATTATTAGATATTTCACAACAGAACCTTGCAAACAAACATACTAAATAGAGATATAAATTTGAATAACCTTCACTTACCCTGTTAGACCTTATTAATGGTGTAAACAGGATAAGTCAAAGGTAAAAGGGAATTTTAAAAATGTAATGCTTGCACAAACTTAATACAGTTGCTGATATTATTTACTGTAGTTTGACTTGGAACAATCCATCTGCCATATTGGACAAGCAGTGGGATGAAATTGGCTATAAAATGGCAATAAACCAAAAGATTATCTGGATCCTAATCTCAGTTTAGCTAGAATGTTAGCAGTCCAAAAAAAAAAAAAATTATTAAATATACCTGACTTTATTGGTAGCAGATACAGAGAGACCAAATAATGATATAAGCAGTGGAAGAGGATTTATCAATATTTTATTTTTGCTTTCTGTATTTAAGAAGGATTGTCTTTCCACCATTGTTTTTAGCTGAAAACCTTGCCTAGCCTGTAATCTACTTTATGTCAAGAGTTCACAAATTCTTACACACAATGTTCCAACACCGATCTAGGAACTTGCATTGTCAGTATTAAGAAGCTGGCGTTCAGTAGACATGAGCTTCCTGCATGCATCAGAGTTTTTAGAGCAGTGATTGATGCAGAAGATATATCTGTTGTTGCAGACACCTTGAGACTTTTAGATAAAAGTAGCAGACGGCTAATGTTGGTGTTATGATTCCTTTCTGATTAGGAATACTTAAAAAAAACATTCAGATCTCCAAAGAAAAATTACCTTCTCCATCTTGTCTTCACTGCTGTGGGTACTCAAAATTATTGCAGCTAATTAAAGGAGCTGGATAACATCAGCAGGGAGAGCAGTGTAGTATGAATAAGGATCATGGGATTTCTCCTATATTGTATTTGGAGAGGTTGAGATCAATTCTTTTCTTGGAGCAGTGAATGGTAATTGAAGATGCCTGGAACAGCTGGTGATGAGGATGTAGTCTCCTGCCCACTGTACAGGAAGAGTAGTTCAAGGGCCAGTTCCATTTTACCAGTGATCTGGATGCAGGAGTGGAATGCACCCTTGGCAAGTTTGCCAGTGCAGTTTGAAGGCAAATGCTGGGTTCTGCACCTGGGACGGAGCAGTGCAGGACACAGGCAAGTTTTGGAGATGAGTGTCTGGGGAGCAGCTCAGCAGAAAGGGCTCCGGGGGTGCTGGCTGACAGCAGGCTCAGCGTGAGCCAGCAGTGCACCCAGGCAGCCAGGAGGGCAAACCGCATTTTGGGGTGCATTGAGCACAGCACAGCCAGCCGGTCAGACGTGGTGATTCTCCCGCTATGTTTAGCGTTGGTGCAGCCTCACCTTGAGCACTGTGTGCAGTTCTGGGATCCACAATATAAAAAAGATGCTAAATGACTTGAAAGTGTCTCAGGAAGGGCAACAGAGCTGGTAACAGGGCAGGAAGGTCTGTCCTGTGAGGAGAGGCTGAGGACACCTGGGTTGTCCTGTCTGGAGCTGAGGAGGCCGAGAGGCGGCCTCACTGCTCTCTGCGAGTTCCTGAGGAGCGGACGTGCAGAGGAAGGTGCTGGCCTCTGCTCCTGGCCACTGATGACAGGACACAAGGGAACAGCACAAAGCTGTGCTGGGGAGGGTCAGATTGGACGTGAGGAAAAATTCCTTTACCGTGAGGGTGGTCAAACCCTGGGAGAGACTTCACAGAGCGGTGGCTGATGCCCTGTGCCTGTCCGTGCTCAGAGGCATCTGGATAACGCCCTCAGTAACGTGCTGTAACTTGTGGTTAGCCCTGAGGGGGTCAGGCAGTTGGACTTGGTGATCTCTGAAGGTCGCCTCCGAATGAACTGTTCTGTTCTAGTGACAATAGCTTTTTGCAATCAAGCAGTAAGTGCGGTAAACAAGCAGAAGATGAGGTAGAACACAGGTGCGTAATGAGAAGGCCCATGAAGAGTTATTTTTGAGTTGAAAATTGAGGAAAAGAGAAAAGCTCATGAGAATATTGTTCCCTAAGATACATAGGAGGTGCACTCTTCTGGGAGTGACAGAAATTAGTGTGGCTCTTTCAGTGCAGTTAAGGCTATGTAAGAGACAACTAATTTTCAGCTTGTTGATAGGAGCATGAGACTAAAGTGAAAAAAAAAAATGTTCATTTTGACCAAGCTGTTTTAACAAATGGTTACACAAATGCTTTTCACAAACGTAGTTAATATTTACCTTGCTGTTCTCCAGCCAGTCTCAATTTTTCCAGTGTGACCTTTGCCCTAGAACTTGAGCCTATCTTCCACATCAGTGGAGTGTATTACTTACTAGTAAGCCATGGGGTCAGCTGAACTTCGAATTTATAAATACCGATTAATATGTCAGTGTTAAGCAAAATCTCTGATTTTGAGACCTTTAAATGGGATACCTGAGATGACAAGCAGAACAAATATAAACTTGCCTTTTTCTGTAAGGTATTTTTTTTGCCTGATGAAGGCTTAAAATATCTATTTTGCCTCTGCTGTAGGGCATATATTTCGTGTGGAAAAGTGAGCAATTTGTGAGCTTTGTTCCTGGCCTGACAAGAAACTTCCCTTTACCCTTATGTGTGAAGAGCAGCTGCAGACCTCAGTTCTGAGGCTCCTAGAGAAGTACTTTCCCCTTTCAGCATGTGCAGTCTGTTCCAGCTGGTGATTATGAATGTGTCAAGGTAGAGGAAGGCTGGTGTTTCGCTAGTAGTGACCAGTCCTGGGAAAAAGATGAAATGTGATTGGTTCTTTTATTTAATTATTTTAGCCCCTTCCATCCTCTGCAAAATGCCTAACAAAAACTGTTGCAATCAAAGCTTAAATGTAGGTGAGTCTTTCATGCCGCAGACAGGCTTAATCAGTTTATCTTCTAGATATTGATTTTGACAGCTGTTTAACAGCAGCTGCTGAACATGCTCACTGTATAATTGGAACTGTAACAGAATCGTCAGCTGTCATGATCTGATGCTGGTAAGAGGAAGGCAACTAGATTCCTTTAAGCATAATGGTCTGTAGCAGCTGTATTGTCAAGAACCCCAGAATGGCTGGAAGGGCCCTCTGGAGGCCCTCTGGTCCAACCCCTGCTCAGCAGGGACACCCAGAGCAGCGTGGCCCAAGACCATGTCCAGGTGGCTCTTGAAGATCTCCAAAGCTGGAGGTTGCACAGCCTCTCTGGGCAACCAGTGCCAGTGCTCTGTCACCTGCACAGCAAAGATGCTGTGATGATGTAAAAGATGTGCTGCCCGATGTTTAGCTGGAACCTCCTGTGTTCCAGTTTGTGCCCATTGCCGTCTGTCCTGGCACTGGGCACCACTGGAAAGAGCCCAGCTCAGTCCTCTCTGCACCCTCCCTTCTGGTATTTATACACATTGACAAGATCCCCCTGAGCCTTCTCTGCTCCAGGCTGAACAGCCACAGCTCTCAGCCTCTCCCCATAGGAGGGATGTTCCAGTCCCTTGGACAATTTTGTAGCCCTCTGCTGGACTGTTTCCAGTATGTCCTTTCTGTCTTGTCATGGGAGCCCAGAACTGGACGCAGCCCTCCAGGTGCTGCGGTGTCACCAGTGCTGAGCAGCAGGGCAGGATCACCTCTCCTGACCTGCTGGTGACACTTTGCCTCATGCAGCCAAGAATGCCATCAGCCTTCTTAGCAGCAAGGGCACCTTGCTGGCTCATGTTCAGCTTGGTGCCCACCAGGACCCCCAGGTCCCTTCTGGCAGAGCTGCTTCCCAGCTGGGTGGCCCCCAGCCTGTCTTGGTGCCTCGGGTTGTTCCTCCCCAGGTTCAGGACTCTGCACTTCTTGTTGATTTTCATGAGATTCTTGTTGTTTGTAAATTTACTGAGGGTGCACTCTACCCTCATCATACAGATCATTAATGAAGATGTTAAACAGGACTGAACCCAGTATTGACCCTGGGGTACTCCACTCCTTACTCACCTCCAGTTAGACTTTGCACCTCTGAGCACTGCTCTCTCTCCAGATCCAGATGTTCAGCCAGTTTATGATCTACATCACTGTTGAACTGAGAAGTGCTGAAGCTAGTCACTGCATGCTGTTGTTGCTTTATTCTTTTGCTTTTTAATGGTAGGTAAAATCCTGTGTAGGTTATGTCCATTAAAAAGCCTCTGCTTTTCATGCTGAATTAAAAGAAACTGGAGAAACCCATGGCTTTACTCAGTGCAGATTTAGGGTTTTCCAGCTCCGGTAAACTATCACTGTTTATATTTATTCAGCTGAACAGTTCTGCCAGCAGCTGGAGTTTGATGGCTTGGTGATTTATTTATTTATTTTTTAATTCGTTCTCCTTCCCTCTTTATCAGTGATAGCACTCGTCAGTTACAAAGATGGGAATATTTGTGTAAGCTTGGTAGCTGGAATCTAGCTAACACTGGTGTTCCAAATACTTTGCAGTCAATGCATTTTCTCCAGTAGTCATGAGGTGATATGGTACTTTGCCAACGGGTGACATAGGCTGTACAACAGCAGATCAGCAGGGAGCATGGATTTTCTGACGCTGTGTTAGATGGAATGATTTTTTGTACTTTGAAGTAGAAAATTCTCTCAAATTTCACACTTTTTAGGTAAAGAAACATAGTTGGTTATTGATTTTTTTAAAAAAAGATTGGGATAATAAAGTTCAGAATGCAACATGGCAACAAATACAACCAAAAGCAATATTTTTTTTCTTGTATTTTACTAGGAAGTATTTGAAGAAGTAAAGACTGGATGACTTTAAAATTAAAACAAAGTTGTACTGCATTAATTTTGGCAGCTGTCAAATGGCTCTCTCTGAAGGGGATTTGTGCTTCTCATTAAGTATGTGTTTTTTTTTTAGCCTGTTACTAATAACAGTATCTGCTCTGCAAATAAGCCATGTTGCATTATTGTTGTAAAGAAGTGAAGAAGTGGAACTTGTGTGTTTTGCCACTGCTGCTTTCAGCTGAAAACTTAAAATACAGTGGAGATACTCAAACTATGCTTAATAGCATTAGTTCTTAACTGCATTACTGTTTCTCATTTGGCCAGTAGTTTGACAAAGTACAGTCTTTGTACTTTTTTAATTGATGCAGTATGTCCCTGAAGCAGTGAATATTTATGGATTCGGTTGACATAACCAAATTGGCATAGATATGCCAATATACGTTTTTAAAAATTTGTCTTCTTTCCCCTCATTTTCTGTGTTTGAGTTTTATTCACATAAGGGGATGGTTTTTTTTGTGATCACTTACCCTGTCCATATTTGTAGCACTTCTTCTTTCATCTGGTCAATTTTATTTTATTCTGCTTTCCAAAAACATCTTCCAGTGTCTGACTGCTGTCCTATCTTTTCAGAGAGTATCTTTGACTATTAGTCATCAACTTAGATTCTTGCTACTGTCTCTGAAGAAACCATTGTCGTACACTGTCTACTTAAAAACAATGCTAGTTAAAGCCTTTGTATTCAGGTATGGGAGTTGTTCATAGATCTATGTTTATTTTTTTTGAAAAAAATCAGTGGCTGTCATTTGTATGGTATCTCTTACCTGATGTAAGTCTTACTAAGTTCTTTCAGTTGCTAAATGCTACTGCAGTTTCCATCATTGGAAGGACTTCAGAAAATATATAGTGTTATTCTTAGGAAGATGCTTACTGTTAATATATGGAATCACCCTGAAACTTTCCACCTTGTTCCATAGGATTCAGGGTTTCCTAATGTTAACAGTTCATAGAAGAATACTAGCTAAAATGAAACATGTCTAACTGCTGCTAACTTAGTTAACTCTGTTATAAACCTTAACATTGCCATAGTATCTGGTTCATCTATAGGAAAACACATATAGATTATTTACATTGCTTCCATATTGTACATAAAGCAATTGATTTCTTTTTATTATGTTTTATATGTGAAGCCTGTTAGGCGTTCTTTTTAATCCAGTTAATTTGCATTTAAATTAACAATGCCTAGCTTTAAGTAGGCATCTGGGTATTCCTTTTACATCACATTTAAGTACCCATGGAGCTGATGCACAGATATGTTTCTGCTTTGAAAGAGGTAGTCAGCAGTGCCTCTAACAAAAGCATGGAAGTTTACTGAGGGGATAAAAATGAGTTGTATAGAATGCAGAATATGGAAGTAGGCAAAATGTGGCCTTTTCTGGTTAAATCTGAGCTTAATGGGTTCTTAATTTTGTAGTTTATCTCCCGTTAAAATATACAGTAGTTCCGGCTGATTTGTGACTCCAAGTTCATAATTTGCACTTTTTTTTTTCTTTATAGTGTTTTGTATGAGAGAGGAGAAAGTTAACATGCAGAACATGTAAGCTAAAAATGCACCTGAAATATTTAATAGCAGCCTTGTGTCCTTGGCCAAGAAATATTCAGTAGGTGACGAGGGAGAATTGTGAACAGAGTGTTTCCAGAGTCATAGTAACTACCTTCCAAAACTTGCAAATGCAGAAGCAGCAATTTTTTGTTCATGAAAATACATATGAAGAGATGGCTTTTGAATTAATTGCTGTGGGTACATACAAAGAAAAAAAAGACACCTGTTAAACTTTTGGCTGCTTCTGGATGACTTGAAAAAATGCTAAAAACTCATCTGGCAGGCAGAACATCAGAGTTTAGTTTAAGGCAATAGTATTAGCTGTATCTTTTGCAGCTAGTGCAGAAAGGGGAAATAAGTGATAACTGAGACTTATGTTGCTAAAGCTTATGTTGCTTGTAGGTATTGGTACAAATCACTTTTCATAAGAAAAGCAAATACTGACTTGCATCTTGGGCATGTTAAGTTAGACTAGAAGTACAAAGAAAGAGGTGGCCCAAACATGAACTCACTTGGTTATCTCGAAGGCAGAACAATTTTATAGTTACACCTGTTAAGTAAGAAATCAGGTCTGAGTGAGTTTATCTTAATGTTCAGAGAAAGAGCTGAGAACTGGCCTAGAGAACTGGTTAGTTGTTTTGAGCTGAAAATTTAAAGTCAGAAGAAGCTCTTAAAATTCAACTGTAGTGTTAATGGAAAACTTTTGGAGGCAGAGGCTTTACAATGCTTGGAAGCAGGAAACATTGTAAGTTAGCATAATAACAAAAGGACACCTTTGACAGAGAAACGAAATTACAGCAGGAGAGAGGCATTTGATGTGGGACACCAGCACTGGGCATTTGAGGTGATTGATCCTTTTCCACACAGTAACCCGGTTATGTAAATCTGAAGAAAAGAGTGTTGGTAAAGTTGGAAGCAATCAGCTAAAAAGCATAACCTCCCATTGCCTTGCTTAGAAGATATTTAGACTGGATTAATACAATGACTTGATTATATTGATCTTATAAATGAGTCAAAATGAGCTTGTAAAAGGCACAGTGCAAGCCCTTCCCCTGACAGATCAAAACAATCCTATACTTACATTTCTCACCCTGCCTTTTTTCCCTTGTTCTCACATACCGATGAAAGATCTGCTGCCAACTTCCGACTTGTTTTCAGCAAAAAGATAATTGCTTACATAAGAAAAGTCTTCACATTCTTCCCTCACAACATCCCTCTTGTCAGTAGTTTTGATAAGAAGGTGAATTGTGTGCCATGGCTGTTTTTTATTCCCTCCTACTACTATAAATGCCGTGTTAATCTTAGTGTTAACCTGTTACTAATTCAGTGTATTAATTGTGTATTAAATAATACACATTACCAGAAAGCCTTCAGATGCTTATGGCCAATGATGGATGAGTAGACCAACAGGGTAAAAAACCTTCTATTATTTTTTCCATATTTAAGGTTTTTCCTTCTGAAGAATGCACTACTAATTTTTTTCCTGAAAAAAAATGTTTCTTTTTCAGCCTACTTTGCTGAAAACTCTCTTATCTAAGACTTCTGAATATTTGAGAACCTTGCAATTGTTGTTTGAAGATGAAGCAAACTGAGCTGTACCTGTATTTACAACACTAACTACATCTTTATGAAGCAGCTTATGAATGTGTCAGCTCTTTATTGATTTTCTTAAAAACGAACCCAGTAATAAGTTAATGGCATCTTTACTTCTTCTCATATAGGGGAGGACATATTCAATATTTGAGTTTTCTGTAATTTGCTGTCAATATTTACAAGAAACTAGATGAAGTTAGATTTTTTTTAAGAAAACCCTGTCCTGTAAACCTGTTTATTTAATTCTGTTATTTGAACAATTTGTCTAGTTAGAGGGCTGAAGACTTTGACCTAGAAAAAAAATGTAATGTCCTTTATTCAGTCTTTTAACGATGCTGGTTATCTGCACTCTGGTACGTTGACTGAACTTGACCAGACTGAAATGTCTAATAGATGTGTAGAACTAGAGTAAGAATCATAATTACAGAAATGATCAAAAAGCATCTGTTGTTGTGAAACTGTGTTATTAATGGTAAAATGCACAGAGTATGGAATTTGAACTGATAACGATAGCTGCAATTAAATTTGGTACAGGAGTCTTACTGCATCATTACAGCAATTTGGCACAGACTTGCAAAGATCTCTTAAACCTGAGACCAAGCTTGTTATGTTTTCAGACCACGTTTTTTGACATAAAGGGCCTCAAGGGTAAGAGTGTGTGGTCCATTAAGTCTCCTTTGTGTGACTGGTGTGGAATGAAACAGCCCTAAAAACGGCAAAACTGGAACTTCCCAGGGGAGGATTCCATGCAGGGCAAGGGCAGAAGAGCATGGTGTCATCCTCTGGGACAGAGATGGTCCCCAAGAACTATACAGAATAATACTGAAGGATTTTTTATTTTATTTTTTTTAAACTCCAGTATCTTTTCTGGTAAGTATGTGACCTGAAGATCTTGACGCTGGCATGTTTTTTCCCTACGGCAGTCCGTAGGCCTGTGTTGGATGCTGTGCAGTGGGACTACCACAACTGGTCTTCTGCTTATGGTTTACTGAGCCCCTCAGAAAGAAAGCAGTGTAATGCTAGAGAACTTCAGGGAGCTACAGGTCATTTCTAGTGTAACTGAGACATGAGCCTTAGAGTTGCAATGGTGAAGAGCTGAGTGATTTTTGGTATCATTCAGTGCTTCCTTGTTTTCAGTGGTTGTTGAGTAAAACAGCTGGGAGATGCTGAGTAAAAATTGCCTATTTAGCTTATAAAAGATACTGGTGTTTTTTATGTATTTAGTAATAAGTGGTTATTCATTATTATCTCACCTATATAATTCTATATATCCTATATAATTCATCTATAATTTATAGACTGACCCTTTTTAGAGCATGTTTAATTTTTTTCCACGTGCTCTGAATAGACTCTGTTGTGGAGTTCTGCTGTACTATCAGAATGAAAGCATGATGCTGGAGAGTCTGGTTTGGATTAATAAAGTCTATACAAACATAGCTGATAAAAACTTTTCCACAGCTTCAAAAAGTTAAGACAGGTGAGTTTTAAATGACACACAATCATGTGCTGAAAAAATTAAATCTGAACTGAGACAGACAAAGAGGCTTAAGTCAACTATGAGTTTTTTTTCTTGGAGTTACTCGTGGGAGGAGGAAGTGACCTGGCATTTTAACATCAGTACTGTGATGTATAGGAAAAATGAGGCTATAGATATAATAGATATAATTGAGGAAAGATAGTGTTGTTTTTTATATATTTTACACACACACACCCCACGTACACATACACACACCATGCACGCATGCACACAGTCAGGGTATTTTATATATTTTGTATGTATGTATACTGTCAGGGTATTTTAAAATCCATGCATACAAAATCTTTATTTGCATTGTTTTGTAAATCTTCCTGCATTAATTATGTACCCGAGATTTTGTTTCACTTTTTTGAATTAGTACTAAGAGATCTTGGCATTTCTTGACAATTTTACTTAAGGGTAGTTACAGTAAATTTCTGAAGCTGTATTCAGTGATGAGGAGTAATCCTGGAGGATGGCATGCATGAGAATGGGCTGAGAGATTAATGTGACTTTAAGTGTCCACAGAAGGCATTGTCTGTCATGTGCTATTGTAATGATAAACTATAACCAACCCCCTATATTTTTTCTTAAAAAAAAAAAAAAGACTAAACCCCACAACACAGAGGAAAAAAAAAAAACAAACCAAACCAAAACAACCTGAATCATAAGAAACAAAACAAATTTGCAACAAATGTTACAACTGTTAAATTAGCTGCAAACCCAAGTACAATTCTCACTCATTACATTTTGGCAGTTTTTCCATGGTCATTGTCCATTACTGAGTGACAATGCCGAGAATTTACAAGTGAAGTTTTATGTTAGAAACGGAACACAATGGCATTGTAAATATTAAAGAAAAAAACCATACAAAGGGAAGTACGTGGGTTCTGAATTGCAGTTACATTTTGTTCGTGATGAATGTGACATTTTCAATTTAGGGGAATTACACAGCTTCATAATGCAATATTGTATGCAGGTGTAACTGTTCTTTTGTATATAAGCACATGTTATGCTAAAAGATGTTGTTTTAAATTGCAAATTCTGAACAGTTGCTGGAACTTCCTAGGAAGTGCCAGAATTTGTTACCAAGGCCCCTAATTCTGCTCTCTTATGCCTGTGCGCTATGATCTCTAATTACATTGTTTCACACTATTTTTTCCTGCCTCATTCAGTTAACAGGATGGGCGGTGCTCAGGAATTGAGCAGCTACTTGATATTTTAATTCTTATCATTCAGTTAGCAGCCCCTGCCTTATTTACTGCACACCATTTAAGTCTCCAAAGAATACATAATTATTCATTCCCTTACGGCCTTTTCTAAGGTGCCTGACTGAACTATTTTTATCCCTTCAATTGTATTTCATGTATATTTTCTGGTCAATGCCTATAACTTCATTTTATATACTAAGTGAAATGAATATATGTGTGCATGCATATACAGCACGCACACACATGCACAGAATATACACACACACTTTTTAAAGATAATTTTGAGATCATTTTCTATAATAACTTTTAGAATAGAAATGGAGTATCTGTTATGTGTTTTAAAACAGTCTTTTGGTAGGATATTGAAAACAAACATAAAATAATGCAAATGAGTGACTGAAGACATCCATTCACATAACTTGAATTATCTTCATATGTTACCTTATTTTCTGAGATGGTCTTCAACTTTAAATGTATGTGCATATCCTGTAGGGCCGGTCAGTTCTACCTTTGTTTAAAGACAGGCTGCACTCCTTGCTGAACAGGATTGCAAAGATGATTTCACTCATGTAGCATTTAGAATACAACTTCAGGTGAGGAATGGGGGAAAAAGTGAGGGTGGCTAGACACTATAACGGGTTGCCCAGATTGGTGTGGAGACTCCATCTTTGTAGACATTCAAAACACAACAGGACACTGTCCTGAGCAACCAGCTCTACTTGGCCCTTCTTGGAGCAGGGTTTTGGACTGGAGGATCTCTAGATGTCCCTTCTAGACTCAACTATACTGTTATTTATTTGTACTTATACAATATGAGACAATCTACCTGTGGTAAACTCATATCATACTTATTTCTGGTAGGCATGGATCTTGTGTGTGGCTCGCCCTCCTCCCCCCACCCAAAAAAAAAAAAAATGCTAGTAAAATGTTTATCTGCAGTTCTAATTTAGTTAGACTGTTCCATCAGTCCCATAAACAGTAGTTTAACTGTTCTCAGCAAAAGTTTTAGAAACATCTAACAGTGGTTCTTTTGTTATGCTAGTACTTTGTAGAAGATTGCAGTGAATTTTAATGATTCATAATCGATCAAATTGTTGTGTATTTAATCCCTTTTTAGTTAAAAAAAAAAAAAAAAAAAAAAAAAAAAACCTAAAACCACAAAGTGGAGAATTACTGGTGTTAGTGGTCACTTATTTAGGTCTAACATATTTTCCAAACAATGGATACTGGAAAGAGTTTAGCATTTCTTTGTCACTGACTCTTGGGAGTTTTAATACTGTCACCAATGTATCATGGCTCTGAATAAAGCAATGTTACAGAAAAATCTTACCATTCAAAATAGGCTAACTGTTGTTATAAAAAGACCTAGACTTTTCCCATTGCTAATGTTAATACTTCAAATAAGAGTAGAAGGCTACAAGTGAAAGATGGTGCATATAAAATCTGTATTTTTTATTACAGTCAAAATATACATCTGTTTATCTGCTGCTGGTAGGATGGGAGGAATAGAGTACTTGTCCAAAAAAGGTCACATCCAATTAAAAGAGACTTTATTCTTAATGTAAATTCTTTTCTTTTGCAGAAGGAGTTGAGCCTTCCGAGAAGAGGAAGTTTGTAAGTATCAGAAGTTTCTTCTGTTGTGCTTACAGTACCGTATGTAGTTTTGACAGTTCTTGAGTAGGCTATTCTTTTCAGAGGAGCTAAAACAAAGGTTAAATATGGCAGTTGATTTGCCTTAAGATGCATACAGAGAAATTTAGATGGTGAATGAAGGCCTATGGTTGTACAGTAAACTTTTTAATGCCGATCTGCCTTTCCTAGAGGAGCTATTGTGAAGTATTTCTAAATTGCCTGTAAGTTCTTATGTTGAAGCTTTTCTTTTGTATTGAAGATTTCTCTACTAAAAATAAAGGAAGAAATCTGGTTTCTTTGTGAATGATGTAAATGAAACTTGACATGTAAGTGGAACTATTTCTGTATGAAATTCTGTGATCAGACTTGTGGGTAAAGTGGTAGGAGCAAAAGAATAGATGAGTGCTATTAAATGTATAGGGTTGTTGAGCTAGCATTTTGATTAGTGGAGGTGAAAATTGTGTATTCTTGCTACTGAATTAGAGTAATATGAAATTGGATACCTTGTTTTAGTTGTTCTTTGTATGGACTCTTGTATCTTGGCTTCTTTCCCTGGTGTTTTTGAGCTGATTTTTTTTGGTTGTTTGTTTTAATATATATTGTGTATTTATTCATATTTGTTTATTCCTTGTGTAGTAATTCATTAAGAAGACATTGAGATAAGTATCTATGAAAATACCTTATGAAACAATCTGTTTGGTTACTACTTTGTTTTCAAACATAATTTAGGAATATAGGGTTACCACTGTACTCAAGTAAGGTTGTGTTAATGTGACAACATGTTACAAATAAAACCCAGAGCACTTGTACAAAAGTGGCTATGGTTTTATTTTTATATATTTGTTTTCAACTTGATAGTGCTATGTAGGTTTTGTTGCTGGTTTAGTTAGGTATGTGAATAACTGAAACTGTTATTGCTGGGAAGGTACAGGTTGTAAGACATCTACTGACTTGTACAAGACTTACTTGTTTGGGGTTCTGGCAGAAGAAAAGTCTTACACCAAATAGTAAGCAAACCCATTATTTAATAAATGCTGCTCAATTATGATAACTAATTCAATGTCAAGTATTTGATATTGCAGTGGCACAGATAAAAACTGTTTAAGAAAACAATCTCTGGTGCCTTTTGGAAGCTTCATAATTAACCTAAAACTGTTGTGTGAGCAAAAGACTGCCCATATTGAAGTTAATGGGTAAACTCATGTTGATACCAGCCAAAGCAGAAAGCGGCTTTACAGGCTCTTTTTTTTTTTTTAAACTATAGCCCTGATCTTGCTTACTCTTGCTATGTTCGATGTTGAATATTGTTTAATGCTTTTCTTCAGGTTTGAAAAATGTCTGCAAAGAAATCACCCCAATTGTGTTCATATACATATTTTTTACAGCAGATCATTGTGATGTAGGTGCAGATTCTGTAATGTTGCTGAGATCTTAATAAAGTGTCATAAAGTAATAGCTGCTTATCAGCATAATCATATCTGGCTATTAAGGTGGTTAGGATTCTGCAGATGGTATTTTAAAATACCTTTATTACTGCTTTCTTAGTTAACAAGGCTCACAGTACTGAAATTAGCAAGGGCTATAGTATAGTAGTTGTGTGTGGGGGGGTCATGTTGGTTGCTCTGTTTGCATGTTATGTGCATATTGACATGAAGACTGAATTTCACAGTGTGAGAGGTCCTATGTTTTTATTGCCATAAACATCCAGATGTCCTGAATGGCTCTGTTTAGGTGTCGTTTTGTCTGCTGGATCTTTGGAGCCAATGGTGTGTCAAGGACACAGCTGCGTAGGGTAAGGCAGGGACAGCTGGCTCAGGCGTGACCAAAAGAGAAACATGGAAAACAAGATTTGGGTTGATGAATGATTCAGCTCTTTTTATATTTTTTTTCTGAAGTCACTTCTTACTCTTATGATACAGTCTGGGGGGGAAAGGAGAGGGATGATGCGTGGGGAAAGGTGTCTTGCTTATGGTTCACCAAGTGTATATGTGAAAGAACTAGTTACAAAAAACTTTTTCTTCTAGATATGTTGTATTAATTTTATACTTTATTTAGGCTGCTACCATCTAGATCATACAGAATTGTTTTCCATATGTATGCAGATAATTTTTAAATGTTTTTTTTTTTTTCTATGGCAAATATAAAGGGGACTGCTGTTTCCAGGTCTAGGGAGCAAGTGTGGTATAATGTATCAATATGGAAGGATGGGTATTTGTGAGGAAGCATAGGTTGTAAATATATGACTGATACAGAGCACCAGCCTTTCCCTACATATTCTGCTGAAACAACCAGAGCTCTTTGGCTTCTTTAGCTATGTACACAACTTCATTCCAGAAGTGGTACTCAGGTTTCCTTTATTAAGTTGATCAGATATGCTGTGAAAAAGGGCAATGCTAACATCCTGCCAGCAAAACAGTAAGCAGAGGAGTCTATTTGTGCAGCAACAATTAGCTCTGGGTTGGTTAGCTGTGGCATTCATGCCAACACGATGTGTTTGCTACCTGCTGCCAGTTGGCAATGCTTTTCCACTTACCGAGCCTCACCTGCTGTTCATCTGCCAGGGTATACTGGTTGTGCTTCTGGGTACATATGTTCTTGCCATGTGTGGAGCTACTCCACCTTGCAGCTGACCTGTTGAGCTAACTCTGATTATTGATCTACAAACCCAACTGGCTTCACTTAGAAAAATAAACAAAAAAAACCCATGTCGTTTCCACTGACCTGTTTATCTATGTAACCATTGTGCAGCCCAATATAGAGACTTCTCTGGGAACACAGCAGCTTCCCTGTTATTTGATATGATTTAGCTGATGTAAGGGCAGAGTAGTATGAAACTCTGTTGTTTGATTTTGAAATGGAAGACTACAGTCCAAGGGCATGGTGGTGCCAGAAGTCAAGGAAGAATCTACAGAGGCTGGAGGAGGAGATGTGGAATGCAGTGTCTTCGGGGAACTCTTGGAGAGGATTGAGGACAGAAAGTGCAGAAAGCTTGGAGAGGGAGAGAGGACTTAACATCTCTGCTTCTCCCTCATACTGTCACTATTTCAATTACCTTGCTGTGGGGCAATTCAATTATAGACTGCAGCTATGTGGCTTCGTTTTGTAGGTCATTAAGTTGAAATTTGTGGGACTTGTACAACTAAACCCAATTCCAATTTTACATATACAGGAACTCCCAAAGAAAGACTTGGAGACAAAAGATCTTGAAAAGGTTTAAGTTCACTTTGTCACAGTTTATGCCAATGATACTAATTGTTGCTGTTCAGAAAGAAGTGATATTCTGTCAGCTCACACATCCTGGCTGTGCTGGTACAAGTGCTTGTGTTGACGCAAGCACAACTGATCCAGGTTGCAATTAGCTTCATGGAAGTTCTTTGGAGTGTTTGTGCAGCTGCACAAATGTCTTTCTGACAGCAGGGTATGGTGGCATGGAGGCACAGTGAGTGTCAGGCAGCTTTCTCTGGGGCTGTCTCTATCAGTAAACCTATGTGGTTGTTGCTGTCTCATTTAGCAGAAAATTGTGTAAAATGTGTTTCTGCACACTGCTGCTACAGGGATGGACTGTTTATATGCTACTGTGGTATTTTTTATTAATTTGTTTTAATCAATATTTCTGAATATTGAAGAAAATATTTGTGCTTAAGGTTAATCCAGACCCAGAAATAGAAGTTTTAGTGTTGCTAACATTAGTGTATGAAGCGTGCAGGTCCTCTGATGAACCAGAGAATGAGTGTTTGCATCTATAAATCACTATTGGTTATACATTCAAAGAGTAGATAGCAAGAGTATGGAACCAGAGAAGATTTCTTGTGTTTAACCTGTGTTAAACAGGTGAGTCTCAATCACTGAAATTAAGATGTCAGCATGCCCTTAACCTCTTTTGTTTCCTTTCCTGAACCAAAGTGAACAGCAAAATGAGAGCTTCAGAGGGAGAGGGCAAGAACTCAAAGGTTGTGGCACAATAGTTACCCTTCATTTTAAGTAGGTGTGTTCTGGTTTAACATGTCCTTCTCCTAAAAATGAATTAACAACAACCTTCAAAAAAGTCATATTTAAATAGAAGTAAGTGGGTAGGTAGAGGAGGTTCATTGTTTCTTTTGAGCTTCAGTGGTTCACTTGCCATAGCAGTGAAATACGTGGCTTTTCCAGACTAAACTGGTTCTTGTTTCTTTTTCTTTTGTTTAATCTGTCAGAGATATTTCAGTTTAATTCAAAGCTAGGTAATTTTAATGTATTTTTGGGCTGCATATGTCCTTCTCTTGAAACTTCTGAAAATAAATTCAGTAATTATAAAATGTGGACTCTCATTCAGTTGCAGCAATTATATAATCTACTTGCACCTGTGAAAATGTCAAAGTTGGTCACAGAATGTTCATGAAACTCATTTATGCATTACAGTGAAGCAGCTGATATCCTTGGATAACAGCAAAAAAAAAAGTGTGACTAGCCAAGAATTCAAGAAAAACAGTAGTTAAAACCACCGCTTGCTAAAGGGCTTAATCAAACAGGTTTCAGGAAGGTTAATAACTTAAGACAGTTTTTATTAATGACAAATATGGACTGTCAGTTAACCTCAGGGAAAAAGGGGGAATCAGTGATTGAGTGGAATGGAGTGGAATAATAAAGATAATGCCAACCACACTTAAAAATAATAATAATAATAAAAAAAAACCTATAAGTATACGCATGACCTGTGATAATGAAAAGTGTTTGAATTGGATGCCAAAGCACCCAAAGGAAAGCTCAGAAGTTAAATACATTGATTGTACAATCCTAACTCTCTACCAACAGCTGCCTTATAGTTTTTATCTCCCTAATTGCATAGGCTTCTTTGTGTTTTGAAAGGCACAACTGTCAAAAAACTGTCAAGGAAATAAAAGACCCAAGCATTCCAAAACATGTAAGAGAGATTGCCTCTTCCTTTGTGTTGTGTGTGTGTGTGTCTCAAGACATGTGCATTTGTTTATGGTTGCAGTTTTTCAGTTTTTTTCATCAGATGTATTTTTGCAGAAGGGAACTGTTGTGCTGAAAGTGCTCATGGCAGGGTACCTCATTTACAAAGTGCAGAAATTCAAGTATGATTCACTGTAGCTGAGGACCAAAACTTCACTAAAGGATTTGTAAATCTTGGATGATTAGTCTTGGATATTGTTATCTAGACAATTTTAGGCAGATTATTATTTAGGAATAGCCTCCGCAATCTGGTGCTTACTGGGAGAAATGGAGTGTCTTGAATTAAAACAATTTGCAATATACCATGAATATTATTACAGGAGAAAAACACAGTTGTTCCTAAATCTGAGTAATGAGTTTTTTGTGCTGCAAAATGATGTAGAACCAGAAGTCTGCATTGCAGCTCTCTTCTGTAGATTGCTGGTGCTGTTTGTATTGAGATGAAGTAAACCAGTTGGCCAGAGGTGTTTTGGTAAGCAGCATTGTTACACTGAAGGTACAGAGATTTAGGCCCATTTGTTCTCTCTGGAGTGTCTGCTTCTGTAGCTGTGACTTACATATCTTCTGTAAGCAGGAGTTTCTACTGCAAAGTACTGTATGCTGATAGAAGACTCCATCTGATGGCCACTTCAGGAAACGTGTCTGAACAACGCAGTGTGTTGCCCCCAGGGATGTCCTGGCTGCTTGTCTCAGTGGTATATTGACCTTTGGCAGGAAGTGGAAGGGACAAATTGAGTAAGAAAGTGGGTTTGTGAGCCAGGACTGACAGGAGCTAGCCCTTTATGTCTCCAAATAGCTTCAATGGCACTGTTTATGTAAGTTTTGCAGCTTACGCTTAGTTATGAATCCATGTATTCATGGAGTCCTACTGCAAATGCATCCAATGGCTGTATCACTCTTTAACTCTGTGTTAGTTGTAGAGTTCAGATCTGTTGATCTAAATTATATCCAAAAAAGTCATTTTCTGGCATTCCTTTAGTTACATCCATGTTTGGACTTTTGCAAGCATAGTAGCAAAGAAAATTGATTTTGTTTTTTGGTATCACAGTCAATAATAACTGTTTGATATCAGCAAATAACATAATGATATTAAGCTGAATGTCAAAAGCAGAGGGTGTTTTTTTGTTTTTTTTTTTTTTTTTTTTGGAGGGATTGGAAGCAGTGGAGTAGACTTGAGAAGATGTTCTTATACTTTGCGAGCCCTGAAATTAGAACCTTCCCGCCCCCACCCATTTAATCTTCACTTCCATTTTATCTACTCATTTTCTTCAGAATCATCTGCATTTAAAGTGAACTGAAATGCTGCTTTGGACTTGCAAATGATTATGTTGCTATTACTCATCTTGTACCTTTGTAATAAACATTGGTGTTAATCATAAAAAGAGAACTTGTTACTTTTCCTCTTAAATTAGTTTGATTACTATTACCTTAAATTTGGAAATTAGAGCATGTTATTTATGGTTGCTAGGTAATGGATCTCTCAGTTCTAATATGTGTATCTTTTGCAGAAGTCGATACTCTCAGTATCCCATGTTGGATTCCTAAAGATAATGTAGTAGTGTTAACTGCTGTTAGTACTCTTTCTATGTTTGTACTCAGTTAACTTGTATACTGCCACCAGGTAGAAAAATATACTCAGTATACTGTGTGGTGCTCAGTAACGACACTTTAATCTTTCTGACAAACTCAGTAGTCATTAAAGTGATCTTTTTCCAGCAAGCCTAATATGTTTTGCTCACATGTGACCAAAACAGTAAAGAATTTTATCTCCCTCTCATAGATCCATGTTGCTGTTTCTATTAGCACCTTTTGTCATAGCAACACACTGGGAAAACACTGTCTTCTAAATGCCTCTAAGTTGCTTTTCATTATGGTGGCTTCCAAAGTGCTGTGTACACTCAACTTTATAGATTCTTCATGTTTCATATATCTTCATATTCATTTACAAATTAAACTGCATTTTTGTTAAAGAGCACAGATTACCAGGAGATCCAGATCACTTTGTATGTGATGTTTTCATCCTCAGTATTTACCATTTCTTCAGTGTTTGACCTTTGAAACTTTTAGCAGTGACTTTTTAGATGTCATTTCCAAGTCACTGATGAAAACGTTGAATAGCATCAAGCAAACTAAAGTTCTATAAACTTGCAGAAGAACCTTATTTGTACAAAGGAAATTCCCCCACCTGCATTTTTTTGAGATCTGTTAATGAACTCTAAATCCACTTAATGTATTAATTAAAAATGTATTATTATCCACTTATTGCTAACATGCTGAGTTTTGAATGAAAATTTTGAACAACAAATTCACATACCTCACAAAATCTTGTGTTAGGCCAGGATCACTTGGTATAACATGGAGAACAAGGATTGCCAGCTGAGTCCTCCACCACATCTCTTCAGTTTCTTGTGATTGAGGATGAAAAACTCATTTTTGGACATGTTTTTTGTATGCTTTGAGGCAACGGTTATTGTGGTATGATTCTTTTCCCTCATGATCTTGCTTACTTCAGCCCCCATAAATCTTACACAAGTCTGCTGCTCATTGTTTGCATTTCCTCATTTTGTAATTGTGTTGGGCTAAGGGGAAGAGTAATGGCATGTGCAACGTGCTGTAGCCTTGTTGCCATTTTCCTGTTGTCAGTGCAGGGTCTTCTGTAGACGAGTCCTTTGTGATGTGGAGAGCACAGGCATGGTTTTTATGTAAACAAAACAGCCTTTGGCATTTTATTGCTATTAGTTTTGTCCTTGGTTATCAGCAGAGGCCATTCTGCTTGATCTTGTTCAACTATTTCTTTTGGCTTTTTCATGGACACATTTGCATCCCTAGTTCATTCATAGCAATATTGCTATGAATCTTTGCATGTTGTCTCTTGACTCGTATTTTATGATGTATGGGATTGTGTCTCCAATACAAGGTTTGCATGCTGTTCAAGAACATTCTGAAGTTTTGTGAAACCTTGTTACTGGTAAACACATGCTCATGTGTTTGTGTGTATGCACATAACCTTTGTGAATAGATTAAAAAAGCGAGCAATGTCACTTTTAAAGTGTGTTTTAAGGGCATTTTTAAGTTATTCTTTGTTGCATTAGTAGGCCGTATGTTCATACAGCATTGTCCACTATATTTTTAATCACATAGGTAACGTTTGCAAGCCTTGGAACTTCATAAGATGTATTAAAATTGTAGTTACCTGAGGGACTGATGTACAGAAAATGAGGCATTCAGATTTTAAACCTTAATTGCATAACATAGCATTTATCCACTGTTTCTGTGAGTGTTGTGTTTGAATCATTTAAATTATCACCCGACCCATTCTTCACTGTGTACCACGGTTCTTCACAGGGCTCTGTGTATGCTATGCCTTGTTGGAATTGTGTTTCAGACACTTAGACAAGGACAGGACAGTGTCAAGAATGAAAAATAAGCTTAAGTATTTCTTCATCGAATTTGTTATTGGGTTAAGCCACAGGGAAGAAGGGGGCTGGGGAAGGGGAGATAAGCCTCTAGGGTAAAAGTGATTTTGTAACAATGTTACAGAATTTCGGGATGGAAAATTGCATGGAATCTTGGAGGGAGCAAAGGTCAAATGCCTAGTTGCATCCATGCTTTACCTAATTCCAAGAATGTTTTTGCACTAGGATAGTTTATTTGAATTTTTTAAAAAATGCTATGCACGTAAATAGTTACAGTGCATGCTGTAACAACCCTGCATCTTTCTTGTGCTGGAGCCCCCAGAGGTGAATGCAGGACTCCAGGTGGGGTCTCACAAGAGCAGAGCAGAGGGGCAGAATCACCTCCCTCACCATGCTGGCCACGCTGCTTTTGGTGCAGCCCATGATATGGCTGGCTTCATAGGCTGCAAGTGCACGCTTAGTTCATTACTGAAACCTGAATACTGAATCTGACAAAATGAGGCAAAAAAGAGCAATGGGATGGAGGTCTGACTAAATAGACTAGCTAACCTATTGTTGTTTTTCTTCCCACATGACAGTCTTCTCCCCTGAGCAGCTTTTTCAGTTTACTGCTTTGTTCGCTGAACTGCTCTGCTTCTGCTGGTTCTGCTCATGTACCCTGCATTATCTGTTGAACCAGCAGTTTGTGATGCTCACAGTGTTTCTGTGTACAAAGAAGCAGCAAGGCATGTAGCAAGTGCAGAAAGAAAATGCTAGGGAAGTTGGAAATTTTATAGTAGAAATATGAGCTGCTGAGGCAAGGAAGTAATAACCTCTGAGAGCAGGTTGGGTCTCAGGGGTGGCTTAGTTTGTGAACACAATAGTTACATGACTATTCTGACTTCAGCAGCAAATGTGGTAGACACATGAATAACAACTATTTCAGACTAATAATTGTTTCAAGTATTTTTAAATTAGCATTGAGTCCTCCCATTTGGTCTTTGAGCAAAAGTTGCATGATAAGTAAAATTATTTCTCATCAGTGTTCTAGTAAAACTTTAAATTTGTATGGCATACGCACAAAGAACAAATGCCCATGTAACCACCTGTTTTATTCTGATGCCTGAGAGAGTATTTACCCAGTGAGAACTGGCAGAAGAACATCATGTGAGTAATCACTGCTAGTCAGTGCAGCTTGAATTTCAAATGGCAAATCTCAGGAATATCAGACATACTGAAAAGCATCTTGTTCACCATTGTTTTGTTTTTTTTTTTTTCCCACTGACATTATTTTGTTAGTTAAGGGAAATTCAAAGTTTGTCAAAAGGATTATGTGTTACAAAGGACTTGTAATATCCTTATGAATTGTGTGATCCAGTCTGCCTTGTGCTGCATTGATGAATTAATTTTTCTGGCACTGATGCTAGAAACATTAGAATAATCTCTTAATCTGCAGAAAAAGCTTTCTGAGGCTATGCAATTTCTAGCTTGCATACATTTAGCCTCCTCTGTAGGATTGGAGTCATGGTAAGGCTCTGGAAAGATTACATGATTGTTTGATGAACCTGTGTTCTTCTTAAAGAATTCTAATTATATATATATATATATATATGTTGTTTGTCTGTGTATAGAGATTGAAGGTGAGGTGTAACCTACAAATAGATAATTGGTTTTATTTTTAGGAAAGAAGCATCCAGCTTTCTGCACAATATTCTTGTTCTTCTGGCCGCAATAAAATCACCTTTATTCTAAATAACCGTTCTCAGGTAAAAGAGGCAGTTACTGAACAGCAGGATCAGCATCTTCTGGTAGACATTCTGGCGTTATAGATTTTCCCCTTGAAATTGTCAGTATTACTGTATTTCCATTATGTAAAGTGGGTGACCTCCTAGAGATGTCAGGATCATGAAATCCAAGTAAGTCACCTCTATTTCCTTGTAGAGAAGGAGGGAAGTCTTTTTTCCCCTCCTTGTTCCCGTTGAATGTGAATTCAAACATTTTAATTACTGCTGGCATTCTCAACTACTACTGTTGTTTATCATAAAGGATATTTGTGTGTTCGTATCTGTTATCTGCAAGTTCTTTGGCATTCTGCTGTGCTGTCACAACACTGTCTACCTTGTTATAAAGCATTTGGGGAACTCCTGTTTATGTAGAATACTTCAATATTTTCTGAGGAACAGATGGAACTTGTCATTTGTTGGATTCCCTCAGACATCCAAGTCAAGATCTTCATCCCACTTGCTGCATAGCTTGGGATCAAATATTGGAAAGATCACCTGAAAAAGTAGTTGTGTAGATACTTTTGGCTATTAACCTTTCAGTTTGCTGTAGTGTACTTCTGATGCAAAAGCCCAATGATCTTCTCATACTGTATGTATGAGAAGGACTGGCACTCAAATAAAATTCCAGAAGATGAATGCTTCCTTACGGTGGACCAGGGACAACAACCGGATCTCAGAGGAGCAACAAAGCAGGCATGTCCTTATTGGCAGGGATCTTGAGCAGAGCGTGAGATGCTAACAATTACAATGCATCTTCCTCTGAAGGCTGCATGCTGTAGGCCTGGGCAGGATCAGGTGAGCCAGCTGCAGGAGGAGTTGTAGGAGGTAGAAGGTTGGTTTGATCCTGGGGAGGAATATGTGTCAGTGGTCCACAGACAGACTTTCAGGATTTAAAACAGCTGGGGTATGGTGTGACAGCAAGAGAGCGGGCACACTGTGATAACTGTCAGGGCATCTATTGTCCATGGCTGGATGTGGTGCCCACCCTGTAGTTAGGTCACATTGGCTGTTTCTTCTTGTTAGCTTATAGTTTGGGGAAATACTGCATAATGTTTGTGGCCATGGCCATTTTGGCCTTTACCACTACCTCCATTTCTGCCTAAAATGTCTGGATCCTGCTGATTGTTCTCCATCCTAACACTTGCCTCCCTCTCCCTATTGGGGTTATAGGTCATGTTTACTCTCTTGGGAAGTAAAATTTTCTTGGCTGAATGCAGTTCTGTTTTCCTGGAGGTATTCCTTCCATTTGTGTTTTCAAACTTTGCCTAAATCTGAATGCTGCACTGCAGGTGCGTTGTTGGGATAGGGCAATGGAGATAGGGCAATGGAGATCTGGGGCACGGATTCTGAGCTAGGCTTAGGCTTGCAGAACTTGCTCTGTGAATGTAGTTTTCACATGGTTACAGAGCACTTTGTGTATGGGAAAATGAATAGTAGCTTCTGGGGCTAAGAAGAGGGGCAGGGAACATGAGGAGTACTTTGGGAGGGGTTGATGGCTCATTATGAGTCCTGAGGTTAAACAAACTGAATAGGGTGGGCCTGGGCAGGTGGGTGACTTCTGTGGACAGGAGCAGGGTGGAGCTCATCTCATGCGGGTTTGTAGAAGGAAAATGTTTCTTTGACAGGGTACCTTTCTGTTCTGCAAGCTCTAATCATCTACCTCTGCCTCCTTTAGTCTTTAACAAGCCTTTGCACCCTGCATTGTGGCAGCAGTTATCCTGGCATTAACATACTTCTCTGCCATCATGCAGTTTTCTACTTTACTATCTCTTCAACAAAGCAGGAAGCAAACATATCATCCCTGTCCTTTCTCCCAAATGTTGTAGAGCTTTTTCTTTTCTGTTATGTTTTTTTTTTTTCTTAGCAAGCCAGCCAAGCTTAGACCTGTGAGGTTTTTACTGAGTTATGTTGTGACAGTGCCTGTGAAAAGGTCAGAAAGAGTACTGGGGATAAGTAGATCCATAACATTGCAGTGCTTGCCTGAAAGGGATAGCAGATCAAGTGTCATGGGGGAAGCAAGTGGGGGTCTAAATGGCTGGCACAGAATTTTGGGAGCCTTGCACTTTGTGGCAAACAACACACAATGAATACAATGCACAAGACAGTGCAATTGCTTATGATCACTTCTTCATGTCCCACTTGGTTCACTCATGAATGTTTAGTACGGTCGTGCTCCTAGGCAGTGAAGGTAAAAACAGCAGTTGAGACAAATATGCTATCCCAAGTGCCCCTAATGTGGAACTAAACATGCAGCTGCCAAAGAAATGAGTTCCTGCTGTTTTGGCCTGACTGCAAAAGCTCACCTCTACCTTGGTAAAGGTTGTGTAGGGCACACAGGCATTGGGAATGCTTTTTTTTTTTGCCTTGTTACGTGGTACTGCTTTGCATTCAGGTGGCAAGACACATCATTCTTCACAGCATGTGATGAAAACATGATTAAATCAGACAGATTTGACATCTGTGTGTGGGTGTGGTCTTGGGGCTGAGGTGGGAGGAGTGCATGTGCTGCAAATCATCGTGCTTCTGAAGGAAGAAAGGTGTCAGTGATGCCTTTGAACCTGAGGTCAGAACTAACTACTTGTAAACCCTACCAAGGCAGTTCTTGAATCTGCTCTGCCAGCCTGGCAGCGCCTATAGGTCAGCTGAATGGCGGCTGGTTCTGGGTAGTGTGCAGCACTATAGCTGTCCGGGCATGGGCAGTGCGTTGGAATACAGCACACCACCAGTGGATGCCACACAGTTCTCAAAACTATTGAAAACAGAGGCACTGGGCATATCGTTGATGTCTCCAACAGTTTTCCACTGGTAGAGAGTGTGGATAATGGCCTTGCAGACCTCAGTCATAAGTTTTGTCTATGGCACTCGTGTTCTATGCTGTTTAGCCTCTGGTAGGAGTTACGGGATTATGATTACCTTATGGTCCTGGTGAGCAACAAGCAAAGGATGAGACAGCAAAGAGGACTGGCAGCATTCTGAGCTGTGTTAGGAAAGAGTGTTGCCAGCAGGTCAAAGGTAGTGATCCTTCCCTGTTAGTCATCACTTATGAGGCCACATCTGGAGTCCTGTGTCCAGTCCTGTGTTTCCTAGTATGAGAAAGATACTGACTTAATGGGCTGAGTCCCGCCAAGAGTCAGGAAGATGATTAAGGGACTGGATAGACTGTAAGATCTGGGACTGTTCGGCCTGGAGAAGAGAAAGCTCGGGGTTATGGGGTGAGTGATGCTCTAGACCAGCAGAGCATTTCTCCAGTCTGAGCTATTGCTTCATGATGACTGGAGGTAGGCAGGCAAAGCCATGTTCTCTCTGTCTGAACACAATTTATAGTTTCTCTTCACTGTGAAGCCTACTGATCTCTTTGCCAGAGAGAGAGAAGTGGCAGCTTAGCCCACCTGTATTTGCACAGCTCTGTCAGAGGGACTCCTCTAGTTGTTTCCATGTTGAAACCATGACAATTTTTAGCGTTTGTCCTGTATTTTTCTTTAGAGGTTTAAGTTTGTAAGGTGAGGTAGACTCTTCTGTTAGACCAAGAGATACAGTTAACAAACAAGTAAGAGTCTTTTCTAGGCTTTCGTGCATTTGGTGTGCATGATTTATCATGCCTCAAAATCTTCAGATTTAGATTCTGAGCCTTTGGGGGGCTTCCCCATCTCAGAAAAAACTCACATTCTGGCTCCCGCACAGCTGTAATGCCTGCCTTGCAGTAATAAAGGCAAAAATCTTTAAAATTATGGAGCAATGAAACTGTTTTTGTAGCTTTAGTAAATATCCAGGTAAGTATCCAAAGTATAAATTATGGAAGCACTGTGCTTTGAGTTAGTTTTTTTTTTTTTCCTTTTTTTTCCTTTGTTGATTACATCTCTTGCTAAATTAGAATGAACTAAATTCACTAATGATACTCATCTTGTGATCTTCTCTGAGCTTCTCTTAATAACTTCTAACTATTGCTAAACTTGCTTACTGTTATTAGGGAAAAATACTTTCTACAAGAAAATACTAGCCTTGAGAACAGGATTTCCTTACTGAAGCTGAACTGCAGAGAGTTAATCTTACTTGGCTTAATGTGGTAACTTCAGTCAGATTTATTGAACAGTGTGTAAGAGCATCAAAGAAATCTTTGAATCTGTCTATATGGGCTGGTGCTGCTTAAACGTGCAATGGGATGTTGACCTTTTCAAAGAGATAGCAGTTGGCACTCTGCCTTTGGTACAGTATATGTAAGCCCTTGGGTTAACAAAGTGCATGTAGAAAAAGCCAACTCTGTAATGATGGACATGAAAGTAGGAAATATTATACATTTTATTCAGAAGTTAGTGCTGTTGAAATCTGTTTAATAACTTAGATCTGTAAGTGTATTTGGAGTGAATAAAGGAGATAATAAAAATGTACTTCAAAAATCTTTTCCTTCTTATGTATGACTGATTAATGCAGAAGGCTTTGTAAGACTTGACAGTGTTCTGAGGATTTTGTAGCTGTACAAAAGTGTGTATAAAAGTATCCCTTGAAAACAACCCTTTTCCTGTATCTGCTTCTAGTGAATATTTACAAGGTAGAGAATACTTGAATATCAGGCAACTATTTCAAAATCTAATTTGAAAGTATATTTTTGTGTGGATTAAGTGTGGTAGGTGCTAAACATGAGGATGGTTTTGAAAGATAAGTATTTTGTTCACTGGATCACTGGTTAATTTTTCTGTAAGTAAATGAATATCCTTTTAGTTATAACAGATGATTCATTTATGCTGGCTTTATGTTAAAGATTCTGTGTGGTCTTGGATGCAGGTTGTAGAGCCTTTGTCATTGGAGATACTCAGAACCCA
Organism: Stictonetta naevosa; assembly: GCA_011074415.1. Taxonomy (NCBI): domain Eukaryota; kingdom Metazoa; phylum Chordata; class Aves; order Anseriformes; family Anatidae; genus Stictonetta; species Stictonetta naevosa. The sequence continues at coordinate 19,750,309 of CM021729.1, forward strand.
GCTGCATGCAGCCCTGTGCAACTTGCTTAAGTCAACTGTCCCTGAAGCAGAGTGCTGGGCTATATGATCTCCAGAGGTTCCTGAACAATTCTGTGGTTCTCCGTAATACCGTTGAGAATCTGCTGAAGATCAGTTTTTACAGATTGTTGTCATACTTTGTGAATGCTCTGCTTCTCTTTTAGATTATTCTAGGAGACACCATAAATATTTTCACTTAAATTAAAAATACTGCTGATTTCTTGGTGGAGATGAGTCTGTCAGAAGTACAAAGAACATACATATTTCAGTCCAGATAGCTTTTAAATTACCACTCTGTAACTCTGAACTTGGCTTTTTAAGACGATTTTTAACAATAGCCAAGCCAACAGTTATTTTTTATATTGTCAGTTCTGAGACCCTTTTGATATGTAGAATATAAAAACTAAGAAGAAGATTGCAGTGGTCTGCAGGTGTAGGAAACCTGGAAAACTGGCTTTAGTCATTTTTTATTAATGGTGTAGATGGTAAGAGTAGAGGGTATTAAGTTTGCAGTGGACAAGCTAGGAAGAATGCAGGTATGCAAAAACAGTATGGCAATTCAAAATCATTTTGACAACCTGTAGAAAATACACTGAGTGAAATAAGTCTCTAGCCTGTTCTATTTTAATAAAATTAAGAGCTTTTTGGATGCGAGATAGGTGGATAAGTGGCAGTTTCCAGGAGGGGGTCAGAGGGGCACAGTGGTTCCACAGTGTCATTGCTGTTGGAGGGGTGGAAACATGGGAAAAGGGTATGTTGTAGCACATTATACTAGAAAGCTGATGTTTTGAGATGCAAGGCACACAGCATTTTTCTACCCCACACAGAACCTGTAGGACCTTATGCTTGAATAGTATGTGTAGTTTTGAGTGTTGCGTATTAACCTGACATACTCTATGGAAAAATATTTGCCAAAACAGAATTGTGCAAAAGAGAAGGCTGAGGAGAGGTAATAAGAATTGAAGCATATGGAACATTTGCTGTGAGTGGGAAATTGCATTTTGTTTGTTAATAGAGTGTAAAACAAGACATAATGGGCTTAAATTGGAACAAAGGAGATTCAGTTTAGATGCCATCGAAACATTTTCTGTCCCTCTGAATGGTGAAGCGGAGGAGTGGCGTAACTGGGAGTTTTGTGAAATTGCCATCAGATTTTAAGAACAGGTGAGGCAAACTGTTCACTGGAGTGATATGGGTAATACAGGTATAATGAACCTCTCTAGGGGAAGGGCAAGGTGATCTCTTGATTTACTTCCAGCTCTCTTTACTATCTATTGTTACCTTCATGGGAGTAATTATCAGGGGAAAAAAGACAACAAACTTCAGCCTTTTTGGTTGTTTTCATTTTTTTATTTTATTTTTTTACATGTGAAAGACTGCTCCCGTTTCTCCTGCCTCCCTTGTTCAGCACACTTGCCCACACCTGTTTGTCTAGTGACTATCAAGAGAGAAGCAGGTGATGTATCTGCTAAAGTTGTTCAGCCATACATGTGGTAGCCTTACAAAGCTGCTGGGGATAAGTATCCACAGCCATGCATATATTTGTGTGTGTGTATATTTCTTGATAAGGAATCAATCAGCCAAAACAGACTTTTGTAACATTCTAAGTATGTATTAGTTTCTGATAAATTGGTGCAGAGTGTTGGGAGAAGGATGAATTTTAGAATTCTGTAATATCTTATTTATCCTTTAACTTTTTTAAGAAGATACTTAGATAACATCATGATCTTATAAAAACTATTCAGTAAAAGATGTTTTCTGTTTTCAGTGCATTCCTTTTGATGAAAGAGTAAATACAGAAAAGATAAGTGACATAAGTGATTACTGAAATACAGCTTAAAAACAGACCAGATGAACAAATGGCCATTAAGAGCTTGGACTTGGCTTATCACTGGGTAACAAGGCTCTTGAATAATAATAGTGGTAATAAAATAATAATAATAATAAAGTGCTTAAACCCTGTGTAATGCAGAACTCTTCAAGTAGTTCTATTTTTCCTCTAGTTTTTCTTAATTTTATTTCTTTCATAATGAAAGTGCAGTTCGAGACCATAATTATTATTAAAGTCTGATTTCTCAGGCTTTTTTGTTTTGATAATAGCTTGATATCTGTTGAAAAGTGTCTTTATTAGTTGAGCTATTTTTATTGCTTTCCAAATTAAGCTTATTTATTTTTCATATTTGTAGCATGTGAAATATGGTAGGAGGTTGTTTAAATCTCAAAAAGCTACTTTAAGAGTTCTTCAGAAGAAAAAAAATGGCAAAAGATGAGCTGTTATATTGTTTGAGTTTTTGATATTATGTGGAGTATTATTTTAGAGTTTTCACAGCCATGCAAAATGATGCTATTAGAAAAGGGTGATAGGAAGACTGATAGAATGTGAGGAAGGCCACAAATGTATTACATTAAATGGCACATTGTGCTGTTTTTTTGTCACTTGTAATAACCATCCAAATGATACTTAGAGTAGAGAGCTGCTTTCACTTTTTAACCACATGCTTTCAATACTTTAACTGTCTTCTGAGCTGTCTTATGTTGGAGGACCACCCATCATTAGTCTCAATTAAATTTGTGATTGTCTGCTCCTATGTATGAGCAAGCTATTTCATCTGCAGGGAGAATTTCAGAACTAACTGTTGAAACACAGGACGGAGGAGTGAAAGAGTGAGGTTGCAGAGATATTTTGTCAGACCTTGGCTGGTAAGCATTATTGATTCTTCTTGTCTACTTGGTTTATACCCTGCAATGTTTTAGGGTCGATATTTGTCATAGTCAACGTGTGTTCAGGAGGGGAGAGTCCTGTTTAACTAACTTAATTTCCTTTTATAACAGGGTTACCCATCTAGTTGAAGAAGGGAAGTCAATTGATGTAGTCTTTTTGGATTTCAGCAAAGCTTTCAATACTGCCTCTTACAGTATCCTTCTGGACAAAATGTTCAGCATACAGCTAGACAAATTCATAACATGATGGGTGAACAGTTGGCTCACATTTGGCTGACGTGTTGGGCTCTCAGAAGGTTTGTAGGAAATACAAATTATCTCAGGCTGGCGGCCCATCACTAGTGAGGTTCCACAGGGCTACATTTTAGGGACAGTTCTCTTCAGTGTTTTTGTAAATGATCTGGATGCATGACGTGAATGCATACTTGGTAAATTTGTAGATGCTCCTCAATTAGGAGAAGCTGTTGACTCCCTCAAGTCAATAGTTCTTGCAGAGAAATCTTGACAAATTAGGGGGCTTGACAGTCCCCAGCCTCATGAAGTTTAACAAGACCAAGAGCTGGATTCTGCACCTGGGAAGAGGCAACGCTGGCTGTATATATAAACTGTACATACAGACTCTTTAAATCTTTAACTTAAAAACAAATCCTTTCAGAATAATAACCGTCACAGACTCTCAGTAGGCTCTGGCAGAATATTTTTTAAGACTATCTGGACTTTTACCTTCTGGTACTTCAGTGACACATGAATAAACAGTATTATTGTAAAGTGCTTACCATTGTCAGATTTATAGACACAGCTGTAAACATCAATGACGTTATTCATCATTTTGAAAATTACAGAACTTAGAGATGGAAGGGGTCACCTATTCTCTTTCTGTGATGAGCTACCAAAGTCATCCCCATACCCCATGAGATAAAACATGTATCAGTGCTATGAGCTGTTTTGTATGGCGTGCAGACAACCAAGGAACTCCCAGGTTCTACCAGAGTCTAAACACTGCCCTGCAGTGACAAGCAGTTTGTTTGGACATGTCATGCTGAGCCTGCTGTGCAAACTGAGTCCTAGAGTACAGGTAATGGTGAGCATCTTCCATCATCCCCACATTTCTCCCTTCCTCAGGGAAACAAACGTAAAATAACCCCCTCCTTTTCCTCATACAGTCTGGTCAAGATGAAATATTCCTTGACATTGAAAATTGGGTGATTATTTTGAGCCTGAGCATATGAACAAGATGTACCAGACAGGAATCTAAGAAAAAGGTTTTTTTTAAGCCATCTGTTATTACTTCTTTAGTTGTGCTGTATCTCAAATAGTTCTGAATAAAGTAAGTAGTAAATAAAACAACCCAGAATAACTGACCAATTACACATCAATAGGAAAAATACTTCTTGACCTTCTCCAGCAGCTAGCTGAAGCATGAGATTCATTTTGTATGCATTGTGTTGATCAGTCTGTTGACTTCAGCAAGAGGTAACAGACTGGTAGATTCATATTCCAGAGTTCTTCTGTGACTATCTTACAAAGCATCCAGACACACTATGTTGGAAAGAATGCAAAAAAATTCTTCAGTACTGTTGTGCTTATTACTGATGCCAAGAAACAGGATTGTACTAGAGTGGTTCTGCATTGTTCTTCGAAGAACCTATTTACTACCATGATATTACCAATGAAACAGCTGTTAGAATCTTGAATGCCTTTTGAGTTACAGTTTTGCTTTCCACCTGGTATAGAGATTTGCAGTGTCCCAGATCTGAATGTTGAATCTGTTGTTAAAATTGCTTGTTCTTATCTGCTCAACTGAGAGAATTTCACAAACCTAAGTTTTGAATATAGCAGGGAAAGAAGGCAAGCATGTAAACAGAAGTATTGTTTACTTGCATGTAAACAAACAGAATCTGCTGCTGTGGCATCATGGTGAACTCCTGCTGTTTATTTAGCAGTGGATCCTGAGATCTTACATTTTCTGATTGATGTGAGAGAATGCAAAGTGTCACGTTCTGCAGACAGTGCTGTTAACTATATTATATATGGGCACGCTATGTGTATCTGTACATACCTATATATGTATACACATATATTGCTAATGCTTGGATGTTTTCTCATCCTTACAAGTTGTGTAGAGCAACACTAAACTGAGGAAAAATAGTTCCTGAGCAACAGTTCTCCGTTAGAAATCTGTAACTGTCATGCAGTCACTGAATGTATGCAGCTGATTTTCGTAGATCGGTGATAGCTAGTAATTGCAGCTTGAAAGAGGTGCATTTCACTTAAAGACCACTTTACCGGGACAGTGACTGCAGTTCAGAACTATTAATCACAAGTGATTAGTCTGACAGGACCTCTGGGAGGATTCACAGTGACATTGTTTGGGGCCTGGGTGGATAACCAAGAGGATGAAAATCTCTTGAAAACTCTTGAAAAACTGGCAAATACGTTTCAGCTTTTCTTTTTAAACATAAGAAAACAGCAACTAGATTTAGAAAATGTTGTTAAAAGCATTTGTTTGTCACTAAATTTGACTTTCTGAGGCAGTTGTCAGACCAGTTGTATGTTTGCCTGTCTCAAACACTTGTGGATATTAGAGCTTGTACAGTATGAAGGCTGAAGTAAACAAAGAACTAATTCCGTCTCTGTCTAAGGTGTACTCATGTTTCTCCTGATGAGGAAGAAAGGACTAGAGACCATGAACTGTGATTGCCAGAATGAGGGCAACATGATTTTTGTTTTCAAAAACATGTTTTAAGAGTTTTCTAATCTAACCATTGGAAAAATAGTCAAGATTAAATTACAGAAATTCTGAGGTGGTTTATCTCATGTTAAAATTTGAAATCTGTTAAAAAGTATTAGTAAACTCAGGCATTTTCATTGTTTTATATCTCCAAATCATGGCTTGTAGCTAAATCTCATATCATCCCAGAGAGGTAGGCGTTATCTTAAACTTGCAGTTTGAGAAACCTGAATAACTGAAAAACGGGTATAAATGACAAGTCACCTTATGGCACTTTTATAGTTTTGGTATTCTGTAGTCCTCGATTCAGTGGGTTATGAGGACTATTTTTAAAGCAAGGCACATGGTCATGTCATAATTATGGAATAGAATTCCAATTTAAAGGGAAAAAAATTGAAGCTGTACATCTACTTGAATGTTGCTAAACAGACCATTTGCTGGAAATGCATTAACATCAGAACCTGGCATGCTAAGCAGATTATTAGATGATAGAAATTCAGATGAAATGATCTTTGATTTAAAAACTGTTGTGGAAGGATGTTATCCATTGTTGTTGGTCTTTGAGAGCTGATTACTAACTTCTGAGCACCTTTGGAAAGTACTAGCAAAGAGTGCATGCAGAATCAAAGGAAACACTGACTTGCTTGTTATTTCAGTGTAATATGTTAAAAACTAATGAAAAACAGGGGCATCTTCACTGTTAGTGATATTATTGTGTGTTACCTTCATTAAAGGGAAAAAGCAAGCACAGCTAACAGCTGGAGACAAAGGGGGCCTTGAAAGTGTAGAATATTAAACTGAACTGTGGTATGGAAGAGAAGACTTAAAGGTTTGCTGTTTCTGTTTGTTTTTTAAGCAGATATCAGAGATAATCATCTAAGTCCTTCCTCAGATCTTTCTGGTTCAGCAAACTAACTTGTTCCATGCATTTTTATATTTCACTTTCTAAATTTGGATTTCATCTTTAGGATAATCCAAGAGGACAGTGGGGTTTATACTTGCAAAGGAATGCAAGTCTTAAACTCCTGTTCTTGACTTTATGTGTGAGATTAGCCTTTCCAGATGAGAAATTTTATCTATGAAAGCTGTGTCGATGTAGGTAAAAATTGCCAGTGTTTTCAAGTTAACCAGGATAAAAATAACAGCTTTAATTGCAGGGGTGTGTTTAAAAGAACATGAAGGAAGCAGAGAATACTTGATAACATCAATGTGATCCATTTCTTTTTAAGAGAGTCCTTTGGGAAATTAAGATCCTGCTTGATGTAACTAATTTTTCTCATTCATTTTCCTGATTTTTCCGCCATCTTCTGCTGCATGAAGTATTACTTACTCTTTCTTTGTGTGATACCTTGCTACCTGATAGTGCTAGAAGAATGTGATGTACAAACCTGAAATAGCTGCTGAGTATTATTTTGTTTTTGCCCTTATGTACCAAAACCTTCTATTGTAACTGGTATCCAGAGTGAATGTTTCTGATCATCATCATGTTGCTAGTAGATCTGTTCTTGTGGTGGAACAAAGATAGTTTTTAACAGGAAAAAGTGGAGTTTCTTCTCAGTGGCCATAGTACAACAGAACCCTAAAGGGAACATCCAAGCTTTTTAGCTTGTGGGTGCTGCAGATTTCAACTTGAAATCTCATAAATGAGAAATTAAACCATTTATTTTTAATTACCACAGGTACTGCATTATTTAAGGTAATTTCATCTTCACAGTAAGTAATGTTATGTTAAACAAAATGAATTGGTTTTACTGGTAAAATAATAATTGTGACACCTATTTCAGGGATGATGCCAAAGATGAAGAAAAAGCTTATATCACTACTTTTGAGACTGACTTTAGCCTTTGAAAGTATAATGAATATTATTATCCTAGGAATAAACTACATTACTTTATATAAATGAATGAGATTATCTTTTGTGTTACTCCTTTTTAACTTTTACTTGCTTTCTCAACTATGTATTGGTCAGAATGACTTATATCTGAAGAGTCTGACATTAAGAGCAAACAACTGTTTTGATTAAATCGAAGTCGGCTTCCATTGGCTAGGCACCATCTAATTATATTGCTATTTTTTGCACACAGATATGTGAAGTGGTGCCCACTTACTCTTGCAAAAGCTGGAAGAATGTAACTGTGGGCAGAATTTGATCTCTAATGTATTCATTGCTGTGTTTTTCAGTAAATTATGATTATCCAAACTTCTGTCTGAGTAAGGCAAAATGCATAGAAGAGTTTTCAAAGTCAAGCTATAGCTTAGTCTCATCTTGGAATAATTTACCATTAATGTGATGTGAAATGCATGCATGAATTAGCTCAGCAACGGGTTTGATTTATTGTGATCTCAAAATAGCCCTTACATGCAGTTGCTTTTGTTTAAGATGCTGTGTTCAGTTACTGGTCCAGCTCATTCTCCTGTCATTTGGTTTGTTGGCAGCCTTGTCCTCCTGCAAGTAAAATGTATCTATTGCCTAATGGTAATGTTTCACACTAAAGCAGTGTTTTCTGACGAATATTCCTCAGCTTGTTTTCCCTCTTGGCATTACTTCAAAACCAGTGGGAAAGAACCACCCTCATTGTGGACTTACCTCTTCAGTTCACCCCAGTGTTAAAGTTGGCCTGGGAGTAACTTCTAAAATTTGTACTCTGCTTTTGAAGGAAGCTGTACCTCATCAGTGTTCCTTTTGCTGTTTTCTATGTGGAAATAATTGTGGTACTGTCCTGATTCAGTGGAGCTGGCTCTCCTACCAGGGATTTTAAGATGTCTCCTGCTCTGTTTTCAGTGAAGAATAACAGTTTTATACAAGAAAAATTAAGTGCTTTCATGTTACAGGTTATGTATATATACATAAACAGATATGGGCTTAAGTTGCCTAAAGGGCAGTGTACACAAAGTCAAGCACTCTGAATGTTTGAATGTTATATAAGGCTTATATAAATGTATGTTTGTGCACAGTCACAATTTAGCAGTCCAAATTTTCTATTCTTGTTTAGTAATCCACCAGAGTCCTGCATCAAGTTTGATAACGTGTTTAAAAATGGAAACTCTGCTGTGTTCTGAGTAGAGTTTAAAGATCGTGTTTTGAAAGTCCCAAACCGAGGTAGATGCCTAACTGATCTAAATGCCCTTGAAAATCTGTGAATTTAATCATCACAATTTGTGGTCTTGAAATAACCCCTTAAGTCTAGTCTTTTTTTTTTTTTTTTTTTTTCTGGGTTTATTTTAGGGCCTGAGTTTGGCATATCAGAATCCAGATGTTTTAGAAATTCAAATGCGTAATTCTGTATTTTTGTCAATATCCTGTAAATGAAAATTCAGTGTAATATATTACTTAGTGATTCTAATAGAAATATGAAGAGGAAAGAAAAAGTGTTTAATGGTCATTTTGTCCTCTGGTCTTGAAAGAGTTTCCATAGCTAGGAGATTTCCCTCAGTTTCTAAAAACCATGGTTCTGTTCTTGTGAACTTGCTAATTTCTTCCAAAAAAAGAGTCAGGGACCCAAAAAGCTGCAGTTTTACTTGGTTCTGCATTTGCCTAGTCTGCTGAGTACATCTGTGCCCAGAGTAGGGCCAGAGTTCTCAAAGGGTGGAAGAAAGCAAATCATATGATTGCTGTTATTGTGATGTACAAGAGGTACAAATTAGAGCTGCACAGGAAAGCTGTGCGGGTGAGGTAAAATATACTGGCTCTTAGATTACTAAAAATAAGTACTTGCACAGTGCTTTTGCTTTTCTTACAGAGCTTTTATATATACATATAAATTTATTTTATATATAACCATACATATTTCTTTTCTTACAAGTGAGATTTAAAAAAAAAAACCCAACACCTGAAATCAATATACTTTTCTGCAATTTCTAGGTCTGGCTCTCACCCTTAACAACAATTTTAGGTAAATTACCTTTAAAATGCCGGTACAATCATGGCAGAACAGAATTTGAACTTTTCCTTTTGTCTTAGCCACAGCATGACAATAATTTATTTGTTCCTCAAATTGCTTAGTAATAATTCCCCATGTTAAAGGGGAAGGGCATATTTTTCATTCAGCAATTTGCTGTTATATTACTGCAGAAACTGCCTGTCTGTTTACTGAGGAAAGGGATAATGTGACTTAAACAAGATGGCTAAATCCTATTCGATAGGATCAGAGGGGGTGGTGAATGTTTGACATTTGCAGATTTGCAGAGAGAAACTGTCTTAAGCATGCAGGGGGCTTTTTCACGCTGTCGGCTGGTGCAACAAGGGGGACTTCTCCTTCCTCTGAGGTGCAAAGCCTGTGCCAGTGAGGCAGCTGCCTTTGCAGAAATCAGGAATGAATTGCTTGACGTGCAGAACTGACGGCTCCCTTCGCTTGACAAAACCAGTGCAGTGTGTGCTGCCGTTAACCTGAAAGCGGCAGCTGACAGCGCATCGTGACAGCTCGAGGTGGAAGGACCCAAAGTTGCGGTGCTCCCCCCGCCCCCAAGAGATCGTTAGTCCATTCCTTTATAGTGGTTCGTTTTGGCTCTCTGTCATCGCCAGAATGCTGCCAGGGAATGCATGTCATGATTACAATAGAGTCTGGTAACATACCACAGCAATGAAAGCCCAGCGGGAAAGGCTACAAATTCCAGGGCTGACCTTGGAGTAAGTATTGTCTATCTTTAATATATTAATGGTTTCTGCATGATAACTGGCTTTCGTGCGAACAGGGGCTGTTTAACATATGTTTATGCAGACAGTCTCGGAGCACTGCAGCTTTAGGTTGAAGGAACATGTTATAAACGCACTGCAGTTGGTTTCAGCAAATGTGCGAGCGTGGAGCCAGGCTATTGCAGTACGTTTGGAAAGAAAACATTTCTGTATATTTAAAGTTATCTCTGTGCATGGAGCATCCTGATCCTGTCAGCTTGTAGAGGGAGAATCTTTCAGTAGGCCATGGTGTCTGTCTTTCTCTCCAGTTCTCTGTTACTGTTTGTTTATCCCAGTGCTGCCTTTTAGAAAGGCCTCTATCTCTGCTGAATAATAGAGAACACAGCAAGAGATTAAAGCATTATAAAAATGCCGTTTGTGAAAATCCATCAGGAACAGCCTGTGTTTTACATACGTAACTACATTAATGAACTGCATTTATATACTGGAGGATTCCTGATAGTCTCTGCAGTAAGTATGTTTACCTAATTTAGCAGTATGTTTACTTGATACTTGCTTAAAACTGATTAACTCATTTGTGTGCTTTCAGCTATTTTGAGAGTAGCTACATGAAAATATGTAATTTTTATGTATGATGATTGTAGCTGTAGTCTTTTATTTATAAATGCCAGCATATATTTACCCAAGATTTGTTAGTAAAAGCCAAATACTTATTTCTGTACATGCATACCTACATTCTACATTGACACATCAAGCATGTATGTATGCATGTTGCGGACACCTCGAGAACTTGCTAATTTTATCTAGGTAAATAGATATGGTTACGTCAGATCCTTTAGTGTTCCCTGGGACTTCCCCATCGTTGCTGGAGAAAAAACCTGAATGCTGCAAATGCCTGCGGTAAAGTTACTTAGCTCTGAAAGGTATTATCTCTGACATCTGCCATGTTTTAAAGAGAGGGCTATAGGTGAGTGTGCAGTGTAGCAAATAATGTATTCTGATAATCACATGAAGGTGACAGAGCACTTTATTCCAATGAACAAGTATGGATGTTATATAGGGTTCCCCAGAATTAGGTGTGTGAAATGTCAGAGAGAAATTCTGCATTTCAATTTGGCATCTTCTCCTTAGAGCAGTGTGTGTCAGCTGTGGGCAGAATAAGCTCTAGATATTTTTCTGGGAGAAAAAAAAATGCTGATTTCTTAGGAGTTTTGAAGGGGGGGGTCTTATCAGGGAGCTCATTAAAATTATTTACATGAATAATTGATTATTGTACTCCCTTTGAGGTGGAAATTTAAATATTTTTGAATCAGTCTTCGCTGAATTATGTAATCATCCTATGTGAATATCATCACTAATTGCAAAGGATGTAAAATAATTCATGTTACTTGTTCTTTCAACATACATGCATGTTTTTGTAATATGAGGTAATCTTTTATTGTTTCCTCCTTTTTCAAGGTACCGTGACAAAATCACATGTGCTTTGTATTGCATTTCTACAATATTTAAGTACTACTAAAAATAATTATACTTTAATTTCAGCACTGCTCATTGTTTTTGCTAAAACATTGTTCAGATACAAACCATTTGTGTATTTAATTTGTTTCATATTTTTATATCACACTTTCATTTGTCATCATACTTAAGTACTTTCTAAACTTAATTTGCTTTTAGAGAAAAGAAAACACAGTTTTGGTTTGCTGATTTGTCATAGTTCAGTCAGTGCAGGTATAAGTCGTGTCTCCTAAATTTTTATTCTGAACTATCTATAAAAGCAAATACGTGAGGGGAAATAAAAAATCCAGTTTTTTCATAGATTCATAGAATGGATTGAAGGGACCTTAAAGATCATGCAGTTCCCCCTCTTTCTTCCCCCTCCATTGTGGGCAGGGACACCTCCCACCAGACCAGGCTGCCCAAAGCCCCATCCAGCCTGGCCTTGAGCACCTCCAGCGATGGGGCATCCACAGCTTCTCTGGGCAGCCTGTGCCAGGGCCTCACCACCCTCTGAGTGAAGCTTTTCCTCCTAACATCTAATCTAAATCTCCCCTTTAAGCCATGTTTAAGTACTGAAAGGCTGCAATGAGGTCTCCCATGAGTGTTCTCCAGGCTGAACAGCTCTCTGAGCCTTTCTTTCTTCATAGGAAAGGTGCTCCAGCCCAACTGCATCAGCCAGTTCCCTCTGGATGCAAGGCATCAGGCCCCACAGACTTGTGCCTGTAGACTTGTACCTGTTCAGTTTCATCAGGTGGTCTTGAACCTGCTCTTTGCTTACACCAGGAGGCACTTTGCTTCTCTAGCCCCTGCCCAGAGGTTCAGGGACTCAAGAGACCTGCCTGGCAGTGAAGGCTGAGGCAAAGAAGTTGCTGGGTACCTCAGCCTTCTCCGTGTCTGTTGTAACCAGTCGTCCTTTCTCATTTATCAGAGGCGGCACACTCTCCTTGGCCTTTCTTTTCTGAACAATGTACGAAGAGAATCCCTTCTTGTTATTCTTTGCACCCCTTGCTAAGCTCAGCTCTGTCTGTGCGTTGATTTTCCTGATTCCATCCCTTCACATTTGGACAGCATCCCTGCATTTTTCCCAGGCCACATGCACAGGAAGTAGGGACTTCCTTCTTACGTGTCAGTCTGACTACCAGGTCCTTGATCAGCCATCCCAGTTTTCTGCCATCCCTTCTTGCTTTCTTATGCATGGAGACAGAGAGCTCTTGTATTCTAAGAAAGGAGTTGTCAGCTCTGATCAGCTCCTCTGTCCCTCAGGACTGTCTCGCAGGGGATCTCATCCCCTAGTTCTTTAACAAGCTGGAAGTTTGCTCTTCTGAAATTCAGGGTCCTCACTTTGCTCTCTGCTGGGCCCATATTCCTGAGATTACAAACTCAACCAGGGAGTGGTTGCAGCAGCCCAGACTACCTCCAGTGTGAACCTGTTCAATGAGTTCATCTGCACTGGTGAGCACCAGGTCCAGTAACACTTCTCTGGTTGGTCTGTCTAGTACCTGGGCCAGGAAGTTATCCCCAATGTACTCCAGGACTCTTCTGGATTTCTCACAGCTTGCTTCCCCAGCAGACATCTGGGTGAGGTCACCCGTCAGGATGAGTGCCTACGAGTGCGATGCGTCTTGTAGCTGAAGCCAGAAGGCCTTGCAAACAGGCTCCTCTCGGTCAAGAGGCCTGTAGAAGACCCCAACCACAAGGAGTCCTTTGTTGGTCCAGTCCTTAACTTCTGCTCACAGGCTTTCAACCTGCACAAGGCTATTTCACAGAGGCAGCTTTTTGCAGTCTGTTTCTTAACCTAGAGGGTAACACCCCTCCCACATCTTCCCTGCCTCTCTTTTGAAAAGCTCGTAGCCCTTGATTCCAGCATTCCAGCTCTGTGATTTCTCCCACCATACTTCCATGACAGCAATCAGGTCACAGTTTTCTAACTGCACCGTGGCTTCCAGCTCCTCCTGCTTGACTCCTGTGGTGTGTGTGTTGGTGCATTTTCTCAAAACATTCTTCGCACATGGATCCTCATAAATTTTCTTTCAATAAAGTTTAAATGTTGGGACTAGAATTACATTTCATCTCTGAGAAATTTATGCAGTCTGTCTACTTTATATTCATTACTTGCAGGAAGCCCTTTCAAAGAATATTAAGGACCCAAATTGAAACATTCCAAATTTAGTAAATGTAAGAATTAAGGCTGCCTGTCAGCCTTGTGCATATGCACTGTGATAATTTGTTTTAACATGTTTCTTCATGTAATTTTATATCTTAAAAAAGCAAAGCTGAAAAGCAAGCTCTGTAGAAAGAACTCTATTGACACTCCTGTGTCATCACTTGGTGAGAATTTATAGATCCACAGCACAAGCACAGCTGATAATGAATGCCCTGAGAGTCTGCTCCATGGCTGAGACTTGTGTGTTACAGTAACGAAAATAAGGAATAATGGAGTAACTACTAGCAGGTGTAGGATTTACACCTCCTGTGTATAGGCCAGCCACTAGAGGGAGGAGACATGCTTTGACATTGTATGTCCCTAGGATTTGTTTGTAGTAAGGGTAGTAGAATTTGAGTGACTTCTTTTTTTAAGGGTAGTAAGGTGGTGACGTTAAAATCTCATTCTGGTGTCTGAAGTTTTCACTTTTCTCATTCAGTGAGAAGAAACCTGTCTTTTTCTTTCCTTTCCATTGCTCTGGCTTGTGTTGGTTCCTTGCCCCTGATCTTTACTCTGCAGCTGTCCCCATGCTCACTTCCTGTTACAAACCTCTGCCTTACAAGTCTTCACTGATCGTATGTGCTGGAAATATCTTGGTTTGCGTGGTTGTGGCCATGGTGCATTAGAGAGAGGCTCGGTTGAACAGCAGAAATTGAATCTCCACAGGCCTACGTGCGCTCACTGATCTGAGCCTGGGTTCAGTTTAGGCATTTTTGGTGTGACATATCAAGCCTTTGGCTCTTAAGGTACCTTATTAGGTCAGACATACTGCTGTGCTAGCACAGCTAGTCTGCAGATGAAAACAGGCTAGCTCTTGTCCAGCTGATGAGTTGTGCTCTTCTGTGCACCAAGTTTGGGGATGGCACAGCTAGCAAACTTGCCCCAAGATAGCAGCCTTGTCAAGAAGTACCAGAAGGCCCATCCTTGACTCATTGTTTTCCCTACCAAGCTTTGTGTCCTCTACAAAGCATGCAAATGTAAGAATGTCTTAAGAAAGGTAGCAAGTAGTTGTCAAACAATTCTTTCCCAGTCTGTTTTAGGAGCAGGACTACTATTTCTGCTGAAACATAATTCAAAAAACTGTCAGTCAGGTATCTACATTGAAAGGTTTTGATGGGAATGCTGTAAAATATGACAGTGTCAAAACAAGGGTTGGAGCTAGTTATAGCATACTGGTCTTCTGTGGGTCTGCTGGGGACAGGTCAGGAGCAGTAATGTTGGCTGGCTGCAATGGTTTGTTACATAGCAGAAGAAATCTTTATGGAGGTCATCTTGAAAAAGCTACCCATCAGCTTCTGCCTTTGCTTGGTTTAAACTGATGGTGGAGGTACGTGTAGTTTTGGACAGATGACTTCAGCTAGTCACAACAAGAGGCATGTAATTAAACGTTTTTAAAAGATTAAAAAAAAAGCTGTCTGCAAGTGTTACAGGGACGAGCATATGTGACTGCATGAGTATATTTTAGAAGTGCATCTGTGAAATCTGTCAGTGGCCTACTGTTTTTAGTGAGCAACTTTACAATGGAGCTGTGCTGGAGGCAACTCCTTGATGGCACCTTTGAAGCCAAGTGATCAAGTATGTTTTTTGGGATGTTAATCACTTGTATTCATATTCTTTTATGTAAATAAAGGGGTTGCTCTTTGTGATAGGACACTTCATAGTGAAATCAATGGAAATTGCTGGTAGGTCACTTTTGATTTTTAGTTAGTAAGCGCCTGAAATTTAGTCTCTTAAATTGGATTTTTTTTCTCAGAGTTTTCTGTTGCTGACAAAAGCTCATCATCATTTTTAGTTCTCCAACACCTCTGACTAGCACATCAAAAGAAACTTTAAAAATTCCTAAAATTAAACAAAGACCCCACAACCACTCCAAGTTACTTATTCTGTTTCATAGAGAACACTTAGAAGTCTGAAACAAGGTATCGTATTTTTCCCTTCTTTGGACAATATTGTTCCTAGAGAGAGTCTCACATAGTCAAGCATAAGCACCAGCAACAGATTTCATGTTTGTTTTTATTTAAATTGATTTAATCTTATGTCAAAAACTGTGTGGCTACTGTCAGTCACTTCACTCAGGAGGACAGTAATGTTTCGGTTCGAACTGAAACTCCTTTTGTAACTCCTACACTGAAACATGCAACTCTTGCTAAACCTTCTGTTTACTAGAGATGACATTATTTTAACTTTCAGTCTCACCCCAAGGAGCCTGAGCCCAACCCCAACAAGCCCCTGCAGCCCATGCAGTCCTCTGTTCGCTTTTCATTTTTGGAGGTAAGCGAGTAAACTTCCGTTGTTGGTGTTTTTCTTCTGCATCCAAAACCTGACGATCAAAATGTGTTTCAAGGGGAGAAATGAAAATAAAATATGTCTGTGCTATCAGAAAAATGTTTTACTTGACCAGCTGTCTTTTTGAAACTATTTTTTAATAGAAAAAAAACAGAAGGTAATCCATATTTTGAGACCTAGTAAGGAGATTTAAGATATTAATGTGTAGCACTGAGTTGTTCTGACTTTTTGCTTAGGAATGTGTCTGTTACTGAAATTTTATGGTTTGCTTCCTGTGATGCTACTCCAAACTGTTCTATCATGTCAGAAGTTTAAGGTGAATTCAGAAGTGAGGGTGATGGATGAAACATGTTTTGCTGTGCATACCTGAGAGGTAGTACTATGATCTGTGATGCCAGATGTCAGAAGAATTGAGTATCCAAGATGTATATCCATTTAGAAGAAAATAGTCATTTACATTGGGTCTGTAAGGCTGTTCCTTCTGAAGGACTAGGAAAATTTTAAACCTTTTCTAATACAGTAATGTTTTAGATATGCCGTAAGCATCCACTTGAAATATATTTCTCATTTCCTTTCTCCTACTCCCCAGTTCATATAAAAGAATCAGTTTTGTGTAGTTGTCAGGAACGGATTGTTTTTACACCATTAGAAAAAGAAGTGATCCAAAAAATACTGTGTGACACTTTCTATAATGGTAAAATTATCATAATAAATAAGAATTGAAGGGTGTTTCTGATACAGTAAAATTTGCTATATTTTATTTCTGTTTCAGAAAATTAAATTGCAAGCTTGGTCTCTCCTCAGCATGAATTAGTGAGATTCTGGTCTTTAGGGAGAGTAGTTGTCAAAATGAGTTTTCAATGCCTCATGGATTGAAAAAAAAGAAAAAGAAAAAAAAATGAAAACCAACAGAAAATAATAATAATAATCAGATTTCAGTTGTTACTGTGAGGATGAAGGAAACTTAAAGAACTATCACCTTGTTAAATTACATAATAAAGTGGATTTGTGCCTGTTTGGTACAACTTCTTGAACATTGCATGGCAGAGGAGACATTGCTTGCATATGTTATTCTTCAGAATACTTGAAAGTTAAAAACCAACTGATTCTTAAAATCCATCTGTCATGGCTTAATTTGACAGTGAAAAATGAAGCGATTTTGTGTTTTGCTATGTGTTTCTGAAGAAATATCATGTTGTTTTTATATATGGTTTTGTAAGTGAAGCGATGAGATGAGAATCCTTCTTTTGTGCATTTTTCAATACGATTAAGTGACCATAAATTTTGTTCCCAGTGAAAACACTTTGTGGTGTTCAATGAATTATCAGCAAAATGGTGTATGTTGTGGAGCTTATCGTGGTGGTAGGGAAAAGCTGATAAAAAGTAGCACTTTTTGGTCTTTAGTTTATGTAGCCCTATTCTGGGGCAGGGTGGTGGGGGAACTGTTCTTTTTTGGAATGGCAATTTTGTGGAAGCAAAAAGCTGTGTAAAGGTTGTAATTTGTGTAAACTGCTGAATTGCATCTCTAGCCTTGTGGACATCCTGCCAGGCAGACTGTGCTGAGGACACAGTGCTCCTGGGCTTTACAGTCTTTGGAATAAGGGCATAAAACTGGACCCTCAAGGCTTTCATTTCCCCATGCCGGGTGGTAGAGGCTCCTGGCAATACTGAATTTGAGCTTTCTGTCCCATGATGGATGGTGTTGGGAGCACACCTCTCAGATTCATTTTGCGGAAATAGAATGGAATTTACTGATTCTGTGCAGTACGATACCTCCTCCACAGATTTTCCTGAAAAATGTCAGAATTTCTAGTGTTTGTAATTCCCCCCCCCCCAAATGCACCTAAAGCTTTGCCAGAATGTTTGAATTTTCCCTGAAATTGAATTTTAAAATAAATATTTTGATTTGTTCTGAATCTTTGTGTTGTATGTAGCTATAACTGTAGAGCACTTAAGGTGTTCAGAGCAGCGAATGTTTTAGTTATTAGTGACTGTTCAACCTTAGGCTCACAGAAAAATAAAAGTGTCTGTTGGTTTTAGGGCATGTAAGTCATTACCATTTCCTTTTTCTTTGCCTCAGAGTTCTCCTGTAGGTGGGAGAAGAATTATTTTAATGCGACCACTTTTGTTCAAAAGTGTTAGCAGCATGGGAGCTTTCCTAGAGTGAATAGATAAGATTTTCCTGTAGTATCATATCACTCCAACGTGCTGGCTCATCTCCCTCATGTCCTTTGACTTGCACAGCTGCTCCTTGGGCAGTTGCTTTTGTTGGAATTCTGCTTTGTAGCAGTTGTATACAGTAGCAGTGTAAAGGGAACCTTTTGCCACTATAATGAACATCTTCACAAAATAAACATTAGCATCTTGTGAATAGAAGTACCTCTGGCAGCAGAGCCTCCTGGTACAGCATGAGGGTACCACTATCTGTATTCTGCTGGTACATCTTTGGGAGGATGAAGGCAGGGGAGGTTTTACAAACTTGAGGCATATATTTCCCATCATCTTTGTAGATGCTATTTTTGTCTTCTGAAAATGTTCAGCTTCTATGGGGAGGGAAAAGCACTGTATTACTATTTTCTCACAAATCAGTGCAAGCAGCAGCAGCAGATTTGCAAGGAAAGAAGGAAAGCGGAAATAATGCTCAGCACAGCTACTGAGAGATTGTTCAGGAGCACAGTGCTCCTGCCTTGGCACGGTCACCGTGTCAGCGTGGAAAGTTGCTTGTTCAGACCTGAGTGACAGCCAAGGTGGTAGCTGTTGTACATACTGGTTAATGCTTACATCTGGCATAAGCTTATAGTCTAAATAGAGCAGGCAGTGTACACTGTAGGAAGTGAAGTATGAGTATTCTCTCTGTGATGGTGGGCACTTGTGCAAAGAGGGATGACATGGCTTTCTCAAGGTAAAGCATGATTTTGTGGAAGAGGTAGAAATTTAATTTAGGCTTTTCTTGTCTCAAGAGTAGTTTCTTCTATGAATCTCAAAAGACAGAGTTTCTGCCCATTTTCCCTCTGTCCTAGTGCCACAGCTGCCATAACCAGGCATGCTCAAGCAAACATTTTTCTTGAAAATTTATTTCCACCTGTGCATCCAGAGACCAGTACAAAGTATGTTGACCTTGAGGTTATGCTGAAAGATGCAGTTGTTGATGTATTACTCTGAAACAAGGTCATGAGAAGGGCTGGTGCAGATGAGGTAAGGAATCACTTGACTCCATTTCTTGCCCAAGTTCTTCATTTTTGTTTAAAATGAGGAAAACCTGCTGTTTCATCTCTCAGAATAATCTCATTAGAATTCGTGAATACCTACAATAAAGCACGAGTTCCTCAAGGTGAAAGAAATTAATAGCTGGCTTTTACCTCAGAAGGTAGAGTCTCTACTGCCAAAATTCTTATGTCCTTGCTGTTCTTTTAACTCTTTCTGTGAACATTTATTTAACAATGCAAAACACACCTACTCCAGACATTTCCAGTGCTCTCATGTTAAACCTTGTGTAGCTTCAAAGGGAGAGCTGTTTCAGTTGAGAATTAAGGTTTATGAGTACTTTTGGAAAAAGAGAAACAATGTCATTGCATCTATAAAGCCGTGTATTATTTTTTTTCTCATGTAAAACTAAGTTTTGAGGGAGTGATTGATTAAATAAAAACAGCCTCGTCAGATCTCATCACTTGTGTACACCATCTTCAGCTTTAGAAATTCTTTCAAAGTTTTAAATTCTCTGAGCCTTGTAGACACAAAGCAGAGGAGAGGGCCTTATGTTTCTATTTTTGCTTGTGACAGTCAGTTGCATCTGTATGAACCTATGGAGTGGTGTTGGTGTACATGAGGGTAGAATTTGAGAACTGCAGGTGCTGTGCAGTTGCCATTTGTGAGCAGAGGTCTTCTGGAGAATCTTTACTTGTTGGTTTGCCATCCCAGATGGATGCAGTGATAAGAATTTCTGATCTCATTAATTTTGGGGGGCTGGGACTGAAGAAAGTGCAGTTTTACTTGCTGCACACTGATATGGAATTAGAGGTGAAGCTTTAGTTGTGGTGATGTTTTGGAGCAGAGCTTATGGAGTAAAGTAAAAGCAGAACTCAATTTGCTGATATCATAAAGATTTGGAGTGAAGTACATTTTTTAAAGCTGCTAGAAGAAATCCGTGTTCTTGTGTATGTGTTTGAAACTGTTATTAGGAATATAGCAACTTGATTTGTGGTTCGTGTTACTTGATGCCATTCAGAAAGGTGTTTTTTCTTATTCAAGTAACCAAATAAGAGTAGCTCCCTCTCCCTTCCCTCCAACCTGAATTTTACAGCATAAACCATCTCAGAAGAAAGGATAGATAACAGAATTTACAGGACTTATCAGAAATACAGTTGATTTGCTGTCTGTCTGTCTTTCTGTATGTCTGTTGTATATTAGATAATGAGAAGTTCTTGTGACAGTTATTTCCTGCAGCAGTGTGAAAGCTGCTACTTTTCATTTGTGGGAGAGAGCTGGTCTGAATCATTTTAAATGCCATTTTGTTGATCTTCTTTCCCTGAACTCTCATAAAGAATCTCCCAAAGCAGTTGAGTGCTGTTTTTATTAAATCTTCTGGCCTTTTGGGTTATATTTTGTACATACTGTTGAATGTTAAATTTTGAAGTTAGTAGTTCAGGCTTTTAAACATTTTGAGGAAGTAAAAAGCTGATAGGAATTCCAGACTGAAAATTACGGCTATTGTGGAGTAGTGCTGTAACACCAGAATATTGGGAATGCAGACAATAAAGGATTTTTAGTTTTTATTCTAAATATTATTAGAAAAAAAAATCTTTTTAGAATTTTCTAAGGCTGCATAATCATAGGAATGGCCTGAATGAAGGCTTCTTGAGCAACTTAATTCCTTTCTAAAGCAGAGGATGAAAGTTTTCCAGAAATATTTTCCATTGATAAATACCTTCATAATTCTGATTTTTTTTACTGTAATTGGATGTGCTTGTCAGAGTATTTAAAATTTTGAAGCCTAAAATATTTGTGGCATTACTTTTTGGGCAGATGTTTGTTTCTTTGGGTCATATTCTGCTTTCTCTGAAATGTTACAGGTGATATCATAATAAAGAACTGGTATGACTGAGGTTTTAATTGTGTTCCCTGTGTCTGGTTTGAATGAGTGAAATGAAAGTAAGGTATGAAGAGTGGAGCTCTATAAAAAATACTTATCAGGTTTTCAATTAAAAACAAACAAACAAAAAAACCCCACCTAATTCAGGAATTGGAGGAAGGGAGAGAATTGAATTCTGGGGACCATGTGAAAATTAGGTGAGTACTCAACCTGTAATGTTAAGACATCACTCCAGGCTGATTATAGGAGATGGTTAAAATTTGAATAACTGCTCCACATTATATAATGGGAAATGAACTTGGCAGCTCTTGAAATATGCTTGGAAATATAATACAGCCTCATGTGTCTTCCTAACTGTCATACCACAAGGTTTCAAGTGCATGCAAATTACCTGCTAACAATAATCATTAGTCACTGGAGAGCGTACCTGTTGACCTAGAGGCTTGCTTGTCGGAAGGTGACGTATCTATTAGCAATGATTGTAAATGTCCCGAGGCTCAGTTGTCTCAACCTGCACATAAAACTCAGACTTCTGTAGTATGGTTTCATAATTGCCTTTATCTGAATTAATGGGAAATCATTTAAAACATCCTGACTTCAAGGTCCATTTGTTGACCAAACTAAGGCTACTGTCTGTAGTCTGTCCTGTTGCCAAGCAGTTCTTGGAAGTATGGAGAAAAATGCTAGGTAAGCCTGTTGGTTGTCCTTAACTTTCCTTTGAAAACTTGGTCTGATAGGGATGTTAACTTTTCACTTCTTCCAGGAGAAGTATTTCCCTAGAAAATTCTACTCCTGGTATCCCAAATTCAGATGTCCTGCAGTCACTGCAGCACGGTTTCAACTAGTTCTTGGATGAGTTGCCAGAAAAACAATCCTGCAGCTAAATTCTTGAGTTGGAAATTCTCATCCATTCTCTGTGCCAACACTGCAGCATTTTGTTGCATCTGCATCATTTTATCGCACCTTGATAAAAATAGTTGCAGAACAGAAACGAACACTGCAAGCATCAGCCTTGCTTATTACACAATTTCAGCAAACCATAGCACTGCAAGCTGCAAGGAGTTGCTTAGGTGCCTTGAAACTTAGGAAATGCTTTGAGACTCCCAAGGCTTTCAGTGGGGAATGCAGAAGGAGGTGTGTATCAGAAGGACACTGCTATCCCTGCGGTGGCCATTTTAAAGACTTGATTTCTGCTATACACAGCACAACTTGTTTTCACTAGTGTGCAGGCTGAATTACTTTGTGGTAAACATTGGTGGTCCCTTAGGGAAAGAATCTTTCTTTGGTAATAGATTATTCTTGAATACTACTGAAGTGATGACTTTACAGCTGTGCATTGTGATCAGACTTCACAAATGGAACTAGGAGTGCATGAAGCACTAGAGATTTCCAGAATAATGTTGAAATAAACAAAAAAAACCACCAAGAAACAGCAAAAAAAAAAAAAAAGTAATCCTCCTGCCCCCATTAAGTACAAAGCCTCTTAGTCCTGTTGGTTTTCAGGTATCTTGTTATTCCTTTTGCTTGCTTTTAGCTGTTACAGAAGAAAAATAAATGTATGGGCTCCTAGATGCAGTGCCTTGTACATATAGCAAAGTGAAGAATGTTTCCAAAAGGGCTATATTCTGGACTTGGCAGACCTGATGCTAATATTGGTTGGTTTCTTATCTTGGTCCATGAGAGTTTGGTGGTTGAGGCAGGGATCGACTGTGCTCCTGATCCAAAGAGCTCTTCAGCAAAACAGTGATCTGGCTTTAAATAGGAGACCAGTTTTGTCTCTTGGGAGTGGAAGGACACGGCATGCTCATGATGCGACTGAGACACAGGCTGACCCGGCCTCCTGGGGACTGTCATTCTCTGCCATGAGATGAGGTGCAGCTGGCCTATTTTAAGTGTGCAGTGTGGTCCCAGAGCCCGAGCAGCTCTGAGGATGTGGTTCCACCTGCTGCTAGGACACCACTTATCTTAAAGGGTCATGGGAGCTGGTTCTGGGCTCAAGCATAGTGCTGGGAAGTAGGAGGTGTTGAGGAGACAGATGTTGGAATGACACCAGCTCAAATCTGTCTGCCTCCTGAACTGAGGTTTCACACAGTAGAGGGTTTGCCAGTGGTGTGGTAACCATTCCCTGTGTGTGACAGCACTGTCAGTACTAACGTCTGTTAGTACTGCATTACATCGGGTGTGTGTCGTGATGTCTGGCTTTGAGCAACGTGGCTTTCTGGGCTTGTGCTGTATCAGTCAGGAGCTCATATCCACATATCCACTTAAGCAGACTGTCTGTTAGCTATGGAGACTGCAGGAAGAAATGAGCTAGGTGTGCAAAATTCTTTTCTGGCAGTAAGAAACCTGCTGTCACAGAGCAAAAGCATGGCTTGTCCTCTCCTTTTACCAGTGGTGATGAAGGCTGCTTTTTTTCTGTTCCTCAGGAGCTGCTGCTAGGAGAAGGACCTGCTACTAGGAGAGATTTGGCAAGGCCCTCCTTGGGCTAGAAAGGAGGAGGCTGTTTGCAGTTAAAAGCTCTAGTATAATGACACTTCAACAGAGCAAAGCTGGTAGGAGTTGTAGCCTCAAAGCTACCCAGCAAAAAAGTTAGCAAGGCTTATAGCCAAAATATTACGTACCTCGAAGAGTTGTGAGACAGATTGCTCCAGGAATGGTTCTCGGATGGGAAATAACATGATGCTTATTGGCCAGGAAGGCAGATTTGCAATTTGATAGAAAAGTGAACAATGACTAAAACTGTGTTTGAAACTTGTGCACAACTAAAAGACTATACAAAACATGTCTGTGGGACTCTGAAGTATCACCACAACAGTCTGGAAGTAGTTCTTGTCATATTTTAGGAGGTTGTGGTCTCAGACTGCTTTATTTCTTTTGGTAAGTATACTGGAAAATGTGATTGAGTGTAGGAAGATGGTTAATGCTCTGTGACCTCCCAGGTTGATTAAACCTGGAAGTATTTCTAAAAATAGCTGTAATGCCTGAGAGGAGGGGATCATGACATGCGGTAATACAGATAAATATCAACCAAAGCCAGTCGCTTCCGCTAGGAGCAATTACATAGGCAGTTCCTCCTTCACCTCCACACTGTGGCTTCTTTGCCAGGTAAACATGTAGGCTCTCAACACACTGCCACTGGACTGATGAAATTGCTCTACTCATTCACGTGTGCACGTGCACAAGCAGTGGTGTTCGGGAAGCATAGGATAGAGAACAGGACTACATTGGGCTGGTGGGGAAAAAAGACATCAGATGTTGTAGTCAGCATGGCAGAACTTTTGAGTGGGGCTGGTTGTGTGATTACCAATGCTTTATGAAGGTAGAGTGGAATGTGTTGGCATAACCCGTTCCTTATACTAAGTGGGGTTTCTTTCTTTAAATTTTGCAGAATTTAAGTGTTACATAATTTTTGAAAGAACTGATCACAGAAAAATAAATCCAAGTACAGAGTTGAAAGCGCGTGCTGATTTAAGAGAAACATACTTATACACAAGCAATTCAGGCTTACTAAAATTCATGGTAAGCCATGTCCAGACATGACTGGAGATGGTCAGGGAGAGGCTGCTTGTATGGTGAAGGGGTTAGGGTTGAGGTTGGCTTTGTTTCTTTCATTGGTGGCATATGGAGAGCATGTATTTGTAGTGATAAATGTTTCAAGTCCCTTTTGTATCAAGATATTGATATTCCCTTAAACACCTTATGCAGTTATATGAATGGAATAATCAGGTTGTCTGCTTTCAGTAAAAACAGGGTTATTAGTTGTTTGTACTGCTATTTGAATGCTGAGGGGTTAATTCCTTCATTTCCACTATGACTTGATAGGATTTTCCAGGATGCTGGAGGTAAAAAAAAAAAAAAAAAAAAAAAAAGCTAGCACAGATTGTGCTGATCCTGCACTCCTTGTTTTACATGTTTTCGACAGGGTGTTGGTGATGATTGAGGTGCTGACTATAGCTTGCATGTTACACAGTGTTGATGTGTGCCCTCAGTTCTACAAAGCTAAAATGAAATGTGTATGCCTGTCTTTGGAGCTGGGGGGTGGAAGTCTGTGACTTGTCATGTCATCCTCTCTGATGCTTGTCATTCTCCTTGATACGCAGAGAAGAGATATTTAAGACTTTTTCTTAACTCATCTGAGTCACACATCTTGTGTTTGTACAGTCTATGCCTGCAGGAAGGAGGTGTTATAGAAATAATTCAGTACCTCTGTCCGGTGGTCATCCTCAAGATCTTCCTGCTACCGTCAACTTTTTTTTCTCCCATTTTTTAGTATCTGTACATTTCATGCAAATATTGCTGGAAATGTCTTCATTGCACTACTGAGAAGATAGAAGACATTATTATCTGTGCTTTGCAGATGGAGAACTGAAGCACAGGGATTGAAGAACTAGATAACGCTGGGTCTTAGACCCTGAGGCCCCTTAGCTGTGAGATTGTTTTTAGTATTTTGTTCTTCACCTAGAGTACTTTCTCTTATTTGACAAGCATAAATAACTAAAATCATGTTCACCTCTTGTACTTCTAGATGCTTGATTTGCATTTTGTTTGAAAAATTACCTTCTTTACACACAGTGAATTCTACTACTTCTGGTGCAATAGTTTGCCAATGACACTAAACTGGAAGTACTGTTGGCTCCCTGGGGGGACAAGAGGCCTTGCAGACAATTTGAGATGGACTGGAGCATTGGGCGATCATCAACAGCATGCAGTTTGACAAAGGCAAATTGCTGGGTTCTGCACCTGGAACGGAGCAGTGCAGGACACAGGCAAGTTTTGGAGATGAGTGTCTGGGGAGCAGCTCAGCAGAAAGGGCTCTGGGGGTGCTGGCTGACAGCAGGCTCAGCGTGAGCCAGCAGTGCACCCAGGCAGCCAGGAGGGCAAACCGCATTTTGGGGTGCATTGAGCACAGCACAGCCAGCCGGTCAGACGTGGTGATTCTCCCGCTATGTTTAGCGTTGGTGCAGCCTCACTGGTGACTAAACACAAGGGGACAGCACAAAGCTGTGCCAGGGGAGGGTCAGACTGGACATGAGGAAAAATTCCTTTACCATGAGGGTGGTCAAACACTGGGACAGGCTTCCTGGAGAGGTGGCTGATGCCCTGTGCCTGTCCGTGCTCAGAGGCATCTGGATAACGCCCTCAGTAACGTGCTGTAACTTGTGGTTAGCCCTGAGGGGGTCAGGCAGTTGGACTTGGTGATCTCTGAAGGTCGCCTCTGACTGAACTGTTCTGTTCAGATTGAAATACCGGGATGCCTGCTGGAATTTAATTGCTATTTGTTATTTAGCCTGTTGAGTGGGAGAGCATGAAGGGTGGTGGGTAAAAAGATTTAAGGATGTTATCAACTTGTAGTCTTCTATGCTTGCTGCTTGAAATACCAAGGGTGATGTTAATAGCAGTCCAAATTATATTTAAGCATAACACTTCCCCTTTTATCTTCCTGTGTCCCCAAGTTCCAATTTGCCAGCTTGCGCTGCATGGGGTGCTCCATCTCACACCATTCTACTGAGGGCAGATCCATCACACAGATCAGATGGAGGAAGCACGAAACAGGTGATTGCAGGGAAATGCTCAAGAAATTCAGCTACTTTGTGTTTACATAGTAGGAAGCTCTGAAATCTTAGCATCTTATTTTTATTCAGTGTGATTTAAATCGGGATTTGGAAGTAACTGGTGTGTTTAAAATACCTGAAATAAGCAGAGTACTTGCCAAAGTTGGGGAGGAGGATTTAATTTCCTTGCTCTGACAGAGACCTGTAATTGATCTGTTGCCATCAGTCTGTGCTGGTTGGGTGATTAGTTTGGGACGCTCAGTGTGTAAGTATTAAAGCTGATGAAGTTTTCTGTCTCCCTGAAGACAGTGTTTACACTGATGAACTGTGTCTAATTTCAATATCACTGGAGTCAATCAATTTAGACTTTGATTAACAGTCTTGAGTTCTTAGCTATGATGACTTCCATTAACCCACCCCAGGTGTTTTAAAAATTAGAAAAGTTACAGCTCATTACAACAACTTTACCAAACATATCAGGATTTAATGCTATCCAATATGAATTGTGCTTGATTTCTTTCCTTAGTTCATTTACCTTTTGCACAGGGAGTCCCTTACGTCTGCTGTTACAGATGGTGAGTAGGGCAGTGAGGTGGTGGCTGGTGGCAGAGCTGAATACATGAAAAAGGCTCTGAATAAGGAGCAGTATTCCTCTTGCATGGGTATGTTGCCTGGGGGTCTCCAAACTAGGATGCTATGGTGGCATAACAAAATGTACGATTTACTTCACTGTCCTTCCATTGGAAGGTAGTGGGGTTAGCATTTTAGTTTGTGTGTTTACAAGTTATGAAAACAAAACAGATGAAAAAAAAAAAAGCTGAATACTTTTTTATAGATGTATGTAAAACTTTATTTTTAAACTGTTTTCTTTGATTAAAAAGAAAAGTCTGTTGTATTTTCATGTTAAAAAGGTTTAGAAAGATTGTATGCTGTATTAGAATACTTATAGTTTACTGGAATTATTCATTCTTAAACTTTAAAAACTTTTAAAGAACACAATTCTAAGTTTAAAGTTCAAAAAAACCCAACCAACCGTGTATTCTAAAAACATAGGGGGGGACTTTTGTACAATTGAATTAATTTTTCTGACAAAGTATGCTTAATTGACTGTAGCTGTCATGTGGAATGTGTAGAAATAGATACGTGCATGCTGTTTTAGAGGAATGATTGTATCCATCTTAAGGAATTATTTAGGAATTTCACCTTAAAGATAGTCTATCGCTGTTGATTTTAAAAGATGCATGGCCAGATGTTTGAGGGCAGGAGAAAGTATGTGTGTATAATGGTCTGAGTGCAAGGAATCATGCAATCATGTCTCTTAAATGTATCGTTCTTTCATGTGAAGGCCTGAAAACATGGAAAACTTTGTTACTGCTCTTGAGGTACCATATGGAGAACACATTTACCTACAGATTTATACAAGTGGTACTGCAGCTGCAAAAATACATGCTTACTGATTTGAAGAAATGGCTTGACCCTTTTCAGGATGCTACTGAGTGCTGGGTAAAAAAAAAAAAAAAAGCACTTGGAGGAAAAAAAGGCAAAGCAGGATGGGTTAATATTAGCTATGCAATATGGTATTTTTATTTTTTCCTCCAGCATTTGTGATCATGAAGTCCAGGGTCCAAGTAGCAGTGTAGAGAAAGGTGAAATTCTTATCAGATGTTTGCAGTTTCTCTTCCCTACTGGACTTGCATTTCTGAACTGTAGTAATGCTTTCTCTACTTGCCAGGGTAGATAAATGTAAATTCAGTGATAACAATTGGAAATACCTTTTTTGTACTTCCTCATTAGTCTGCCTGTTTGCTAAAATAGCTTGGAAGGAGAAGCTAATTTCTGGAACAAGAGCAAATAGGTAGCTTAGTTGATAGCATGGTTGGCTCACTCCACTACAGATAGCAAAATGTTGGATTAAAAATAGTGTTTTGCCAGATTTGAATTCTGATGTTTGATGCAAATGACTACAACAATATATTTAAGTTTCAGTTAATATTGTGCATCTATTCAGAAACTTTCTGAAATGGGAAGGGATGCTGTGACCATTGCTTTTCCTAAACGTGTTTATGTTAAATGAGCTAGATATACACAGAAATACACTAGAGTAGTGGGAGGTTAATTTGAATTTGTATGTTACTTTACAACTTGTTAGAGCAGTAATGCTTACATGTGTTTATAAACAGTTCCAAGTAAATTCAGAAATTGGCAGATACACACTGCACACCCACAAAACACTTCCTTTCAGTGATATTTTTAAACTTATTTTTACTTTCTGCATCCCACAGTGAAAACATGTGAAGTCATCAGAGGAAGGTAGTAAACATCATAATCATCATCCAGTAGAGGGAGCAAGATTTCAAATATTGTAATTAAGAATACTATAAAAATATTTATTAGTACCTTTACTACTAATACAAATATACAGTCTAAGGAATGAACAAACAATAACATCTTGTACCTCAACTTCCTATATAAAAGAAGCTGTAGAACCTTTTCTACTATTTTTTTGTCCATCCTATTACTCTTGTTTGAAGTGTCACTTTTTTTTTAGGTAGAAAAGTATCTAACCTTTAAGACACATAATGATGGGAAATCCGCTGTGTTCTGGTGGCTAAGGTGAAATAATTCAAAACTGTGCTTTCTCATCTGACTCCCACAGTTTGAACCTCTACCTCTAATATGTGTGAGTGAGGGACAGAATGGAGTTCCCTATGCCTACATCCTGTGTGTTCCCCAGAATCTCCTCATCCTGTGGACACATATACCAGATGACCAAGGTACTCCTAGAGCCTTGGATAAAGTGAATAATTGAAGCTTTTCAAGCTGCATACTGTAGTTCAGCAGATGTCATTACTGTATTATTTTTGACAATACTCTAGACTCCCAGTCCTCATCTCCTTACTCCAGTGAGGCATTTCCTTGCTTGTGTATCTGTGTGATGTGTATTCTTTTAACTATACTGTCACATCAGGAGCTCTAATTTAGCTGTGTACCTGTGGGAACACCTTCACGTTGTCCCTGCCTTCTATATTTATACTTCATGTTATGTCTTTTTTTTAGCGACTTCAAGTCTAGTAATAACAAAATGTCTGTTGTTCAAACAAGGCCACTTTATCCAATGATAAACTGTCTTGTTCCTGTCATTATTTACCTCTTTGGTTTCATTTGCTCGGAAGGGTATTACATTTTTTTCCAGATCACTGATAGCAGTATCGAACTGTATTAAATGAAGAACATACCCCAATATGACCCACAGGAAACATTTAATGTGTCATTATTTTTTGAAATCTCTCTAATGTTAGTGCTTCCTTTATCTTGCATAAATTTTTGCATTGTACTAATTAACTTATTAAAGCATTATGTGGAAATAGGTTGAATGTTTTACAAATGTCTCAGTGAATTGTTAACTCAAGTGTTTATTAATCAGGCTTGGAATCTCATTTTTAAAAAGATCTGTTTGGGCAGACTGGCTTATGTGTAAAACTGTGTTAAATGACATTAAGTATGCTGCCATACCTGAATTCATTACTAATGGCAGCGAGTATCCTGTTTATTCTTTTAAAGGAGTGCTACGACATGATGGCTTAGTTTCAGTATTGTAGAATTTCTAGATATTCCAAGACTCTTTGAAAATAGCAATAATTGAATGTGAGTGGCTCAGCCAGTTCCTTCGTTACTCCCTGGATAATAGTTATCTGACTAAAAAGGCACAATTAAACCAAAACAAACTCCTTCCAGCACATCTCTTTAGATTACAATCTTTGCTGTAATCTAATGTCCTTCCAAATTATTGATAGAAGGAGAGGTGTTTATGTTACATTAAGCTGTGTTAACGTACTCCTATGTTCTGAAGACAGAAACTATGTGTTAAAGCAAGAACTACTTTTACCTTTTTTCATCAACCTTTTATGAATTTACCTTCCTGATCCAGTGTGAGGCCTGTACTATTTCTTAGGATTTTGCTAGTTTTAGCATATTTATCTTATTGTTTGTACTGTTACTGTTAAACTTCTTTCAGTGTGCATCTTGTCATAAAGCTGATGAGATCTGAACAGTTTGGAACGCTTTTGAACAATGATTCCAGACCGTTTTTCATGTTTTGAAAAACTCCAATGTGTATTGACTTAATTATCAGAGTGAAGAAGCTAGGACAGATAATTTCTGCATTGGATTATTATACACAAAATATCAATTTAGTATTGGTGTTGCATTTCGGTTTTAAAGATACACTGCCTATCTTTTTAAGTGTTTATGGTAGTGTTTAAAATCAGTAATTAGTACTGTATAATTAAAACATTTCTGTAGAATATTTCTATTGCTATTTATCACTGAAAGTAAATGTTGACATATTGAAAATTTTTTCTTATGTATTGAATAGAAATCTTTCTCAGAAAAGATTCCCTTTGTAAGTTGGCTTTTGGAAATGTAATTTTTCTCAAAGTGAGGGTGGATTAGACAGCTTTTCTGACTTGTGTGATGTTTTTATCTTCAAGTGAATATAAAACGGAAAGCTTAATGATCCTTATCACTTGCTTTGCTATGTGATACCTTATGTAATGCTTTGATAAAACTTATCAGCCAAGTTACATACATTATGAGTTGCCTACCATAAGTGATCAAGTTGCCTGAGCTGCTCTTTGTTTTGGGAGTGGCTGTGACATCCAAGTGACACCAAGTAGTGTTAAGGATGTGTTTGCAGGTTCTCATGTTGTATTTTATACAGTTTTGGGACACCCACAGAATTAAATTATTTCATTTGATTATCAGTAGCATTCTGTTGCAGGGAAACATATCTTAACTGTCAAATGTGTGACATGGATCTGTGTTTAACAACTTTGGTTTTATGTATTTTGGAGTAGAGTTATGCAATTTATTAATTTTTGTCTAGTTCTACATGGCAGAGGTAAGTAAATTGTGCTGGCTTACTGGTTGTTGAGCCTGTATTTGTTGAGTAGTTGCAGAGATAAGCAGTATGTTATCTGAATTTAGAGTGAAAGAGGCTCCAGTTGAATGGATAGGTGCTGCCAAAGGAGTGATCCCACTGCCCCTGCCTGTCTGCCCCACTATTAACTCCCTCCTGAGCCAGGTGCTGGGCCTCACTGAGCTGAAACTGCTGGCTAAATGGGGAGAGAGGGTGGATCCTTAGCAGCTGTGTAGTACCAGTTTGATTTGCTTGCAAAATCTCACTTTCCCTTGAGATGTTTGCTTTGAAATCTGGCATTTCTGTGGCATGGAAGGTCAAACTGCACGCACCACTGTGGAAGCAAAGTTGTTTCTTCACAGGCGTTATTAAGTCTTCACCCTTGTGTTGTGCTCTTTAGGATAAGGCCTGTGTTTCCCTTTATGAAACATATTCCTTCATATAAGGTTGTTGTGGAACGATGCTGGACTTTTCACAACTACTTCCTTCATTTGCACACCTTCAGCAAAGTCTCAGTTCAGCCTCATTATGTGTATGTCCACCCAGCACTTCAAAAAAATACTCAAGTCTTTGCCTTTGAGCTGGTGTCTGAAACAGCCTAACTATAGCAGGACTGTTTGTGTCTGTGCATGGTAAGGTAAGATGAACTTAAGCTCCAGTTCACAAGTCATGTAATTCTGGGAGCTATTGCTTGTTGAGTAGTAGTATGTGCAGGGTCTGGAGATGAAATTGTAAGGGTTTTGACCATCAGAAGCCACATATTGAAATGACCTGTCTTCTGTCCCCATAAGAGGACAGAAACGTTCACCTTGAATTACTTCCCTCCTTTCTGCACATGGAAAAATCCAACTTGTTAGATCATGAAACATATATTACAGTAGCTAGATCTATGTAATGGCTTTAGGTACAAGCATCTGTCTGGTTGTACCTAGAAGGAGCTGACTTATTTTGCCATCAGAATTTGTCTACTTGTAAACACTGATCATCCTTTTATTCAGTTGGGTCCTTGCCCACATTGTAATAGACTGGTACAGCTTTGTTTTTGGAAAATAAAAAATAAAAAATAAAAAGCATGTGTTTATATGGGCTGCCTCTAATCATTACTGTTAATACGGTAGAGAGTTTCACAAAGAAATCATGAATTGAATTAGTCTGTCCTTGCAGGGGAAATGATTTCTAGTATTTGGCCTAAGATGAAATGGGTTTTGAGCTCTGTGATTACCTCATAGATGATGTGCTTGGCTGAATGTGACTGAGTTAAGGAAACTGAACTAACTTCCTTCAGCTGCCTCTTAGGAAGGCTGAGGAGGGGAGAGAGCTTGCAGGAAGATGGAGGAACTGAAACTTTTCCTGCGTGATGGATGCAGATGGAAGGTTTGGTTATTACTCTTTAGTCAGTGCTGTTCACAACATCCAATAGGTAAAATTCCCTAGTTTAATAATTGTATGCATTTTTTTTCCTCCCAAAATGCAAGTTTGCAAGTTACAGACAAAAGCTTGGCTACAGAGGTGATGAAGTAGTGGACTGATAATGCAGAGGAGGTGTTTCTCAGTGCTTATGCAGAGATGGGGCTGTTTTCCCTTCTTCTCATATATAACTGATCCTTCTAAAAATGTCTTTATTTTAGAAGAGTTTTAGACACTTATTTTTGATCAGAGCTAGACTGACATTATTTACAGTGGTGTGTCAGCAAGTCACGTCCGCAGGAGATTCGTCCTAAGGCCTTCTGGGGTAATTGCTGTGTGAACACATTATTAGATGTCTATCTAAACCCATTTCAAGCACGTTCTTTTTTAACTCTTACTTCAACCTCTGTTTATCTTCCAATTTATTACTATTTTTTAATTGTATCACCATGCATTCTCTGAGTAGGGTAAAGATTGCACCCTGCTACCACACCCTTGCCATGTAAGCCCACTACAGCTAGTTTGTATTTGTTTTTTTCTGTGTTTCCCACGTGTTTACTCCCACTTTTGCAGACACCCCTCTGGTGAATTAAGTACATCACTACTTGGGCAGAGTGCCGTGCTCAGCCATGCGGGGCGGTTGGTGTTTCCGTGGGCTGCAGCTCCTACACCACCAGGATTCCGCAGGAACCCTTCAGTGAAATAAGCGAGCCGCCGCAGCGCAGAGCTCGCAGGGTTCTCCCCGTAACCACCGGAGTGACTAATCCCTCAAACGCCAGCCTCCAAGGAGGGCCGCGGCGGGGCCGGCCGCGCCGCCGCACACGGGACGGGCGGAGCCGGGGGCGGTGCGGGGCGGTGCGGGGCGGGCCGGGAAGTTTCCGTCGGTGCCGGTCGCTGCCGCCTCCCGGTCGCGGCGGCCCCGCGGCGCTCGGTGTGTGCGCGAGCGGCGTCGCCTCGCTCCCCGCTTCCCTCCCGCCCGCCCGGCGTATGGCGTGGGGCCGCCGGCGGCCGTGAGCGCCGGGCCATGGACATGTCGGACCCGAACCTGTGGACGGTGCTCTCCAACTTCACGCTGCCGCACCTGCGGAGCGGCTCCCGCCTGCGCCGCACGCAGAGGTAAGGCGGGCGCGCGGGCGGGTCTCCTGTGCCTTTCCCTTTCGGAAGAGGTCCTTCGCCCCGCGCACTCCCCCCCTCCCATGCCTCCCCCCCCCCCCAATTTTTATTTTTTACAGACCTTCCGCTCGCTCTCAATTGTTTGACCTTTTATCCGGAGTGCGTACTTTATATGGACAGCTCAGGAGAGCCTACTTTGTTCGGTGCTCTTAAAGAGACAGGTTTGTCTCCCTCCGATGGGCCTTTGTACACGCGGGAACAGCCTTTTCTGTTTCCCTGTATGATTTCCCTCCTTGACAGAAGGGGGGAGAAAGTCTGGAAATAGCAAGCGCTAAATACAAGGTAGGGTTGTGCCACTAAAGGTTAGAAGAGGGGGGGGCTCTGGTGTCTCGGTCATTTTTTGTGCTGCGCCATCCCCTCGCAGTAAAGTGTGTGGCTCTGCCACAAGTAACAAAACTTTATAGAAGTTTGTAACTTTGTTCGTCACCACCCTGTTTGCCATTTTGAGACCTACCGGTTGCATTGTTAAGCCCTGATACGCTCCTGTCTGCGAAACTACCTTCAGTGTTACCATACGTGTTAGCATGTGTGAAACTTCTCTTCTGGCTTAAAAGTTAAAGCAAAGAAGGCAGGATAGAGGCTGAGTAGAGCTGTGGGCTCCTAAGCCTTTTAAGTATTTGCATAGTGGTGCTTTTTAAAAGGAAAAAATGACTGTAGAATGATAGGTTAAAATAATAAAAGTTAAAAAAATAAAATCAAATGGCATGTTTCACATCAGCGCAAAGGTGTTCCTTCAGCATATGTCTAACGTTTATGTAATTAACTTGCTAGTTGCAAATGATGGCTTATTTTATTATTAATTATATCATTATTTATATATATATTGTTAATTATATCATTCTATATATCACTTTTAAATGCTTAAATAGCATCTATACTGAGTGTCCAAATATGCCTTATCACAAGATATGTGTGTCGCTTCTTAATTTTCATTTATTTCAGTATTTGGATGCCTTCCTATCTCTCACACCCATTTCGTACTATGGAACCATAGAATAGAATCAAATTGCTTGGATTTTTTGAAATATTTGAAATATATATTTTTAAAGTAGCTCTGACTACTCTCTGAGTATTCTATATACGTGATATATGTGCAGTTGCCTTTTATGTATTACAGCAGCAGTCAGTATCTTTTACCCTCTCCTAGCAAAACCAGTGATTTCACTGTGGAGCTAAGAGGCTGATAGTGTTGTTTCAAAGTTGCTTACTGTTAACAGGCCCAGAAACTGATTCCAGGCAGGTTCCCTCATGCTCATCCTGTGGGGAGCTCAGCCTCTCCTCTGTTGCCATTCCCAGGGGAGGGAGGGCTGACTAGCCCATCCGTTACAGTTCTGTTCTTGAAGGCCGACGTGTCCCTTCCACCCCTCCACTCATAACTCATCGAGTGATGTAAGTGGTGTATCCCAGGTGATAAAACTTTCAGAGGAAATAATATGGACGGTGCAGATTATCCTAGTTCTGCTGCAGCAATGGGCTTTGGTTAAATAAGGTGCCAGCTGGATCTGTGTTTTCTGAGCTCCATCTCATCTGGACTGTCTTCAAAGGCTCACAGTCACGGACTGTGCCTGTTAGATGAAAAGACTGGAAGGATAGCTGGTTACATGCCACAGGATTCTTCCTCTTCCTAGAAGACTGCTGGGTAGTGGTAACCTCTCGTGTTCTATATAGCTTTCCAGGCATTATAGAGGACCAAATAATATGAACAGGCTTGAAGGAAGTCTGGTTCCTGTGATCTGCATCTTCTGGCTGTGCTTAAGTGAAAGTTTTGGGCCTGCTGATCCAATATATATATATATTTTTAAATTATTTTTCTTAGTAGTAACACTGTCTGTAAAACTACCATGGTTCTACATGAAAACTTGGAAAGTGATGTTCACTGTCCTTTCTAGTGGGATCCATAGCTGGATTTGGGACTCCTTGACAGTGTGAGAGCTTTAATTTTGTTCTGGCTGGGCATTTTTTTCCCCCTCTCAGCTTTGTCTTCCCTGCATGTTCAGTTACTTTTGCCAATACTACCAGGATTATTGTGGCCTGGTAGACCCGACAGGCTCTATGTGCACTACCCTTCCTTTATGTTTGGTATTAATGAGAATTGCCTGCAAATACTAATGATTTTGTTTCTTTGTGCAGATTTCTTTGATGGAGGAATTTATTTCTCATGGTTGAGATACTAATAAGCGAAGAACTAAAACATTGCCCATTCTCATTTGGGTTTCAGCGTTAAGCATGGCAGCAGGGTTATAACATGAACATGAGACTTAATTTGTGGTCTTGTTTGCTCACTAAAATCTCTCATTAAGATTTTTTTTTTTTATTCCTGCTCTTCTGCAGTAGACCTAACTGAATTCAGTTGCAGCAGCTCTTGCTGGAAGTGATACCTGACCAAGAAATATCCCAGCTTGACTTTCAAGTCATGGAGTGGGTTTTCAGGACTGGCAGGTAGAAAAATTCTCTTCAATTATAAATTGGAGTCATTTGGTATTCAAATCACTGAGCCTATAAATGACATAGATTACACCATATCCTTTTACAGAGAAGAGGCATGTATACAACCACATTAATTTCCTTTTCTGTTGCTATAGGTGTAAGCCCTTCATTGTACTAATTTTGGGTTCCTGCCTGAAATGGCATCCAGCCTGGATTAGAGAATGGAAAGGGAACATGACAGTAAGAGTGTCTATACATCTATTTACAGAGATAGATACGTAGATCTACATACGGATGTGTGTACACAATACATGTACTTTTTCATATTTTAAAATAAGTAAACTTCCTCTGCTGCATACTACCCTGTACAATTAGCTCTCTCTTCTATCGCTTCTCTTATGTGTCCACAACCTCTGTATTTTTTTACAAAACAAGCAAGCTAATGATTATTTTTTGTGTTTTTTTTTCTACTACTTTGTGGTAATTGCACTGAAACAGCATTGTTAGAATCATTCTTGCTTTGGGTCAGAGAGGTTATTTTTCAAAGACACAGAGTTAGGAATGGTCACCCAGCTGTTCCTCAGCCAAAGTAGACTTTGGGATAATTTGTGTTGAAATTTTATGTCATTTGTGTATGGTCACTGAAGTGGTATTAAGGAGGCTTTCCTGATAGGGGATTAGCCAATCATCAAGTAGCCCTTCAAACATTCAAACAATTCATAACCATTTCAGAAACATACAGGAAAAAAAAATCAAAACTCTTACTGAAAACTCTTCCAGAGAACAGAGTTGTCAGATTTTGTTGTAGTTTTACTAGTTCTGGGACAGTCTGTTTCCTGGAAGATATAGAGCAGGCATTTTGAGCTTTTGTGGGTTGGCAGTTTGAGTAGAGTGATTAGTTTACGGTGTAAACACCTGCTATTGGTTATTGTATAGATTTTTTCTTTGTTAACGTATTTTGTGTAAGTACCCTGTAAATTGATTGTTTATGCAATAATAGGTGTTAAAAGGGGTCCTGTCGGTGACATAAAAAATAATATATATTTAAAAAGGCATGTTTATTAACGTAAAAGCAGCCACTGGAATTAACTGTCTTGTGCAGATGCCAGCTGAATCTGTCAGTGCTCCAACTTGAGCTATTTCACTTTTGGTACATTAGAGGACCGTCAGTTACAACTTACAAAAGATTGCTTTTTTTTAAAGTATTTGTGTTACTTTAGTGTATGTTTGGGAGTGTGGTGATTAGAAGAGCTTTATCTCTTCCCTGCTTTCAGCCCTCTGAGTTTACCTTAACTCCTGCTTGCAGGAGGAGGAGATACAGATGTTTATTGTCCTAATAGGCATTGCATATATTTGGGAAGATGATCTTTATCCTAAATTTGGCAGCAATAAGAAATAAGTATGTGCAGGCTATCTGCTTTAAAACACATTGCCATCGAATACGTGTTAAAAGGTAATCTGTTGGACTAATGATCCCACTGCTTCCTGTGCTAGATAGTGAAGTGTTAATGTAGTTTGGTAATTTTATTTCCTTTCATTCACAGTAGGGGTTGTGCATTGGGGGGGATAGTCTTACAGTCTCACTGTCGAAGTGAATAAACTTTTGTTTCTATTCTGGTTGGTTTACTTGGCCAATCTTTTTGTTCAAGCAATTAAATTTAAAGTTCTGCTTACAATTGAATATTGGCAACAATTGTTTTTCTCCAGTGAGCCATCATTGTTTCTCTTAGCTTCAGCTATGCTGGTGAAGATTCTTCTAGTCACATTCCAGTGGTTTTTTTTTTTTTTTTTCTTCTTAGTTTTTGCACTGAAAAAAAAAAACACACCTATTTTCTTAGAATTAAATCAAGATCTTCATGGTATGATCAAAGGCTCTGACTGTAGAAAACCCATGGAAATAAACCATACAACTGAGATTTCAAAAAAGACAGAAAGAAAGCTTAGAAATCTCTGGAATATGCTGCAAGCCATGATTTTATTTATTTATTAACCACTGTGGTTAGTGTCTGCTGTTACATAGCAGGAGACAGTCTTTGTCCTTACCCAGAGAATCAAAAGGACAGTAGTCCAGACTTCCCTTCATTAGCTGTGGCTGTTGGGACACATCACACGAAGTGGGGACATTACACAGAGATTTAGTCCTCCCACTTTGTTTGAGCTGGTTTTACATCTGCTGTTGATGTCCTGCAGAGCCATTGAAGTTCTTCCTCTATTAGCAGTTGACAGATCCTTCTCAAATGTATTTTTTAAGCATTAATAGGTGCTCATGCATGTGGTTGTTTATAGTTGCCTCTTCTGTCGCACCTTCTGTCAGAGATTAAAACTTCTGGTAGCAGTAAGCTTGCACACCTCATTGTGTGGCTGCACATACTGATTGATGCACTTGGATCTGGTAATTCTTTGTCAAAGCTGGAAGTGATGGATAGATAAGGATCCCGGGGTGGGGTCCCCATGAATTAGGTGCGTGTTTCAGTTTGTGTGACTTAGGAAGTAGAAAACTGAAGTGGAAATTATATGGTTAGATACTGGATATGAAACCATTAGGTAGTTGGAACTGCTGTGTTCAGAATATGAAAGTACTGCCAGCTGATTTAGGTTGAACATTGTTAATGGTGCTTACTAAGTGGAACACTAACTTAATAATGGTGTAAAGCTGTTTCACAGATCACATTGAGTTCTTTTGTGTGTATTGCCACATTTATAGGCTGTAGACATGGATCAGGATGTTATGTCACTTAAATATATACATATATATATAAAAGGAGTTAGATTCATTGAAAGGAACACTGTTATGGCACAAGGATAGAAGTGTATGTAACTCACTGTGTTTCCCAAATTGAGAAAAACAGTAAGCTTTGTCAACCTGGATTCAGCCTTATTCAACAGGTGTGTCAGATTGAGTAACAGCTCACGGATTTTCTCCTGAGAACCTTACATTTGCGAAGTCACTGATGGCAGTAACTCTGGAATTTTAAAGCCTCCCGAGAATCCAGTGTTAATACATAAAATTATGTTTAGGCATAGTACATAAGCGTTGTGTATTGGGCTCTTTATTTCATTTGATGTGTTTATGGTGTAATGCTGTGTGTCCTTTCCTTACTTAATTTTTAATGGGACTTAAGTTTTCTCTGGTAAAGATGTAGGAGGAGATCACCCAAGCTTTACATTCTTGGCATTTTTCTATGCATTTCTAAAACCATATACTTCTCAATACTAATGTTTCAGTACTTTATTGATAGGAATACATATTCTACACACTGTTGATACTTGTATTTGTATATACTAGTGAAGTATTTTTATTACATCTGCTACAGTATAATCTTGTAACTTATTAAAACTGAGATAACTTATAGTACAGCCTTAAATCTCAGTAGGTCAGTTCTGTGATTTTCTTTGAAATGCCAAAGCCAAATTGAATAGTAGCAAACTAGAAAACTCCTCTTGGCATGGTTCCCAGTAAATATAAACATATCTCAGAAATGTTGTAAACCGGAACAATTCCCAGATTGATCTACCCAATAGAGAGAGCTCAGAACTACCAACTGTGCATTACTAGTATTCCTGCCACTGACAGATAAGTACAAAAATATTGGGGTCATGCCAGAATAAATATATCAGCTTTTTCTCCCTTTCTTTCAGTTAGTAATGGTCTTCCCTAAATAATTGTTTAGGAGTAAGGAAAACCGTCATGCTCTATTGTTCCTGAAAGATTATAATTATTATTGTAGGTAGAATCTGTTATTCCCATGAAATACCGGCATGTTCGGTTTGGTGATTAGAAAGTAAAAACTGCTGCAATTTCCTTCTCCCACCCGTTCTTTTTTCAGCATATGCAGTAATTATGGAGATATGTTAACATGTAATAGCCTGCTTTTGATCCCTATCATTTGGCTGTAATATAGGTTTGAAATGATACGTTAATGAAAAATTGTTAAAAGGTTACCCACAAGTTGATTTTTTTAATCATCTTATGAAAATGTTGATGATGATGTCAAAGCACTGCTTAAATATAGGAAAATGGCTGTTTTATCCATAAACTTTGTGTCTGTCTTAATGAGGCTGGTTTAAAACACATAATTATGAACATCCAAATAAATCATATGTAAATCAAGGATACACGTATTGTCTTACAAATATTTTACTCTAGTTTGTGTGTAAGCATTTTAAAAATCTATATTAATGATAGGTAGATCAACGTAGTCCTATGTAAATTCAAATGTGTTGATTTGGTTACTGAAGAAATACTGTTCCTAATGCTACTTAATTTGCTGAAACAAATACTCATGTCAAGAGTTGCATATTGAAATGCTTTCACTAAAAATGTGTATACCCTCAGACCTCTGCAATGCAGAGTTTAAAAAATAATATTGCCTTAATGGCAGTAAGGTGGTTATAACAAACAATCTTTTTTTTTTTTTTTTGAGTGTGTCAATAAGGGAATACGTCAGGCTGAAAACTTACTTGTCTGACAGAATTCATATTTTTCAGGGGACTTGCATGACTGTGAACTTAGAGGAGAGGAAATGGTAGTAATATCAGTGGATTCTTATGTTTATTTTTATATGCATCTGTATATAAGTACACATCCGGACAGACTAAATACACACACATGGGTGCACAGACATTTGTATACATAAATATTCAAGCAGTAGCTTTAAAATAATACTTGTTGAGACCTTGATTATTAACATTATAAGGTCAGTTCAACGATCTGAAAAAAATTATTCTTGTGCTTTGTTCAAAGACACATTGAGGCATGAAAGAAGCTATTTCATCTGCAAGGGGATTTATGCTGTTTATAGTGTGCGTTTGTACTATAGCTTTGGAAAATCACCCACGTACAGCCATTTCTGATCTTGCTTCTGGAAAATGTGGCTTGTCTCCTAAAACTGAAGAAGGATTCTGGGCTCTATTCCACCATTGGAAGAAGTAGTTGGTTTATTTGATATTTTTATTTGTTTATTTGAATATGACTAATTGAAACTAGCATAGTATTTACATTGTGAAATATCATGAAATCTACTTGTATTTCCCTTAAGAAATGGAGAGAGAATTCCATTTTAAAAAATCCTTTAATTTCCAAGGAAATTATATTGATATGAATTTTCTCTGGAGTTTAACTTGAGAGGGCTGATAAATTAAGTCATTTTGTTTGAATGCTGGTACTTGTTATCTGGGATTGTTTTAAGTAGCACTCAAGATGCTTATAACGGGAACAGTAGTGGAGGATGAACTTCTTTTTCTCCAGCTGCTTTCTTTACTGCATTTGGGAACAATGTGTAGTCAGTCTTCTCTTTCTGGCTGCTGGGCCCCATCATTCTGTATGGGATTTGGCATGGGCCCATGAGCAGAATTGTACTTCTCAAAAGAGATTTGCACACGTGGAACAAGATGCAGTGTTGGACCCATTGCTCTTTTTACATGTATCTGGGAGAGAGTTTATGTAATAAAATTTGATATGTTAAAGCTGTACGCCAGAGATGAGTTTCTGCAAAAAGCCTTTACTTTGTTTCTGAAATACATTTAAATACGATGTTTTAATGCATCAGATTTAAATCCTAAAATTGTTAGGGGGAACATGGGGACAGTGTTTTCAACTAGCTGAACTTCCTTTGACCAAAGTGTGAGTATAATGAATCAGCTTCTACTTTACATTTACGTTCTTAAAGCTTTTAAGTTTCTCTTTGGGAAATTGGTATAATCATTTCATGGGTGAGCTGCTGAAATTTTCTGGAAAGATATTCCTACACAAAAATGTAGGGAAACATCAGAAGTAGGGACAAAAAAAAAAATGGCTGTAAGAACAGCTAATTTTGTAACTACTTACTTCAGCCTCCAGCACCCCTCCCGTCCCCCCTGCGAACCCAACTAAACTCAGGTGGAACATGAGAACTTGTTTGTGTGTGTGTTGGCTGGGTCTGACCGAGAGGCAGGACCTTCCTCCAGCCAAGAGGTGGTGACGGTCTGGGGAAGTGTCCCACAGGTGGCACTGCAGCGGCCACAAGAAGTTCTCTTGGACTCTGTAGCGAAACAACAGCGAGGGATGCAAAAGGGAGTTTGTCAGAGAGTGAATGGGACATGGGATCTGAAACTCGTGCAGGAGGGCTGTGACAAAACACAAACACACAGAAAGTGGAGCTTCCCTAGTTCTTCTGTTGACAGACTTATTTGCAACAGATGTGTGTCATTTAATTCAACATTATATAGCTTAATGCCAGTGAGCCTAGAAATCCTAGAGCTAAGTTACCCCTTCAGACATGGGTATTTCCTGCT
The DNA here is from genome assembly GCA_011074415.1 of Stictonetta naevosa. Classification (NCBI taxonomy): domain Eukaryota; kingdom Metazoa; phylum Chordata; class Aves; order Anseriformes; family Anatidae; genus Stictonetta; species Stictonetta naevosa. The sequence goes on from CM021729.1 coordinate 19,793,237, forward strand.
GGTTACACTGTGTGCTGACTGAGAGAGGGCAAAATTATTTATGAGAATGTTTCAGTAGATAAATAAATATGTTTGCAGATTTAACATAGTTCAAGCATAAGCATAATCAGTTCTTGGTGCATCGGAAATGGGATAGTGATGATGAGAATAATTTAGAGTTTTAAATTTCTACTAAGTGTCTTGGTGTTTAACATTTGTTGTCAGGACAGCTTTCATAATGCAAATCAACACACAGCTTTTTTATTTCCTTCTATGGAAATTGGAAAAAAGATGTGTGAATGTTAACCCTTTCATCTGACAATGTTGTTCACTGATAACTCATAATTAGCTAATGCCCTTTGTGATAATAATGTTAACCCTCTCACAATTAACTGATAAAAAATAGAATGTGTGTATTAATTTTACATATTTCCTTTTTCAGTGAGTCTAGGCTTGTCTAGCTGCTTCTTACGCATGGATATGTCAAGGGAATTTCCATAAGTGCTGTAACAGTAGAAGCAAAGGCAGTCAGACGAGTCCAATATGCTCTATTCACCTTGTCTGCAAACACCCCACGCAAAAGGATGATTATGTCAGTTCACTGTACAGTCAAGTCTTACCAGAACATCTTCCTTGTGCTTCCCCCACATGATGGACAAAGAAAATGTGTAACATGCTTTGTAAGCGAGGGTTGTTTTTTGTTTTGTTTTGTCTGTTCCCTTACCTGGAGTTTGGTGATTTGGCTTCTCCCCCTGGCCCTTCTGCCATGTTTTGATGATTGAACTGTTCTGTTTGGAGGCATCTGCTCTCCATCTGTGACCTATGACTAATGAGAGAACATTAGTTCTGTTGGGAAATATACTTCAATCTCATTTTTTTCCTTCCTGTCTCACATGTTCTGTTCTGTCTTGCCAAATGTCAAAATACTATCTTTTGCAAGTCTTTGAAGAGTGATTGCTATTGGTGGAATAAAATTTCTAAACAAAAAAAATAAGTTTCTTCACCCTTTTTCTTACATGTGTTCCCCAAAGCCAGGAAATTCCTTTTATTTTTTCCTTTTCGGTATGGAAATGTTTTAAAGGAAATTCAAAACATACTGGAGTATATGAATATACTAGATTAATTTATTAAATATGCAAATTGTTTGTGTGGGTCAGACCTAAGCATTCAGTATTATCTATAAATTAATACCTTTTAACCATCATGTGTTTCCTTCTTCTGATTCATAAATTATAAGGCAAGAAGAAACCAGTAGGATCACCTGCTCTGACATTCTACAGGAAACATGACATGGAGTAATAGTGCTAGAGATTTAGTAATTTGGTCTTCTCAGTCAAGGTAATGAGTTTACTTAATCATTGACAAATTTGAGAAGATGAACACTCAGAAAACAAGGATCCAGGAGCTAGAGCTTGAGAAGTGGTAGGCATATTCAGTGCATGCTAGAAGTCCAGCACCCAAATAAAATGAGATATTGCTGAACATAGTTTTAATGCACAGGTAATATGTGCATATGAAATATTAAAGTATCTGCAAAGTTTTAGGCGATTACATTTTAAGCATTCTTTTTTACATGAAGGTGTTACTGTAAAAGTAAGTATTCTAACATATGCATGCTAAAGATGCATATAACAAGATATTGATAGCCAATGTAATTACCCTATTTTATGGAAAAGCTCATATGAAAAAACATTTTGTAGTTATGGACATTGTTAGTGTCAGAGGAGGGATTAAATTTCTTGAGCTTCTTGTTCAGTGGGATGCATTGTGCATTGGCCTCTTTGGAAGCAGGTAGTGCCACACAATAAAAATGAAGGTTGGAGGTACCTTTTTCATTCTGTTTTTCATACACATTTACAAACATTTCAAAAAATATTTAGAAATATTTGTGTGGTCAAAAATATTTTTCTTCTGTGGAGACTGTTTACCAAACCGCTTATCTGAAAGATATCAAGAAACAGTATGAACAAAACACTTGTAAACCATGACTGGGGGACTTTGCTTATCAGTAGATGGTAGCCATCATGTGCTTGAAGGCAGCAAGTACTATCAACACAACCGTTCAAGATAAGTGAAGGCAAATGTAGGTCTTCCACTTCAAATACTGTAGAAGTACAAGTAGTTAAAATATAATTCTTTATATAATGATTTGGGAGGAATGTGGTGCTTAGTTTTTCTGATAAGTGAACAGTATGAGACTTTCTGTTTTTAAGCCATTTGTATTTTATGAGAGCAATGCCAGTTAATCTACTGACATGGGCATTTATTAGATGGTGGATTCCCATGAGTCCTATGTCAAATTGAGGGCTACTGTTCCCTCAAAAATCTTGTAGAACAAGGAAAACTGACGCAGGAGGTAATTTGCTCCTGGCTTTACGACTGTGGGGGGACTAAAGGGTTTGTTTGTTCTTTCTTTTATTCTATTCTAGTGGTATTCACAAAGCATAAAACATGTTACAAACAAAAGCAAAGATGGGAGAAATGGCAGTTTTGTCCTTTCTGTACATTGCTTCTTAAGGCATACTTCTGCTGTGATGCAGGTAGAAACCTTAAATTAGGGCTAATGGGACGGATGAGTAGTGAGGTGATTACTCTTCCTGATGGCCAAGAATTGTAGCACACCCTTTTTCTGTCACCCTACCTCTTCCACACCCTCTTCTAACCTGTTGGAGATGTTTGTCTCATCTACATGTTATGCCTAAGTTTTCAGACTGTGTAAGCTTTTTCCAGCAGAGGCTGTCATTTGTTGTGTATGATGTCTAGAACAATGAGGTCTTGGAGTAGTATTGCATATATAAAGAGGAGTAATGTTTTTCATGATTATGTTCTTTTGCACGTTGCACCAAGTGATTTAATTCTTGAAAGTAGCAGGAGGTGTGTTGTCTTCTCATTTGTGAACAGATCTTGGAATAAAACTGGGCCACTCCAGTTTTGCATCATTTCTGTAAATTGACTCTATTGCAGTCTAAAGAAGGAAGGCCACAGTCTGAAATGGTTTTACAATTTTCAACAACAAAAAACATCAAGTCAAATTTAGTTTTACATAAAATCTAGAGAAAAAAAACGCCTAAAATCAATGCATTTATCACTTATCCCAAATACTTTTTCAGACAAAAACATTCTATCTACCAATGGTTTTTTTTTTTTTTTTTTTTTTTAAATAGACGTATGTTTATTGGGAGGCATACCATGTGGCTGTACATTTGTGTACATGTGACTTTCTGGTTTCTGGAAGAAAAGAGATGTGTAAAAACAAACACAGATTACTTTTTCACATATTTGCTGTATTTTAATACTGGAAAATAAAATGCACGATATTGTTAATGTACTTGTTGAGCACAGTGGTTACCAAGATTTCAAGCAAGTGTATATGTATACTTAATTTTGATTGATTTGATGTTTTTGAAATAAGATGGAAAGCACCTTCCTCTAGCAGTGAAAGATAATAGTTTTTCTTAAGGCTTACTGGACATGTTTTTCCTTCCCTTCTCCCAGTACACTGAATTTATAAAATGACAATATTGAATGATACTATGTACTACTTATATTGAAAATACATATTTTGAGAGTATGATTGCTCTTGAATTATCTCTTGAATGAGAAATTTTGACTTCCATTTGTATTGTGGTTGCACACCACCAGTTTGCCTCAACAAAATCATTGAATTTCTATGCTTGTCTTCACATGTGTAGTACTGATAAGCTTCTGAGGAGGCTATCAGGATAATTTACCTACTTTTTATACTTGGCTAATGCTGTGATAACAATTCAATTTGTTAAGTGTAGCAATACGTAATTTTTCCGTTTAATCTTAAAACATCCTCATTGCACTTCATTGTCATCAGTGATAAGTTGTCTTGTATGAATGTGTTGCATATATCTAATAGTTACAGGCCTATTTTGGTTAATCTGGCAGTTTTCAGAGGCTTGATTCTATCACAAGGTATGTTGGTTTCAAATCAAGCATTGGCCGAGAAAAAAACAGGTTTGCTTAACATTAATATTTTTGCTGTCAAAATGATTAAACCTTTTCAGTTAGCTTGTTGAGATCTTGAGAAGCAACCCCAGGCTGAACAAAACTCATTCAGCTGATCTGTCTTTATGAATGTTGGATTTTTTTTTTCAAAAGTGCATGCTTAACTACCCTTACCCTAAAAAAAAAAAAAAAAGTAAGTGATCTCTAATGATCTCACGTGGTTGGCAGCCCAGATTCATCTGAAAAACAGCACTGTGCCCTGCAGCACCATACTGGGGTGTGTGCTTAACACTGACTCAGAAGAGATCATCATCATTTCCTGCAGCAAGCTAGTTAGCTTAATGCTGTGTAGCCTGAGATGTGGCAAAATCACAGCACGAGGTGATATGGCTACAGGCACTGGGACTATTAAAGCTAGACTTGTAAAGGATATGACGTGTAGTTTTCTATCATGTTGCAGCATTTTTCTCATCTCTACCAATGATGAATGACATGTTACTACTTTTCTACAGCCATGAATTATGCTGTGAGACATTAGTGAATAGGAAGACCAGAATTTGTCCTTTGGAAAGAGTAACTCAATTAACTTTTAAAGGTATAGCTAATCCAGCATATTGAATAGTCAATTTAAACTAACTTGCTTTTAGATCTCTGCTGAGCTGTAATATGAAGCCCACAATTATCAGTAATGTAATTTTCAGTCCAGCTTCAGTCCCACAGAATTTCTTGGGAGCCTTTCAGATTTCTGCAAAATGATGCTGTATCTCCTGTGTCTCTGATTCCCTGTGTTAAATAAATGTGAAGCTGTTATTCATGTTTATTTACTGAAAAAAAAGAAAAAAGAAAAATAAGGGAACAAAATATGCTGTTTTTCTGTAAGAACTTTAAGAAATAAAGAATCTGTATGAATTTGTAAGCAGTCCCCTCAATCATGTGACATCTAATTGCTTTAGAAGCAAGGAATTACTGAATTTCACCAAGTTTCAGGAACAAAGTAGGAATTATTGAATGCCGATTTACTGAGGAATGTCTTTGTATGTTGGTTTTTGTTTTTAATTTATTGCTAAATTTTTAAAATGTAGTTGTCATTACTTTCCTGTATCAGCTAAATTTGTGCTAGTCACAATGTGGTAAAAGATTATACATCCTAGTAAAAAAAAAAAAAAAAAAAAAAATCTCTTTAATCAGTTCAAGCTAGGTTGAGAAAACAATCAGTAACTTTTTAATTGGTCACACACCCATATGTACATCAAATTAGTTGTCCAGCCCTTCCTAACTGTGTTACCATGACCTGCACAAACGTTCCTGAGATTTTGAAGGACTGAAAAACCATTCTGGTTTAATGTTGAGTTACATATTTGTAAAAGGAAGTTGATTTAAAAAGCATGTGATTTATATGAATGCTTTATCATTTAATTTCTGTCTTCAAAGGCAGAATCTGTTTATATGAGTAATGGTGATTTTTATAGCTGTCATATGAAGATAGAAAATAACAATGATTTGGATTGGAAGGGACCTTTGAGATCACCCAGTTCCAGCCCCCTGCCATGGGCAGGGACGCCTCCCACCAGACCAGGTTGCCCAAAGCCCCATCCAGCCTGGCCTTGAGCACCTCCAGGGATGGGGCGTCCACAGGTTCTCTGGGCAGCCTCTGCCAGTGCCTCACCACCCTCTGAGTAAAGAACTTATTCCTAATATCTAATCTAAATCTCCCCTCTTCTAGTTTAAAGCCATTTCCCCTTGTCCTATCTCTATGCTCCCTGACTAAGAGTCCATCCCGAGCTTTCCTGTAAGGCCCCCTCTAAGTACTGGAAGGCCACTGTAAGGTCTCCCCAGAGTGTTCTCTTCTCCAGGCTGAACAGACCCAACTCTTTCAGCCTGTCTTCATAGGAGAGGTGCTCCAGCCCTCTGATCATCCTCATGGCCCTCCTCTGGACTTGTTCTAATACATCCATGTCCTTCTTGTACTGGGTCCCCATAAACTGAACACAGCAGTCCAGGTGGGGCATATATTCAATATGTTTGCGGAAGTGACTTTTGCTGACATTCTCTTGTCTTTAATATACATGCCTTGGTTTGGCTTTTGAGCTCAACATCTGCTGGAGGTGATTTGTAAAGATTTGAAAATTGGGCAAGAGCTTTATTAGTAGAAAGTCAAATGTTTGACAGATTAAATCACTGAACCAAATTAGAGGTTTGGGGCATCTATTTTGCAAAATCCAGGAAATGAAGGATTACTATTCAAACTCTCAGAATGTTCTTCCTTACTATTATAAAGGTCAGAAGATCACAGATTGCTACATTTAGTAGTTCCACTTGAACATATCTTTATCATATCAAAAGGAAATATGTAGAAATGGTGCCAAATCAAAATTTCAGTGGAACAGAATAGTTGTATGTTAAAACTACTTAAATTATTAAGTTGTACATTCAACTTGCAGTTTTCTTCATTCATGCATCTCAAGATGGCTGGTAATCTGCAAGATTTATCTGATGGAAATACAGGTGTGAATCTCAGAATAGTAACGATGACATTGCAACCTCATGGCAGTAAGCTTACAGAAATGAGTAGATGGGCATGTTTTTAGCTAACATAGTGATACGTCTTAACAGAGTTTGAAGACTAAAATGTGATGTGGTTGTTAGAGTGAAGACACAGTGAAAGGGGGAAGTTCTGTAGTAGTTCATTGTACCATTTTAAAGACAAATTGAGTGTTTCATAGTTCTAAATCCAGCGTTAGTCATAGGCACAAGTTCTCATTCAAAACAGGATTAACGGAAGCAAAAAATGTGAGATATTTTTCCTTTTAAGTAACAAATATCTCTTGTTCATTCTAGATAACAGTTGAGCTCTTGTGTATTTGTATGTAATATACAGTTTATAAACAGTGGACACTTTGTAAAACAGCTTTTTGTAAGAGCGTTCCAGCTCTCCTCATTGTTCATCTTTGACACAAATTCCTTCTCAGTTTTATTCTTTCCGCCGTCATGTCTCTGCTGTCCAATATGTTACTCCAAGTCAGAGTGTTAACTGAAGTAAAAATCAAAAATTGAGACACATCTGTTTTTGCAGGATTACAGAGTTTTGAGATCTTTTTTTTTTTTTTTAAACAAAACAAAACTTTGTGATACTAGAGTTCTTGTAGGGATGGGCATGTGAAGGAAAAGGACTACACATTGAACCACACTATTCAGTTTCTTCGCATGTCCAAGCCAGCATTAATTTTTATTTGGATTTGTATAGATTTTAACACATGGTTTTCTAATGCAGAAATCTTTGTGGATTGAAGTTAGTTTTTGACTGTTCTCAGATGTTTAGGGTCCATACTAAGTCTTTCTGTTGCCAAAATAGGGCCTTGCACATAAATTTCCAAGAAAATCCAGAACAGAAAAAAGAGAAAAAAAAGGCAAAACCAAACAAACACAAACCATACCTTGAAACACCAAAAACTTGGAGTTCTCAAGCCATTGCATGAATCCAGAAGCTAGAATTTTAGGCGTAACTATAAGTACTGCATTGTACAGTTACAACAATTGACAACACACTTGCTTTGGTTTCCTTAATTTTCCTGCAGTCCTGCTTGTATTGGAATAGATGTTATTTAAACAGGTAAGTTTTAATAGAGATGTGTGCCATCCCATGTAGTGTAGTGGTGACAGATAGTGTTTCCTGTAGCACCTCAAGTTGTTTGTGCAGCGCTGCTAGATCTGACACCTAAAGTTATTGTTGCTGTTGTGTCAGGTAGAAAGGCTTTCAGAGTCGTGGTCGGTAAGTTAACCAATGTATTCAAAATTAAAATGTTAACTGTAATTATCATTGCTCATTCTTTCCTCTCTGCATTTGGATGTTACTTTACTAGAGCTCTTACATGATACTTCATTCCTGACACATCAGGATGAACTAAACGAATCTTCATTGTGAAATGGTTCCTCTTCAGATATTAGCTCATAGCTATTTGCATGGTATAAATCATATCCTTGCACACTTTTTTTCCTTTTCTTCTTTCTGACGTGTTGAGTCATTAGCATTTGCTTTCATGAATCCTCTGTGACCTACTTCTATTTGTGGACAATTAGTGTATTACTTTGGTAGTGAAATGCACCTTTCCTGGTACGGATATTTTTACAGGGCAAAGTATGTGCAAAAATCCTTCTCATAAAATGCCTGTATACTCTGTTCTGTGTTTAAGATGGATTTAGTCTTTTCCCTATATTCTTGTGGTTTACTATATCACTGTATAGATTTAAGTCCAGTACAGAAAAGTATACTGGGTATGAATGTTAATGGTCAATTGTCATTTTGCCTTTTTTCTTTGTTCTTGATTTTTCATGAGAAAAGAGAATGTTACAAGCCACTGAAGAAATCAAGAGAAATATTATCAAGGAACCAAACTTACTTGGTCCTGAAAATTGTACATTTCTATAAGACATTACCCACAGAAAGAAATCTTGGTAAAGACAGAATACGGATGGATTTTCTAGGCCGCATTCATTCTTGGAGATTCATTTCATTAGAACTCTGATTGGATAATATAGTGTTGAAGGAACTTTCGTTTAAAAGCAGTGTGATTTTTTTCTAAAAAAAAAAAAAAAAAAAAGCTACTTATTTTCCAGTTTTACTCAGTAAATTTTCATCAAATATAACCATGTGGAGAAATTTAAGCTCAGGCTATGTTTTGCCAGGTCGCCAGTATGAAGTATACCACTACAGAAAAGAAGAAAGAATCTATCTGAGAGGTTGCAACCCAGCACTATTATGTTTTGATCTCCAGAAAATCTATTAATTCATAGAAGATTCTAAAATAGAATTATCATATGGCTATTAGAGTTTTGGATACTTGGATCATTAAAAGGACTTAGCATATCAGGGGGAAGGGAACGTTTGGGGGCATGCCATGAATCCTTTCATCAGTACTTATTTGGGATGTCCTAGATAATTTGTTTCTGACATCACTGAGTAATGCAGTCACTTGAAACTTACGCCATTGAAACTTTTTTCAGTACTGCACCATACTATTTTTAATAGCATAAATGTGCAAGTATATTAAGTGCCAGGTCTGTGGCAGCAAATGTAAAAATGTAAATCATCTGATCTTTCTTGGCTTGTATGGTGCTTGATGATTAAGTGTTACAAAAAAAATAGAGTGGCTGCATGTCAGAAGCCTTGTGCTGTCATCCCTGCTGATGAGTATGCCTGGAGATGTTTGAATTGCTTCACTGGAGATTATTCATACGTTTCTGGTTACGTCACTGTGACTTTGCAGCAAAGCACCGTGATCTGCATGTATAACAGACTGCCTTCCTGAGGTCAGTGTACTGCTGCATGAACCGAAGTCACTCTCAGACCTGGTGTATACACTGGGCTTTTATACAAGGGTAATTATTTGAGTTATATCTGGCCAGTTAGTTATGCTGACGTAGCTACATTGGTCCACAATTACACTTGAGAAAGAGAGTGTATATTCTCTTGTGTGTTCTGGTGTGTTTTGATTTCCATCGGAGAAAATTTAAACCAGTAAAAGACCTGTAACTTCATCAGTACAATGAGGAATAAGTTCATGTAGCTACACCAGGGTAGACACATACTTGACTCTTAAGTACAGACAGTGCATGCACGTTTAATAGAAAATTGTGGACGAAAGAAGTGAGAGATGTAGTTTTGTAAATAGTGTCAGCTGTTTGCCAGTATCCTAGAGGGTATTTCAGTATTTTTTCTGCCAGGTTTCTCATGAAGCTTTGTTAAACAAAAAATGATAATTGACAGTTATGTTGCTTACATAATCTCAGTTTTCATCTGGAAAAAAAGAAAGCCCACATGTACAGTTCTACAAATCAGTTATTTCTTGTTCTGCTGTTAAAAAGATTTTACTATGTTTGGGAAACACCAGGGGCAAAAAGACTCCAATTCATTATAGCTCCATATGACTGATGGGCAGTGCCACGTTGCCAGCCGCACGTATGTGGACGGTGATGTCTTAGTTATGAACATGGATTGTTTGGTCACTTAACATTTCAGTATGAGTTTGCAGACAACCGCTTCCTACTGAACAAACAACCTCTTCATGAAAGCCGCCATAGCTGGCATTACTTGATGTCCTCTTTGGCAGGCTGAACAGACACCAGCAGCTGAATGGGCACAATGAAAGGATTTTTTATTTTTTTATTATTTTTTTCTGAGAAAATAATGCTTCTCGTTGCTTAATTATGATTTAATTACAAAATTTCTGCTCAGCTGATGGTGTAAGGAGAGAACACTGCTCTCAGTGAAGAGAGGGGAGTCCTTTTGTTTGCAGACCACACTTTGGAACTGCGGCCAGTCTGTGCACGCTCAAATGGGGTGCTGATGGTGCTCCCAGAGGTCTCATGGGAACAGCCACGGTTTTCAGGTTGAGTGCCTCATAGATACATGTTCATATTTGTGCTTCTAACCAGTAAAGGGCATGGTTTTCAAACAGCCATATTTTGTTCTAAGTAGCGGTTTTAAAAAAGCCTGTTTTCTTAATTTCAGTGTATTAACGTTTGCTTAAGCACTGTTGAATACTTGTGTCCAAGCAGAAGGCAGTACATAATATTAATTACAAAATGTCTGTTGTTTGTTGTATGGAAAGTGTGGAACCAAGCATGACATTGCTAGCCAGACCGATAGCGGTTTTCCTGCTCTGCACTGTGTTTGTGCGGCTGCACCTCGAGTACTGTGTGCAATTTTGGGTGCCACAGTATAAGAAAGATATAAAACTGTTAGAGAGCATCAAAACGAGGGCAACAAAGGTGGTGAAAGGTCTAGAGGGCAAGACATATGAGGAGCAGCTGAGGTCCCTTGGTTTGCTCAGCCCAGAGCAGAGCAGGCTGAGGGGAGGCCTCATGGCGGCCTGCAGCTCCCTCACGAGGGGAGCGGAGGGGCAGGCGCTGAGCTCTGCTCTCTGGGGACAGCGACAGGACCCGAGGGAACGGCATGGAGCTGGGACAGGGGAGGGTCAGGCTGGGGGTTAGGGAAAGGTTCTGCACCCAGAGGGTGGTCGGGCACTGGGACAGGCTGCCCAGGGCAGTGGTCACAGCATTAAGCCTGCCAGAGTTCAAGAAGCATTTGGACAGTGCTCTCAGACATCTGGTTTGAGTTTTAGGTGGTCCTTTGGTGATCCAGGAGTTGGACTTGATGATCCTTGCAGGTCCCTTCCAACTTGGGGATATTCTATAATTCTATGATCTCTTCAGGAAGTTCAGTTATAAAATGAACAAGACTATTTTCCTGTTACTTGTAGTAATTCTTTTAAAGAAAGAGTGCAAATCTATCTTAAAAAAAAAAAGAAAAGAAAAAGAAAAAGAGAGGAATAAGACAATGTCAAAGTGACGTATAAAGCCTGAAGTTCATTTCCGGTGTTTTGCAGATGCTCAGTAGGCAACTGTACTCCACAGCTGAAATGCTTTTGAGTCTGTGGATCTGTGCCCTCTTCTCTGGTTTTCAGGAAGTTAACTAATGTGAGTGCTCAGGGCTATCCTTTTTACTGGGAGAATGTGTCTTCTGGAGACTAATATACTAACACTGTTTAAAGATCTCTTCCCGCCTTCCACTCCCCGCCATATTGCAACAAAGGAAGACTGGTTTTGTTATTGTTCAGGCACGTGAAACTCTCAGAAACTGCTGCTGAATTCAGCATTGAAAATTACATACCTGTCTTTTAGGTCTAATGCAGGGAACCTTCCCTGAGTAACACAATTTGGAACAAACCATAGTCAAGTAATTCATGTAAGCTTGTTTATACAAGAAAAAAAGTGAGGTCAGGATATTTGTCAGAGAACACAAAGGAAGGGGTTTTCTCTTTTTTTTCTTTTTTTTTCTTTTTTTTTTTTTTCTTAAGACTTTATTACAGAGTTATGTTTCAATGGCGTAACATTTCTTCCATTTTTTTTCTCCTATAAAAATGTATTTTGCTTCACTTCTATTTAATGCTGGTTGCATGTGCTGTGAAAATGTTCCACTGAAGTACTGACATGCAGTACAACACATTTTCAAAAAAAAATCGATTCTACATTCTTCTAATTTTTCTGCTCTTGCACGCTCTTCTTGTGGTCCTTCTTCTGCCAGAAGGTTAAAATTACAAATATACATACACATATTTGGCTTGCTTTTTGATTGTGATTGTTTACAGATGAGCTATAATCTTTACCTTTTTTGGTGTGGATTAGCTAAAGTTATATCGACTGGTTTCAGAAGAACTGTGACTCCTTAAAAGGCAGAATTATCCCAGTAGTAAAAAGATCAGTAAGTAGAAGATAGAATTCTAATTTTAAAATAGGAAAGTGAAGACAGCTTGAAGAAGTTTTAGTGATGTTTTAATCTGTTAGATCTTATATTCTAGTATGGGAAAGTCAATTATTTAGCAGTTTGTGAGGAGTATTACACTTTTCAGTCAGAGAATAGAGCACTTGATACGATTACAGTGTCTCCCACCTTTTTTAGTATCCTGCTCAAGTAGGAGTGAGAAAGTTCCACACTCTTGTATTCCTAGTAGTTTTGATCTGGGATTTTTTTTTATTATTTTTGTTTTTTCCTCTCCAGCATTCTCTCACCCATTCATTTGTTGAATCTTTTCTGCTTGGTAGTATTTGCTAAAAGCTGAAAGACAAAACATTTATTCATCATACGCTCTTCCGTAGTTTTGATAGGATGAGAGCTACCAAATTTAAAAATGGAGAAAAGCAGTCATGCCTGAACTCATTACTCTTTCAAGTAAAAACTGTTAGCATTTAATTATAGGAGAAAGAAATCAAGTACAAATATAGTTTATTTTAGGGACTAAAATGGAAAAGAGAATTACTGGGTTTGAAAGTGAAACAATATAAAATTTTTATACTACACGCAACTGGCAATTTCCTAACCTCAAATTTTAAGATTTGACTAATTTTATTGCACTTGTATAAGATGATTAAAAAAAAAAATCACAAAGATAACTGTCCTAAAAATTGTGAAATTATGTGTGGAAAATATTTCTAGGAGCTTTTCTCATGGGGACAGTCTCTGGAGTAGAGTGCATAGCAGACTGAGTTTGATATTATATGTATTCTTTGGGTTAGTAAGCCTCTGATCCTTTTTTATATGAAAGCAGCATTACCAACATACATTGACAGAAAGAAACTTCTGTAGGAGGAAGCAGAACAGACTAAACCATTTCTTCTCCTTTCTGTTTCCTACCCCCAAATGAAAGTGGATCAGTTGTTTCTGAGGTACTTCCATATAGACATCTAATCTAGCTGTCTACTGAAGCAACAAAGTTTTTAGGCCTGTGTGTAAATTTAGGCTGTTTGTAAAGTTGTGATAATCTCAGAGTGGCAGACTTTAACCCTTAGAGACTTTTTTAAGTATTGCTGCCATGCATGCTTTTTCAATGACAAGAACCACTCTGTAAAAGTACTCTGTGCCATTTTGAAAATGGTTTTTAACGATATGAGGTCTCTCATCACCCTGACCCACCAGTCCCATGGAATACAGTGAGTTAAGAACAGCAATGCCCATAGGGGCTGCTGTTGGGGACAGCTACCAGCAGGCAAGAAGCTGAGAAAGCCGAGAGGTGCTGGGTCTAAGTGGAAAACAGAATGAGAGAGCTGGGGAGAATAGGGACAGGGTTTCATCGTCGTAGGTATCGGGATAAGCAGGTCTTCCGTCTGCAGTCTGGAGGCACTCCCACTTTTTATCTTAATTCTGAGCTATGCTGGCCTCAGTTTCAACCAGTTACAGAAAGCTCGGGGTTTGAGCTTGGCTCCCTTGCAGTACCGGAACAGCCTGGGGAATTGGCTGTGGTTGAGCCTGGATGGACGCTGTTCAAAAGAAATGAGTCTGGAACAGGACCCACTTCATCTTTGCATCTTTGGTGTGGTTTGTTTGCCTTTTTCATTTTTTTTGAAAGGCCAAATTAGGCAAAAGTTATGAGTAGATATGCTAGTCTATTTGATGAAAGTGTGGAAAAAGTCTTGCCCAATATCTTTATTTGAGCTGGGGGTGGAACTGCGAGGGGGAAATCCACCAGCTGTCCCATCCTCTGAGTCTGGACTGTGTGTGTTGGGAGCAGCAGCAGGCATGGGGCACCAGCCCGGCTCCCAGACTCTGGATGGACCGACCGAGCAGCAAGCATCATCTGTCACGGGCTGACTGTAGTAGGGTAGAAGGCAGCACTCCTCTGATGCTCTGGAGGGGCCTGCGGAAGCGAATGGCACTCCCAGCTGACCTCCCCTGGTTTCTCCCATGCTGTTGACGCGCAAGGAGGCAGCACCAGAAACATCCTGCCCCTAACCTAGGTTTAAGGTGACCACTACAACACATTAAGAAATGTCTGGCCACATACTCTTATCCCAGGAGATGCACTGAGAGCTTGTAGTCTAAAGCCATAATCTAGAGTGGCTAGATCTCGAGATCGAGGATTAATGTGAACCTGCTGGGGATGGCCAAGAGCATGGTGAGGCTTGTGTTTTAAATCCCTGTCCATGCTGTGGCTGTGATAGACATACGTTCCAGTAAATGGGGTATTTCCTGTCTGATGCAAATGATGTCTGGCAGGGCAAGGCACTGCTTCACGTGGTTAACATCTCGAAACTATTGATGCTTTGATCTTCACAGGTATGATGTGATCTATACTGTGCTGTGTTTTTTTTTAAGGGACTGCTAGTTAAATAGTATAAACCTGTCAATGTAGCTCCTTTTTTTTTTTTTTTTTTTTTTCCCCAGTTAGATGTTTCTTGGTTTTTTCATCTCCTGAATTATGTAATGGTGATCATAGTGGTGAGTTAGGCCATCCCTGTCTATTTTTGCACTGATTCTTGTCCTGTCTTACTATTTATCTTCCTGTTTTGAAAGAGAAATAATTGTGTGTTGAGGAGTTTAGTTGAATATCTCAGTATGATGGCAAACGTGTTTTTCAGCTATTAGCTTGGTTTATATCCCTTCCCAGAACACAGATGAGATTTTAAAAGAAGACGGTCTAGAAGCTATGGGTTTTAAATGATTCCATCAATGTGTCCTCAGTAGCTTGTGTGATACAAGGTTGCCCAAACTGCATTTTGAAGATAACGAAGAAGAATTGCATGGTCTGGCTTCTGATCCTGAGTGGTTTTGTCCATTCTCCACTGTCTGCCCACTTTGCATAAATCAGATTTTATATCTTGTAGGCAGGTATTTTATAAATATTGTACAAATATAGTTAGTAATTAGCTTAAATACTCTCTTTCATTTTGAAAAATTCAATATTTATCTCTGTAGAAAGTTAAAATTGAATCTGTCCTTAGGAAGTTTCAACAGATAGAAATACACCATTTTAGGCTCTTAGGAGAGATTTGAATTTTAAATATTGTTGTTGGGTTTTTATTTGTGAAGAGGAAAAAATATGGATCAAAACTGCTAGGAGTAAAAATAAGCAGTCACTGGAGCTGAATACATTGAATGCAGATGTAATTATCACCAGGCAAAAGCCTAATGAACTATCTGTTTATTTGTTTTGTAAAGCAGTGTGGGAATGGAGATTGAGAGGCCGTCTGCAGCATTAGAAGCCTGTCTTTGTGACAGTATGTGACAATCTTCCTCAGGTCTGCAGAGAGTTGGCAGATGTTTTTGCAATTTTGTGATGTGTCCTGGCAGATGTTTTTCCAACGATGCTGACTGATGCACGTTTGAACTCTATAGACAGTCTGTGCAGAGGATGATCATGTTTCCAGCTGGTTGCATTTTAAGTTTGATTTTCACTGTATTTTTATTTTATTTATTTTATTTTTTACTTTTAGAAAGATAAGGAAATGACCAAGGTCTCCTCCTTTGTGCCATTGAGGAAAATGAAAGTCTTGGTGATAGGGAGGCAGCTGGTAGGCAGTAGTAATGGCAGGGAAATCATTGTTGAACACAGACATGTAAATACCAGGAAAGGACCCTGAGCTCACTGTCCAAGTTCACCCAGGCAATAGCCAAAGCTAAAACGCTCACAGATGTGTTGAAAAAATTCAGTACATACTCTGCTAAACTAGGACTGCTAGCAGATGTACGCATCATAGTTTTGTCCTGTTCATTAGGTTTTGACAGCACTCTTTTCTTTTCAGCACGCAGACTAAAACTGGCCTCATTCAGGTTGATTAAAGCTTAAATACAAGAGAGTAAAAACCTGAATACATCCATTATACAGTGAAACGTTCCAGCAAATTCCAAGACTATTTTTCCAGGTCATTAAAGATTGATATGGAATAATTCTGTGCAGTGAGTGGGATATATAATAAACATTATTTCTCTGTGTGTGGCTATATGTGTATGTATAGAACATTTTAATATATAACCTAATATATGTCTGTGTATAAATATATGTATGCATACATGTGAATACGTGCATACACACATAGCAGATTTGGGAAAGTGAATGTGCAGACATAGTCCAGTAAAAATATACTGGAAAAATTTGCTGTGTGATGCTAAATGGATATGAGTATGGAACACTGCAAACCACTAAAAGAATGAAATGTAAATTCTTAGTGTTTTGTGGGGTTTTTTTTGTTTTTTTTTGCTCACCTTCTGATGTTTTGCACATTTCTCTCAGTGGCAGCACATCAAAAATTTACCTACTCCAGTCTTTAAGTTAAGAAATGTCTCCCAAAATTGGAAATCTTTGCTTCCTTACTTTACAGTCTCACTTAGCTATAGGGTGGAACAGGACAACAGATCACACTGAGTAGAGTTTTTGGATTTTGCTCATGTTACCCTAATTCCACAGTGTTCAGAGAGGAGCAGTCATGGTTGACCTGCTGCCATTTAAAAAGTGGTCTAGGCATGAAGCTACCAGGCCATGTGCTACTCGGACTTTCTAGGAGATGCTTCATCAAGTATGACCATAAAGGTACCAGTTGGCAGGGAAGCCACTGTGAGGTATCAGCACGCACCGTCTTCATCGCAGCTGTTACCTGCGTTCTTTCAATTCAGCGCCGTGCAGAACTTGCATGGATTCTGGAGAGGTTGGAAGCACTCACCAAACATTAGCAAATACGGCATTTACTTGCAGTCTTTCTTAAAATAGGTGTCCTCTTTTAATCTTTTTAATCAGCTAAACAAATGTGTTATATGGATACCAAAACTAAAAAAGCTGTGTTGCAAGGTAGTGCTGTGCTTGGCATACACTGTGAAAGGTGGTGAACTGTCACAACAGCTTACAGTCCAAATCCATCTTCATTACAAGTGTAAATATTAATAATTAAGGATATTGAAATGAAATCAGTATAAGTGATTAAAGCTATGAAAGGCATGGGAAGTGATAATCTCCGTCAGTATATCTTTTCTATACCTTTTATTTTTGGGGCTGGGGGCATGGGATGGATAGGGAAGCAATTAACCCTTACTGCCAGTAATTTGCTCACATATTAGCCCTCTTTCTGAGGAATAAACTTCCATTTTAGTGTATACCTCTCACTGTTACTGCCATTTTTTGATTACTCTATCAGGAAATCTGCATTTGATATTTGCTGTGGATGAAATACTGCCCCATCATGAGTATATGACTTAAAGAACTGAGTTTCTGTTTCAAGTTAGTATTATATTTAGTTTTTCCAAGAGCTTGTTGAGTGTAGATGTATTGTAATGGCCATTACCAGTACTTTTATCTTGTGCATTGTTAGTGGGAATCTAGCAGTCCCCATCATTTCTGCCCAAAGGGATTTTGCCTGATAGAGGAAGGATTGTGGTTATGTAAGGAGCAAGGTAATCAAGCTTTGTGTAGCTGGATCACATCTTTCAGCAGCTGTAGTTAACCCCAGCTTTATGAGATTAACACAGTTCAGCACAGCACACTTTTTACATGGTGTCCTCCATTTGCTTTATCAGGCAGTACTTCTGATGGGAAGTGCTGATCGTCTGTTGCAGGTGGAGGAGTGACTCAGAGGTCAGAATGCTCGGTGCTCCTGATAGCAGAGCAAGGCTAAAGGAGGAATTCCCCAGCCTCCAAGAGTCACGATAAGGAGGAGTGCTACGAGTGGGCAGAAGCATTGGTGGCAGAGCGCGGGAGATAAGGGATTTGGAAACCAAATAGGAAATTATGAATTGGATTCCAAGATAAGGAACAGTGCCAGTAATCCAGGGCACTGCTGGCATGATGTGAGCTACTGCCAAATATGCAGTTATCCAAGACTTCCACCTCAGGATGTGGGCAACAGAACCAAACCAGGGAGGATCTTCTTGGGAAAGAGAAGGAGAAAAGGGTAAAAAGTGCAAAGTTTCTATTCTCTTCAAATTTTGTGTGTATCCCAGATTTTAGTTGGTATTGTTGAACATGGCTGACTAAGGTTTAAAGAGTTTTTTTTGTTTGGTTGTTTGTTGTTTTGTTTTTTTTTAACTTCTCTCCTTCTCTTGTACTCTCCTTAATCTTTGTACTTTCCTCTTCTTGGAAAAGGATATTTGCCTTCTTTTTTTTTCTTTTTCTTTCTTTTTTTTTTCTTCTTTTTTTTTTCCCAACATTTTAAACCCTGTGTAGTCTGCTACCTGGCTTGCAGGTCTCTTCTCTGTGCCATGCAACCTGATCACAAAGTGAAATCCAAGTTTTAGAGAGCAGCGTTTTGAGAATGTAGCTCTCTGTGGTTTACGAAGGTTTATGTTTCCCCAATTTACAGTCCTGCACTGTGTAACTTCACTGCAGACAAAGAGGCTTTCTTTCAGGTCTGTCTTTCATCAGTTGGTTTGTCTTCTCAGATTTGAATGGGAGAAGAATAGATTTATGAAGACAATAGAAGGGAAAAGTTACTTGATGTGTGCAGGGATCTAGGAGAAATGATTTTGTCTGCAGAATTACTCTAACTTTGGAGTTTCTTTGTACGTGAGGACTGCTGTTTCCAGGCTAAATACTTCTGTTAGTAATGCTTTGCTACCTCCTTGGTGGGACATTGCTTCCTGTTTGCAGTGTTCTAGCAGCTGAGATCATCTTTCAAAGTTCCCCAGAGGTGTTTTTTTCTTCACCCACAAAGAGCCTCTTCTATTCTACCATTAATCTGGGGAATGAGTTCTGTTTCAGGAGTTATACGGGATGGCTACGTACATGATTTCAGAATCTGTCGAGTGAAAAAATACCAAAGCTACAGGATGAGCTCTAGCATGGATTTGTCCTTGCACACAGTGCTTTATGTTTTACGTTACTCATAGGACAAATAGAGGAGAATTCGCGTTTTTGGCTTTACATCTCTTGAGAAAATCAGAGAATCACAGAGTTGTAGGGGTTGGAAGGGACCTCGAGAGATCATCGGGTCCAACCCCCCTGCCAAAGCAGGCTCCTCAGAGCAGGCTGCCCAGGTAGGCGTCCAGACAGGCCTTGAATATCGCCAGAGAAGGAGACTCCACAACCTCCCTGGGCAGCCTGTTCCAGTGCTCCGTCACCCTCACCGTGAAGAAGTTCTTTCACATGTCGGTGTGGAACTTCCTGTGCTCTGTCTTGTGGCCATTGCCCCTTGTCCTGTCCCCACAAACCACTGAAAAAAAGTTGGCCAAATCCCTCTGTCTCTCACACCTCAGGTATTTATAGACATTGATATGCCCTCTCAGTCTTTCCTCCAGGCTGAACAGACCCAGGTCTCTCAGCCGTTCTTCATAGGGAAGATGCTCCAGGCCCTGTATCATCTTTGTGGCCCTCCGCTGGACTCTTTCCAGGAGATCCCTGTCTTTTTTGTACCGGGGAGCCCAGAACTGGACCCAGTACTCTAGGTGAGGCCTGACCAGGGCAGAGTAGAGGGGGAGGATCACCTCCCTTGACCTGCTGGCCACCCTCCTTTTCATGCACGCCAGGATCCCATTGTCCCTCTTGGCCGCGAGGGCACACTGCTGGCTCATGGTCAACGTGTCGTCCACCAGGACCCCCAGGTCCTTCTCCTCAGAGCTCCTCTCCAGCAGGTCGTCCCCCAGCCTGTACTGATACATGCGGTTGTTCCTTCCCAGGTGCAGGACTCTACGCTTGCTCTTATTAAACCTCATCTGGTTTCTTCCTGCCCATCTCTCCAGCCGGTCCAGGTCTAAAATACTTCACCAGAATGTGATAAGTGAAATTCTTCATACAACTGCAGCCACATATGAGCAAACAGTAAAGATTTTTTGCAATGATACCCTGGGGAAATCTTTAGAATTATGTCAGATCTTGCTATGGAGGTAATGCCATCCTAGTCCCCATAAATAATTCTTAAAAGTAACTGTAAAATCTAGATAGCTAGAATCATATATCTTAGATAATGTTTGAAAGATACTGCACTAATTTCACCTGTGGAATGTGAAGTTTGAATTGTAATGTAAAACTGACTACAGAGAGTCTTTTATTTACAAAAAAAAATCTGGCATAAGTGGCAAAAGTGTTAATTTCTGCATTTAAGTGTAAATGATACTACTGTACACATGTATATGGAATCATCTTTGTAGCAAAATTAATGAAGTGTGCATGTGGCCTAGAACTTAAAAGTACGGTTTGTTTGGTTAGAAAAGAGGAATCATCTACTACCTTTGAAATCTCTTTTGCTGGGAGCATTATCAAGGGATTAGGTGATTAAAATCTATGCTTTTTTGTAGGAGATGTGACGATACCAAATTTTGCTCATGTGAAGCTGCCTAATGTCATGTAGTAGTGCCTCCTAACCCCAGCCTGCAACACAGATGCTGTAGTGATATCATCACATCATTATGGATAGATAAAATCTGTTGTGTCCTTTAACAAATGTCTAATGAATACTGAAAGTTTGTGTTGAATTTAGTTTTGGTTTGGAGGATTGCAAATGAACTGTTATTCAAGATCTTTTAAAAGTGTAGCAGGTAAACTAAGGGTTGTCATAGTATGATATAAGAAAAATTACTGAAATTACAGTGATGTTACAAAGCCAAAATGAAGTATTTGAACCATTCTTTGATAAGAGAGCAATCAAATATAGCTCTTCAGCTGGACAGAATTTAGAGAAGGGATGGAACAACATGGTTTTGAAATTGTTGTCTAATAACATGGAGTATTTGCTTAAGTCTTGTTACTTAAACAGTAGTTTAAATAATAAGTATGTTAAAAATATTTGTAGTAAGGTCAACTTAATTTAAACATAACATATATAATCCACACTTAAAATTTTCGCTGTTTGGTCAGCTTAGTAGTTGCAGTGTATCTCTTTAAAAAAGTTGTGTGTGACTTTTCCTGTACTGCAAATGTGAATCCTTAAAGCATTTATTGTTTTCTTTTCCTACAATGGTAATAATACATATATACTCATGAGTTAATGCATTGTTTAATTGATTATAATAAATGGATGTGGTAGTTCATTGTGTAATTTATGGAAATAAACTTTGCATTAACCTGCTAAACTGTTGGATATGGCACTCTCAGTGCTTAGCAAAATGCTTTTCAAGGGGAGACTGGTCTTCGTTTGACGCTTTTTACATATTGCAAATAATTTCTATACTGCTTTATTGGTCTGTCTTTCCTCTGACTTTTTTTTCCCCCCTCCAGTAATAGTATGGATTACTTTTGAATCTTCTTTACTTACTACTTATGCTATCCCAGCAGGTTACTCATGTTCATGCCTGCTTGTTTAACTCTATCCCTTCTTTTGCATTTTATTCATCTTGTGCTATTCAATTTGATCAGTTTTTCTTCCTGGCTGTTATACAGAGATCATAACAGTAGAAAGTTAGATATGTCAGATGTTTAGAGACATCTACAAATAAGATCCGAGTATGCCTCTGTTGTATTAATGAAATGCTTTTTATAAAAGATTTTTCTGCTTTTTAATGGTTTTGAGTTTCTATAAACCTTTATGGAAAAAAAAAATCTGATTGTAGTGCTGTAAACATTTGCATATGCCCTTAAGTTTATATACAGTTAGTCTTTTTAACTTCAAGATACTGTTTTCTTGTGCATGAATGTTTACAGTCTTGAAGATTTATATTTATGAGAATATTCGTTATAGTAGAAAGAAGGGAAAAAACACCTCTGCCATTGAATATTTTAAAATGTTATGTTGTATTTAAGAAAAATGTGTCCTTTCTCAAGCTTAATAGATGTGTTAATTTACTATTTATCTTGCCTAATGATCTTATGATAGGGGAAATCAGTGGCTTTGCAGATGAAAAATGTATGAGTAAAAAAAAAAAAGCATTCATCTTTGTAGGCATCATCTGTTTCATTGACAAAAGGCACAGATGTGAAATTTAACTCAATAATTAAATTTATAATTATTGTTTCAGAGTCAGATAAATAATTGCTCCTCATGGCATGCAATTTGGAGCTACAGTTCATATAATAGAAATAGGTTTGGTCGTTGGTGATTCTAAGCTGAATTTTTTTCAGATTGTGTGTATATTTTTAAATATTATTTAAAAAATTTATGGCAGAGAAGCAAGCTGCAGACAGGGAAGAACATTTTATTAATGACTCCACAGGAATATGATATTCTTCGCATTGAACAGCAAACGTGCAAGTCTGAAATGTATCCATGGTGCATTTTCTTTGGAAACTGCTGTCTTTGTCATTATCCAGTATGTTCTGTAGACGTCCTGGACTCATACAAGTACTACAAAAACAGCAATAGCTCTTATTTTAAATAAGAGACTGGGAAGTGAAGGAACAAAGAAGCAAAAACTCAAAATGTCCATATGTGGTACATGCTGTGTTTCTAATGATGTCTTTTTTTTCTTTGTTTTTGCCTACAGTTGTAGAACAAGCAACAGGAAAAGTTTGATGGGCAATGGCCAGTCTCCAGCTCTGCCTCGGCCTCATTCACCTCTCTCAGCTCACACAGGTGATTTTTATATCTATTTTACTGGTGGTATTATTAAATTCTTCAAAATTCTGTTTGAGGAGGGGAAAAGACACTCTATCCCACTACATTTCTTTCCATTGTTGGAAGTAGTGAAAAGTTGCATATCATTCCATCTGTGAGAAACAAAGTTGTGTTTTTGCAGTAAAGAATTACTATTCCGTATTCCAAGGTAGTTATGTAGTCATTACAAGGAGAAATGCTAAGTAGATAAGCGGACAGTAGAAGACCTCACTGTTCCAAAATAAGGTAGCAGCTTGAGAAAAACAGGATGAGCAGTGTGTGAACAGTAAAACAAAGAGTTCTCAAAAGTTCTCAGAATATAAGAAAGGAGAAATTAAAGGGTTGAAAAAAAAAAGAAAAATTGTACATCTATGGCATAGAGGAGCATCGAGTAGCTTGTGAACCTCTAGTACTCAGCCAATGAGGAAACAGGGTAGATGATCAGGCATCAGGTAATAGGGAATAAAAGGTTATGATTTGTTTATTAAAATGCGCTCCTGATTGGCAGGACACCCACCATTGATATCTCGAATAAAATAGCTTCACAGAAGATCCTGTCTGAAGAAAATTATTTGAGATGTTTCTCACACATCCAAATTTCTATTAAGTTTAAATCCATAAATCGTATGTTATGGTGACAAGCAGTCCAGAAATATCTAACGTGGGTCATGTAGCTTTGTTTATTTTCCATGTATTCTGACAAGTTCTGATGCATTTTCCTCAATTCCTTCTCTGGGCCTAGTACTGTATGAAAAGAATATTAAACAGCTTGTAACACACGGTGAATATAGTGGAATTGGTGAGTAGGGTATTACATTCTATTCGTAGTGCTTTTGTTCCCTAGGATTTATGAAGTTAGGCATGTTACTAGAAATTTCAGTGCTTCAGTTTCCACAATAATAAATTGGTGATCGTTTTGTTTCACTTCTAAAGCATTGAGGCACTTAAGATTGAGTGAAAGTTAGAGATGATATTGTCTTCATTTTGAAAAGGAACATTTTTAGCATACCAAAACAGACTAGTGCAGAGTCATTCTCTCTCATGTTTTGGTGTATAGTTATTACCATTGGTAAATAAAATAAAATAAAAAGTAAAGCCCCACAGCAATCCTTGTGTTGGCAATGACATTGAGTACTTCGTAGAATAGTTCTTGGATGGTAAAAGAGCAATTACAGAGTTTAAGTTGTGTTTTTCAAGAAAATGGTGAGTTTAATAAGGCACTTGCAGTTTTCTAGTAGAAACAACATTATTAGAGAAAATACAGTAGTTCTCCTCAAACTGAGCAGCACACAAGCAGCAGATGAAAGCTGAATTGGGCAAATACTGAATACTTGCGTAAAGTTTTTTACTTTTTGTCTTACCATCTCAGTAATTCTCAGGTGCATGTGGTTGGATGGGGAAGGGGAAGTTGGATGGCACCACACTGATGAAGTAAATATATTGTTCAGGGTGCAAGCGGTGCATTAGTAGCACCAGTCAAAGAAGAGAGGTTCATTTGTAAGCAATGTGGGGAGTGAAGGCTTGTGGCACCAAGAGCTGCCAAAGCAGTAAGTAGTCCAGAGCTTGAGTACATACAAGATACAAGCTCTAGGAGGTTAGAAAGGGGATATAGAAATGTTGATATATACAACAGGTATTATATATCAGTTATATACATTAATTACTAATACAGTACGTTATATGTGCTCTTCCTCTGTATAGGACCTAAAGCAACTGCAGAGATGATTCATGCTATTGGAAAGTCAGATTTTGATTTGCAGATTAAATCTGGCAGTAGGTCTTGTGCAAAGACACTCATAAAGATCATGAGATTTCCAGAGTACTTGGAACTGTCACTATGTAAATTCTTTCTTTCTTACAAAAATATAAAGCAAATATACACTAATGCCATTTCTTTGTGTTCAAACCTTGGTCATTATTATTAACTGTCTTAAGACGGCTGCTGCATATCCTTTGCCTTTAGTATGTAAGCTGAAAGCAGTTAAACCTGCTGAAAGCTCCTTTTAGTTTTTGCGTGAACTGTGGATGGATTCAGGATTGTGGGAGGCAAAGGGCTGCACTGTCAGCTTGGACAGCATCTGGTGCCCTGGACACTAATGGGTTTTCCAGCTGAATGCTTGCTGCTGCGTAGGTAGATCATCTGCACCTCCCAGCCTTCAAGTGAGTGATTATCATCTCAGCAAGTCAGGGCATTCAGGTGTCCCCACCTCAGCAGTCACAGGAGCTTGTTCCTGTGGGTGATGCTAACCCCTGATGATGAATAATCAAGTGTAATGCTGTTTAATTTTCTCCGCTGTAGAAACAAGATTTAGCTGTTAGGAGTAATACTATAAATCTTACATGTTTGTGTCTTAACGAAATGTTTCATTTTGTGCCACTAAGAGGTCAGGTACTGGGAGAAGAACTGCAAGTGGGGAATTGCTTAAAAAGGAAAGGATCGGTGGTGTACTAAAATGAGAAATACTACAAAATGGGAGCAGTTTGTCAGTAGGGTGCTCAGGCTTTGGTTTTGTGGCCAAACCTTCTTAATCTTTTCATAAATGACATTGGCAAAAAGTTATGGTAGTTGGTGTAAATTTGGAAGACATCCAGTATGAAACAGCACAGGGAAAACTGTTAAATGATCTTGAGGACTGCAATAAAAAGTATCAAATTATATAGCAACTTGCAGCATTTTGTGCTTGGAGGACCAGTAACAATAAATGTCTACTGTAAGATCTGGACTCATCTGCTAGAAGGAATTTAGAGGAGGAGCTGGCTGCATTTTCTGTATTAGATGATGGAAGGACCAATGTAGTGTAGCTTTAAAAGTCAAATCTTACAAGCTCATGCAAAAGAAGTAATTTTCAGCTGAATCTGGGAAGGTTTCATGCCACTGTAAAACGTCTTGGTTAGATTTCATTTGGAGTGCTGCATGTCTTTATGGTTGTGCATGTTCTGGAGGTCTTGTGTGGAGAAAGACTTTTTCATGCAAGAAAGAGTTTTTCATGCAAGACTAAAAGATTATTACTTGCTTATCTTAGGAAAAAGAAGACTAAGAAGCATGTGTTGTCATCTAAATCAGTCAGAGGACTATTACAGGGAGTGGGAAGAAAGATGTATGTTGGTCATATATACCAGAACATGAGGGTTCCTGAAGAATCTTCCACTAAGAATGGCAGTGACAAACTCTTATCATTCCTGTGGGATTCAGTGTATTTACGAATGGGATTACATGATGGTATCGTCTAAAGCAATATTCCAAGGCCAAAGAGGTCTTGCCTCTACTTGTAATCCTTTTTGTAGGCTTTTCTAGGTCAGCAGACATTGTCACATGTTGACTGTTATTTTTCTGGTTTCACTACATTAATACCTATTGCTTCCATGAGATAATGTTTTGGGTAGACCTGCGTGGAGCCAGGAGTTGGGCTTGATGATGCTTGTGGGCCCCTTCTAACTCAGGATATTCTATGATCCTAATTTCATTTGATAGAAGTAGTTCAGCCACACTACAGTTTAGTAACAAAGAAAACTAAAATACTTAGTATTTTAAATGGCTGTTTCAGGGTTCGAATTACACTGGAGACATTCATGTGCATCAAATTTAGCGTTGGTTTTCCTGGATTTCTTAACTTTAAATCTATGTTTTTTTGTTTGTTTGTTTTTCGGTGTGTTTTGTTTTTTTAATGTCCAAAGTAGATGATAATGAGTACTGGCTTACTACCATGCATTTAAAGCAAAGAAAAATCTCTCATACACAGCTTCTATGCTCTTCTGCTTTAGTTATGGTCTGTGTTGACTGCCTTTTGGGGAAAGTAGGACTAGGTTTGTAAATGAATGAAAATAAATGAAGTCTTGGTCTGTTTTCATGGTGAATTGTCAAAGTACTAAAAGCTAAAGCTAACACAGGGTTCTGAATCTCTTTTTTGAAAGAAAAATGAGATTTACAGAACAGAAACTAATATAGTTTATTAGTCTGATTGTCATCATATGTAGATTGATAAAAACTTTTCCTAAAACCCAGATTACTGTTATTGAAACTTAATCTGATGTGTCAATTTCATAAAATCAAAGAATGGTTAGAAGGGGCCTTAAAGATCACGCAGTTCCAACCCCCTGCCATGGGCAGGGACACCTCCCACCAGACCAGGTTGCCCAAAGCCCCATCCAGCCTGGCCTTGAGCACCTCCAGGGATGGGACAGCCACAGCTTCTCTGGGCAGCCTGTGCCACGGCCTCAACACGCTCTGAGTAAAGAACTTATTACTAATGTGATTTAAACCTACCCTCTCTTAGTTTAAACCCATTCCCCTTGTCCTATCTCTATGCTCCCTGACCAAGTGTCCCTTCCCAGCTTTCCTGCATGACCCCTTTAGGTACTGGAAGGCCACTGTAAGGTCTCCCTGGAGCCTTTTCACCAGGCTGAACAACCCCAAATCCCTCAGCCCATCCTCACAGGAGAGGTGCTCCAGTATTCTTGATCATCCCCATGCCCCTACTCTGGACTCACTTTAACAGCTCCATGTCCTTCTTGTGCTGTCCCCAGAGCTGAACACAGTGCTCCAGGTGGGGTCTCACAAGAGCAGAGCAGAGGGGCAAAACCACCTCCCTCACCTTGCTGGCCATACTGCTCTTGATGTAGCCCAGGATATGGTTGGCTTTCTGGGCTGCAGGCACACATTGCCGGCTCATGTTGAGCTTCTCATCAACCAAAACCCCCAGGTCCTTCTCGTCAGGGCTGCTCTCAGTACATTCTCCACCCAGCCTGTATTGGTGCTTGGGATTGCCCTGACTCAGATGCAGAGCCTTGCACTTGGTACAATTTCAGAGCATCTTCTCCTAGTTTAGGGACTACAGAGGAAGGAGTAAATGGTAAGTTGCATGTAGATTCAAATGACTTTTAAATTAAATGCTATCAAGTATAGCATTGCCTGTATTTAAAGTAAATAGTGGTCAGAATATGAAGAGATCCTGCTGTTTTTCTTGTGACCATTTTAAGTGTAGTTCATGTGGTTTCCTCTTGTTGCCACTACCAACTCCCAGTACACCGAACTGTAGGAATTGTGCTGTGTCTTGTATTAGTCTAGTTTTCAGATTCCTTCTGGTCCTGGGTTTCATTGTTCATTCCAGTTTGGAGAAAGTAAAGCAATAGATACATCTCTCCTACCCCTTCATGTCTACATAAAGCTAATTTCTCCTGGAAGTAAGTGAATGCTAGTACCCTGGATGCCCAGAGAAGCTGTGGATGTCCCATCCCTGGAGGTGCTCAAGGCCAGGCTGGATGGGGCTTTGGGCAGCCTGGTCTGCTGGGAGGTGTCCCTGCCCATGGCAGGGGGTTGGAACAGGTTCATCTGTATGGTCCCTTCCAACCCAAACCATTCTGTGATTCTAAGCAAGGCAGGAGACTTCAGTGACACCCAGCATGGAACAAGCCAGCTGCTAACCATAACAAGTTATTTAGCATAAAAGTCAATGTATAGAACATTTGCCTTGGCAAGCGGATTTAAGAAGCTTGTGAACCTTCCTTGCTGTAACTGGAGAAAGCCATTTGCTGGCATGAAGCATAATTAATCCAGCTTTTGAAACAGCTTGAGCTCCTCACCTCTGAGCAGATCTCGGCAGAAACACCTGCTGAAGCGTTCAGAATGCTGCTGCTGCCCAGCTGCGTACTGCTGCTGACTGGCACAGTTTACTAGGGTATGAAACGCAGACCTGTTCATGGATTCTTGTGGATTGTTCACTTCACAGCAGGGGTTCACACCAAGTAAACAGACACCAGGAACATATGACCTGTTGTTACATTGTATTGCTACAGTGCTGATGTACTGTAATTCGTTTCAAACAACTGTCAAATAATGACACCAAGACTTCAAACTGGAGCTGTCTCTGATCCACTGGGAATTTGTGATAACAATCATTAATCTGTTATTCCCCCAGTACCAACAGAAATTGATTGCATCAGAAGTCCTTTATTTTGTAAGTAGACAGCTATTAAAAATACACTAATAATATACATTCCCTGTAACATATTTATTTTTAAAAGATGTAAAACATCTTCCCTCTTTGGCAAAGGCACAGGACTTCTTGAAGCTAATTACAAAACAATCACACAATTTAATTAATCTGGGTATAGTATTCTTAACAATGGCTGCCTGCAAAATGAGACACCCTGTGTATTGTCATGAGGTAAAGTATTGTTTTGATACGTTGATTGCCTATTCATTGTGCTACTTCTCCCAGAGGGTACTTGAGTTAATTACTTACCTAATGCGTGACCACCAGTCAGGTTTACTTCATCAGGTCAGGAGCATCAACAGTAATCTCAGCAGCATAGAGATACCCTAGGCCTAAACATACAGCAGCAAGCAGATCCCAGAGAACAGCGGGATTTGACTAATAAGCAAGCACTGCACATATGGGCAGAGAATTAACTGGCACTGGTTTTTATTCGAAAGTCTCCCAGGTATTGACTTGCAGATGGACTTGGGGGTGGATGAATGCCATGATGGATGAAGGTCACATATAGGACTCTGCTTCTAACCTTTCTTGTTTTTCTGGAACACCACACCTTAAACCTTTAGTGGCACTAGTTGTTGCTCCCATTGTTTGGGGTTTGGATTTTTCATTCCCCGTTTCCAGTCTTGTCTGGGTTCTCAGACATCTAGATAAGCCCGCAGGATTTAATATCCAGGTATTACGCATGCGGCTTTGCCAATCTTGTTTTAAAAGCTCGTTTGCTTTTGGAAATGCTGCTTGCATACTGATTTTCTTATTAACAGGACCTAATATTCTTCCTGAATAAGACTTTGACTTTGGATTTTGTCTGAGAGGAAGTGATTTTCGCCTCTAGTCAGGCAGTAGCAGCACTGTGTCTCCTTGAACCACCCACTGTTTTAGCTATAACATTACTGCATTCTTTGATGTTTTTTCCTTCAGTGTGAAGGATAAGCTTGTTTGAACTAACTGGTGGACAGTTAGGCATGTCGTTGATATGTAGTAAATAAGTTTAACTTTGTATAACTTCTAAACAGATTAAAGGAATTTAAGATGCCCCCCCCCCTCCCTCCCCATCTCCTGATTTGTCAGATTATTTCCTGTCAAACGCTGTTTGTCTCAGCACATTTAGCATAAGTCCCTGCTTCTGTGACAGAGTTTAAGGTAACTTCTTTGTCTTTTTTCCCTCTTACCTAAGCTCACAAAGGAGCTTCCAGTTACAGCTAATTCTTACCAGTGCAGTAGCTAAACTTTGTGACAATGTTTTATCTGCACAGTGTTACATTTATATATATATATATATATATATATCTTGTCTTTATAAAATAAGCTCTGGTAGCAGCAAAAGAAATCCAGTTAGCTGTTAAATTAAATGACCTGTTGCTGTCAATAATTCGGTGTTTGCAGTTCATGAAGGAGAAGAATAAATTGTGTAGGCCCCCAAATAAAGATTGAAATCTGTGCCATATGTGTGGCTTTACATTCCCTCTGCTTTCCCCCATCCCTTCAGGGAACAAAAATCCTTGCTACCTTGAAATTATCAAGGCCCTCAGAAGTGTCTGAAAAGTAATGAAGAAGCTAGGGTCTTGAGGGGGAGAAGGTGAAGTTGAAAAGACATAATTTTTCTGTGATGGATAAACGGACAAAGAAGTCTGTGGTATTAGCGAGTGAAAGTGAGATTCTCGTCTCCTGGGGCTTTAAGAACAGATGCAAAGACATGATCTAAGCAGAGCTAAAAACACATTTTGCATCTGCTTCTGATTTAAAAAAAAAAAAAAAAAGTTGGGGGAGGGGGTTTCTGTTTACTACCTAATGGTTTCATGATTACACTTTCTGTCATTAAGAGTCTAAGGATGTTAACTGTGAAAAACTCAGCGCTCATTCAAAAATTTGAGTAGAAATCAAGGCCACTTGAAGTGTTTTAGGTACTCAATTTGTAGTAGCAGCCTTTTCACATGTAGGTAGTAATTTTCTTCTCAGAAACTAAATAATAATTCTAACTGGATATGCAGAAGCTTTTTTATTTGTTTCTTAATGTTGCAGTCTCATTTTTGTCAAAAATAAAAATACTGCAATAAATGCACTACTTTAAGATGTTGATGTTGCAATCTGTTCTTTATTTTAGGAAGAATAGATTTAGCTGTATGCTGGCACTACTTTAAAACTTTTTAGCTTTTGAGGTGATTTTTCTTTTTTGGGTGTCATTCTTATTTCTTTTTTATATACTGACTTTTCTCTAGTTACATATGTTGAGGGGTCTAGGTGACTGGAACACCTCTCACCATTCATCTTCTTTCCACCCTTTAATTGGTCAGAAGGAGGTTGAATACTGTAATATGAAGAAGTAACTGTCATAAAATTGCACCTTGGTCACAATGTACAGTCACTTCTTATCACATACTGGTAGTGAACTTTTGTACCGTGGTCTCACAAAAGTAACAGGAAAAAAATCATTAAGTGTGTTCTGCCTGCTTATGTTATGGGTTAGGAGCTAGGAAAAAAACTGAACAATGAAAAATTCACAATAAAGTTCTTGTGAAAGTGCTGTAGAGGCTTTGTGTAACGGCTAAATCATGCTAATAATGATTTTGCTATCTTTCAAATATGTGTGATTAAGAAACACTTTGTTTCTGTGATTGAAAATGTATTTCTTTCAAACCAAAATTTTGTAAACTTCCTCAGGTTGAATGGAGTGTTTTCTATGAGTTAGAAAATTCAGTAACAAAAAGTCAAATGCTAAATGAAATCTCACGTCAGATAAGATTGTATTTCAGTTTTTTCAGTGTTCTCAAGAGGAGAAACTTAGAAATTAGTTTTAACCTGCCTGGAAATACTAAAATTAGCATGTCTGAAAAGTGTTTTCTTTTTTCTAATATGTATTTATTTGTGTATTCCCCATTCCAACAGGAAACAGTCCTCAAGATAGCCCTAGGAATTTCTCTCCCAGTGCCTCAGCCCACTTTTCTTTTGCACGAAGGTAAGAGTTTGTTTTTAGTACACATCGTGCATTTTGCAGAGAGGAAATGTTGTTGGACCTAGATATTAAAATATGATTGGAAATACACAGATGTATGTCAAGTCTATCACTCAGAATGACAAGTGTTAATGTCTGTTACATAACCTCTTAAACTTTATTTGCAACAAAATTGTGATGGATGATCGATATAGTGACATCATACATTTTTAAATATATATATTGTATTAATGGCTTTTAAATAGATTTACACTGTATGAAAATAGAGAGATCTCATCCATTGAGGTTTGGAGAAATTATAACGTACGTCCATATTTTTCTTATTTTTTTTTCTTGACAGTGTTAAGAAGTGCATGGCATGCAACAACTGTATCTTAGAGAAAATGGAATAGAAATTCATGAGTTCAGGGCCCGGTTACACTGGTAGCAGCATTGTCACTTCACTATACATTTAATATCTGACCTTGACCTGTTTCACTGTCTCAGCAACTGAGGCAGTCAGCTCTGTCATAGGAGTGTTGTGAGGATTAATTAATGTTAGAATTTTTGAAGATCTAAAGTGAATTTGAAGTGATCTATGAAGTAAATTACTATTAAATGAACCGTAACTTAAGTTGATTATGTGTCATGGGAGACTGCCTATTTGTGCCACTATGGTTCCATATCACTTAACACCTTGTCAGCCTACCTCAAAAAATATGTTCATTAACTCTACGCCTGAGAGGGTAGGTAGAGTTTATATGTTGACTCAAGTGTATAGACACAAAAAAAGAAATTAGAGTCCTGTGGCATTCTTTGTCATTAAACAATGCCGGGTATGTAACTATTGCATTTGCAGTGAGATAACACATGCTGCTGTAGCTTTACTTCCTTTATTTTGGGAGTTCATTAAATCTACACACACAAACTCTCAAATGTACTTGTGAAAAAATGGCTAAACTCTTTTTGAAAGCTGCAAAGGGGAGAAAGCTTTACACAAGTGTTCCTTTAACTCTTACCTGAAACAAACTCGTCTGCCATGATCCTGTCAATTTTTCTGATAGCATATGATGTTACTTTTTTAATCCTAAAGTATTTCTTTTGAATCTACTCCACTTGATAGTATCCTTTTCTTAAAAAAAGGAGAGATATATGTTTGTAGATTACATTTGTTTGTGAACATATTTTTAGAAAGATTCATTAAATCCGGAAATACTTTATAATGGAAAAACAGATGTGAAAGACTGAGCATTATTTAGAAATACATCTGGCAGGATGTATTTTTCCTTTCACACTCATAATCAACAAAATGTTCAAATAATCATCTTTCTCTGAATCTTAAAATTCAGGAGGAAAAATGAATTTGTCTATCAATGCTTCAGTTTGATTTTGACCATTTTTAGAGCATTGTACAGATATTAGTTTCCAAATGAAAAGTTTAAAATTTTTCATTTAAAGGAGTATTAACACAAGAAGTTCGTGTGATTTCAGAATACTTCACCCTTTTGGTGGGATTCAAAGAAGCTTATTTATACCAGTTCCATGGACACTTTCTTCTTTGTTTAGAGCACAAATGCTTGATAACACTCAATTTGAAACAATGCTGATATAAGAGTTTTTCAGTTTGCTATGTGTTTTGTGGTTATTTCCATATAACCTGTGTGTGGTGGGGATGGAGGCAGAACTCATCAGGCCCCTCTGCAACAGTCAGAAGTGTCAATTTCCTCTGCACAGAACTGGTGGGTGATGCAGGGGAGTAGCTTGCACTACTTGTAGCTGCAGCTTAGGCATCTTCTGCCGATACACGAGTATAGCATGTGTGAGCCCATGGTTAGCTGGTGGATCCTGCTTTCTAGAGCTTCTGTGAACTGGGTAGGATTGCACTATGGTCCAGGGACAAGTGGTGTATCAGGGTCTGGGGGAAAATGCTGTAGATGCTTACTAACCTTTTCTCGCTTCTTCCCAATACAAAATTCCTCCTATTCTTCCTCCTCTGTTTCTTGGATACTTTCTGTGATAACCATCTCCATCTTCAGTGGCCCTTCTGAGTGAGAACTGCTGTATGATGCAGGAGTTCTGTTCTATATAGAAGTCATTCAGTGAGGATATATATTCTGGCTCACAGGTGTGTAATATGTGGGTCTAAGCCATTTTAACTAAATTTCAAATACTTTGAAATGAATACACCTTGCTGGTGCAGCTGAATCAAAATGAAAAGTATTTTTATAATAGTTGGTTAGCCTGGCTGTTGTACATTCATAATGGGGAAGGGGAGGAGAATTAATGAATTAAAAACAAAATTGTGGAGGAGGAAGTTGTTTTTTTTTTCCAGTTCAGTCTTTGGTGCAGTCACTTGTCCCTCTACCACATGTTCTCTTAATAATTTGCACTGTTAAGTTATATACTGTCATTTATAATTGATAATGTTTTAGATACAGTACTTTACCTCTTTTCATATGCTCTGTCTCTTCAAAATTTGGGTTGCAGCTTGTGGATAAATGTGGGTAGGAAATAAACTGCTAGAATAGAGAGAGGAAAGGGTGTTTTTAGACAGTTACCTTGAAAGGTATGGAAATTGCATCAAGAGGTTCAAGGTTCATTATCAGTGTTTTCAGACAGTTACCGTGCAGGATAAGTTCCATGCAGGCAAGTTGCAGCAAGAGGTTGAAGGTTCCTGGTTTGTTATGAGTTTAGTTCTACTTTGAGGAATTATTTTATTTATTTTTTTTTGTGCAGATCAGTCTTGAAAGGTGTTCTTTGTACTGGCTGTAAAACAGAGCCTCAATTTGCCTGTGAACTCTCCCCTAATATAAAACTGTGTACTAATAAAAACTACTCCTGTTTTGTTATTTATGTATGTTTTTTTTATTATTTTTTTAAACATATTTGGTACAATTGTACTCCAGTCATGGGCATCGAAGTGACAGGTAAATTTTACCACCTTGGAAATCCAAACAACAACCTCATCATTGCTTTTTGGCTTGTCTTTTTGAATGTTTTAGCTCCATCTTGTCTGTGTGTAGCTCACCTGAAGCTGTGAAGAATAGAAATTGGCTTTGGTTATGATTTTTTTTTCCCGAGTAAGTGTGATTTTTGCTGTTTTTTTCCTGATCTACATATGATTTTGAAAAAAAAAAAAAAGGTTTATCTGATCATTCTTTCTAGTTATTTTATGTTAGCTTGTTCGTTTGCTGGTATCCTGTACTGATGTCAATTACAGAAGTGTCACCCTTGCGTTTCAAGCAAACTATATCGGTTATTTTATAGTTCAGAGCATCACGGTTGATTTGTTCACGGGTTTTTAATTTGCTTCACATTAATTTTCATTTGAACCTGAGAGTCGTGAAGACTCCGTGTGTTCAGTTTTTATGCATATTAGTGAGAGATCAGTTCTGTCAGTCTGTTCGTTTACTTTCTAGTTGTTTCATTTCACAGATTTTGACTAGAAAAATGCCCTAAAAAGTCTGTAAGCCCAAATCATCCTTGCTGAATGTTTGTTTATTGTGGTCTGATGTGAAAGTTTACTTCTATTAAAAACCTTGTTTATATCATTCTTTTGGAATGCAATTTTCCACAATAACACTTTTGCAGATGTTTCTGTGTTAGGGTACTGCAGTGTTCGTTTGACTAAACTCGGTTTCACAACAGGACTGATGGTCGCCGCTGGTCTTTGGCCTCCCTTCCTTCTTCTGGCTATGGTACAAATACACCCAGCTCAACTGTTTCTGTAAGTATCCAAAATAGTATACTATTACGTGCCCCCTATCTTAACTGTAGGAAAGGTTCCTGTTTTTGTTTTTTTTTTTTTGTTTGTTTGTTTTGTTTTGTTTTGTTTTAAGAAAAGGCAATGTAGGGTTTTGTGTTTTTTGTTTATCTACTTGCAGAGTTTGACTTAATATGGGATATAAAACTGCTTCACTAATACAGAAGAAGAACTTGAGGCAACTGGTGCTTTGCTTTTACAGATCTTCTTTCTCTGGACGGGAAGTATTATTTAACTGCCACCTTTTGATCTATATAGCAGTAGTAGGGAAGACATACTGCCTTATTTTAACCATATGGAAGTTAGGTATTGAGTTTGTGAGTCTCACTTGCTAGCAGAAACCACCCTACAACATGATTCATCCATCCTAGGCTAGACTGCTATCTTAAAATTAGATGAATCACACATTTGCCTGTCTTTTTCATTTGCAATAGTGAGATGTTAGTGCATGATATTAGATGAGATATTTAGCTTTCTAGATGGCTATAATTAGACCAGAATAATTCCTTAGAATGCATAATAGGATAAATACTATAGTTTATGTTGTTAGTTTTTGCATGTTAGATCAGTCCTTTTGATGTGATCTCGTATCACACCCAGCCCCATTTTGTGTGCACTGTCTAACTTTTGAAGTGCACCATGGCAGTGCATGTGGCTGTGCTCCAATAATAAGGTTAGGTGCGAGAAGTATGAATTTGTACTTCTGCACATGACAAACTTGTCTGTACTGCAGAGGAAGCACTGAGTCGTCTTACAACCTGGAACTAAGCTATGTTTAGTGATTCACACCTGAGACTAGGAAGATGCAACTGGGGAGGAAGGCTGCTTTGGAAATAGCAAACAGTGGGCTGTTCAGTTCTCTCTCCCACAATAAAGGGCCTGGTCCTTGCAGGTCCAACTGTGACTCTTTGGAAAAGGGTCATTTTGTATTGTTAGGCTTGGTTTGTACCTATAGCATTGCACTGTTACGGAAAGTACTGTATTATGTGTGGTAAATATTACTGGACGCGTGATGTGTGTTTTTTTGAAACGTTTCTGGCAGAGCTTAAGTAAGTCTTCTCTTCTCTTGGATATGTTCTGTTTCTCTTCTGAAGTAGTGGAATTCCACACCCTGTACATTGATAAAACTTGATCATTTTATACTATGATCAACTCTATTTTATTTTTGTCCACAAAAGCTCTGGATAATTGAGTCACTTCTATTTCTTACAGTCTTCAAGCCAGGTTGGGGGATTTTATGTATTTTATGAACTGCTCCTCAGCAGCACTGATTTTTGACCTCTGACCTGTATAGATCATGCCTTTGCCAAGGAAATTGCTTCATTTCACATAAAGTCCTTAAGCACTTCCCATAGTGCTTACTCGTACACCTCTTCTTGGAACTAAAACAAATATGCTGTGTTCTTCACTTAAAATATATTGACGTAAAAGGGATTATCAGATAATAAGTAATTGCTATAGCAACTCCACCATTGTTAAACGTAACAGGCTTATGCTAGAGAGGAAATAAAAAGCCGTGTTAGAAACGCATAAGATCACAGTTTTAATTTTCCATCCACGGGTATAGTTTTTTTCCTTGATAGCTGCATTTTTAAAATGATAGTTCCTTTTTTTCTGCTTTCATTACTCTATATTAAGTTTACAATATGGATGTGCTGGAACATGGAACAATTTTTACATCATGTTCTCAATTCTTCTGGAAAAAAAATCACTGTCATTTATGGAGTTAAATATCTTAACCTTTGTGATTGTTTTTGAGTTCTGTCTTTATATTCTTTGACATGAAAACGTCTTATAAATACTGAAATAGATGTCTTGTGTAGCATTTAACAGTTTCTGATTTGTGGAAGTGAATCTATTTTCAAATTAGAAAGTTTGAATTTTGTTGAAGAAAGAAGCAGTATAGAATTGATGTCTTTTTTTTTTTTTAATTTCACTATTTCCTTGATTTTCTGTGATCCCATTGGATCACAGAATCAGAGTTGTAGGGGTTGGAAGGGACCTCAAGAGATCATGGGGTCCAACCCCCCTGCCAAAGCAGGTTCCCTAGAGCAGGCTGCCCAGGTAGGCATCCAGACAGGCCTTGAGTATCTCCAGAGAAGGAGACTCCACAACCTCCCTGGGCAGCCTGTTCCAGTGCTCCGTCACCCTCACCGTGAAGAAGTTATTCTGCATGTTGGTGCGGAACTTTCTGTGCTCCATTTTGTGGCCATTGCCCCTTGTCCTGTCCCCACAAACCACTGAAAAGAGGTTGGCCAAATTCCACTGGATGACATATTTGAATCAGAAAATGAAACGAAATCTGCACATTTAATCAGTTTCATGTACCTTTTCAGAATCTGAAACAGCTAGCCCTGTGCAGCCTTATTCTCTGTATTTTTACAAATTCATAAAGATGATGAGAGACCACTTCAGAAACAGTAGTCTCAAGAGTATATACAGAACAGTTCCTTTTCAGTGCGGGATGAATAAGATTCACATTAATCTAGAGATTTATTAACTGGAGACCAGAAATGTTTTTTACACATCACAACAGATCACAGCTTTGATCTTTGCAAGCAACTAAAAGTG
Source organism: Stictonetta naevosa (assembly GCA_011074415.1). NCBI lineage: Eukaryota > Metazoa > Chordata > Aves > Anseriformes > Anatidae > Stictonetta > Stictonetta naevosa. Next base: position 19,831,230 of record CM021729.1, read on the forward strand.
AAAGCAGGGACAGAAGGGTCATATAAGTAATCATATCATGATTACGCTCAGATGAACCCAGCAAAACATTTCCTGTTAACCTGTTTTGTTGTTTTGTTTTGTTTTATGTTGGAAGTGAAGAGATTAATGGAATTATCAAGTTAATGGAAGTTCATGAGTTTCATACTCCAATTCTCTAAACAAAGATGAAATTAAATGAAAATATCTCCTGTGAGGATTGTTCAATTGAAAATAAACTATTGCTGTGTCATACTCCAAGAAAGAAAGTTGGATCAGATCTTTCCAGCTAAAACACGTGGTCAAGATGATTATGCCTCTTTTAAGAGACCATAAAAAGGATAAAGCAAGAGAAAATTTGGTTGCATGTTTTTGCCAATAGCCTGTTAGAAAATTATTTGGATATGTGAAGATAGGCTAGGGAGATCAGGAAATTCATTTTTGCAGTTACATAAACTGGTATTGGCTGCAGATTTGTCTTTCTCTGAAGAACAGTTTGCCTTGCCCTGATGCGCTGTGCTTGTGTATATATGTTAAACGCTATGTAGCTTTTGAAACAGCTATTCTAGAAAGCCAAGAGAGCTATTTTTTATTGTTTTTTTTATTTTTTTATGGGGGATGGAAGTGAAGAGTTCTGCTATGAGAACTCAGATCTGTTCAGAGGTCACAATTCAGACCTCCAAGAAAATGTCCTCTGGACCTGTGATGATCCTGATGCAACTGAGAGTCCTTAGCAAGTATTTTCCACTTAGATCCTGTTGGATGTAGACTCTGTGACACTTTAAGTGTGGAAAACACGAGGAAGATTATTGACTTCATGATGTTCCCCAGAATCCCCTGAAGTTCAAGAGGTAGAGATTGATTTTATAGAAATAGGTATATGTGACAGTCTTTATTGGGAAATTTTACTATACTAGAATATTATTTAACTTAATGATAGTGGCTCTAGGATTAAACGTGAGGTTAACTGCAACTAGTTGCCTTAGTGTGAGATAGGAAAGAATACAGTTAGTGCTGTTTGCTGAATTATGTATAGTGTTGTGCTACAGCTGAAATACATAAATGAGTTACTATGGCTTGGCAAGTTATTACCCATCAAGTGAACTGCAGTAAATTCTTGGTGCATATGCTTCTTAGTCTGCAGCAAAGCCAAGGTAATGCAGTCTTGTTAACTTTAACTTGTTGGCTGTGATGAAACCTTCCCGTGTAGACCAGTCCAGTGAAAGTAAACCTCTCAACCTCTCTGAGCAGTGTCTTTTTTTTTTTTTCCCTTTCAAGAGATGATTTCATGAGATCTAGTGTGATAACTATATTTTATTGAGTTCCTAAAATTAGGATATATTCAGCTTTTGCCATACAAGTTGCTAGGGAATTAAGAAGACTGACGCATTTCTGTGCTTAACAGCTTGGATATTACCTGCTGACCTTAGCAGTGCATGGGAACATCTATACAGTATGAAAGTTTACTGTTTTCTTTCACTTGGGATAACATAGCAAAGATGTTTTTTCTGTGCTGGTCTCCAGTAAAAAAGCGGACAGGCAGAGGTTTTGATGTCCCATATAACAAGACAAGTAAGAACAATAATTTGCAAATGAAGATTGATATTTAGAAGAATCTCATTTTGTTGAAAAAGTTAGCTGAGGACTGAAGAGCTTCAGAAAGAAATAAAAGTTTTTGGACTTCTTCCCCTCCACAGATAAAATAAAGGGACTGGTACCAAGCAACTTTGTAGAGTCACACAAAGATACCTGTAAACTGAGCTATCTTGGAAACCACCTTTGGGACCAGAAACACTAGAGTGTCTATAGTAATAGTCCAGGCTAGCAAGGCTGGTTGTTAATGCATTGACCCGTGGACACATTCTTCGCAAAGACATCAAATCCAAGCTGAGCAAAGTAGTTTTCAAGTTCTTCTGCTAAACATTTAATGTGGCTTAGGTAGCTAGCCATGCTGCACAAAAGGCAGCACTGTGTTATATAGGGTGGCTTTACATGCAGTTTTGCAAGGCTAGTTATTGTAGTAACAATTTCAATCTTGTAACTGTCTGTATCTTCCATTTTTAAATGAAATGGGTGGTTTAAATATAATTCTTTTAATTTCCATCAGCCATAGAAACTACCTTGATAAAGGCATTAAGTTCTTTCATGTCATTTTATATGTACAGCTTTTAAGAGAAAATAGCATATGATTTTTTTCTACGAGAATTTAGATTTAAATTTAACTTTTTTTTTCAAACTTCATTAATAGCTTAAATTTGGGTAATGAAATAACTTCTGTATGTGGAATTGAAATGTTATGGTGGCAATAAGTTGTACTCTGCATCTATCATTCTATTTTACATAATTAATTTTCTGCAGACTCAGTTTTAAATATTCCTTAAAATATTGGTGCATATTACTGACGCCAGATGTCTTCTTTGCCTTAGACAGAGGAAATGTGAACTTCTGAAATGCATCGGCTTTCTTCTGAGACTGAATTTGTTTTTATACCCTGTATTTAGCTCATTAAGTTGAGACTAATTATTTTTCTTCTTTAATTTGGTAGCTAAGCATGGGAAACAGTAACTAGTTTTTATATTAAATGGCTTCATTCATGAGCAGTGAATATAATCTTGAAAACGCTTTTTCCCTCTGATAGAAGCTTGTGTTCTGTACTGTTCTTGTAGTCATCCTGTTCATCCCAAGAAAAGCTGCACCAGTTACCATACCAACCAACACCTGATGAACTACATTTTTTATCTAAACATTTCTGTACCACTGAAAGCATTGCAAGTGATAACAGGTGCAGGACCACTGCAATGCGTCCGCGTTCCAGAAGTCTCAGGTGAGTTTCTCTGTCTAGTAAGAGGGGCTGAATCTAAATTTTAAATATCATGGTTTTGTGCATTGGGAGTATTCTCTATTTTGAAAAATGCTTAAGTATAATACAAGAAGTAAGAACCTGTGCCTGAACTACTAACAATCCTTTTTAATTGTTACCCCTGATTTTGATCATCACTTAATTCTGCGTTTAGAAGTGTAATCTGGGTCTTAAAGGAGGCGACTAAACTGTATGAAATGTCTTGGTGAGCTAGTCCGTACTGATCTAACTATTCTTCTAGAGTTGAAACTGTTTACAGAATATAGTCTGTCCTTGCAAAATAATTTGAAATGTATTCATATTCATGGAGTGTCTGGAAAGCAATGCAGTGAAGAAGAAATAGGCAGGGAGTTGGGGGGAATGTATTCATTTGTTTTCTTTAATCAAGATGAACTTCATTTTCTTGTTTCGCAAACAGTAGGCCCATTTCCTTTCATCGAAGATTGTTGTTTTTTGTGTTTTTTTTGTTTTTTGTTTTTTTTTTTATTGCTCACTTTTGCCCTTTAAAATAGTTGAAACTCACTTGTTTTGCTCTTGCAAGAAAATCTTATGTATGTATGTAAGAAACCCTAATGTACACGTGATAAAGACAGTAGACATGGAGGGCAGTGCTTTTGTGGAGTCTTATTCCACATCTTTTATACCATACTTGGATGGGCTGGTGTTCCCAGCCCAGGAAAGTCAGGTGGAGATTTTTAAAGGAAATGATAACCAAGAATGAGGCTCTTGATAGTAAGAAAGAGTTTCCTGAGTTAGCAAAGGCTGTGGGTACCTTTTATGGATGGTTTTTCTGCAAGTCTCATGCTTGGTTTTTTTCCAGGCACAGTGTCTTGGGCATTGATGCCTATGCGTGGCATTATTTGTAGAAAGTCAGATCGGACATAATTGTTTTGATTTTTCTTTTATTTTCTAATTTAAAAACAGATTTTAAAAAAAAACAACTTCTGAACATTTTCACTTGCAGATAATAGAATTCTTGGTCAGGTCTTGCTGTTTTAATTTTATGTAACCTTCAAAGGGTTGGGTGTGGTCATACATATAATCAGCTGTTAAATATATATCTCTGTTGCCCTTCTGAGAAAAAAAAAGTAATGCCATGAGTGTTGCCAAGCTTCATGTATCCCAAACTGTAGCTATAAACTAAGAAAATAACATTCTTGACAGTTATATGTCAAATACATGAATTATTTTTTAAGGCTTGGTCAGAAATAGCAGAAAGGAACCAAGCGTGCCACTGATTAGAGGATGTACCTGTCTAGTGAAGCATATGCTGACTTTTTGGTGCAAATAAGCTATGCAGAAATATAAGCACTAATCCTAGCACATGCAGAGACAAGTTTAAAGAGATAATTTGCTTTGCTTGCAGCCCTGGACGTTCTCCTGCCTGCTGTGACAATGAAATAATTATGATGAACCACGTCTACAAAGAAAGGTTCCCAAAGGTAATGAATTATATTTAAGATATGCAATATCTAAATTGATAGGCAACATAGGTTTTAAGTAAATGGTGTTTTTGTTATGGGAACTAATGATCCAAGGCTGTAATGGCTTTCATAAAGCATCACCAACCTCTTATTAGAAAGATAAAATCACAATAAAGAAAAGCCCTGCTGAGAAGAACTGGACATTCATTTGACAAAGCTGTTGAACTGGTTTTGAAATTAATCATGCTAGTAATACATTCTGCTGGTTGGAAAGCAACAATATGTTCAATTTCAATAGGTGCTGTGTACTTGGGGTTAGTGTATACTGAATTAGTAAACTGAAACTATTTCTGTGGCTCAGTCTTGTACAGAATCTGCTGATACACCTGCAAATTTCTTTCTTCAGTGCCATTTCTCCCTTTTTGCAAAACCTTGTTATACGCTTACTTTAAAGGTAAAGATCAGTAGATAGTTGTGAGAGTTTGACTCAAATACCAAACCAGGAAATGTTTCTGTCTTGTCCAGAGATCTGAGACAAAAATGAGTTCTTTGGTGCAGACATGTTTCAAGGGGCACTGTGCCCTCAGTTTCTCGTAGAATTTTGATGATTCCTGGCAAATAAAATAAGGATAAGCTGTTATCACTCCAAAAATGCCTACAAGTAGGAAAAAAAAGTCTTAATTTTTGTTCACATAAATTTCTTTATGGAAGTTTGAAGATACTAGTAGAGGGATTGAGCAGCAATCAGTAGTGTGAAATGATCTGCTCATTTCACTGGGTGATGTATGAATTAAGAAGTGTGGGTTTCCTTTTCAAAAAGAAAAATACAGCAGTATCTTTATTTTTTTTTAAGCATATGCAACTGTGAGAAACAGTCAGTTGAATCTATAAAGCAAGCATATCTAGCAAATTGCAGACACATCTAACAGGACGCGTGAGCCTGTGATTTTTGTTATCAGTTAATGGGCTTTCAAACTCTGAATTAAAAAGTTTCAAAACTTTGAACAATTTTGCGGTATAACCTGTACAAAAGCAAAGGAGATATTCTGGTCTGTAGTACCTACAGTTTATACAAAACAGCCAAAGACATTCATGAGTTTTCATTGTTTTTATTTTGATTTGGACTTAGTTTTACAGTAAAGAGTGTTAACTAATTATTTTAGTGAGCAATATAAGATCAGTGTTTATGACTTGCGGCAGACAGAAAGCAGGATTCTCATAATAGACCAGTAAGGCGATTGCTTTTCGGAAATGATAACTGGGGAAATGTCATCTGCCATTTTGTCTATTTGCTTGCTTTTTTGCTTCAGTCATTTCACATATTTTGTGCAGGTAATTTCTTAGGCACTACAGAAAAGTGGTAAAACCAGAAGTAAGCTTTGAAGTTGTAAGGCTGATCTAATGTATCGTGTATGTGTTTGTATATAGGCCACAGCTCAGATGGAGGAAAGGCTTCAGGACATTATAACAAATCATTCTCCAGAAAACGTCCTTCCCCTGGCAGATGGAGTGCTCAGTTTTACCCACCATCAGATCACAGAACTGGCTCGAGATTGTTTGGATAAATCCCACCAGGGCCTCATCACGTCACGATACTTCCTTGAATTACAGCAGAAATTAGACAAATTGCTACAGGAGGTATGAGCCATGAGAATGCTGTTATGTTTGGTAGAAAAGTAGTTTAAATATGTTTGCCTAAGAGTTGCTGTCTTGAAACAATTATGACTGTTGCACTCAAATAATTGTCAGTGTTCATGGCAGTTTTACTCTACTTAATGACCACGACAAGGACCAAAAGGCATCCAACTGTAGTCTGGGATAAGTAGGTTGTAAAGAATCAGAAACAACAACATTTTCTCATGCACTGCAAGTTATAAATTGCTTACAGAAGTGTGTGAATAAGCCCCAATTGAGGTGGCTTGCTGTACCACTTACTGTGGATAAATGAGGAAACATACTCTTTCCACTTTATCAGCCCTACTAATTGCCTGTTGTGTTGACAAAAGAGACAGCAGCCTTTACGTTTTCGTTATGTGGAGGTTATTTGGTTATTTAATTATTTAAATATTTATTTATTTAATAATTAAACTGTTTAATAACAGAAATTGTCAGTTCTAAAAGCATTGAAACTTCCATAGAGTAGTTGGCAAAATGTATTAAGAAAAACATGAAACTTGCTAAAGAAATGTGCGATGCTGTAAGTCAGCATGTTTTATAGATGTATCATTTTTAGAACAAATGAATATGCTGAATGCTGTAATTGTTGTTTGTATAGGACTTGATAGTACATTATAAACCAAAGATACTGTGATAGACCATTAGATTTGATAGACTTTAAATTTTCCCACTGAGATATGAAGATGTTGTGCCTGTATTAATTTTTTTCTGGTCTTTTCTTCTGTTTTCTTTTAAATGCATGAGCAATTACTAAAGCTTTTGGTTAATTTTTTTGGTTTGTGCTGTATTTTATTGTCTTCTGATCAGTGAATGTATGTATTTTACTGATTTCTACAACTACTGTATTTTGAACTTGCTCATAAAGCAATGCAAAATTTAAGACACCAGTGAAGTATTTCTGCATTATTGAAACTCTACTCTTTGAGCAGGGAAATAAGAGCTTGCTTACTAGTCAAAAGGGAGTTTGAACTAGTGACCTTTTTGAGAAATAAATTTTTATGATGCCAAAGTGCAGGCAGAGTTTGCAAGTTGGCTAGAGATATCTCACTAGGGATTATGTTATGGTAGTGATAATGTCAAAATACAAAGAAACACATCTTAAAAGCTAAGATGCACTGAACTGTATGTGTAAACAATGTATCCCTTAAAATGGCTGCAAAACAAGTATAATTTAGAGTACAATTAGGCACATTCATTTAAAAACAGTAACAAAAAACCCTCCAGTTATTCTCCAAGCTGTGTATAAAGCAGTGTATAGATGTTAAAAAAAAAAAAAAAAAAAAAAACACTCGTTTTGTCATGTTCTTTCATGCAAATTCTATATTATGTTAAAATTTTCTGCTTTGCTAAGATACAATTCCTTACAATGTTAAGGCTCAACTTTTGAGTAAGTACAAATAGTATCTGTCAATAGTGTAATATGATGGAAGGAAAATTTTCTGCTTTGCTTAACTCAGCTGTGGGCACTCATTTGTGCTTTGGATTCATGCGACATATTTGCTATCAATTCCTAGCTGTGACTTTCAGGAGAAAGCTGTGCTTCCTACTGCTAGTTGGCACATTGTGATTATTTTGCATAAGCTGGGGAAGACTCCTTCGATGTTTGATCAGTTTGGTTCAGTTGACATTTTTGTAAGTCCAAGATCAAGAGGCCAAGTGGATCTGAATGCTTTCCTGCTTCATCCTTCTTTAATGTAATATTTATTAAGTCTTTGTTCACATACACACCTGAGTGTTCGCAAAACTGTACAAAATTGCTTTAAATTTTTCTGGTGATTAAAACAGGCAGACATTTGGTTTACAAAAGAGTTCTCTTTGGACTTGGGTGGTGGCGTGCAGAATACAAATGCTTGTGTCCAATTACAGTTCTTCTAAAATCTGTTGTAGAGTGCTAGATTATGTTTGTGCCTTTTCTTCTTGTTTTCCTTTTTAAGCTTTACAGATTAACTTTTTTCAAATATTTGGTGTGTTTTTAAATGATAGCACTTAAGTTGAGAGCAGCATGTAGCTTCATTTTTTGTAGGATTTTTAATTACAAAAATACAATATAAGATTATTTTATATGAAAAGTACTTAGTTGCCATATTAATCATTTTCAAAATGTTAGATTCTTGGTTTTCTTTCAATTCCTTTTGTGATTTTGAATAAGAAAGATGAGGAAAACTTCAGTTTATATTATTAAGAACAAAGAAATACTTTGGGTTATATTTGAAAGGTATGTTTTAGTCAGAATGAGGATCATATGGCTTCTTTACATTTATTAGCATCCTCAGATGATACCTTTTCTTCTTAGAGGCAAAAGTTTAAGAAAACCATTTTGCAAATCTTTTCAAACCTTTCAGAACTATTTTTTCTTTTTTTTTTTTTCATCACCTTCACAGAACTTGAGTTTAAATTATCTTCCTTTTACAACACCTGCATGTGGCCTCTCTATCCAGGAAGTGGTATAGCCTCCTGTTTTGTTTTTGTTAATTTTCATCTCATCCTAAAACTGTTAACTAAAACTTAACTATTTATATAAAAGTACGTATAGACGAATGATGTATTGAATTGCATTTCCTTTTTTGAAACCAATAACAGTAAGTATGTAATTAAAAAATGCAGATATGTCATTTTTAGGCACTTCTACTTCATTGTTGCAGTGATAGGATTGTACAAATTGGATTACTTCAGTTTGAAATTACAATGTTACTATCTTTACCATTGCTGCTGGTATCTTGATAATGATTTACCATTTGTCCGAAGTACATGCTTCAAAACCTGCAATTTTGTTACCAAGTTGTGTATTGAATAAGCTTTGTTTTATTTTCTGCTTTATTTATGTTCAATTTTTAGGCACAGGAGCGATCAGAGAGTGGAGAACTGGCATATATCAAGCAACTGGTTCGAAAAATCCTAATAGTTATCGCTCGTCCTGCTCGCTTACTGGAATGCCTGGTAAGGTGATGCTACTATAAGTAGGTTATCTTACTTGTTACTCTGGGAAAATTTTTGGATTAATATTCAAGGCCATTTACAATCATTCTCTGAACTGTCAAACAACGGGCAGGGCATCATTGTTGGTGAGATCCTTTTCACTTTTATTTCAGAAACATGAGACTGACAGGGAACTCCTGCAGTTGTGTTTGGCTCCCCACTATTGCAAATATTGTTATTACATCCATTTCATAAATCTGGGAAGCTCCAGTTTAAAACCACTTGGGTTTTTCTGTTGTTTTGTTAGACTTTGCTATTCTCTTGGGAAGACTTTTCTGGAATCATAATTGCTTTGTGGTTTTCCCGTTGTTGTTGTTCTTACAAGTTTCATAATTTTGTTGCAGTGAACAGTTGCCAGAGCTATAAGCAGCTTGTAGTTAGCTCTGCAGTACCTTATCTGGGGGGAAGGATTAGGGTGTCTGGACACACAGGTAGCCTAAATTATTCTGGGGACCAGAAGAAACAGAAGAGTTAACGTATGCATGAGCATAGCATGGATGTTGCCAGGCTGGGCTAGCTTGTGCCAGGCCACCTGGGTGTATGTCTGCTTTGCCTGCCGCTGCTGTGAGAGATCTGGGGAGGCTCAGGTGCGGGAAGTTGCTCCTACACACAGAGCCAAGGTGCTTCAGTTGTTCAGTGGAAGTAATAAACGCTCATAGAACACAGTGTACTCAGGAGGATGGTGTAGACACCCAAATACCATGTAAGAGCCAGCCTGACTTCAACAGGCCTGGCAGGAAGCCTGAGCTGACTTTGTTGAGCTGCTGTGCTTGCCAATACCAGGATCACAGTGTTGACACTGCACACGGCTATTTGAGGCTGGCAAGACTCTGCGTATGTGGGAGCTGCTAACCTGCTGCTAGACTCAAGTTATGCCTGAAAGTGTCATAACTGCATTTGCATGCCACTGAATCTGAGCTAGTCAGTCTTTCCAACCTGATCTTGGCTCTGCACTGTGTTTCTTCATCTGTGGCACAGTTAATCCACAACCTGGATCATTCAGCCATAGGCATTTTGGGAGCTGGCTTTGTTTTGTTTTGGAAATACCATGTCTCAGTGTTCCCAGTTGCAGTTTGTCCATGACTTGCAGTTCAGAAGAAATCTGAAATACGGTATGTGCTCTGGAGCAGAACATAAAAGATGTAAAAAATAATGCCAGGTTCTAGAGAAGAGGGCGCCATAGCATGTATTGCCTCCATTATCGAATCCAAGCTTGCTTTATGACTTCACCCTGTCCCCTGAAATGCTTATTCAGTCATATCTAGAATCACCTTCTGTGCTTCATTCTCAAGGTTCACATAATCCTTCTCCAGCCTATTATCCAATTTCTTATGATGTCTTGCTTCCCTCTGGTACATGTCATCATCGTTGCACATCCAAAAATGTCCTTAAATGCATTCTTTGTGGCACTTTGTCCTCCCTTCAGATGCTCCCCTCCTCCTTCCCACCCAATCTTGTTCCCAGTCTTATCTTTCAATTCAAATGCTTTCCTGGTGACCCATTTGCCCACAGTTCATTCTCCCTAATCATTAAGTTGTATAGCTACCTTGTCCAAATCTCCATTCACTTAGTCCCCAGTTTCTACCCCTGGGATTTTATCCCAGCCTACTTCCTCTGCCAGACTACACATGAAGTGGAGCTGCTCTACATCCCGTGTTGGTCCCTTTGCTGGCTCTCCTGATGTGAGTGGAAGGGACTGTGTTGCCAGACCAGGAAATGAGCTCTCTGTCTCTCTCCTCTCTGTCTCTCTCTCTCTGCCTCAGTTCGGGTGTGTAGTTGCTTCCAGCTGTTTAGCTTTTCAGAACAGCAAAGGCAGAGAAAGCCAGCATAGCTTCTTCGGAGTGTTCTTACATCAGACAGAGATTTAAGCTGGAACGTAAGAACTCTGCACTGTATGTTTTTCCAGAGGCAGGTAGCTTGAACAAACGTAGGCAGACAGTCAAGAAATCCACATTTCATATGCAAAGTGTTAAGCCTTACACCATAAAGGTCACTGGAATTGTTTAATTTTGCAAAAACAGTATTTTCCATAGCTTCTGTCTAGAAAATTTTGAATAATATTGGCTAATATTTTAAAAGGTCTGTCTGAAATAGATACTAGGTATGGAAAATTTCAGCCTCTGTAAGAAAGTTCATAGCATTATAGGAAATAAATCCAGTGCTTTTATCATGAGGAGTTTCATGTACTATACCGTAATGCAGTCAGGTTTCTTATAGCAATCTTAGCTTGGGTGTTTGTGGTATATGAGTTCCTATTTTATTCACACAATAATCATATAAATAAAGTTTTTTTTTTAGTTTCATGTGCCAAGAGCTACTGCCAAATGTTGAAAGATTTTTTCCATTTTCAGTGGCTTCAGTACATGAAGAATGAAACACAAAGGTAGAAGATAAGGAAATAAATTTATTGTTTACAATATTTACATATATATCTAGATGTATACATGTTTGTATGTGTATGCCTTACGCATACTTATCTGGTTAAAGGTATCTGTTCTGAAATTACCTTGACTTACTAACAAGTGGAGGAGAAACTGCATAAATATACCTACCACTCTTGCTGGTAAGGAGAAGTTGTTTTCATGATGAAGGCAAATAGCTTATGCCTACATGCATGTCATCACATTGTTGTGTTCATCAGTGTCAGAGACTAAGATACAAGATATTCAGCGTGTCAAATGAAAAAGTAAGGCTAGAACAGCATGTGATACTTAGTTACACATTTCAGATTTCTAGGCTGTTTAGCAGCCTCCAAAGACCTTGAGCTAAATAAGAGAGTTTGGGTATTTAATGGTTTTGTGGTAAATCCATTGAAGTAGGCTGCAGATGTTGTAAATAGTTTCATGAAAAATAAAAAAAAACTGAGATTGTTTCTTATAAGACTGAAAATAACATAGACATTTCACTTCAGAAACACTGCAAATCCTCCTGGTAGCTGCAGTGGTTTGGATGTTTCCAAAATGAAGCACAATATGTAATCTCTCAAGCTAATTTCTCTTCCAGATTGGGATGTTGAGGTCCCAAGTCCTGGGTAGCCTAAGGAGCTAGGGCAGGAGTCTGGTGACCTAGCAGGCAGACAAAAGCCCCAGGAAGTTATGGCAGGGCAAGAAAGGCTCCCCCATGCAGGAGCAGGGGTCTGGGGGGAGCTGCCGCCCGTGGGGGACCCGTGCTGGAGCAATTTGCTCCTGGGGGATGGACCCCGTGGTACGGAGCCGTGTGGGAGCAGTTCTTGGAGAGCTGCTGCCTGTGGGCAGCCCCCGCAGGCTCAGTTCAGGAAGGACGGCATCCCATGGGAGGGACCCCACAGGGAGGAGGAGCATGAGCATGGGAAAGGAACAGCAGAGATGAAGTGACCCCCATTCCCTATTGCTCTGCACAGTGTTAATTGGTAAGAGGTAGAAGAATAGAGATTTAAGTTGAGTCTGGGAAGAAAGAGGAGGGCAGGTGTTTGTAGTTTGCTTTTATTTCTCACTGCTCTTCTCAGTTATGAGTTGGCAGTAAATTAAATTAATCTTTCCCAAGCCAAGTGTTTTGTCTATGATGGTAATTGGTGGGTGATCTCCCTGTCCTCTGAACCCATGAGTGCTTTTCACTGTATTTCTCCCCATCCTGCTGAGAAGTGAGAGAGTGGTGTAGTGGATATCGGACAGCTAGCCAAGGTGAATCCAGTACATTGACTGGAAAACATCGTAGTGGCTCTTACTGTATTAAGCAGCGCTCCTGTTGTGGTCTATTGTTGGGAAGAACATCTTGAAGAAGACAGTGTGAAAGAAATTTTGATACGAATTCATAGAGAAAGGTAGTGAAAGGTTGTTTTTTTTTTAATTAAAAAAATACTCTTTTATTAATCATCCTTTTTCTGTTCAATGCTTCCCTATTTGTATCTTCTCTTAAGGTAGTGAAATAAATTTATTTCCAAGTGAGTTAGAGGATAGGCAGGGATTATGGTAAATACTTTTTTCTCACTGTTGGGGGCTTGCCTGTTACAAGTGGGATAAACTACAGTAGTAATGTAGTTGATTCACAAAATATGATGTTTCTTGTCTAGTTTTGGATCAGTTGGGTGAATGAAGCTGAAATGTTGTTTTCTGCAAGGTAGAATTTTGTCTTCATTCTAAAGTCAGTGATACATTTAGTTGCATTTTCTATAAAATACAGTGCATATATATTGATTTAAAACATTTCAAAATTTCATTTAGAAGTGACAACAGAAAGCAATATATTTATGTAGTTTCTTTAATAGATTTCTAATATGCAATGTACACATGTACTACATTTGTGTAGAAAGTACACAGTTCAGTAGTAGATTTTTGTGTGCAAGCAGCTGCAGGGAGATGAAGTCGTCTTATGTGAGATCTTGTCACTGAATGATACACGGAATGAATACTGAATGAATTGTTGGTTGTAGGTCATTTCACTGAATACTGTGGGAAGTTTGGGGGGCAAAAAACTTCGTATTAATAAAATAGTGCTCTGAAAGAATGGTATGATGTTTCATGGCTTACACCATATTACATTATATAGGAATAGTAATAGAATAATAGGTTACTAATAGAGTAATGAGGTATTGCTTTTAATAAGGGAAATGACAAATATTAGCAATAGAAACAAAAAGGAGATTGTTATATTAGGTTCTAAGGCTTCAATTTGTGCAAGGAGAATGATGATTAATCTTTTTTCTTCTAGGAATTTGATCCTGAAGAGTTTTACTATCTTCTGGAAGCAGCTGAGGGCCATGCTAAAGAAGGGCAAGGCATTAAAACAGATATCCCTCGATACATTATTAGTCAGCTGGGCTTAAATAAAGATCCTCTGGAAGGTAAGCGCACCTCTTTGTCCAGCTACGGACTCCCAGATACTTCTTTCTCAAGGTATTTATTTGTTGTGATGCTAAAAGATGTTAGCAGAACAAGCATTCACTAATCCATTGGGTTTTCTCACAAGCTCAAAGGCATTAAAAAGCCACCAGAGATTTTCTGCTATGAATATCATTCACAAATACATTGCTTCAGTTATGTTCATCTTCTTCCAGTCTTGCAGTGTAGCTGCCTTATTTTAAGTCTAGTTGAAATTTACAGGTATAATTTGATAGCCACTATTATCCAGCCGTAGGTAATAACCGACTCTGGAGTAAACTGTTTCTTGCCTTTCAGTATCCCCAGCTTCCCACATCTTACACTCCCTGAAAATTATGTCTTCCATTCCTATTAAAACTGAAAATTTACTTTTCTGATTAACTTAATTGTCCATGAGCACTTCTCTAGGGGGTAACTGGGTTCCTGTGGAGATACTGTCATCGCAAAACATTTTTTGTTGTTTGATTCTTGTTTTAAGGACAGTGTTGGGTAAACTAAAATTACTTGTCTCCTAACCAGACCATCCTCTCTTCCGATCTGAGGCCAAGTTCTACCACTGGTGAAAAGCAGAAATTGATTTGTTGCATTCTGTGCTAGTCTTGCAGTTAGAAAGTCCAGCAGAAGTGCCATCATGGAAATTCGGTCTAGCTAGTGCCATTTTGTCTGTTTTCTGTGTTGTGACCGAGGACAAGGAAGATCTCTAGGGGAGGACTTGATAACACAAAACAATAGCGATAACATGTGACTGGCTTTTTTTTAACCAATTCTTACAATGCAAGATCACATTTCATTAAATCTAAGGAGTTGGATATTACATGTTAAAAGAAAATGTTTTTTTTGTTCAGCTTAAGCAGTTTGTGAAGTTCAGCACTGCCATGTTTTGTCAGGAATTTGGTTAGATCTGATTCGGTTCATATTATTTTGAAATATGTAAAAGAAGTTGAGCCTATTCTTAGTCTTCTTCCTATCTTCACAGAAAAAAAAAAACATCCAAATATTATTTTTAATCTTAGATGTAGATTAAAGCAGTGTCAATGCTTTTTGCAGGGATTCAGACTTCAGGAAGGATGCAGGGCAGATGAGGAAAAAACCCACAAATTTAATGAAATGTGATCTTGTATCTGTCATGTAGTACTGGGGCAGACAAAGAAGTAGCTTAACTCTCTGCAAGATACATAGGTGTCTGCTGCATTTGGTGAGATGCTGGTTTGGCCTAAAATGACAAATCATAAATTCTTCACTGATGAAGTCTGCAAGATAGAATGTTGTGGGTTGAGAGCTTAGTATTACTGACCCTGATTCTGTTATGTGAACCTTAGCTTGCTGTTTGAATCTTTCTGTCCACTTGGCTAGAAGTGTTCCTCAGCAAGAGTAAGAAATCTGACACTAAGTTAGTTTTATGATGTCATCAAATGTTTTTAAACAGCTTTGGAACAGAAGTCTGGAGATAAATGGTTACATACAAGTAAGGCATACTATTTTCTCAGACTGAGTATTTATTTTATGTGAGTGTGCTTTATCTAGAACACATCTTACAATTGCACTTCATAAATTGAATATTGATAAATACTACTTAAAATTTGAAACATTCTGGGATAATTGTTTTTTTTTTTCCTGTGGGAAAAAACGGGCTCTGTGGTTGGTCAGTAAATACTGAGAGGTATGTGATGTATGGGTTACTGATAATTCAACTGAAGACTTGGGTAATTAAATTACTTTGTATATCATTTTAAATGTTAATATGTATATAGATCTGTAATCAAATAATTCAGGCAATGCGATTCCTTTTATTGTTTTCCTGTTTCCCCACAAAAATGACATTTATAAGCAGTATAAGTCAGTCTGCATTGACTTCCTAAATGATCTGAGTTTGGTTTTAAATTAGTACATCTGTATAAAAGAACATCCCCTAGCAAAAATAAAAGTAATGGCACTACAAGTTTATGCCCTTGAGTTAATCATGTACAGAGATAATTATTTGGAAGCACTGTATTCATTAGTATAAAAATATTGCAGGAAGATCATTTGCCAGAGAGAGCTATATATATAAACGTAAAGGATTTCTGACTCTGATATATATATCAGTAACTCCGCTTATCCTGACACACAGAATTGTATTTCCAAATAAGCTGTTCAATTATGCCTGCAGTGTTTGTTCATGGAAGGGATTTCACTCCTCTGCAGAGAAAAACAGCCTAATGCTTCAGCCCCTTCTCTACTTCCCTCCTTTGTTTGCTGCCATTGCTGTAGTATCCTTTCTTTGAGTGAAATGATGCATGCATTACTTGGAGATAATGCCAGATAAATTTATACTGTAGTGAAAGCAATACCACAACAGATTCATCACTTATCAGAGAGTGGTGGCTGCATTTCTGAAGAGTTCCCCAGGGAGAAATTTTTCCCCCTGGTTTTTAAATTACCATCTTTACCTTTTTGAATCATGAGTCTTCAGAAATGGTTTAAATCAATGAAAGAAAAAGGGCAGATGTTTAATGGTATTTAGATGAGTTTTAAAAATCTCTTCAGGCATTGCAAAATGGTTCCATGGCTCCGTGTTTTGAAAGCTGACTCTTGGTTCCATTCCATTACTACCTACTGTTTGCAAATAATATGTATTTCTCAGATAATGGATATTTTGCAAAAGTTCTGTTTAAAAATGGCTCATTTTAATTTGCTATTTCTGAAAATAATTTCAGTTGAGAAGGCTGTCAAAGTATATTTTTCTAGCATGCTTGGTACTCACCCATAGTATACAGGTTTCATCAAAACTTCTATTATAAAACCCTCATGTTCATGAAACTGAGTTTTGACAGGAAAATCCTCTCTAACTTGGAATTTGGCCTGTATTGTTTTAGCTTAGGCTCTATTTTTAAAATGTTTATTATCATTGGAGATTTTTTTTATTGTTCATTGACATGTTTAGAGTTTTTTTGTATCTTTCTAGCTTCTGATAGACTCTAAAGATCTGTGCTTTTTTTTTAAGTTGTATTTCAAGTGCTTTCCATTCTTACACTTTATAAATTAGTGTTTTGTATAGTGATTATGTGTGAAAGGTACTCCTTAAATCTGCTCCAAAGAAAATTATCTGCATGGTTAATTTGCAGTTAATGATTAAACTAAGTGTTGTTCAGATTGTTACCTAGAATTTCACTTCTAATAGTCACTTATTATGTAGAAAAATCCAGTTTAGATATTCTATGTGAATATTCAGTTATTCTTCATATCCATAAGTTAACAGTACTGACAATAAAATTGTATCTCTCAAGTTTCAGGTTGTTTTCTCTGTCATATAACTCTGATAAAATGGGCATCTTTGGCTCTGAAGAGTATATAATTAACTATGTATATGATTAAAGTAATACTAAACTTCCCAGGGTCTTCTAGCTACCAGCTGTCCTGTTTAGTTTTTATTACCCAGAGGAATTCTTAGATCTTGTGCCATTGGAGTACAGAATAGAGTTAGGAACTCTGCACCATAGGCTAATACTGGCAGGAACAACTTGGTAAACTTGGTAAAGCTGAAAAATGTAAGCATTTCCCAGAGAACTAGTCTATGTTAGTGACTCCGTAGATTATAAACTTACAGGAAGAAAAAGGCTTTTAACTGTTTCTTTTAGGCATATCAATCAGTATTTCTGTGTATACGATGCAGACCATTTGGAATCTGTATCTGTCTGAACTTTTTGCTCCAACTGGGAAGCTTTCAGCAGCACATTAAGGATAGGGCACACTATTAATGTGTACCTAGTACGCTACAATTCTCATGAGTTTTAGAACATTATTGCTGTCTTTCCCTTAATGCTCAAATTGCACATAGACCACAGAATTCCAACATTTCATCAGTCACAATACTATTGCTTTTTATTGGTACTTGGCTGTTTGAAAATTATATAGACATTGAATAGCAAGTTTTCCTTTTCCATGTGGTATTTATCCCCTAAATGCTTAGAGACATCCTAAGAGTTATTTGGCAAGAACTACAGATAAGACAGTATGTTTACTAATGATTCCAGAAAAATGTGATTTCTCAGATTTTAGTTCTTGTACTTCATTTGTACTTACTGTATTCTAATCTTTGCTTCTAGAAATAGCTCAGCTAGCTAACTGTGACAGTGGGACAGCAGAAACTCTGGAAATGGATGAATCAATAAGTGTAAGTTTTCATGTTACAATGCTACTTTTGCTGAATTGGAGCAAGGAAAAAGAAATGTGTTTTTACCCCTCACTGTCTTGTATTTTTGTCCTAGTATGTGTAAATTGATTGAATGCAGATGCTAATCCTTAGACCATTGCAGAGGTGAGCACCATGGTGCTCAGCAAGCAGAGGGATCATGAAAAATATCAGAACAAAACATTCTACCTATATTCCTAGATGTTGCATTATCTGGCTTCCGTGAAGCTGCAGTAATCACCACGTGAAGGCTATTTTACTACAGTTTCCACCACTGCTTCTTTCATTTCTGTTTATTGTAATTATTTTCTTTTTAGAAGGATTTTTATACCCTTTCCTTAGAAATAAAGTGTTTTAAAGCAGTTTTAAGACAGTCTGTTTGCAGAGGCAGCTAATGATCAAATGAGTCTGAACAGGTACAGTCAAGCCATGAGGAGGAAATGAGCATGTTAGCAAAATAACCTGTTTCAGAAAGTTAATTTGCAGTCTGGAAGATGCTGTAGTATTCTTTTGAATCAGTGTTTGAAAATACTTCACTACAATAATGGATATCTTACAACAGTATTTTGTCAGATGCTTGTTCAAAAAAAAATGGTAGAGGTGATTGGGCTGGCTATTGCAGTGGGTTTAAATTCTGTCAATTTAAATTCTTTTTAAAAGATGTTATTTGTACTTTGGATGTCAGCCAACAGGCTAAATGCAGTTCTAGCAGTTAACAGTTGATTTGCAGTGCAAATGGATAGAAAAAGCCGATGCAATTTGGGGGGTAGGGGGGAGAATGGAAGGTCACATAGGTAGTTCAGTAATACGTTACTGGCATTTTTAAATATTAGTGGAGTTTAAAATAGAGCCATGGGGTATCTGTTAACCTAGTTTTGATATGCTATGGGAAGGACATCATCCTGTCCTAAACGTCCTATTATCTTGAGATTTCTGATTTTCTGGCCAAATACCATCTGTAAAGGCTTCCATAGTTGCAACGTGAAGGGCGTTTCTCACTCTGCTACTTTCATTCTTCTACATTTAAAATACTGTATTAGACCTGAGCACTGTTTAGAGGAAGGATATTGACAAATTGGAGGAAAAAAAAGAATAATTAAAATGCTGAAGGGAAGTTCTGAATTACAATGTGAATACAAAGGTACAGACTGGCTTAGCAATAGCTACTGAAACTGTAATTCGGAAAGTATGTGTACTGTGAAGTGCAAATTCCAAAGTTGAAGAATAAAAGTGCCGTGTAATAAAGGGATATGTAACTGGGGAGGAGGTGTGATGGAATGATATCAGGAAAGAAGAGTGCGGGGTGAATATCTAGAAACATTTTCTCAAATGAGGTTGTGGAATAAATGTGAGATAAAATGACACATGAAAAGTGTCAGGAAGCATATCTTAAAAGTAAAGTACAGAATCATTCAATATCATAAATATATAATTAGGGAGAATCCTGTACTGACAGGCACATAGCCTAAATAATGTAATATAAATTCTTTCTGCTCTTGCGTAATTCGTTCTATTAAACTATTCACTAATCTTGTACTGAACTGTTTCTGTAGCAACCATTTCATTGAAAACGTTCCAACCAGATCTACTTTCAACTTTAACTGTTACTGAGCTACCTAGATAGGGATCACAGAACTCTTTGGAAATTTGGGAAGCATCTTGATAAAGATCTTGTGGGTTTGGAATAAGGAACTGGGGAGTCTGCACATACACACGCACCTCACACCCTGCATTTCTAATTTACACTTATATCTTCAAGGTTCATTAAAATTACAGCTAGAAAGAAGGTTTTACAGTATTCAAGACAACTCCATTTTGAAAATGTTCTGGCATATAAGTAGGTGAAAGTGACCCCTATCATGGTAGAAGTATTGCATTTTTATCCTCCATATTTTTGTTTGTACCTCTTTTCACAGTCTATACTAAATTATATCACAGTCCTAACGTTAGTTAGAAATGTACAAAATATTTGCATTAACAAGAGCTCATCTACTTCTGTTACTACCGGGCTGTACCAGTACAGAATCAGACTTACTCAAACGGGAGGGCAGTGGCCAGAGAGTGCCTATTGGGGTTCACAGAAGTGTATAACTCCAGATAAGAATTGCTCATAACTCCTTTATCAGAAGCCATCATGCCTATCTGCTGTAACCCTGATATGTAGGTGAGGGGACAGACAGCTCCAATACAACAGCTACCTTTTTGGTGAAAAGGCAGCTTTGTTTCAAGAACTCTGCAGGTCCCTCATTTTAGCAGCTGTGTGGTCGACTGGCCAGAGCTTTTAGACAGTTCATCTGGATGTGACAGACTCATGATAGTT
>CM021729.1:19851610-19919184 GCA_011074415.1 Stictonetta naevosa
GCAAGACTCACGACGCTCTTCCTCTAATACCTCACTGCAGCTCCGGAGGAAACCTCGGGAAAGTGATTTTGAAACAATTAAACTGATCAGTAATGGAGCTTATGGGTGAGTAATCTTTGAGTATAACAACCCTTTCGTGTTTCGTTTTTGCCTAACTTCCCATTATTTCTGCAGGGATAGTTATGGGAGGGAGTTTGTTTGCACTGCTGTTTTCTTAATTCTGCTTTCCTCCTTAGCTGCTAATACGTGAAGTTCATAAGAAAAACTTCTTGGTAGCCTCCTAAGCAATTATGGATTGCTTTATACTGTAGTACATTAATATACTAAATATTATATCACAAAGATGTTTCAAAAATAGGTTTCTTATAATGCCAAAGATTAAATCTGAATAAATTAAAAGATAGACTTAAAGCCACCTTTTTAATATTGGAAACAACTGATGCTAATGCAGATCTGAAACAGAATGAAACTGCATCTTTAAGGGAGATAGGTTGTTAAAAAGTGCTTATTTGACCTAAAAATACTGGTAAAGTAGAAACAAATTTCCATAAGTAGTGCTAAGCTGCTTTATTCCTTCTCTATGGACTTTCACCTATCCTCAGATTTTACCAAGACAACTTTCAAGGAATTACTGTTTCCTGGTTGAATTTTCTGAGTACTTGGAAAGTACGCAATTTACTTCTCAGTGGTATGTGAGTCGTTTGTAGATAATCCTGGAAGACTAAGTGAGAGTTGCATTAGCACAAGCCTTAAGTGAACACGAACTATTTCGTGGAATTACACTGCAGGGATTATGCCAGCCAGTAGACAGACCTCCTATCTTAATTTGTGATCAAGTGCTGCCTTTAAGACCTTTGTTTGGCTCCTTCTCAGCACTAAAATGTGTCAGAATAGGAACTGTTGTTGATCTAACCTGAGAGTTGTATTGGTTCAAAATAGAGAGTTTTCTGTCTAGAGTTCAGGAGTCCATCACCGCACGAGACCATGTCAGTGAAGAGCAGTGAAGGAAAGGGCTGTGCTGTTCTCAGTGCAGATCACATTAGACTGTCTCTACTCTGTGCTGCCTGTACTTGAAGTGGGAAACAGCAGCTATCTGATAGGACTCTTTAAGAAGACCCTCTACATAGAAGAGAAAGCACCCGTGATATACCCACTGGAATTAGGCATGCTTTTTTAATGGTTTTAGGATTATGGGTACAGTAATGCCTCTCCGTGGTCATATTTAGTTAAAGGCAACCCCAAACTCTGATGGGACGGGCGGTATTTATTGCTTCTTATCATGACCACATATGTGGAGGGTATTACTTGTGTCCAGACCTGCTTACATAGTTCAGCAAAAAGCCTGAACGAGATAGCATAATTTGCATTAAAGTTATGTAAATATCCAAATACAGCTTTTCAATGTTCAACCTCTTAACAGTTCATTTTCTCAGAATTTCTCCCTAGGCAAACTCATTACTGTATGCTAGTTTCTCCAAATTACCCTAAGACTTCAAAAGCCTTTCTTCTGGCACTTTGCAGTAGCTGCTGCTCCCCTCCCTGGCTGCATCCCTTCTTCCTTCCCTTGGCAGATGCTTAGTTCCCTCCCTCCCTCTTTCATCTCCTACCCAATTTCCTCTTTGTCTTACTGGAGGAAGAGAAGAACCATGTGAGGTAGGTCCGTGTCAGAGAAAAGGGTGTCTGAGTCATTGGACCTGCCCAGCTTCTTACAGTTTTAGGTGGGTGTGCAATGGAGAAAAGAGGGAGTGGTGGCAGACAGGCATGCTGCAACCAGCAGTGTGAGGCTGTCCACCAGAAGTCAGAGGTGCAGTAGTCCTGGGGCTCTTGTTCCATACATTTTAAAGCCAGAAGAAGGCCTGGTGAACCATTAAGAAATACAGACTGGAGAGAGCTATCTGTTTGAAATGAGAGACAAGTAAGGATGAAAAGCCCAGGCTTTCTATGGCACATATGATGTAGGCATGTAGGATATTTTTTCTTGTGCTTGTGGCAGGGAAAATAAATACTTAACTGGGTGAAACACCTTTCTAATACACATAACAGGTAAAATCTTCATAGATGTAAAAATTTGTTGAGACCCCCATAAATTTGTGAGGAAGGGAGAGGTGATTGGGGTTGAACAGCTTGGAGTGTGTCTGGATTCTGTATGAATCATTATAGCCTTTATTGACTGCTGAAACCGAGGTATGCTGCTGGTAATAATTGGCTTTAGTGGATTGCTATTGTTGCCATGGTTAAGCTAACAACAACAAAGTGCATTTTGTTCGTGCGGATTTTTGGTTTAAATGGTTATTTCTTACAAGAAAAACCAACAAGAAAGAAAACAAAGATACAGCCAAATACTAACTAATTCAGAGGAAAAGGAATCAATTCAGTGAACTGTGTGGAAATAGACTTTTTAAAGTATTTACTCATCACTTTCAAAAGTGATGTTAGCACCTTGTCTTTAACGTTACTCAAAGTTTTGCAAAGTTTTGGAGGCTTGAACTCAAATTCTCTAGGATATCACTTTTTTTTTTTTTTAAGAATCTCTGTTTGCTTGAATTTCTCTGCTGTGTTAAGTCAGATAAAAGGGACAGTATGAACAGACTTCTGATGAGTATCACGTGTTGTTTTTCTTGAGAATTGGTGATTGTTTTTTTCAAAACTTACAGCAAATGTAGAGGGGAGCACATCACTGTTACTTGTATATTTTTAAGCCATCTACAAAATGAAATGTAATTAAGCAACAATATCTGTTCATCTGTGAATACAATGCAATAAACTGACCCATAGGTGTTTATTGCACTTTATTACAAGTATAAGCAGCTGAAATAAAAGTTACTGTTACTATGCTACAAGGGTTTTTTCTACTTCCATGCTTTTCTAGGCCATTAACTTTTTGAAATAATGTGAATGTGTGAATTCTGCATGAGCTTCATTGATTTATTCTCTATCACTGGGCATGTTTTGTGCTCTGACGTATTAAATTTAGTATGCTTTTATAATTTATTTATTTTGAGAATATAATGGAGGTTTTCCTTCTGAAGCAATTCAAAAAATATATATACGTTCTGGTGTCTTTGACTTTATTGTGGTGTTTTTGCTGTCATTAGTGAAATGGAAAGCTTTGCTTGACAGGGTAATTGTTGGTCTTGGCAAGCTGTAGCAGAGATTTGTCAGATATGTTAAACTTGATGAGTTTAAATATAAGCTATTGGTTTTGTGAAGGTTTGAGTAAATATCTGAGGATTTCTCTGCTTTTAATTGTTTGGGTAAACTCATTTGTAGTGCAATTAAATGACTGTATAGTAGATGAGGTGTATCAGGCTGGGAATATACAAGAAGTTAAACAAGCTGTGAATCAGTAAACATGTAGGACACTGGCCAAGTCACTAATGGTTTCACAAGCTGTCTATCTCACTTGTTTTCAGCCAGCCAAAATTTTCCTTTTCATACTTCCCAAATATTAAACTTTTACTGCACTCAAAGTAACTTTTTTTTTCCTTTTTTCAGCTTCTGAGAGGCAGCAGGTAGTCCACCTCTTTAAGATGGCATCAGCCTGCTCTCCTGAGCTAGCTCAACAAAATAAAGATTGTTTGATTTCAGGGAAGGGAGTGATGTTAGTTCAGTTGGTCTTTACTAATGTTTGACTGTGTCTCCTTAAAGCAAATACATGATACCGCATCTGGCAGGAGTGTTTTCACTTCTACAGAAAGAGATGTGTGTAATGAAAGCCACACGGCATACTGGCTAATTGTGTCACTAGATAAGTTTCACAACTTATCAGCAACGTTGGCTTGAGAAGCCGCTGCCCCTAACCTGTGAATACTCATTATTGTCTCTTCTACTTGCTCATGTTTAGTTGAGTTGAGAATGGTACTAAATAGCACCATCTTAGAGAGGACTGTAGATCAAATAAACTGTACTCCAACTGTATTCGTTTTTTTTTTTTTTCCCTTTCTTTCCTTTTACCTCCGTGGGTGACTGGTCTACACAGAGTAAGAGGTTTTGGGTCCTAGATGCCCATAGCTTTACAGAGCAGCTTGAAAACAAAGCCAGCAGTTTCTGTGCTAGGTATCTTATATTCATCATTGATTGTGGGCTTAAACAAAATAGTGAACTTCGAACTCATGGACTTCATTGTTCTAGCATGAGCCTCCCTTCCCAGTACAGCACAGGCCAAGTGTACTCTTTTTCTTTTGTAGCTGATACATATGTGAGGATCTAATATTGATAGCTAATACAATCTTCTCTGATGGTAGAGAAAGGTTTTTACAGTATTGACAGTTTCAAATCGTGTCGTTCCTGAATGTGCAGTGTGCTACAAACTGGTGAAGAACTCAATTTCTCAAGCTTTTCTTTTCCAATTACGGAATAGTTCTTACTGAGCTTATTTACAGAAAATCTGACAGTGGTTTCATCACTGTGCATCAGTGTTTACTGGCCGACTTAAAGGTAGAAGTTGTTTCAGTTAGATATGGACAGGTGGTTTGTCTGGCCAAAATTTATGTGACATGTTGATACAAAAAGGACTAGTACCAATAATCACAGCTATTCTGTTCTCTTTCTCAGATGGCCAGAATCTTGTACACTACTATGCAGAATAGGACATATCCAAAATGTTGCTGAGAATAGGCAGTGCACTTCACCTACACCACACTGTATGCTTATTTTAGGAATGCTGCAGTGCTTTAGGGACCATTACTTCCTTGCCCACAAATAAATCTGATGTGATGATGCACATTTTCTAGCTAGGAGGTGGTACAGTGTTGCTTGTGAGTCCTGGTCTTAAATAACTATCTGTAAACTTTACTGTAGTGCTGGCCTCACAAATGGCTGGCCTGCACTGGAGACAATTCAGACATAATTCCAGGGTAGTACAGAATTTAGCAGTCTCTTCTTAGGAAGTTGCTTGTGAAAATGAAGCATAGTGCTTGATTAGCAGCTGTAACTTATAAACAGTGAATATAGAAAGTACTGTACCTTTGTTTCCACAAGGAGTTCAAGGTCCTTTAGCAAATTAGAGAATCAGGTCAAAGCAAGTCACACGGCAACATTAACCTCAGGCACTGAATGTAGACAAGATTGTAAAATATATCTAAAAGTTGAAGTTCTGTCTAATGACCCAGGAATAGCATCCTGGAAAGTAAAGAATAGAGAGCAACAGAGGATAGTGAGCCTGTGGGGAAAAGAGAGTGAGTTCAGTGCAGGAATTAGGAGAGTGTAGCAAGGAACAGCTTCAGGGAACACAAAAGGAAACAGAAAGGCCATCCCAATCTTCTTCGTGACTTATTATTCAATAGCAGAAGCATACTTCAAAGATGGCAAATAAGGATTCAAAATAAAACAAAGTCAATGTGTACCAGAACTCACTGTGGTTGATCTCATCTTTGTACTTGGAAGTTCAACGTCTTCTGTGTCTTGGTAGCTATGTGCTTTACTCCAAGCTTTCAATTTTTTAGATTAAGTTGAGGTCTCAGGAAGGTTGTTGTGTTGTTTTATTTAAAATGCACAATCTTTTTTTTTTTTTTTTAATTTAATGGTGGGGAGGGGGAGAGTTGCATTTTCTATTTATCATTTTAGTGACATTTCAGCAAATTCGAATCCTGCTTTTCAAAGAGTGGGAGCTGAGAACTGCATGCGTCTCAGTGTACAGGATGAACTTTTAACAGGCCATGCCTTGCTGAGTACTGGTATGCTAGGGAAATGCATAGCTCCTGTGAATTGGGAACATCCTGAAAGGAGAGAGGTAGTTTTCGATAGGAATACTTTGCTTCTGCACAGGGCATAGTTTTCTTTTTAATGATGCTTGCTCAGGTTACTGTGAGAGACAACGTAGGATGTGCATAAATAATGATATGCATTTTTGTATATTGAAGATCTTCTAAAATCACTTTGTATCATATAAACAGAGTATGCCTATCTAAGTGCAAGAGAGAACTGTGTTGCATTTGTCTTGTGAATCTGGTATACCATGAATGAAACTAATTTTTTCTAAGGAGTTGTGGATAACTGAATTTTCTAGTGCAAATGTGTACAATTATCTGCCTGCAACTACAAGGATAGAGGAAGTAATTTAGAGAACTGCTGAGAAGGTAGCCAGCATGTCTCAGATATTTTACTGGATTGAATAGTTCAAACTTACCAGTTCTTCATCTTTAAGTACAGTAGCAACAACTCTACAGATGCTACCATAGGAAAAGAGGTGTTTCATTTTTTTTAAGCATTGAGGCTTCAGGCATGTGAAAGACCCACTTTTCTACAAGCCAAAAATGCACAAAGGAACTGAAAAAGGGAAAGGAAAAGATGAAATTACAGGAGGTGAAGAAATTTAAGACAGATGAACAGCAGGTAGCAACAAAAGAGAGAGGAAAAACAGAACATAAAGGAAAGAAAAGCAAAGGACGAGTTGTACAGAAGAGGTGGAGAAAGAAATGAGTGTAATGGGAGTGGTAGGAAGAGCTGCAGGACAAAAGTCGTGAAGCCAGTAGGGAGGAGTGCTGGAGTTGTATAACTTGGTCTTTCTTTGAGCTTGGGAGGGGCAAGGAGCAAGACTTAGTAGGAGGCACTAAGGGTGCGGTTTGTCATTGGTTTTGTCCAAGGTGTTTTCCCCCTAGTTTCATGATGGTGTAATGTCTTTTACCTGCCCTATGTTCAGACAACCATCAGCAAGGGACTACTGAAAATTTTTAGAATGAATAAGAGAAACTTTCTTGTCTAGAAAAAATATTCCACAAAGGAAAGTAGAAAATGTTGATTTTTCCAGTGTCTGTAAGTTTTGTAGTAGTGTGAAGATGTTTGCATAAAAATAGTAAGGCAAAAATTGCTTTTTATACTTAAATACTTGTATGCTGATAATTGGACCTCATGGGGACAACAAATTGAATTTAAAAACTACATAACTGAGTCCAGTTTTTTTCCTCTATTTTCTTCTTTTTGTCCTTCCTTCCCATAATCACTCACTGCTGTGGTAATTATATACTGGAGATGCTCTAAGCATTAAATGCTGCAAAGTGGATTTCAAGCAAGGTATATGTTTTCAGGATTTGCCTCAAGGGATTTTGAGAAATGCAACAGTCATGTCCTATGTCAGTGTTTCGTGGCAGGTTGATTCTTTTTCCCTGAGCCTTGAAAGCAAGGATGTTTGTCCATGTGAGGTTTTCTTTAACTTTGCTTTCCCCAGCACCTTGACCTTATCTAACCAAGTTTACAGGAAACTTTATACCCAATAACACAGCAAAATTCTGCAGGTCAAGATGCATCTTAATCCCATATTACCATGTTGTTAAAGTGATCTTTTTTTTGGATTACCTACTGGTGACCTACCCCTGATATGGATCAGTGCTGATGTCAGGTTCTGAACAAGTACAGATGATGATGCATTTTGCACCTGGCAATGAGGGATCCACCTCATCAAGCAAATTCTGAGTAACCTTCATGAGAAACCTGTGACATGTTTTAAAATCCCCTGGACAGAGTCTGAGTCATAATTGTCTGACTGCACGCTTACAGAATAAGCATTTGTCAGAATGATTTTTATCGCTGTGCCATGACTGATTTCCATATATAATCCTTTGCTGATGGAAACTCCCAAACTCTGAGCTGAGAGCATTTGTTTCTGTTGGGGTGGGGTATTTGGTTTGTTTGTTTTCAATTTGTGTACTAATTTGTGTTGATTGAAACTGATCCTAATGATGAAACAAAATGAGGTCTTTAGCTATTCTGTAATGTTGAAAGGTTTGTCCACTCCATTAGATTTAAACCAAGTCTTTTTACAATGTTTTGAATATATGTAATTTATTGCATGTATTTATTTGTTAAATATGTATTTTTTAAAATACATTTTTAATGCAGTGTTTTTTCTTTTTCTCCCCCTTTTGGACTTCTTCAGTGCGGTTTATTTTGTGAGACATAAAGAAACCAGGCAAAGATTTGCCATGAAGAAAATTAATAAACAAAATCTCATCCTTCGAAACCAGATCCAACAGGCTTTTGTTGAGCGCGATATCCTGACATTTGCAGAAAATCCTTTTGTTGTCAGCATGTATTGCTCCTTTGAAACAAGACGTCACTTATGTATGGTCATGGAATATGTAGAAGGTAAAATATCTGTTGTGGTTTACAGGGGAAGAGCAGGTTTTTGTCACACCAGAAAAGAAATGTAATCCCTGCATTACACTGGAGATACCCTATGTGTCCTCTGTATGCTGGCACTATGATTTAGGATCTAAATTTCAGAATAAGGTGGCTTTTTTTTTCATTCATTATCCCTTAGTGAGGTCTTTTAAAACACTTTTTCTCCTACTATAATGGGGGATAACTGATCTTTGAATAAAGTTTTTCATAGACTGTAATTATAAGTATCTTACCACTCAAAGTTCATGTGAAAATGAACTTCTCTGGAGTTAAAAGTTTCATTAGCATGTCTTGTGGTATTTGCAATATTTTTTTGCAAAGGAAGAGGAAGAAATTTGGAAAGGTGCTGACGTTGGAGGAAGACAGTAGACAAAGACTGTGAAAGATGAATTACTTGCAGCTGAGGCTGTGGTTGTGTGAACTGTTTTTTGTTGTTGTTTTTTAAGTAGAAACATGGGTTTTATTGGTTTCCAGCTGAACTCTCGTACCACTCTATCCCAGCTTCATGCTGTTTTTTTTCAGTACAGTAGTTAGTATGCTTGCATGTTAAATTGGGTCATCTGACTGGAAAATCAACATATATGACTGCAATTTGTGTCTGCTTCTGCAGCATGTATGGATTATGCTTGTACACCTCAGAATTTATGGCATCATCTGGAAAATTTGTCCTGTTTCCACAGGTGGAGACTGTGCTACTTTGATGAAGAATATGGGTCCCTTACCTGTAGACATGGCAAGGATGTACTTTGCAGAGACTGTTCTGGCTTTGGAATACCTTCATAATTATGGAATTGTACACAGGGATTTGAAGCCAGACAAGTATGTATATAGAATATAACCAAAAGAGTACCTTGAAAATGGTTAAATAAAATAAGAAAAGTGTAATTTTGCTGTACCGGAAATGTTTTGGTTTTTTGATATCATAAATGTTATGTGGATTTACAATTTCTGCCCAAGATGTGAATTTTCATTATCTGCAATTACAGGGAATGTATGTTTCCAAAATTGTCGTTTAAGTTGGAAGGGGCTACTTGAATAGATAAACAAAAATGTAGTTGTGTTTTTGGCTGAATGGAGGGCTGAAATGTTTTGGTTTTTTTTTGAATATTGGATGTTAAAGAAAAGATCTAAGTATGCTTAAAAACAGGTTAATACAAAGTATCAACAACATGCAGGTTTTTGCTATTTGCATTTACAAAAATAAGATCGACCACTATGGAAATCTTTCCTGTTACATTTTTTTTTCCCAGTATTTAAAAATACAGAGGCTTTCCACTATGTATTTGTAGTGAAAAATATGACTGTTGTATCTCCATTTCTCCATTAATCTTCTGCCCATTTCACTTAGAATCAGTCACATCTGTTGGCTGAAAATACCTTCACGGCATGACACCTCAGTCCAGTGTAGTGTTACCAGCTAACTTAATATCTGAGTTCTTTTCAAATGAATGACCCAGCTTGCTACAGGCAGAATATGCCCACCTCACTTCAAAAGCTGGATTAATTCTATTCCAGTTCTTTCAGAATTACTATTTCTTTTTGTTAAAGTAATCTAGCATTAACTTTTAACACTTAGTTGATTCTCTATGATGATGTGCAATTGCATATAGAAACTTCACTTACATCTTGTAACAACAGTAACGCATTTTTAACTGTCATATTCTTAACCTGTTTGTACTTGGTTAAATTTCTTTTTAATCTGTCTTTATATTTTTGCAGTGCTGTTGAAACATTTTCCTCTGAGTATAATAATAATAAGGATATAATTTTGCATTATATCACAGTAACCTTAAATCATTCTAATTTTCAGTTTATTGGTAACATCCATGGGCCATATAAAGCTTACAGACTTTGGTCTGTCAAAGGTGGGGCTAATGAGTTTGACTACCAATCTGTATGAGGGTCACATTGAGAAGGATGCCAGAGAATTCCTTGATAAACAAGTAAGACACAGCCTTTTTCACTTTTACATTGACTGTTAGAATGAAGTGGTATTTTGCCAACAAAACATACTGTAATACCTCATAAGCTGTTGTTATTTCTGCATTGGTATTCTGATGGTGTGTCAGTTACTTCTTCTGATGCCCTGCAGATTATGGTAGTCTTTTTTCTTTCTACATTTGTGTCTATTAGTAAGATGAACAACCTAATTGTGTGCAAGTGAGCCTATGAGAGAGACAAATGGAAAACGGTTTTATAAGGAATTCAGAAGTCTCAGCAGAGCACTTGTGGAGCTCATGATGCATTGTACAACCAAGGGTGCTAAAATCCTTGATATGGCCCATTTCCCTTTAAGCGTGCCTCATTACCATTGCTCACAATCTGTTCGCTGTAAAAGTTACTTAAGATAAAACTGTCACAACTTTCTTTTAAAGATAAGGATATGTTTAAATTAAATAAAATATTTGCTGTGACAGTCTCGCATGTATGAAAAACAAACTGTCCCTTGCATGACAGACATGTAAATGTGATTACTTATGTGTGTAGATAGGTCATTTAAAAATACATTATGCAAGCTCAACAGCCTAAAATATACTGAATTTCATTTTTCTATTTTTCCACATTATTTTACATTTCAAGATGTACAAATGATATAACTAGACTGAATTTACCATCGTGCTTATTTTCTTTTGTTTTAGGTCTGTGGTACACCTGAATACATAGCTCCGGAAGTAATACTGAGACAGGGTTATGGAAAACCAGTGGACTGGTGGGCTATGGGGATTATTCTTTATGAATTTCTTGTTGGGTGTGTGCCATTCTTTGGAGATACACCAGAAGAGCTGTTTGGACAAGTAATCAGTGGTGAGGATCATCACAAAGAACCAGATTTCTTAGTTTGGTGTCAAAAATTTCAATTTATGTTAATAGTGAAGATATTTACAGCTTTATTGATACACTAAGTTTCAAGCTAGTTTTGCTCAAAAAAGACACCATTATTTCAATACTGTAATATTTGATTTGCTGTCAAAGCAGTAAGAATAAATACATATTAAAAGCTGAATTTACCATATATTGTTACTGAGTACAGAAGTGCAGTAATATAGAGTACAATGACGAAGCTATACTGTTTGAAAAAGAAAAGCAGAATTAGTAGAAAAGTAGTGCCTCCATGGCACAGTGTTTATAGTCTTAAGAAATTATACCAAAGAAGAAATGGTTAAAATAGATTTGCATAAATGGGAAAATGCCTCATGACACAATGAAGAAATTAACAAAGATGTGATAAAACCCTAAACAAATGTCTCTCAAATAATAAATAATGAGAGAAGGAAACAAATTCAATTCACAGATTGTTAATGATTTCATTTGTGATTGTTCTAGTGTAATGTTATTTCTGTAACAGCTGTTCTTCTTTCATTTAAAATTCAATAACCTTTTAGATCGTAACCTGCAAGCTGACCCTAAGTATTGTTTTGTGGCTTGTGGCAAAACTGAATGATAATTAAACAGAATCATTTACTATCCTACCTGCTGTTTCCATAAATTTCCCAGATGCATAGATGTAGAAGGCCTCTATTTACGTTGCAAGTTCAACAGAATAGCACCTCTGTTACTGAATATTTCCCAGTCTGTTTTACAGTCTGCCTAAAAGGTCTGCTAACTAAGACCAAAATAAACAAACAAACCCAACAGAGACAAAACTAACTGAACCTCTAGTTCCTCGTTCTCTGAGAACTTGTCAAATCCCCTTTGTACAAAAGGAATTAGTCTGTCATCATCTCACTTTTCTATGCCTCTGACATTAAAAGCCAGACATGTTTGCAAACTTTAATGAAATGTATTTGAGAGTTGCCTGTAGTATTGCAGAGTTGCCTCCTTATAAAACACCCTAGCTGTTTATGGATTTATAACTGTGCAGTTTTCTGATGTGATACACCAGAGCCTGAGTGGCAAGGAGAATCAACTGATTAATTAATGTGAGCAGCAAATGCTGGCTTTGTTCTCAATGCCTCATGGCTGCAGTGCAGCTTTATTCATGCTTTATTTTCCACATCAGATTTAGACTGCAATGGAAGCTGTAGGCAGACAAACATGGAAATAACTCATGTTTTTATTGCATTTCCAGACACATGCACATGTGTTTTTATCATTATGCTCCCTGACTGGGAGGACCTGGGGGAATAGTTTAAAATTAATGACCAAATTTGACTTTAGACTTTATTTCACATGTTGCACTAATTTTACATTTTATAAACCATCATGTCAAATTATCTGTGGAAGTGTATTTTTGCAAACCTGATCCATTCCCTCTTACTCTACAACACTGTTGGTCAGCTTACTTTCTTGTTTTAATGTTTGATTGTCTTGCTTTTCCTTTTGATTTTACATGTCTTCCTGAAATCATTCCTACTATGAATATCTGCAAGAGAACTGTTTCCTTGGATAAGTTTCCTTTGCTAAAATATATGGTCCCGTTGTATTCAGCTGAAAAAGCCATGTTACAGAACCCAAACCATAGCACAGAGTTTTGTTCCAGTTTCTGTTGGTGAAGTCTGCATTCAACTTGACAATCTACTTGTTTTAGCCCACTCATCTTAGCTTTTTTCTTCTTTATTATGGTTTGCCTTTCTTCCCCTCAAGTTTTATGAGTAAATGGTGGGAAGCTTCATTGTAAACTAGATATCTAAAATGGTAGGGTTTAAAAATAAGCCTCCAGGAATGGGTTACATTTTATGCCTTTTTATTTCAGTACCTTTCTTTAAATTCCAAAATGCAAAGGTGAAACTCCTGTGTAAATTCTGATCATTATGTCTTCAATGGAGACCATTTTAAAGGAAAAAATCTAGGTCATATAATTACAACACAATCTTCAACAGCCTTCTCTGTTTTCTGAGGTCCTGGTATTCTGTCTCTGATGCTGAAATCCTTGTACCTTCCAAGAAACTTTTGTAGGGTTTTGTCTAAACCTGCAATATGTTACACTTGTAGATGCAGCTTCTGCTAAAAATCAGATGAAAATAGCTGTGTAAGCTGTCATAAAGTTTGCGTTGATCTTGAAACTGGCACTGTTTGGCAGAATTTTTATTCAGCACTACCTGGATGTTGCACAGTCTAATATTGTGACTGTAGGATTAAAGTGCAACTTGCTAAGAAGTGCAAAAGGCTTGATAATATAAGAATCAGAAGAGTGAGTTGTTTCCTCTCAAGTATGAGAGACTTGAAAAAAAGCTACATTGGCACGGATCTCTCCAGAGCAGAGGCCAATACCTCAGCCCTTAGTCATGGGAGCAATGACTTCAGTGAATGTCTAGCATTAGAGAACTACAGATGTAAGCAGTGACTGCTGGGTCAAGTCAGCTGTGTCCATCTTATCAGCAGTTTCCATTGAACAGAACTAAAATTTAAACCATGATGATTTGGCAGGGGAATGGGGAGACATGGGGGAAAAGGGACAGCATACAAGCCTGATGGAATTTTGCAATACTTTTCCACGAGCCAAGCATTGCTGTATTTTGCAGTTAAACACTGTTTTGGGTTAAAGGATACTTCTGACGAAAATGGGAGCATAAAAATAAGTTTATTAAATCTGCATAGAGAGTATTAAAATCAGAAGTAATTGGTATGCCACAGAGCAATTTGGAAAAGTTGTCTTAACTCTGACTTTACTGTTAGCTTACAATGGTAGCTTTAGATAGCCTTTCCTGAATGTTGGGATTGGAATTAAATAATTAGAAGCAACTGTCTTTTTTTGCTAGATGAAATCAACTGGCCTGAAAAGGACGAAGCACCACCTCCAGATGCTCAGGATCTCATTACCCTGCTGCTCAGGCAGAATCCCTTGGAAAGACTGGGAACAGGTTAGGAGAACTACTAAAAGTTTTGTTAGTGTCCTAGAAATATATTCACCACTGGAGCTTTTGTTCATTTTGGGGGGGGGGCGGGGGGGGCCGGGTGGGGATGGTAGGTCTGGGGAACCTGTGTCGGGGCAAGTAGCATGACATGCTGTTATAGCAGGGGTTAATTTACAGATTCAAACCAGTAATAAGACCTTAAACAGATTATGAATGTCCTTTTGTGGTGTTTACATGTAGTCATTCTCATTTATTCTTCTCGTATTTGAATTAGTAAAACAGAAACCTCTCAAACATCCAGTTAGGCATAGGATGGGATTACTTCATAAATGCAGTATTAACTAACTAAACACAAAAATAGAGAAGGGGAAGACGTATACAACTGATGCCCACTTTTTCAGAGGTATCTTTACCTGGCAAATTGGTTCCTCCAGGTGTTAATCAGAAATGACTGTCTGAAAGGTCCTATCATTCTAATTCAGCACTATTATTGCATGAAAAAGAATGGAATCAGAAACATAAATGTTAAGGAAACAACTGGGTATTAGTGAGAATACAAACTGCCAGCTTACTCTGCTGTGATTATTCAGTGCCACGCTCTGAAGTGGCAACTTCCACCAAGTGGAAGGTTGAATCAACATAACTACTTAGAAAATTGCTGGCAAAACCGAGTCCAGCAATTAGAGTGTGATGCATATTTTTAAAGCTTAAAAAAAAAAAAAACGGAGCTTAGAGAATCGGTTTTTAGGTATCCTTACCACAGCCATTCAGGGGGAACATGAGTATTGCCTAGACCCCAAGTACTGTTGACATGGTCTTAAACTACAGGCCTTTTTGGAAGTGGTGTAGTGACAGAAATGACTGAACTACCTGTCTCTTGCTCCCTGAGTACATGGAATCTATATGAACAGCCCTTGGCCTTCGCAGTAGCTGATGGTCTGGAGTAAGTGACATACTGTAAAGTTTGTTCTTCTCTCTTGCCCCAGTGCTGAACAAAGTCAGAATGAAGGAGTTATGATGTCCAAGCTGGTTTCTCCACTTGCTTCATCTACTGCAGAAGGCACCATTGTCGAAGGCAAAATGAAAAGCCAGGGCTAGTTCTGTTCCCTTGTTTTAAATATATATGTTTTTATATATTTTACATACATATATTTAAACATATAACACAAAATACCTTTCTGGCATTTTCATTGTTTCATTGCCAGGATGCTCTTATCTGGTCAATGTAGTGTTAATGCAGGACTGTCAACCTGTGAGAGGCTGGATCACAAATAAATTGGAAATTCTGCCTCTGTTTTTCTGCAGCTGGATGAGAAAGTGAATTGGCTAGAATGAGGCTGGCTTAAGTACTGTAATGGTCAGTGCAGCTACGTGGAGCATCTGTTTAGTTTGTTTAGGGACTGATTTCTTTTTGACAGTTTGTGGTCTCTCAAGAGTTGGCAGTCTGAAGAAGAGAGTCCTGCAGTCATTCTTTGAAGCACAAAGGAGTGTTTAGGAACCACAACAAAGTTTTTTTTTTTAAGAGTCAGTAGCAACTCACAGAAATGGAGGCTGCAACATGACGGGTCCCATGGGGGCACTGGAAAATAACATGGTTTATCCCAGACTCCACCATGCATTTCAAATGACAGCCCTATCTGTTTAATAAGCATTAGCTAGCTGCATAACACTCCATTGAAATGGTAATTGTGTATTTGCTCAGGAGACCTGAGTGGCAGAGTCAAATTAAAAGAAGAGAGACAGATACTGTACTCTTTTGAAGAAGGAAAATGACCAAGAAAAAAAAAACAAGGCAACACAATCTCTTTGGGTCTGAAGTGTCTGATATCTAGTCAAGAATTACACCATTTGCTTTAACATCCCATTAGTGTGTTCAGAAAAATTATCACTCCTTGACAAGTTACTTATGATTGACAAGTTACTTATGATTAGATATGATTTTGATTTCCTTTGGGAAGATTTGGCTTTTATGATTTTTTTCCCTGCCGCAGTCCGAAAATCAAAACCCAACCTAGAAATCTTAGCACTGACTTAGAGGTCAGTGTTGGAGAATTCATGCTTTTTCTGTGGCTCTGTCCTGACTTAACATTGACCTACCAAAGTTTATGCTATATATCAAGTTGGAGTAACTCTTGTGCTGTAGCATATATGTTCAGTTTTCAGAATTAAATCTAGGTTTATTAAAACATCTCCACCCATTTCCCCAGGTATTTTCAGTGTGTTAAAGTGTTATCGTTTATTGTGATTTCAGTATTTTGTGTTTTTATACTTGTTGACTGTTAATTTGAAACTAATGTAGTTGTTTAACACATTATAAAAAGTAGGCAGAAATCTATAATGAGGTGAATTATACATTACTTCCTATAGAATTGTGTATTACTGTCTTAAAAGAAAAGGAGTTCCTAATCAGCAGTGGTGTTTACACTGAGCAACAATTAAGAATCATTCTTTATTACTTAATAACCTGTAATTACTTTATAACTCATGTAATGCACATGCTTACATTTTTATTTCAGACTAATGTGTGGCCAAATGCATAGTCTGGCCAGAAAAATAGAAATGTTAAAAGGGGGAAGAATAAGAAAAAGCAATGCCAGCCCTGATGAAAAATGGCACCAAGAAGGTGCTCTGACAGGTTTAGGTGATGCTAGTGAGAAAGGGTAGTAGAAGTGCGTACCTGCAGTGATGGCTGTGCCTTTCCATGCTAATTTGGATTTTTTTGACCAGGGATTTAGTTGAGTTAATGTCAGTGGATTTGTTGTCATTTGCTCAGTGTTTTTCTCTGGCTCCCCCAGGTGGTGCATATGAAGTAAAGCAGCATCAGTTCTTCAGGAGCCTTGACTGGAATAGTCTCCTGAGGCAGAAAGCGGAATTTATTCCACAGTTGGAGTCTGAAGATGACACGAGTTATTTTGATAGTAGGTATTATATTGCATTAAAAAAATCAGTAAACACCTTGTTGAAATAGTCACTGTGTCTTTGATTATGTATTTGCTTAATGCTTTGAAAATCTCCTTTGCCAGAACTCTGGCTGCTGTGCAATTTAAATGGTGGTATGACATTTCAGAAGAACTAATAATATAATTGTGCTTTCAGTTAATAATAAAGCTTATTACCCTTTTCTACTTGCCAATTCAAATAATTTATTACACTTGTCTGTAGCTCGTTCTGAAAAATACCACCATATGGAAACTGAGGAAGAAGATGATACAAATGATGAAGATTTTAATTTGGAGATAAGACAGTTTTCCTCATGTTCACACAGATTTTCTAAAGTAAGTAAAAATTGCTATAATGTCAATACATAGTTAATGCATAAATGTTTTGCTGCTTTTCTAAAGTTTAGAAATGAAAGAGGTGTACAGGGTGTACATGTACAATGTTTCTTACAACATTAACTGAAATTTGAGTGAGAATGAATCAAGTACCATGAGTACCAAAAACATGAAAATATTGTACAAGAAAATTATTTCTTGAATCCTTAAGTAGTAGAAAATGAAATAAATAGTTTGATATTTTCTGTAGAAAATGCATGTGGGTTTTCTTTATGGATATTTTTAATGTTGTTCCAGTTGTATTTTACAGATGATGGCATAACAAAGATTACAGTGCTAGCCTATAGTAGTGGTGAGCTTAAGTGACAACAAACTGTAAAGAAGAAGCAAAATAGTGGTCAGCATGTGATTTGATCAAAAAAAAAAAAGTGGATTTGAGTGAGTGATTTGAATGTTGTGAATTGAAGACAAAGCTGAGAGTCTGGAGGGGAAGAGATGAGAGCTAATTATTTCTGGGCAAGGAATGCAGAATGGACATCCTTAGGAAATATCCTTAGAAAAATTGGCAGGCAGTAATGGATTAAGAAGCAGAATGCCTAATGAGCTTGCTTTTAATAGTAGGTGGCAGTGACTTTCAAAAGCTTTCTATTAATGAGCAGTTTGTTTAACATGTTTTAGGAACTATTAAAAGGTATTTTGAAAATGTATGTTTGTTTGTATCTTGTTTGTTATGGCTTTAATTAAGTATTATATTTTGTAGTGGCTTTGCAGTACCACATACGTATTGTATCTGTGATAGCATGGAGGAGCAGAGACAGGAGTTGTAGATATAGTTATTTTCTATGTAAACTATTTTCACTTGGTGGCATGTTTCAAATTCAGATATTAGTAAATGATTCAGTCTTTTTGAAGATACCTTGGACAAGATAACTTGGCTCTTTGGAGGTAACTTCAACAAGAGGCAGTGGGAGCCAACTGAAACACAAGAGGTTCAGACTGAACCTAAGGAAGCATGTTTTTTACTGGGTGTGTCACAGAGCACTGGCATAGGTTGCCCAGAGAGGTTGTGGAGTCTTCCTCCTTGGAGATTTTCAAAAACTCTCTGGGCAACCTGCTGCAGGTGTCCTAGCTTGAGCAGGGGTGTTGGACCAGGTGGCCTCCAGAAATCCTTTCCAACCATTATTTGATTCTGGGATTTTGTGAGCTTCTACTCTCTTGAAACCTCTGTTCCACAATAATGGTTTAGTAAGTTAATGTCATCGTGTCACTGTGTCCGTAGCTGCAACTGCCAAGCTGTAGAATATACTGACAATTTCTATATGCTGTTTGTCAGCTAAGCAAACAGACTTCTGAAATGTTATGAATTTATTTTTTCTAAATCCTTTAGCCAAGTAATTTATTCTTTACTTCTGAGTCTTAAATTCTTAAGAATTTATTCTTTAATTCTGAGATTCATTTGTCTGCTTTCCACATCTGACTGGTAGATATTTAGTCAGTTTCCCAGGGGTAGTTTTTTTTTCTTTTGTGATTTTATGGTTATGAGTAAATTCAGCATTTGCACTGATCCTGTGACCTGGAGACCCCAAGGCGATGGATTTTGTTTGTAGTCTTGTGGTTCACACAATGAAATGCAGAGAAATATGATGAATTTGTAATGGGAAGAGATACTATTCATAACCCTGTATATGGAGCCAAGAAAGCAAAACATTTTAAGAACAAAGTATAAAAATATAAACAGGCTCAAGAATTTTGAAGTTTACACTGTGAAATACTGTATAAGCATTTAGAAAATGCAGAGTACCACTTGAAATAAACGTGCTTTCCTGAATATCTTTTTATATCAAATGTCAGTGATGAGGGCTCTTTTATATGTTTGTGTGTGGTTTGTTTGTTTCTTTCTTCTGTAACAGGTTTTTAGTAGCATAGACCGAGTCACTCAAACACAAGGTGAAGAAAAGGAAGATGCAGGAGACAAAACAAAGAGTGTAACATTGCCTTCAGTGGAATCTTTAAGCTGGAGTTCAGAATATTCTGAAATGTAAGTAGAAGGAAGTGGTCCACATCCTGCTAGTCAGCTAGCAAGCCACCTCATCTTAGTTAGCTGCATGAGAGTTTGCTTATTTTTATTGCAGACAACAAATATCTACATCCACCTCCTCGGACACTGAGAGTAGCAGGCAGCGACATAGTTCTGGTTTACTGCCAAAGCTGGCCGTATCAGCTGAAGGAGAACATGATGATTCTACTTGCTTATTGGGGCCCCGGGAAGAACAGGAAAAGCCTCCATTAGTGAGCGAAGAAACTGTGCAAGATGAACCTGAAGTAACTACTCCAGCAAGTACCATCAGCAGCTCCACGCTATCAGGTAATTCAGGGGGGGTCTCTTGACTGATGACATTAGAAACAGTTGTGAGTCTTCTTTGTTTAGCACTTATATTCATGGATTTAGAAATCCTGCGTTTCAGTACTGCATAAAAGAAAATATCTCAAGAAGGCTCTGGTTTGGAGAAAGAGTCATAGGTCCCTTAAGCACTTAAAGCACTCTTTTTATACCTTCCCATGCCTAGGTTGGTGATTTTTTGATTGATCATCCTGGAGTCTTTCCAGATAATCTGTATAGCTATTTTCTAACACTGTGCTGTACTGTTACATGTTTTTAATTAAGACTTTTCAGTGATGTATATTTGTTTCAGAATTGGCAGGGTTGCCTTTGGTTTGTAGAAATTGGTTTGTAGGGTTGTCTTTGGTTTGTTGTTGTCTTATTTGAAATCTAGGAAGAAGCATAATAAACTATTCCTTAATTAATATATCTCCTTTATGCATCCTTTTCCCAACACAAACATTTGAATGGGTTGCAGAAGGATCCAGCGCCCTACTATCTTGCTTGTTTTGTACTTTCAGAGGAGAGTTCCATGTATCTGTGGGAAAAACTGATACTTAACACAGATCTAGGCTTGTATCAGTCTCACATTTGACCCCGTGTAGGTTCCAGTTACCTCCTCTCCACATTTACATTTTTGTACCTCAATGAGTTATCTTAAGATAACCCTTATATTATGTATCCTTTCTATTCCTATACCCATGATTTCCCTTGTCTGTATTTTCTTCCCTTCTACCCCCCATTTCTGGGAAAGCAAGCCCATCCAGCTGTGTAACCATTTCCATCTTCTTCTCTTGTCCAAAATCTTGCATGTGATTTCTAAGCTGGGCTCACTCCCCTCCTCAATGTTACGTTGATGGAGTTAGCACAGCAGTCACAAATGTTAACTCAAATTGCTTCTTGCTCTTTCATAACTTATTGATTACACTTAAGAATAAGTTCATTTTTTTCTGTGGTGGTGCATTAGTAACAGGATATTCTGTGATCTTGAAGAAAAACTAGGTATTAGTTTTGTTCAAAGGTCAGAGACCTACTCTTCTTGCTTGTTTCATAAGGTCACACAACTTTACTATGGCATCTTTGAAGAAATCTTTCACAGGTTATTCACTTGGCATAGGGTCCTCATGTGTTTTTTGTTTATTTATTTGTTTGTTTTTAATTGCTTGAAATTCTGTTGTCCTTAATTGAGCATTGTGGAAAATCATTATCTATGATAGTAGCATTGTGGTTGTATACTGAGTTTTGTGGTGCTAGGTATCTGCCTCCTTGTCGAAGTGATAGAAAAACACTCAATAAAAGCCGTAGATAGTAATTAAAAATATAATTAGTGTTTTTAATGATTTTGAAGTTGTTAAGCTGGCAACTTATGTAGGATTGGAACCTCTCATTTACGTTAGGTGAAGTTCATATGAAAAATAATTGTATTAATCATAAGCTTAATTATTAAATTCTTCAAGGTGAGCATTGCATAATGAGCTACCAAACTTGCTTCTGCTTTTGTCTACATTTTGCTTTAGTCAGTGACTACACAACATTGTAGTCACTGTTGCATCAGTTCATTCTGTTAACCTTTATGAGTATCTGAAAGAATTACTCAGGTTTCTGAAGTGTTGTTCTATGGACAGATAGACAGAAGGAAAAATTACCATCTCACAACAGTACAGTTTCTCCTCCCTGACCCACAATTTTTCCTCAATATGTTTATTCCTCCTTCTTTGTACAGTTGGTAGTTTTTCAGAACACTTAGATCAGATAAATGGAAGAAGTGAGAGTGTGGACAGCACAGATAACTCCTCAAAACAACCCAGTGAAGTTGCATCTCATGTGGCTCGTCAGCGATTAGAAAGTACAGAGAAAAAGAAGATCTCTGGAAAAGTCACCAAGTCCCTTTCTGCAAGTGCTTTGTCCCTCATGATTCCAGGAGGTAAGGATAAATCTGTTGATTTGAAATGTAGTGATTTTTTTCATACTGTATGCTTTATAATGTAAATGTAAGATTTTGGAGAATCCAGAATGAATTCCATGTCAAGCTTTGTTTTTCCTTTTCTCCTGATAATAATGGTATAATCTAGTCAAACAGTTACAGTGGTCAGATCACACCCGAGAGACCTTCTCTGACAAGCAGACTGTAGCTTAGGGGTAGCTACTTTGGTTTTGACCACGTGTGTGTGCAGCAGGGTGCAGACTTCAGTCCTG
Source organism: Stictonetta naevosa (assembly GCA_011074415.1). NCBI lineage: Eukaryota > Metazoa > Chordata > Aves > Anseriformes > Anatidae > Stictonetta > Stictonetta naevosa. The sequence continues at coordinate 19,873,375 of CM021729.1, forward strand.
GTCCATCCTGCGGTATGGTTGTAGCTTAAATTCTGAGCAGCTTGCTATGTACAGCTCCATTAATAACTGCTTTGCAGTTACAGCAGCATGTTTGGCGTGGCTAGTTTTCTGCCATCTCCTGTAAGGAAAAGTGATAAACCAGAGAACAAAGTGTCTCTGAAGCCAAAATAGCCAATAAGCTGCTTTTTCTGTTACATAGGCTTGCATGGAGTGATCAACATGTGAAGCCAGAAATCCTGCTATACATAAGTGGAAGTGTAGTAGCAGTAGTATTAAGTGTTTCCAGATGAAGCACTGAGACTTCATATTGTAGTGGTTCAGAATCAAAGTCCAAATTTCTCAAGCTAAGTGATTTTTTTCAAAAGTGGGATTACGCGTTAACTTCATACACTCGCCATATGCTGCCTTTAGACCTTAGGTGTAATATTTTAGTATCTGCTGATGTGATAACGCAACCCCACTCTACTTCACGTGTTCAAAGGTGGCTTTGGCAGTAACCTATGGTTGCTTTGAGTCCACAGCCTGGCGGAGAATTTTATGCAGGGTTGTAGGCTTTGGTTCTGACCGGCAGAGGTGGAGAGAGCTGACATTGTACCTACCCTTCACCTGCCTCCGAGTTGTAAAGCACATGTGCCTTATGCTCTCTGTAATACCTTGGTGAGCAGATGCAGTGCTTTGTCCATGCATCTTAGAGAACTTTAAGAGGTGAAAGGACTGTCTGAGCACTATTAGTGAAGGAATTTATGATTCACCTCATGATGTTTTCTACCCTTCTTCACTATACAATTTAAAAAACAGCATAGGCTTCCTGTGTAATATATGTGATGAGCACCAACTAACCATGAGAATTTTCAATGAGATAAGTCAAGAGAAAGGTTTAAAGTCACAATTAAAGAGGAATATTTTGCCTCTGCTTTAGAGTGTACAACCCATTGCCTATGAAAATAATGATCAGCATTTCTGTGATGCTGTCTGAATGTGAATGATCATTCTCACAGAATGCATGTGAGAGATGAAGATGTCTTTATTTTTACAATGGGAAAGATAGTGACCATGTGTTTAGCCTGTGTAGGGTATTTTCAGTTCTGAAAGCATTGTGGCCAAGAAGCAGTCTGGGCTTGTTCTGTGTATAGACTGTTTCTTTCAAATACTCTCTCTGTCTCATAAGTCACAGCTGTTTTTCTGGTATATCCCTATAGCACTTAGTACCATTTTTATTTTTTTCTGCTTGCAGAAGGTCTATAGGGCATGCTAATTATTCAGATTAGCTATCACAAGAGCATGGTACACATGCAGGCAATCTACACAGACAAGCAACACTCAGTTATTTATCAGTTTGTGTTCTATTGGTTCTTTTCACAGCTGTCAAGAATTGCTATGTTCAGAGATAGTATAGTCTGAATTACTGTGTTTATTAAACTGGAGGCTTCTTTCAATTTGATCTCAGCATTCTATGAAATCAGAACTTAGCTTTGGCTACACGTAGGAATGTTCTTGTCACGTTTATATCAAGCAAAATCTCATATATTACTTAATACCTCCCAAAAAACCCACCTTATTCACATTCATCAATAAAATAAACTACAACAACAGATGGCCAGTGTCACTGATCATGTGGCTGAGAGTCACAGGATGTGTCCCACACTAAAGAAAGAAATAGATGAGGGGATCTGGGAATGTTTCAGAACCAGAGGGTGGTGACAGTTACAGCCCACTCTGGGTTTGGCTGGTAGTGGGAATTCAGCATTAACCCAGTGACAGCTATCTGTAGGAGCCTTTGGTGACTCAGATTCAGGGAGTCAGTATACTCAGTAGTGTCTTTGTTGACAAAGTCTATCTGCCCTCACATGACATTGCTTGGCACAGCAGCCAAACCTGGAATGTTTCTGGGCTGCATTCCTTTCAAGAGCTGTCATCTTGTTATAGTCACCAGAGTATTTTTTTTATGCTGCAGCAATTGTGTTTACATTTGCGCAAGTGTGAACGCAGTGTGCTTTCAGAACAATAAAAACAAAATGAAGCCGTAATTGATACTGTTATAAGAAAGTCTTGTGGTCTTAACTATCAGAATGTAGGAATGGTTATTTGGTACAAGCAAAGTGAGTTACTGTCCATGTACCAACTAGATACTGTGGTTTAATTACAGTAGTGTGTTTAGATACGTAACTGAATCCAGAATACAAACACTTTACTTAAAACTGTTGGTTGATCTGACGGGTGGTTTTGGGTGTACTCACAATAGCATCTGCTCCCAAAGTGATGTTCTTTTCATGTGTATTTGTAAGGAAGAGGAATGAGGACTGTTCTTTCAGAGTTAGCAATGAGTGTTTCATATCTAAAAGGAAAAAAACAGCCTACATCTAGCAAGTTAATGTTAGCATTAAGAAATGAGGGTTATGCTGTGGGGGAATTTATTTCTCAAATTGGGTTTGTTGGTCAAGCTTCAAATTCACTAAGCTTCATGCACAGTGAGGAGAGAGTCTTCATGCAAACACAATGAAATAATTTGTCACAAATGTGTCATTAAACAGATTCCCAGTTTTGTGTATGTGTTTGTGTTCTCGGAATGTATTCGGATAGGCACTTTTTTTTTCTTCCAGATGTATTTGGTGTTTCTCCTCTGGGAAGTCCTATGTCACCTCATTCACTATCATCTGATCCTTCATCCTCCCGTGACTCCTCTCCCAGTCGTGATTCTTCAGTTGCTGCTTCAAGTCCTCATCAGCCAATAGTAATTCACAGTTCAGGAAAAAAGTACGGCTTCACCATCCGAGCAATCAGGGTTTACGTGGGTGACAGTGATATCTATACTGTGCACCATATCGTTTGGGTAAGCTAAATCTTTTTCTTACGTATAGCCAGAGAAAACTTAGTGGTATATTTACTTTTGATCTTTTGTGTACCTTGTATCTTCTTTTTGACAGCTACTGTGTAAACTGTAATATTGTGCTGAATAATTATCTTGGAATGAAATTTGTGCCTGTGCACAAGGCCAGTGCTGGTTGTAGGGACGATTAAAGCCATGTAATACACATCTTTAACAGGAGTAGTACCTACCTATGGTCACAGAACCATAGAATGGTTTGGATTGGAAGGGACCTGAAAGATCACGCCATTCCAACCCCCTGCCATGGGCGGGGACACCTCCCACCAGCCTGGCCTTGCACATCACCTCCGGGGGACATCCACAGCTTATTTGGGAGTGTGTTCCAGTGCCTCACCACCCTCTGAGTAAAGAATTTCCCCTAACATCTAATCTAAATCTCCCCTCTTTTAGTTTAAAGCCATTTCCCCATGTCCTATCCCTACACTCCCTGACAAAGAGTCCCTCCCCAGCTTTCCTGCAGGCCCCCTTTAGGTACTGGAAGGCTGCTCTAAGGTCTCCCTGGAGCCTTCTCTTCTCCAGGCTGAGCAACCCCAAATCCCTCAGCCTGTCCTCATAAGAGAGGTGCTTCAGCCCTCATCTTTGTGGCTCCCTTCTGGACCTGCAACAACAGGTCTGTGTCCTGGACCTGGGGCCCAAGTCTGATGCTGACATCAGTCGATTTCATTTTTAGCAAATTTGGCACTTGTAAACAGGGTACTGTGGCTTAGAAAATGAAATGGTTGGTGCAGCACCTCTTTGACTGGGGGCAGTCTGCAAATCTAAGAAACTGTAAACAGAAAATTTTGAAATACACATGAACTTTATTAAACTGCTTCAATTAAGGGATTCACTAAAGTCGGGTTACTTCCATATTTGACTGGTCATTTAAAGTACTGATTTTGTGTAGAAATTTGCAAATCAATTTGAAATATGAAAAACTTTGAGGACCTACCATTCAGGAAAAAACCTGACTATCAGGAATAAATAATGTATCTTTCATCCTCTGCTTGCTACTCATTTGAATAAAGAGAGAGAGGCTAAAGAATAAGACAGCAGTTCTTGCATTTGCACTGGTTATCAACTTCCTCAATTGTAAACTAAATCTCTATATTTCTGCAATTATATATATTTATTTTACACTTGAGGTTGATAACCAATCATGTATTTTATATGTTGTATATATTATACATAGGTATATATGTATGTGTGTATATAAATGTTAAACATTCCAACTACCTTAAAATAATTTTGAAAAATTCAATGCAAATATATTATAAGCTTTGAAGTTTTGGATGATAGTTTGTTTTAAATATTGTAGGTTTTGAAATAGCCATGCCACTGATGAAATAACGTATCATTCGTGTTTATTCATGTTTCAATCATGTTGTTTACCTCTCAGACATATTAATTCATCAAGAACATTGAATGTTGAGAATGGCTATATATTTATATAGCTCTGTAGGCCTCAGTAGTGGCTACATGACTTAAAATTCTTGAAGAGCTCATATAAAAATATAATAACTTATTTAAGCCACTTTCAACATCATTAGCAATTATGGTTGTTTTGGTCCTTCATCACCTTTGTGCCTCGTTGTTCCCTCCAATGGGCAGCCTGGTGAATTTGGTCCAAATACAAACAGTCCTCAGCTGTGTGGTGGAGTTAAAAATGTGCATTATGATTAGGGTCCTGTATGTGATCACTGCCTTAATTACATAAGTATTTCTCAGTGTCAGATATTAAGTCTTCAATTCCAATTTAAAACTCTGGCATGGGAACTGAATCACCCCTTCTTTATATCATGCCCTGCTAAGCAGATTTTAGTTAATATCAGCAGTGACACAGTGTTTCCGTGAGCTTTGAAACAATTCCACATCCCATATGAGTACAAAAATCAAGTAAGCAGTTGATGATGAAATGACGACTTGTCAGATTTTCTTTTTTCTTCATTCAAAGGATTTAATATCTGTAATATCTGTATTTCTTTGTTGTGTTTAAAAGACAACCACTTTTATAGAAAGAATTGATTAAATAAAGCTACTCTTGAAACTATGGAGAGTAGTTAACAAGCATCCATTTCCTCCATCTGTGATTTCTAGAATGTGGAAGAAGGAGGTGCAGCACACCAGGCTGGTTTAAAAGCTGGGGACCTGATTACTCATATCAATGGAGAACCAGTGCATGGTCTTGTTCATACAGAAGTCATTGAGTTGTTGTTAAAGGTAACTCGTGGTTAACTGGGACACAAAAGCACTTTGCAGTTCCTCACCAAGGATTGTGGGGTTACATTCTCTTCTTTCAGAGATTAGCCATCAGGTTTTATGATTGTTCGAGTACAAACTCTAAGATGTTATTGCAGTGATCTGGAGAAAAGTCAGTGACTGTATGTATCCTAGTATTACTTCAGTTTCACTGCAAGGAACTGACACTACTACTGGTATATCTAAAGTATATTTGTGTACTGACACAAAAATGTGTGTCTCTCAAAAAATTTGACATGTACAGGAAAGCACTTCCATGAATCCAACCATCTTCATCAGGTAACTCAAGCTATTGACGATAAGGCTACTTCTCATTTTCACCTTTTCAAAGTGAAAACAATGAGGAAAAGTGAAAACGAAGAATGCGAAATGTTTTCTTTCCTACTGTACAGGAACTTGCCTTTCATAATCTTTAAATAAGATGTTTCTATAGAAACTTGTTTCTTGAAAACAGCAGCCTTGGTCAGTCTTTGCTTCCTTTTATCTAGCTACAATTATTAGAATTTCTTACTGTCATGAAGCTGATTCTTGGAATGAAGTAGTTTAGAAATTTTGACAGCAGTTTGAGAACTTTCCAGTCATCGTTTATCTGACATAAATTAGCCTGGCAACTTCTGCATGAAGTTCCCTACACTGCCGCACTTACTCTGTTGCTGTTTTATTACATTTGTGTTTGTACTGTAACTTCAATTTAAAGCTAAAAGGTCTTTTATTACTCTGCCTAAAGATTGTCTGTATTTTGTCAGAGTGGCAACAAAGTGTCAATTATGACAACCCCATTTGAAAACACTTCCATCAAGACAGGACCTGCCAGGAGAAACAGCTACAGAAGCAGAATGGTCAGGCGCAGTAAGAAAACCAAGAAAAAAGATTGTTTAGAGAGGTGAGTATGCTTTTTGGTTCATGATGAATGTGTATTCTTGTGTGTGTGTGGACATAACAATTAACTTTAAAATGAAGTTAATCCAATTACCTCTCATACTTTCTGCCCTACTTTTTTACCTTCTTCTATGAGATCCTGTGGGTGTAACGCATTCTTTCATTGCAATTTTACCTCTGGTATATCCATTAAAATGCCACTTAAAAATTTTCCAGGGTTTACAAACTGTTATAGGGAAGAAAATGAGTAACTGAGGTTGTGTCTTCATTTGGATTCAGTATAGCTTTTTCTACCTCATTAAACTTTCTAGTACTAAGTTTATGTGTATTTTTTGCTTGATGTGAATGTTTACGCATATTCCACAAACACATTGCTTGTACTGTACAGATACTGTTTTTTGGTGGGCTTTTAAATTAAGAAAATTAAGATTTATACTCATAAGAAGTTAATTGTTTCTCTGAAATTCAGTGAATACATTTTAGTACAAATAGATTTAGTTAAAATAGCTATTCCACTTATTAGCAATCAGGATATTTTCTGAGCATCATGCTCTGCAGACAGGTTTGGTTTCATGCAAACATAGATTTTATACTTCCTTTCATGGGGGGTACTGGGAGATTGAAGCAATGTCAGCCACAAGAGCTTTGCCTGTGGTAATGGTATATTTTCTGCATATTGCGTTTTGATTAATGTTGTGCTCTTCTCACACTAGGAGAAGATCTCTATTTAAAAAGTTGGCCAAGCAACCCTCACCTCTTCTTCACACCAGCAGAAGTTTCTCCTGCTTGAACCGATCACTTTCATCAGGGGAGAGCTTGCCTGGGTCTCCAACCCACAGCTTGTCTCCAAGGTCACCTACCCCAAGTTACCGCTCCACTCCTGATTTTCCGTCTGGTGAGTGTAAAAGAATGGAGAGCAGAGGAAAATTACTTGAAATTGAAGTATGTTCTGCTTCTTGTGAGCCCCCCAGTGTTACCATGCTCTGCTGAGAGCAGTCAGCTCAGACAGACATAATTATTGAACAGCATTAGGTTTCCGTCTGGAAAGGGAAAAAAAGATTCATGATGCAAAATCCAAAGGGGTTCTCAAGATGCAAAAATGGAATTGTCTGCTAGGTTTGTAGTTTTGTAGTTTTTGATAGAAAATCTAAGTCTACGTAGCAACAAGTTGAGTAATAAACAATCCAGCTTTAGAGTACAAAGTAGAGTCTTGCCTAGGAGAGGCAGATGCAAGAATTAAACCGAGGAAAATGTTGCCACATGATATAACTAGCATGTGCTCTCACAAATGTGGATTTATTATTGAAAAGATAAACCAGCTGCTGAAATAGAGATGTTTCTGACTTTTAAATGGGCCTCATCTACTGCATTTTCCTATTGCACTTTTGTTGTGATTTTAGCATCTTCTAATAAAGTGAATGCTGTTCTACAATCCCATGCAGAAGGTAAATTATTTGGAAATCTTGATCATTGCTTTGAAGTGCCAGAAAACATTAGGTATTCTTTTTAAATAGAAGGAGGCAAGAACTCAAGCAGGATGAAGGAACAGAGGGTGGAAGGGAGAAATAGCAACATTCTGGAATGGTGAGGGTTTTAAAGCCCAGTCACCCAAAACGTTCCAAATCTTGGAATGCTATAGAACAGACAGCACACATCCTTTCTGGATAAGTGCAAGCACAGCCTCTCACTCTTCTCCTAGGCAAGATTCAGTTATTCTTGCTAATCTCATGCTTGGTTTGTTTCTTCTTTTTGTAGGTACTAATTCTTCCCAGAGTAGTTCCCCTAGTTCAAGTGCTCCCAATTCTCCAGCTGGCTCAGGACACATAAGACCCAGCACTCTTCATGGCTTGGGTCCAAAGCTTGGTGGGCAAAGATACAGATCTGGAAGACGCAAATCAGCTGGCAGCATCCCTCTCTCTCCTCTGGCACGGACACCTTCTCCAACACCCCAGCCCACATCCCCTCAGCGATCTCCATCACCATTGCTAGGACATTCACTCGGAAATACAAAAATAGCTCAGTCTTTTCCTAGCAAAATGCACTCCCCTCCAACTATTGTAAGGCATATTGTTAGGCCAAAGAGTGCAGAGCCACCACGATCTCCACTCTTAAAGAGAGTCCAATCTGAAGAGAAACTTGCACCCTCTTATGCCAGTGATAAGAAACACTTATGTTCACGAAAACACAGTCTGGAAGTGACCCAGGAAGAAGTGAATAGAGAATTGTCACAGAGGGAAGTAACTCTTCAGAGTTTGGAGGAGAATGTATCTGATGTGCCATCACTCACACGAGTCAGGCCTGCGGAACAGGGCTGCTTGAAACGTCCCATTTCTCGTAAATTAGGTAGGCAAGAATCCATAGATGAGCTAGACAGAGAGAAGCTGAAGGTCAAGATAGTTATGAAAAAGCAAGATTTTGCTGAAAAAGCAAATGCTGCTCTACATGAACATAGCAGCGAACCAGAAAATCCCAGTACCTTAAGATTGGAAGAAAGAGACAAAAAAGCATTCCAGAAGGTATTAGAAAGATCAAATCAGTTTGAAACAAAAATCATTGCTTTGGAGACCCAGTCAGCTGGTGGCATACTCAAAGACACCCTTCAAAAGAATGCAAACTTGAGATCAAATGAGTGCATTGCTTTAGAAGCGCAGACGTTGTGTCATGGGCCTCCACTTAGTGAATTCAGTCACCTTTCCTGTGACTTCAAAAGAACTTCCCCTCCATGTACACTGCAGGATGTACCATCACAGTCCTCTGACAGGATGTTTAATGGAAAGGGAGAAAACACGGATAAAAATGTACCAACAAAAGAATTTGTCAAATATGAAAGATTAGATGGCAAACTTGCAAATATTGATTATCTTAGAAAGAAACTGTCCTTTGAAGAAAAAGATGAGAGTGTCTGTCCAGTGCTAAAACCCAAACTGACAACAAATGTTCACGAATGCCTTCAACTTAACACAGCCAGACCTATAAGCATGCAGCAGGATTCCACTACAGTTGCTGAGGGCAGAGCATTCATCAGCAGTGCACATGCTGCTCAGATTAATTCCGTTTCTTTTGTTCCCCTCAAAACCTTGAATGGCCGAGCAGAAACAGGTGTGGAAAAATCAGCCGTGATTTCCACTGAGTCACCTGTCAGAAAAAGTCCATCAGAATATAAACTTGATGGGAGGTCTGTTTCCTGCCTGAAACCAATAGAAGGCACACTAGACATTGCCTTACTTTCCGGACCACAGGCTTCGAAGACTGAGTTGCCTGTGTGTGTACTGCCAGAAGGACAGAGCACCAGCAGTGAGGTGGGATCTCCTAAACCTGCAGCACCACAAGAGGGTGGTAGAAAGGCAGAACTGGCCTGTCAGAAAGAGCAGTTGTTAAGCTATTCAAAATCTATCAAAATTAACATGTCAGAACCTCAGGTTCTGCAAATAAGCAAGAGTTCTCCAAATCCACCGATCATGCCTGTGGCTGCAGAAGTAGTGACAGAGAAAAAGGTTTCTAGTCCAGCTGCTAAAGTCAGTGTTTCTGTTATTGAAGCTGTTCAAAAGAAAGACACCTCCCCTTCAAAACAGAAGGACAGTTCAGTGGAGGCAAAGTCCAGCACCATTCAGAGTCAGAGCATTAAAACTACCCAAACGTACTCCAAACTTTCTACTGTTCAGAGCACTCCTGAAAAAGCTCTAGGCAAAGAGAAGCAAGGGCAAAAAGAGTTGCCTGCCAGACAGCCAATAACCCAAAGAAATTGTGAACCTACCCCTGCAAAGGTGGAGGTGATCAGGGAGTCATCTCTGAAGGTATCTGTCTCAGATGTTCTGACAACAAGCTACTCCAAAAGCAATGAAAAAAAATCTGCTGATTTTGCCATTCCATCTCAGATACAAGGAAAAATGCAAGCAGCTGGTCCCAAGGCACAACCTAAGGATAGCAAAGATGCTCTGAAACAGTTAAACAAAGAAGACCCCATTGTTGTTAGTTTTGTAGAAAGGGATATAACCAAGCAGAAAGTTCTCAGTGAGTCTAAGAAAGTTACTATAGAGTTAAAGAGTGAAACTCCTCCACCCAAACGACCCTCAATGGATTGTCATCTTAAAAATGAGAAGTCCGTACTGCTGTCCTCTGTGCAGAAGGACAACACCAAAGATTTGGGAAAGAAAGATCAGAAACATGTCCCTGACATAAGGCTACAAACCACTGAGAGAACGCAGTCCAGCCAAGTTCCTCAGCAACAACTTACTGCTCTAGTCTCCCCTGCTGTGAGAGATGCTGTAAGCAGAAACTGTGCTGTAGATGTTCATGTAGGTATTCAAGAACATGTGAAGCCTGCTGCCACCTGTGTGGAAAGCACCAGTAATAAGCTCAGGCCTGCTTCTGATGTGACTTCCTCTAAGTCTAAGCACTTGGATAAACAGACCTTTTCACAAAAACCATGCACTCCAGAAACAAAAGAAAAAGAAACAATTATTCAGGTGTCTGTCAGTTCACGGAAAGATGGCAAACATGCCAGTAAAAATGTGCCAGATCCCCCTTCTTTTGTTTCAGGTTCTTTGAGAAAAATGAACAATGAACATGTTCAGGTTGAAAAGCCTGTGACTATTGAGCATGGGTTGGTATCCACCCTTCAAGTGAGCACTGTCACTGCTGATACCAAACCCAAATCCTTTGCTCTTGGCCCAGGACCAACAGGCCCAGAGATTTCTAAGCAAATGCAAAGGCAAGAACCAGCAGGCTTTGGGGAATCTGCTGATCAAAAGCTGCTTCACCTCACTGAGAAACAAACTGTGTCTCCAAAGTTTTCCACTGTGAAAGACTGTCTCTTGCTGAGCAAACAGGCAGACAGAAGCCCTAGTAATCAGACAACGTCTCCAGATAAAAGACCCGAAGGAAAAACATGCACTGATGCACTTTATGTTCAACACGACAGTGGGAAAGTAGAGCCTACCCTTTGCCTCACAAACAGTGATGCCAGAGCAAAAGGAGCAGAAAAACCAACCACAAGTAGCAAATGCTCTCAAGATTCAAAAGGGAAAGGACAAATTAATCAAAAACAGCCAGAGGATGCAAACAAACAGGCTGCAATAAAACATTTGTCAGGTGCCAGTGGGCAAAGTTCTTGTCGTGTGGCTGCAATGCCAGGAAAACCACTGACTAGTTCAGCCAATTTCTCTGAATGTAGACAAGAAGCATTTGTTTTGTCTTCAGAGAAGAGTGATGCATCTTCAGCAAAGGTTAAAGCAGCTTCACCTGAGCTTCCTGCGGCCAGCTGCAAGGAACTAAGTAAGAAAAGCACCTCTTCCACAGGGTATGGTAAGGCAGAAATGACTAAAAGTGTGTCACTGATGACCTTGCACGGTGCTGCTGTTGTAGTAGAAGCCCACCACTCTACTTCAAACACTGGGGGGAAACCTGGAAATCAAGAAAAGTCTTTTGTTAACACTGTGGATGTAAAGGGAAAAGATGTTGTTCAGGCTCAGCAGTCTGCTTCAAGAAAACAGAATGTAGGTAAAGATTTATCTAGGTCAGCAACCACACCTGACCGCCAAAATGCACTTTCTAATGACAAAGACTCAGCTCGGCAGCGGCGAGGAAAGGAAGCTTCGCGGAGCAGTCCTCACAAAAAAAACAGTTGACTGTACTACCTGCAGATAAAACTTCAAGACTAGCTGAAACAAAGACAATATATTTTGACCATCTTTAAACCAGCACTGTGTAGTGTCTTTGTGTGGCAAAGCTTTCATGTCACTGACAAAAAAGAATGGGGATATATAGAAAGGACTTCTTTTTCAAAATGCCTTCCCAATGTTAACCGGTAAAACTGTTACCATATAGTATTTGTACAAAAATAGATACACAGCTAAAAGCTGTTGAAGAAATGATTTCCTATGTAAATACCTAGTGATGTGTTTGGGGTTTGAATGTAGCGTATATACTTTGCTGCTGATTGCATTGTTTACTCTTCCCTTTTTTAAAGATAGTTGCTTTGCTACTTATTTGCCATACTCAAATATGAAACTGAATTACTAAAACTCACATGTGGCATGGACGTGCACAAGTATTGGTCTAACCTAGAGGATAAAAACATGCCACATTTTTACTTACTAAAAATCCTAGCTAGAGGTAAAAATACAAGAAAAGAATAAACATGGTGAGTTATTGTGAGTTTTTACCTGTATTTTTAGTAATCAGATTTTGATAGTAATGTATCTGGCTAACTGCTTCACCAGATCTAACACAAGATCTAACTGCATCTCCCTACTGCACAAAGCCTGCCTGGTAGAGTGGGTGTGATTAAAGATAAGGGAAGAGCGCTTGGCTATCACGGCATCCCAGGAAGAGTTGTGTTCTCTGGTGGAATGGTTGTGCTGGTCTTGTCTGCTGGGAGTGTATTCTGTCACCTTCCCCTCAGACAATGCCGAGACTCTGAAGCACATGCCGTGTCTTTGGTTTCTGCTGCAACCCTCTCTTGGTTTCCTTGAGCTTTTTTAAATTCAGGCCCTTACAGTGTGAGGCACAAATATAAGCACATGACTTGCAGTACTATTATGTTCATAATGGGTTTTGACAAATTTAGAGAATGTGTGTTATGACATCTAGGCCTGCATAATTAGCTTCATACGGCTGTAGCTATTTTTTTTTTTTTTTTTCTATTTTATGGCAATTAGAGTAAAAAAGGAAAAAAAGCAGTTCCAGTATCATATCTTCAAAAAAAATGTTCAGGGCATCCAATAGACTTTAATATGTAGCTGGGGCCTTATGTTGTAGACTTCAACTTGCTATTTTTAGCAAGAAATTCTGGGTTTCACATTCATTTCTAAATGCATTGAGTAGCTCCATACATTTCATAACATAATCTTTTTATTTGTATGCAAAAAAAAAAAAAATAATACTGTAATTGTAAAAGAAGCATTTTGTAACAAAGGAACCTGTTGGAGCTATTTGGTGCTAGAATGTGACTGTCTTTTTACTTTTGCTAAGCCTTATTTAAATTTTGTATACTGTGGAACATGTAGACTTGGATAATTTTAGTGTGGAGATTTAGTTTGTTTCGAAGGATGAAAGGTGAAACATGTACAGGAGCACTACAAAATATTCTTGCAGATGTGTGTTTTTAAACGACTGGGATCAACAGAATGGTGGTTTTGCTTATTTCTGTTTTATGTAGCTAAACTAGACCTAGACCCATACCTGTTTCATTGGGGCTTACAGATTGTCTTTTCTGTCTGAAAAGCTAGAAATTTGTTCTTAAAAGCACAGTATAATCTTGATTTGGAGGTTTGATTGACAACTGATAGTATGCAGAATTAATTTCCCTCTGGGAAAAGCTTTATTACACTAATTAGTTGAGTCGGATTACAACAAACCTGTCATGGAAAGAAAATCACAAACAACAACTTCTGATTTTTCATGTGACACTAGAACATTCATACTGCCTTTGATGCATTCACAGAGGAGCTAGTGAGTGATGGGTAATATTTTTGATCAGTTTTGAAGAGAAAATGGTCTCAGCATTTACAGTTTATCTGTGCTTTGGCAGTTACTACAAATGAACGCTAATGCACTTCAATATAACATTTCTGTCTGGGAGGTATTTCCTAGTTTACAGTCTTCTGCATTTTTTAACTCTTCTCTTGTTTCCTTTAAAGCACATCTAGCTATTTGTTTACAGTATACCTTTATGTATATTTTGTATAGTCACTATCACTTCTGACAAATAAGTTTTTTGCATTTTGGAAGTGTAACAGTGCGTAAGCTTGTGTTTATGTAGTACCTGTTCGTTTGTTGGTGCTTACCTTATCAGTGAGCTGTTAGAGATCCTCCTACCCGTGCTACCTGTGTGCTACTTGGTCAGTCTTTCTGTGATTGTAGATTTGATGTGTTCCTTTGTAGCTTACTGCTGTAGATTGCTCAGCTTACCAAAAAAAATTAAAAAAAAATAAAAAAGAGAGAGACAAAAAAAAGGAAAAAAAAAAAAAGGAAAAAAAAAGGAAAAAGAAAAAAAAAGTTAGGGTCTGTGCAATAAAGTGTTTGCAGTCTTATTTTCTCTAAGAAACTCCTTATGGATGTCATAATTGTTGCATATTGAACACAATTATTTATACTTATGCAGTTGCATAACATTGAAATAAAAATTCAGCATGAAACACGGTTGTGTTAGTATTTTCCATTAAATTGCTTTCACTCCCGTAACTTCAGTCACCCCTGCTGTACTCAGAGGTGGGCAGTTGTTTTCTTCCCTCAGACCAACCCAGTGCACCACATCAGGCATGCGCTGGCCAAGGATATTGCATGAGAATCGTTGTCTGGTCTGGTGAAGGAGGAGGTCTGGAGAGGACTATTGCTCCCCTAATTTTTGTCTTTCCATCTCTTGTAGAGGAGCACATCCACACATCCTTACTGTTCTACTGCCAATGGCTGATAAAGGTGCTTTGCACACCTGGTTGACATGTGCCAGGTTATTTTTGTTCATGTTTTACTGCTGTGTTTTTCTCTGCTTTTCACCTCTACAAAACCAAATGCATCAGCATTACAGAATCACTTCTGTTGTGCTCTCTGAAACCAGGAAGCTACCCCCAGCCTTTATAACTTGCTGAAACCCAGCAGAAGACAGATGCTCTGCAAAATTGGTACTGTGGCAGGGGATGTGCGTGAATATGGGAGGGGAGAGGGGGTTCCAGCAGCCTGGGGAAAGGAAACGACCAGAGTTGAGAATTGACTGTATGTGACTGCCTTGCCGGCTGTGCTGTCTCTGACTGTGGACAGCAGTATCCATCCCTCGGTGAGGAACTGTAAGAAGCTGCACATCCACAAATCCCCACACCACTCAGGGCCAGCAGAAAGGGGTGGTGTAAGGGCATTTGTGTTGAGGAAGGAGAAGTTGGGAGAGAAATGTTGACCATCAGATTTGGCATGGCCTGTCATACTCACTTCTGCCATTGTAAGAAGAGCCTGCATCTCACCTGGGTTGCGAATCCTTTTCACAGTTTGAAAGAGAAATGTGGGCTTCCCTCTTCAAGAACTGAGCTTCTAGCTTGCAAGGATCCTTTGAGCTCTGTATTTTCTCCTGAGGTTGCTAAGAATTAGCAGGGATGTCATGATTGTATTCAGACAGTACTTAGCAGTGCAAAGAATAAATTGCAGGACTGTAAGATATGAAAGGGTGTATGGATGTCCCAGTTCATGGCTGGGGTGGCATCAGTTTTTCCTTCCAGTGACCATATCTTTAGTATATGTAAGCTTTGTGTTACACCATGGTTTCAGTGATAACTGTATCCCAGGAGTGAGTTGGATTCTGTTGAGTACCATTCACCTCAGGCAAATCCCTTGTCCCTGCATCCTGACTCCTTGGCTGTGTTTGAAAAATAAGAGAGAAAAGTCCTGACAGGATACCAAGGAGTGCATTAGATCAGAGCTTGATTGGGTAAACAAATTCTGCAAGAAAAAATAAATCTACTGTCACTTTCCATATATATCTTTGCTAAGTAATAAAAGACTAAATCTTTGGACTTCAAAAAAAAATTAATATATAATCTGGACATTCTCCCAGAATCACAGAATCATCTAGGTTGGAAGAGACCTCCAAGATCACTGAGTCCAACCTCTGACCTAACGCTAGCAAGTCCTCCACTAAGCCATATCCCTAAGCTCTACATCTAAACATCTTTTCAAGACCTCCAGGGATGGTGACTCAACCACTTCCCTGGGCAGCCCATTACAATGCCTAACAACCCTTTTGGTAAAGAAGTTTTTCCTAATGCCCATCCTAAACCTCCCCTGGCGCAATTTTAGCCCATTCCCCCTTGTCCTGTCACCAGGCACGTGGGAGAACAGACCAACCCCCACCTCGCTACAGCCTCCTTTAAGGTACCTGGAGAGTGCAATAAGGTCGCCCCCGAGCCTCCTCTTCTCCAGGCTAAATAGTCCCAGCTCCCCCAGCTGCTCCTCTTTAGACTTGTTCTCCAGACCCCTCACCAGCTGTGTAGCCCTTCTCTGGACTCGCTCAAGGACCTTGATGTCCTTCTTGTAGCGAGGGGCCCAAAACTGAACACAGTACTTGAGGTGCAGCCTCACCAGAGCTGAGTCCAGGGGGACAATCACTTCCCTAGCCCTGCTGGTCACACTGTTTCTTATACCAGCCAGGTTGCTGTTGGCCTTCTTGTCCACCTGAGCACACTGCTGGCTCATATTCAGCTGACTATCAAGCAATACTCCCAGGTCCTTCTCTGCCTGGCAGCTTTCCAACCACTCATCTCCCAGCCTGTAGCTCTGCTTGGGGTTGTTGTGCCCCAGGTGCAGGACCCGGCACTTGGCCTTGTTGAACTTCATACAGTTGGCCTCGGCCCATCAGTCCAGCCTATCCAGATCCTCCTGCAGAGCCTTCCTGCCCTCGAGCAGATTGATACACGCACCTAACCTGGTGTCGTCTGCAAACTTACTGAGGGTGCACTTGATCCCCTCAACCAGATCATCGATAAAGATGTTAAAGAGGACTGGTCCCAGTACTGAGCCCTGGGGGACTCCACTAGTGACCGGCCTCCAACTGGATTTGACTCCATTCACCACAATTCTCTGGGCATCCAGCCAGCTCTTAACCCAACGAAGCGTATGCCAGACCAAGCCATGAGCAGCCAGTTTCCTGAGGAGAATGCTGTGGGGAACGGTGTCAAAAGCCTTGCTGAAGTCAAGGTAGACCACATCCACAGCCTTTCCCTCATCCACTAAGCGTGTCACCTTGTCATAGAAGGAGATCAGGTTCGTCAAGCAGGACCTGCCTTTCATAAACCCATGCTGACTGGGCCTGATCGCCTGCTTGCCCTGCAAGTGTCGCATGATGACGCTCAAGATAATCTGCTCCATGAGCTTCCCTGGCACTGAGGTCAAACGAACAGGCCTATAGTTCCCTGGGTCTACCTTCTGGCCCTTCTTGTAGATAGGCATCACGTTTGCTAGCCGCCAGTCAAGTTGGACCTCCCCTGATAGCCAGGACTGCCGATAAATGATGGAAAGCAGCTTGGCCAGCTCTTCTGCTAGTTCTCTCAATACCCTCCGGTAGATCCCATCTGGCCCCATTGACTTGCGTACATCCAAATGCTGTAGCAGGTCTCCAACCATTTCCTCGTGTATTGTGGGGGCCACATTCTGCTCCCCATCCCCTTCCACCAGCTCAGGGTACTGGGCGTCCAGAGAACAACTGGTTTTGCTGCTATAGATTGAGGCAAAGAAGGCATTAAGCACCTCAGCTTTTTCCTCATCTCTGGTAACTACGTTTCCCCCCACATCCAGTAAAGGGTGAAGATTCTCCTTAGTCCTCCTTTTCATACTGATATATTTATAAAAACATGTTTTGTTGTCTTTAACAGCAGTAGCCAGGCTGAGCTCCGGATGAGCTTTGGCCTTTCTAATTTTATCCCTGCACCACCTCGCAATATCCTTATAGTCCCCCTGAGTGGCCTGCCCTCTTTTCCAAAGATTATAAACCCTCTTTTTTCTCCTAAGCTCGAGCTGCAACTCTCTGTTCAACCAGGCCGGTCTTCTTCTCCGCCAGCTCGTCTTTGGGCACGTGGGGACAGACCACTCCTGCGCCACTAAGATTTCCCTCTTGAAGAGCGCCCAGCCTTCCTGGGCTCCTCTGCCCTTCAGAACCGCCTCCCAAGGGACTCTACCAACCAGTGTCCTCAGCAGCACTAAGTCAGCCCTCCGGAAGTCCAAGACTTTTGGTGTATTATGTAAAAATGTTCCTTCAGAATAATTGCTCCCTCTATTCAGGATTTTTGTGTATGCTCTATATACCATATACGTGGCTCAGCACTGTTGTTTACAGTGTCCTAATGAATGATGTTTTACAGGATAATAAAAGCGGAGAACCTGCTCTGTGTAGGTGACATTAATGTAAATCACAGAGGAAACAAAAATGGCATCAGATGAAGATAACACAAGTTGTGTGGAAGGAAGGGAGAGTGTTGCGGAAAGGTCTGTACTTAACATGCCACGCTCAAATGTATCTTGCACATGAACAAATTCACTATTTTGCCTTTTCAGACAGCTTCACGTTTTAACTGACTGAAGTCCATGTGTGAATCTACCCTGTGATGCTGGGGAGCATTTCAGAAACTGGTGATGCTTAAATCCAAATGAAATGCCAAAATCCAAATGAAGCAGTGTATTAGGAAGTGAGTACCAGCACAACATGCTGCATTCCCTTCAAGTCACTGATATTTGCAGATCTCCTGATCTTTGCAGTAATTTTTAGTGCTTATCCCAAGCTATGAACTATGCCATGCTCTTTTGTCTTAGCCATTTATTGCTTTCCTGGATCCACAAGTTGGTGAGGGAAATAACTGAAGCCATAGGTCAGGTCTCTCTTGAGGGGTACTCACACTGACATTCATCGGGCAGTGCAATTACTGGCATTGACTTGTTTAACCAGTTGTGTTTGCAGAGGGAGGGAGCCTTGAATCCTGAACTGCCTGGCTCTCAAGGACAGGTTGGGTTGTCCTCTGGCTGCCTGGCTGGCTTGGTGGAATCTCAGATCCATCATTAAGGAACTGCTCGCTGATGTGGACAGCGAGGGCAGCTTTGATGCTGCACAGCTTGTGGGTTCAAACACAGCACCTGCCTGCAGGGTCAGGAGCAGGTCTCTGAGAGCCTCTCAGCAGCAGCAGGAACAGGGAGTGCCTATAAGCAGCACGGAGAGCTGCAAGGAGAGGCGCCCATGTGCCCAGAATCTGAAACTTTCTATAGGCAGATAAATACAAGAAGATTTAGGCCAGTCAGTCTCACCTATGTCCCTGGAAAGGTGTTGGAACAGCTTGTTCTGGACGCCATCTCCAAGCAATTGGAAGAGAAGAATGTTATGAGGAGCAGTCAGCATGGATTCACCAAGGGGAAGTCGTGCTCGACCAACCTTGTCGCTTTCTATGATGGCATCACCAGCTGGGTAGATGGGGGGAGAGCAGTGGATGTCATCTACCTTGACTTTATCAAGGCTTTGGTTACTGTCTCCCATGACATCCTGCTAGCAAAGCTGAGAAAGTGTGGGATAGAGGAGTGGACAGTAAGGTGGGTTGAGAACTGGCTGACTGGCCGAGCTCAGAGGGTGGTGATCGGCGGTGCAGAGTCCGGCTGGAGACCTGTGACTAGCGGTGTTCCCCAAGGGTTGGTGCTGGGTCCAGTCTTGTTCAACATATTCACCAACAACTTTGATGAGGGAATAGTGTCTGCCCTCAGCAAGTACACCGATGACACAAAGCTGGGAGGTGTGGCTGACACGCCAGAAGGCTGTGCTGCCATACAGCAAGACCTGGACCAGCTGGAGAGATGGGCAGGAAGAAACCAGATGAGGTTTAATAAGAGCAAGCGTAGAGTCCTGCACCTGGGAAGGAACAACTGGATGTATCAGTACAGGCTGGGGGACGACCCGCTGGAGAGGAGCTCTGAGGAGAAGGACCTGGGGGTCCTGGTGGACGACAGGTTGACCATGAGCCAGCAGTGTGCCCTCGCGGCCAAGAGGGCCAATGGATTGTGGTGTGCATTAAAAGGAGTGAGGCCAGCAGGTCAAGGGAGGTGATCCTCCCCCTCTACTCTGCCCTGGTCAGGCCTCACCTGGAGTGCTGTGTCCAGTTCTGGGCTCCCCGGTACAAAAAAGACAGGGATCTCCTTGAAAGAGTCCAGCAGAGGGCCACAAAGATGATACGGGGCCTGGAGTATCTTCCCTATGAAGAAAGGCTGAGAGACCTGGGTCTGTTCAGCCTGGAGAAAAGACTGAGAGGGCATATCAATGTCTATAAATACCTGAGGTGTGAGAGACAGAGGGATTTGGCCAACTTTTTTTCAGTGGTTTGTGGGGACAGGACAAGGGGCAATGGCCGTAAGACAGAGCACGGGAAGTTCCACACTGACATGCAAAAGAACTTCTTCACGGTGAGGGTGACGGAGCACTGGAACAGGCTGCCCAGGGAGGTTGTGGAGTCTCCTTCTCTGGAGATATTCAAGGCCTGTCTGGATGCCTACCTGGGCAGCCTGCTTTGGCAGGGGGGTTGGACCCCATGATCTCTTGAGGTCCCTTCCAACCCCTACAATTCTGTGATTCTGTGATTTCAGGGAAATTTATTTGGGCCAGGAGATGAAGCTGAGTTTTTGTATTCCCAGGTGGAAATTACTCAAAGACAGCTTGGAAAATGTTCAAGGAGTGACCACGACTTTTGGTTGTGTGCAACCAGAAGCCTTGCTGTGGGCAAAGCAAGACCCAGTGTGCTGCTGGGTCTTCTGTGGAGGCAGAGGGGCCGTGCCGTGCCCTGCAAGGTTGTGCCTGTGCAGCGGGGTTAGCCTGCTGGCAAAGCCCCCGTGCCAAAAGTCACATTATGGGAAAGGGGCACACAGCAAGCTCTCATCACTTGGCCAAATGCACATACTCTTTTAATCAGAATTTAATCAGAAGTGTGATAGAGGCTATTGTGGTCTGCCCTGCAGGAGTTGGTCTTATGTGACTATATGAGTGTTGCTCCAGTCCTTCACAGAAGTTTTTTTTTTTCCCCTTTTCCTTTTTAACTGAGCAGCATACATTAGTGCCAGCTCTCAAACGAAGCTGTTTCTCAAATGTAATTGATTGAGAGTGAGAGGGTGAGAGTGTATTGCTATGTTTGGGCTGCTGTGATTTATTTATTTATTTACTTATTAAGGAACAAATCTTGCATTTCTTTTCTTGGATCTTCCCTCTATAGATGCCTTTGCCCTAATGGCTGTAACAGCAATGCTAGCATAGAGATGAACTGGGGCATCTCCTTAGAAGATGGAAGTTGCCAACTCCTTCTCGGATGCTTCTGAGAAGAGGCATCTCCTCAAAACCCAGGTCACACTTTATTTTCCAAGATCATATAAAAAGATTTTATTATTTTTCTTAAAATGATAATAAAAATGGAAAGACATTACAAAAGTTAAGTGAAGTACAGGGCCACATGAAAAAAGGTGAATTGTCTTTCATCCTAATCCAGTTACTGTACATCTCTTTACACTAAGCGCCCATCATAAACTTAGATTTGCTGATAATTTCTCTTGAAATAGTGAGCGCCCCAAATGGACATGGCACCACAGGATAAAACTGCCAGGACAACTGCAACAATTCCTGCAGTGTTGATCCCACAGGAGAGTGAGACGGTGGCCAGTGGAACCCCAGCCAGCGATTTGGGTTCAGAACATGTTGTTCCTTCAGGGTCCTTGATTTTATCTGGGTTCTGCTTGCACCAAGTGATTAAACCAATATTAGAGCAGGTGCATTCCAGGGGGTTGTAACTTAAATTGATTATGCTGCGGGCAGGTAGGGACTCTAGCTGGTCATGGGGTACAGTACGGATCCTGTTGTAGGCAAAATTGAGATAGATGCTCTTGAGTTTTGAAAATACGTCTGTGCTGAATGCAGTAAGTTTGTTGTGGCTCAAATCAACCTGCTGTAGCTTTCTGAGGCTGTGAAATGCTTGGTTGTCCACCGCTGTCAGTTCACAGGATGACAAAATTAGCACCTCTAAATTGGATAACTGTTGAAACAGTTTGTTCTTTGGCACAATTCCAGACTCAAAGGTATTTTGACTAAGGTCCAAGAGCACGAGGTTTTCCAGACCTTGAAAGAGATGTTGAATGCTGGTATTAATGGAGGATGAGGAAAGATTCAGGACCTTCAAGAGATGCAAATTTTGGAAGGGACCCTGTGAATTGTCAATGTGAAGATGAGTGAAAGCAATGTCCAGCAGCTCCAGGCTACTGCCTTCCTCAAAGAGCACATCTCGGAGGTGAAGCTTTGTGTTGTGGCTCAGATTCAGGTGCCGAAGACTTTTCAAGCCATTTAGTGCTTTGCTACAGCAGTCAGGGCTTTCAATGCGACTGTGGCTTAAATCGAGGTGCTGAAGATCTACCAGTTTCTCCAAGCAGCCAGAGCCCAGCTGCAGTGTGTCCAAGTTTCCCTTGACATGGAGGTGGGTGAGAGAGGGGAAGGCGGCAGAGCTGATGTTGCAGAGGTGCTTGAAGGAGTTGGCATTGAGAACTAACTCCCTTAGCGAGTTCATACCACTGATACCAGAGGGCAAGGAGCTGATGTGGGTGTGAGTTAGGTCCAGCTTTCGGAGCATGGTCAAGCAGCGAAATGTGTCAGCGTTTAGGTTTCTGAAGTGCCGTAGTTGCAAATAGAGATCCTTGACAGACATGTTACAGAGGCCTTGCAAAACATCTGGGGTTATGTCGGGTTCCTTCTCCACACCTTGAAATGTTCCCAGCCAAAGGGTCTGGACAACAGAGTTCTGTATCCCTGAAAGGACCCCAGGAATGTTAATGCAGCCCCCAAAGTCCAAGGTGTAGAAGTGGGACTGGAAAGCTCCAGGTTCAACATGTAAAATATCATTGCCTTTAAAGATGAGAGTTATGTTACTGGTCTTCTGAAGAATGCTGACATCTTCTGCTGTGATCACCTTTATGTGGTTCATTTGGAAGTCAAGGTATTTGAGGTTTTGAGTTGGAAAGTTGAGAGGGAGCTGCAATGAAGAGATGTGGTTGCTGCCCAAGAGGAGGGTATCTAAGCTGTCCAGATTTGTCATCGGGATAAAGGATATTTTGGTTATTCCTGTCTCGGTTAAGACAAGCTGCCTCAGGGACTGAGGGCCAGCAAATGCTGTGTCGGACAAGAACATGAGCAGGTTTCCTGTCAGCACAATGGTCTGCAGGTGCTTGTTGTTGTGAAAGGCACCTTCGTACACCCAGTTGATCTGACACCTTAAGAGAGCAATAGGAACCAGCATTAGTGGCCTGTCCTGCAAAACTCTCACTAAATACCCGATACCCCAAACTGCATGTCATGTATGTAAAAACTCACGATCAATTGCCTTCAATGGGATAAAAGTGTCAATTTTTTCCATTGATGCTTGCCCAGTATTTGTAAACTCATGTTTAAATACAGAATTCTAGGGAGGAAGCTGTACAATAGCAGAATAACCTTCCCTGAAATGACAGGTGTGGGAAAGCTTTTGTGGGTATCATGGAGACATGAGCTTTTTATTGTCGTTAACTTATTAAAATGAATTTTCCTGCAGAAAAAATAAAGCATTTACAAGGCCCAAACATATCTTTCCATAGGTTTTAGTGAATAATATCGAAAAGGGCATAAAAAATTGCCCTAGTGACTTTGTTGGTCTTAGCAATAGTAATACACAGAAAATTAACATTTCATCCATCGCCCTGCAAATGACTGTCACTGGAGAAGAAGCCTAGACATTGCTCAAGCAAATCAGTCTTCGCTTAGTAAAATACCTCAGCAGTGCTGCTGGTGGCTTCTCTGTGAAGGCAGCAAGATGCTGCTCTGGTGCATATCAGAAGCCTCCAGCTCTGGACAAGGGCAGGGGGTGGTGGTGACCAAAGCAATGTGCAGAAGTAAGGATGATCTCCCCTACCTTGTCAAGTCCAAGTAGAGAAGAGACTTAAGCCCAGAGAACGTTGAACTCTGGAGGGAAGGGAGCACGTTGAAGCTGAAGTCGAGGATTTCTGTTGTGACAGGTAGTCTTCCAGGAATCTCCCTCAGTCCTAAACCTTCACAGCTGTAGCTTTTATTCACTGTAATCTGTGGAAAACATACAGTGAAACTCAAAGGGGTATGTACTGTGAATATAGATAGGAAACTACCACACTTAAAAAAAAAAAAAAAAAAAAAAAGGATTTTGAATTATTTAAAAATGTAGCAGGCAGAACCTTACGAACCATCAGCTCAGGCTTGAAATGCACTGCCCCTCGGGTTTTGTGAAGTCTGTTTTTAAAACACAGACCTTGAATCTTGTGCTAATTTGAAGTGTGTCTCATCTGGAGTACTTTCTTATCCAAGTTAGCACATTTGAGGATTGTTTACCATTCTGGATGAATCTGGATGAATTATTAATCCCTTAGATGAAATCCCCACAAGGTAGTTTTAAATTCTGAATTTCATGAGTCTTATAATAAAGATTACTCTTGGAGAAGCCTTAGCAAAAATCTTGCAGCAAGGAGGTGAAAAAGCGCGTGCCTGGGAATGTTTGTAGGAGGAACACGTCCAAATTAATTGGATCCCAAGTTCAGTTAAGCTCTGCAGTGAGGGAATGGCAGGAATGTGTAGCTGGTGATAGACAGAGGTCTTATCTGATATGCTGGGCCTTTAAAATTTCTATCAGGGCTTTTCAGTTTAAGTAAAAACGAATCGGTCTGTATGCAGTCTGCCCTGTAAATACCAGGGAAGACTCATTAAACATGCCTGACGTGCCTTTGCCTGCTGACGGCCCGGCAGCCAGCCAGAGCCTGGGCCTGTTGCAGAGCCTGGGCCTGTTGTGGAACCATGGCCTCGACCCACATCCTCCAGTGCCTTCCCTGGGAGATGGCCTCCCTACGCTGCCAGGCCTCGGGCTGTCAGGCTGCAGGATGCCTGCTGGGGACATGTCCTGTGGGCTGCTCCGCTCGGGGGCTGCAGCTCTGGCACTGGGGCACCCTGAGCTGCTCTGCCTGTGAGGAGATCGACTGGGGTGTCCTGACACTGTCTGGGACATCACCTCCCGGTGCAGGGGAGTGCCCCCATTGCCACGTACACCCAGCAGCATTTGGGGAGGCCTTGTGCAGTGCCATGTGAGGGGTCTGCAAGTCCTCCGAGAAGAGGAGAAGGAGGAGGCAGCAGCAGTGCAGTGAGCACTGCAGGCCAAAACGTGTCCCTGTGGTCTGGGATGGGCAGGCAGGTGGCAAAGGCTGGAGCAGGGAGAGCAGTGTCTCTCAAGGGACAGAGAGGGAGAACGCGTTCGTCCTCTCCTTTGAGTGCAATGGCTGTCCCTGAGGGGAGCTGGGGAGCACGGGGGAAGTGGGTGGGAGGAAGCGGGTGGGAATTTTCACCAACACAACACTGGAACATGGCTCCTCTGCTGCCTCTTGCCCTGCCTGGGGCCTGGTGTGTGTCTCGTGGGGAGGGAGGTGACAGATGGCCGCGGTGAGCACCCAACTGGTGCTGGTTACTATGGAAATGGCAAAATATAGACTCGGAAAAGATGATACTTTCTATATCAACATGCAACGAAGAAGCCCTGGGGCTGCCCCCTGCAATGTGCAGTTTAGACAGACAACAGCCACCTACCTAGCTGTCACTGCAAAGGAGAGCGGTGCCTGTTTTACCGTCAAAACAAAGTGCTGACCTCGCTCTCTAGTGATGCTGCAGGGCACAGAGCAGGGCTGCAAGGGAGCTGGAGAGCAGCCATCCCCTGGGGCATCCTGCTGTACAGCTCTGGATGCTCTGGTGTTTGTACATCTAATGTGATGAAGAATTTGCTGCAGTCCCCAGCTTTGCAAGGAGAAGGGCTGTTTTCCACAGTGCTCCTTCTCTGAACCAAAATCCTTGCCTTCTCCCCCACTCTGTCTCACACTTTTAAAAATAAAAGCTTCATGGTCCAGCCTTTGTCCCTGGAAAAACCCTGGTGCTATCTCACTGTGCTCATGGGGTACAGCGTGCCTGCCAAATGGCACACAGAGCCACCATCATCTTACCATGCACACAAGATGCTGGATGGAGAGCCTTGCCCCTGCCCAGTTTCTGGCTCTGCTGAGAGATCCCCTTGAACATTTTGCATTCCTTTGCACTTCCCTGGAGCCCCAGCCTGGTATTTATGGAGGGGCAGCAGCAGGAGGGAGCATCTAAGTGCCAAGAGGTGGGAAAGCAGCGCATCACCAAGCATGTCATGACACCTTCTTGCGGCCCTGACAAAAGCCTTCAGCTCCTAGAGAAACTTCTCTTTTATTCGAATAGTTGGATGCCAGCTGGGAAGTGCCAGTCAGACCCGACCTCTGTGCTTGACCTGCAGAGAGACCGGCAGCCACCACTCACCTCGGTGCACATTGTGTCTGCCGTGCTGGTGGCTCCGTAGCTGGCACAGGCGAGCACGGTGGCGATGAGGAGGCATGAGCCACATGCCATGGCAGAGCAAGGTGGGCTGCCTGGTATCTTCCCTTGAAGAAAGCGAGACAGAGCAGCAAGGGTCAAATGAACTGGGTGAGCTTGCTGAGAGCAGGTTGTAAGAAGAAAAACAGTTATGCTTGCTAAATCTCCTCCTAATCATGAGCACAGCGGTAGTTTCAGACTGAAAGAGGAACTTCCCCACTTTAAATATAGTCAAATGACTGTGCAGTCATGCTTTTCTGGGGCAGAACAGATTTAAAAAATGGAAAGTGAATGCTTGTGTAGAACAAAACATCCCCATTAAGTGTGGTGGAGCTGTTAGCTTTATGTGAAACAGGTGGAGCAAAGAAAGAGGAGATGAGAATGCAGTATTCACCTGTGGGGAATATAATGTAAAAGGAAGTCTGAGCTGCACAAAATTTGGTGTATTGCTTGTGAAATTCATGAGAACTTGTAAAGCAACGAAGATACAGGCAAAAGCCATATGCTTATGTTTTTACAAAAAGGGTCACTGCTGAAAACAGCTTTGCTCATTAGAAACAAAGCTAAAAAACAAAAGCTGAGTCTGGAAGTGGACACTTTCTGCTCATGTTTAGATTATGAGCAATGATGAATTTTCTGGAGGGGGTCAACATTTCTCACTACCCCAGGGCATGTGCATGGCTCCTGCAGGTGAAGGGATCCAGAGTCCCGGGAGCATCCAGTCCTTACCACCCCAACAAGGTAGTATGCTCACCCTGGCAGATAGACCTGTTCTTTTTTGTTTGTTTGTTTGTTTTTGTTTGTTTGTTTGTTTTTTGTTTGTTTGTTTGTTTGTTTTTTGTTTTGTGTTTTTTTGTTTTTTTTTTTTTTTGTGTGTTTGTTTTTGTTTTTGTTTTTTGTTTTGTTTTTTGTTTTTTCCTTTCAAATTATTATTTTATTTATTTGTTTATTTACAAGAAAAAAGGCAGCCTGCAGGGTGACAAGTGTCTTTTCAAATAAGTGAGATACACAGTGCTGGACTGGCATGGGGAGCCTCCACGTGCTGAGCAGCACCTCCCAGCAGGGCTGCTGCAACCAGTGGCTTCAGAGCTGCATTGGCACAAAAGGAGAGTGAACCCAAGCGATGGCAAAGCAGCCTTGGGCAGAACCAGTAGCAGGAGCTGATGTGTGCATTGCATTTTGCTTGAGCTGCTGCTGTGCTCATCCCTGTAAGTAACTGGGGAGAGAGAGGCCATCACCATACAGGAGCAGTGTTTAAAGTGCTTAAAAAGTACAGAGTAGACCATATTGCATCTTTGCTTAAACCACATGTGTTCTGTTGTACCCCCTGTTCAAGCACAAATGCACCTTGCTCAGCCCTGCACGATGAGCTGAAAAGTGTACTTTTGCACTGGTATGCGAATGCTCCGTGCACCTTTCCCAGCCGTGTGTGCTGGAAATCCTGCTCCCCCTGCAGCTGGTAGCGAAAAGGTCAGGGAATGTGTACTTTGGGGTGTTTGCTGCTTGTTTATTTGCAGTTTTCCATGCTAATGCTCCAAGGCTAAGGATTTTTCCTGGTTGGCAGCAGTTTTGACTTGCACCCTGCCTCTTGCTACTGGGAGGCTGTCAGCCCTGGTGGCATGAATGCTACCTCAAACCACCCACACCATAAACCTCAATTTTAAAATAAATCAGTTGTTTTGGAATAAAAGTCCTTTAAATCAGGAGGGGAAAGCAGCCGAAGCTAATCCTGCCTTTTCCTGCTGTGCAAATACGTCCTTATGTGTTGTGGAATTCACATATGACACAACGGGACAGAAATGACTCCAGACATTTAATTATTTATTTATGAAGAAATGGGAGGGTTTATGACGCAAATAATCCCAGGGTCTGCTTCAGTTTTGGGTAATGAAGGTTTCATTGTAAAAGTGATACCGGGTGACCGACGTTCCACTGAGTGCTGAGGTGCACCAGCGGTCCGAGTAACAGCCTAGTGATGAGAGGTGTGCGAACTGTTTCCCCCATGTGCCCTCCTGATTCGTTTAGCAATTTGTGCTCATAAGGGAGCAAACCAGGGGTGGCCTGTCCTGGGCTCAGGTCCCACCTTGAGCAGGCAGCACTGCCCTTCTTGCATGGTTTCTGCTCATGGTGGCGGTGTTTACTGTCCCAAGGTGCTGGGTGCATCCTTCATCTGTCACCACACGCCTGCTCAGGAGGGCTGTAAGGCTGCTAGGCGAGTCCCCTCACCAGCATTTTCCTGTTAATAATTTTGTTGTTGTTGTTGTTGTTATCCTCCCTTTGACAGTGGGGGATTCGAGAGCTTGCAAACCACCAGCACTGATGACTGCTGCTTGACGGTGAGCTCTGCCAGGGGCCGAGCAAGCTGCCCCTCTGCAGCACCCCTCCTGCAGCCAACAACCCCACAAACCTCTTGCAATCCCCCTGTGGTAAAAAAAAAAAAAAAAAAAAAAAAAAACAACAACAACAAAAAAAACTTCCCTTAGAGGGACACACACACCCCACTACCACCCTCCTGGAGTTCTCCATTTTAAACTGATTTTGAGCTACACAGGAGGAACAGCTCATGAGGCTTACCAAAAGGCGTGAGTCACCTGCAGCCTGTGCCCACATCCCCCATGCCGGGGCGCGGCGGTGGCCTGTCCCCTGCTTCAGAGCCACCACCGAGGCAGTGTGAGTCCTGGCCGTCTCGTCAGCCTGGCCAGTGTGGCACGGACATGGGCGTTGCGTCAGCACGGGCTGTTATCAGGATGCTGGAGTTATCAGGATGCCAGTTCCTGGCCCCACAGTGGTGGGTCCCATTTTTCCTTGCCATCCTGGGTCTGTCAGGAGAATCTCTGGGACTTGCTGCTGGGGCAAGAGGATGGATGGTCAGCTCGAGGGGAAACCTGTATGGCATTAAATCCGTTCAGCAGGCCTATAGGATGTTAAATAGTTGTTAAACAAGAGGTGAATTGTGTCAGTCTCAGCTCTGAACAAGAAGGCATTTACCACCCAGAACAGCAGGGCTTCCAAAATCTGTCTGTGCAGGATCAAAGGATTAAAACAATTTTCAGTCATTTCCTTCAAGGATGGATTTCAAGATCTTCTTTGTTTGTAGTTTTTCAAAGAAAGAGATACACGCCTGAATGATTTTTTTGAATTCTTCGTGTTAAAAACCTGGAGCCTTGTTTCCCCGAGGCAGTGGGATTTGTGCTGTGCCTGTTCTGCTGCTGCTGTGTGCCGCCCCAAAAGCACCTCGTCCTGCTGTGCCACAAGCTGGCACATTTCAGCAGGAGAGCAGCTGCCCCAGGCTGCTGTTTTTTTTAGCAGGAAAATCTGCATGGGCTCTTCCCCTGTGGGCTGCTGTGCCTTTGCTTGAACACACGCTGGTGCGAGCTACATCATTGACATCTGACAAAATGTCCCCAGAGTGGAGGGGACACGAAGGGGACGGGGTCAGGGTTGCTTTCCAGCTCAGCACCAGCCCATCTGGTGCATGTTTCTGGGTCCTCAGCATCTCCCCTACCCCAGGAATTCCTCTGCTTTGCTTTGCTCTGCCATCGCTCCTTCTTGGAGGGCCAAAATGCCGCTTTCTTTTCCCTGGCATTGGTGTTGAGGTTAATGGTGAAAGCACACCGCAACTTCAGTCTGCAATTTCCGTGGGCTGAGCTAACCATCCACATGGATAGACACCCAGGTGCTGCTTGAAAAAGAAAGAGAACCTGGCCAGGACCGTGACTTTAGCACTTGGTATAGAAATATCCCAAACGAATAAAGTGAGAGCTCCTTCACCTGCCACCTCCACAGACACTTTGTTCTCAAGTGGGTTTTATCTGAGGCAGCTTTCAGAAGGATTTGTGGGGAAGTGGCACCACGTCCTGGGGCTGGTGTGCTTTTGGGGGAGGAAATCGGTGCCATTTTATTACGCAGAGTGAACAAAATTCAGCTCATGTTTTCTGCTTGCTAGAGACAGCGCGGACACCGGGCTTCCTGGCCCCGCGCCTGCATCCTGTGCTCTCTCCGTATCAGCCAGGAAACTGGCGCTGGCTGTGGCCAGGACATGCGACACCACATGAAGTCCTGTGAGCAAACACAACTGGAAATGGTCAGGACAAATTGCTAGGAAGCTGATGATGGGAATTACAGGCTCATTAATTGCGGATGCTGTGGGTGTCCATGTTTCATCTGCAAAGGGGAGGCCTCCTAGACTTTCCCTGCAGATACTGTTCCTGTATAAGGCCTGTTGTTGTCTCACCCTCCTTGAGCATCTTGTGACTTTTCAAAAAAATCTCCCTGGGAAGGTGGTTTGAGGATCTGAGATCCTCTGGAGCCTCTGTTACTCTGTGAAAGAGCTCTAAGGTTTCTCTCTGCCTCAGAAATAGAGCCTCTGTTCCTTGCTAAGCAGGCAAAATACTCACTCCCTGTACGTTGTACCGCTCACATAAAACCAACATAAAATGCAGATTTCCATG
Source organism: Stictonetta naevosa (assembly GCA_011074415.1). NCBI lineage: Eukaryota > Metazoa > Chordata > Aves > Anseriformes > Anatidae > Stictonetta > Stictonetta naevosa. The sequence goes on from CM021729.1 coordinate 19,903,739, forward strand.
ATTAGTAACAAGCCATCCCTCCCCCCTCTGAACAATACAGACAGGCTCTGCCAAACTGGGATGCGCAAGGCTTGCGTGCCAAATTTCAGACTGACACATGGGAAATGGGGCTGCATCTGCAGGTCCAACCCGAGCAGTGTGCCAGAAGCCCAGCCCTAGAACCTCCCAAACCTCCCGAGCGTCCCCGCTCCCTGTGCATCCATGGAGCCCGCACTGAGCCCTGCCGTGTGCTTCCCGGTGTCCGGCGTGCCGCAGATGGATGCAGATGCTGCTGGGCCCAGGGAGGAAGCTGGGCCACGGCGAGAGAAGGGCCTGCGAAGGGAGCTGGCGTGCTGGCGCTATTTAAAGAGCTTCTGGCACGGTCTCCTTCAAACAACAAAAGGGGATCGTAAAAGGAAGTCCTGTTGCTAATCGCCATAAATAGAGCTCCAGGTCAGAGAGGAAAGAAACCTCTCCCCTGCTTGCAAGACAGAAATGCTGGCCGTGGGTGGAGGGGTCCCATGCTGTGTCCCGTCCGAAGGGCTGCCGTGTCCTGCTGGGACAGGGGGGGCTTTGGCACGGCCGTGTGGGCAGGCGAGAGCAGCCTCACCTCCTCCTGCAGGTGATACACAGCTGGCTGTGGCTCTCACCACGGTGGGAGAAACCAAAACTGCCACAACAAGGAGAAAAACATTCAGGGTTGTGCCAGTACTTGGGCTGTGCTCAGTGGCCTGGGGACCTGAAATTGTACCTCCAGGTACTTTTGACTGCCCCAGTTCACTTCTCGAACTTCTTTCTTTTTCTGCGCCTTTCATAACTGCACATTGTGCACTGACAGTTTTGATCAATATCCGTGCCCATGTTGAGTCACATACTGCTGTGGGAAGGACTGCATCTGAAAGGAGTGAGTTGAAACATACGCTGCTCCAGTTGGGAATATGTTTTATGCCATAATGCTGGTTTGATACCTTTGTCCTCAATATACTTCAGAGATATGTCTTGCATTTTCTGTAGTCCCCATCCTTAGTCCCCACAGCGATCTCGCCTCTATTGCCAGACACGGTCCTTTCAGGTCTGGTTTGCTGATGGCAGAGAAGGCCTACTGCTGAAATTCAGGGGGTTTGTTCACCGTGTGATGGTGGCTGGATGATGCCCATGAGCTGTTTTTATCTCATGGGTTTGGAAGGGGAAGTTCTTACCGCACAGGCAGAGCAACAACTGGAAACGGGGTGAGTGGTCCTGCCTGTGCCCCCTCTGCCTGCTGCCCTTGGCAGGTATCAGTGACAGATGTGCCTGCAGTCCCAAGGAGATGTTCACTGCCCACCCTAAAAACTGCTTCAAGTGCTTTGTATACTGACTACCTAGTCCTTGCTTGCAGAGGCAGGTGCAAGGAGAACAGCTTGTCAAATGCTTAGTCCTGGAGCTGACAAACTCCAGGAAGAGCCTGGTTGACCCAGGTCAGCTCCAGAGAGCTCTCTGGTCAGACGTCCTACAGCACTGTCAGGGGTAACTGCAGGCTGTGATTAGGTGTGTGAAAGCTTTTTGCTCAGCATGCGGTGTTCATCAAGGTATCATTGCCATCAACACATGGTGGCAAAAGCATGTCAGAGCTTTGTGCTACAGCCTGGCCTTACATTGCTTCTTTGCATACCGTACTGCTATCGCTCCAAAGTATTACGTGCTTTCCTATTAAAGCGATGAACAAGCAAAAACATTTTATTCTTTTCAGCCCGTCTGACACCCTTTGCAGCATTGGCGATGTGCTCACGCTGCAGCACCTTGGCTGTGTGTGAGCTGCCGGTTGGGGCCGTGGTCTCCAGCTGGCAGGAACAACCCTGCCTGAAGAAGCGTTCCCGACAGGTGCCGGCATGGCGGTGAGTCGCGGTGCCGTGCTGATTCATGGGGCACTTTTGTTTTGTTTCCCACGCGGGTGGGCTGCTCTGCTCTGCTCTTCATGCCTGGAGAGGGGCCAGGGCTGCAAAGCCTGGGCTCAGACACGTGTCTCTGTCAATCTGCAGCACAGCATGGGATTAGGTTTTGTCCCTCCCTTGGAGGAGCGTGCATTTTAATGAAACAGCGGCGCTAGGGACTGACCCTACACTTAGTTAAACCACGAGGCAGTTCCTGAAGTTTCTACGTGCTGGTGTTGTGCAGATGTGAGAGGGAAGCAGCATCCTGTAGTGTGCTGTGGTTTGTGAACAGTAAGCCTGCCCTGGCTTTGCCCACTTGGAGTAAAAGACACAGGGGGCGATGGCACTGCATAGATGGTCTTTTGTACACAAGCAGGAGTAACTCCAGAGGAGGAAGGTGAACAACCTCAGGAAGGGAAATGCCAATGTGTCAGGTGAGACTCCCGAAATTCACCTCCCAAGCTGTCCTTTTGTTTGGCTTTGCTACTTGTCTCTCCAGGTGTTCAGCACCTAAGCAGTGCATGCAGCAGCGTGTTGCTCGCCTCAGGACCAAGCCCTGCAAGACCAAGCCGCAATGCCCAGCAGCACGGGGCTGCACAAACAGCAGGGAAAGGAGCTGGGGTTTGTAACAGACCCAGATGTCTCCGGCTGCCCAAGGACCACCCAGCTGACTGCCTTGGGAAGCCCCCCTTCCACCGCCTTGCTGCTCAGCGCAGTTTCTCCCAACAAGATTCTGGCACTGGTGGTCAGGGGTTCGCACTGGTGGCTTGCTTATGAAGTTCCTGGGATTTTTGTCAGGACTCTTCAGCCTGAAAGACTTCATATTTTCCTAGGTGGTGTAAGTGGTGGCAACAGCACAAAGCCAAAAGGACGTGTCCTTGATGCTGAAATCCGCTTATCTCCCCTCTCCCCCAGGACACGGATTAAACAGACTTGCAAGATAAACTCTCTTACCAAAGGCAAAGGGTAAAAACTGGAATCTGGATAGACAGGAGAATAAATCCAACTGCACATTAGGAAAGAGGGAGTGATTATTACTTTAAAATATAACCCACAGATTTAATTCTGTGTGCTTGCTTCATATTCATGATTGAGAGCGTTGCTTATCTGAAGTGGAAACTTTGGAAGACAGGAATGTGTTTGAGCTCTGCAAGACATATATTCTCCCTGGCTTATAAGCACTCACAAAGGAGTGTAGACCTTCCTGAAATAAACTGCAAAGCTAGAAGGGGGAACTGGAGGATGGAGATGAGGTAAAAAATGGGCTGAGTAAGGTACAGAGTGCAGCTGTAAATTAACTGGTGAATGCAGGGGCTTTCAGAGGGGAAAAGATTCCCCTTTAGAGACGGTCTGAGGTGGACCTCTGTGGGGCAAAGCTTGGAGCCACCACCAGCCCCAAACTTTTTTGTGAGCTCTGAGCAGCTTCACACAGTAACTGTGTAAATATTATAGATACATGTCAAAAATCAGGTAAAATATACTCTTTCTGTTGGCATTGTGAGGAGATTTTCTCATTTTATTCAAACGTGCATCTTGGAGTGAAACTCTGGGAGAGAAGGGACTAATGAAACCTCCTGCGGATGGGAACCAAATCCACAATTGGCACACGCATCCGAGAAGTGCGTTGCCAACATTTTTTACAGCTTTTCTCCTGGCCGGTGGCTGCTTCTGCTCCCACTTCTGCTGCTGATTTCCACGAGATGGAGCTATTCTAACATGGGTGGGTGAAGGCTGGGGCGGCAGCCGCTGAGGAGAGCCGATGGCGGGGGAGAACTGCACAGTCCCGTGTTTCATTTCCATGACTGTATTACTGAACCAGGTAGGCTTTTATAAAAAATTATCATCGCCAAAAATAACAACAACAGCAACAACAACAACAACAAAACCACCAAGATCTCGATGTGCATTTTGCCAGGCTGCATAATCAATAAGCTCCTTGGAAATGGGCCCCCACCAAAACTGTTCCCAGCGGGTGCAGGTGGGTGCAGGACATCTTTGCCCCACACAGGGCCAGCCGGTGGGTCACACCAGCCTGCCTTTGCTGTGTTATGGTGACTCTCCCGTGTGGCACTTACACCCTCCTTAATCTGCACGAATTTCTGTCCTGTTGTCCTGTGAAGTGCATCTGCCCACCTCATGGGACATGCCAGCAGAGCCAAGCTCCCCGTGCCCTGCCCTGCAGGCATGCTTCCCCTCTCGAGCCCTCGTGAAGTCTGACAGCAGCGGCTCAGGCAGAGGCCTTTGTCTCGGGAGTCCCTACAGGAACTGTGAAGATTAGGGCCCGGTTTATACACAATATTTACAATACTTTCAAAGAGGATATCCTGAAAACATTCTGCTTGCCCTTTGCATTGCGAGCTGTGCTGGCATTGTGACGAGAGGCTGACACTTGTCCGCAGGCTGCACGTCCCTTTGCACGGAGTAGATAAGCCGTATCTTTGTGACAAGGTGTCGCTGGCAACGCCTGCCTGCCCTGAGCGCGTGGCTGCGGCCACAGCCGATGCTCAGAGCGGTGGTGGAGGTCTCCTTCCCTCCCGGGGCAGGGGCACAGCCGGCCGCTCAGCGGCACGGAGGCGGGGATGCACGCAGCGCAGTGCTGCAACACCAGCCGAGTAAATAAGGGTCAGCTAGGTCGAGCAAGGGGCTGCTGCTGCCGGGTCTGGTAATGCTGCACCTGTCCAAATTCCCGTGTGAAATTGTAATTTACAAAGGCTGGAGCATAAATTTTTTTTCTTTTTCTTTTTTTTTTTCTTTTTATTTTTCTTATTTGTTTTTCTTTTTCTTTTTTTTTTCTTTTTCTTTTTTCTTTTTCTTTTTCTTTTTTCATTTTCTTTTTCTTCTTCTTTTCCCAGTGTGCATTAACATCCCCCCTCCCTAAGCCTGTGCTTTCCACAGTAAAGAACTTTGGATGAAATATAAAAAACCTCCAAAGAGCTCCCAAGCCGAGGGGCATCCCCCTTTCCAGGTGCCCCTGGGGCAGGGTGTAAGCTATGTGTGTTGTGGGCACACAGCTACTTAGCAAGCTCTGATGAGCTCTTGCTTTTTAGTCCAGGACAGGGGCAGCATCCATGTGTCTTCAGTTTCTTTGACTTAAAGGCCATCCTCCATCAGCTGAGGAACACGTAGAGGCATGGGTGGGAATTAGCCAGCTCTGCAGCTGGGGAGCACTGGGCTCAAATTGGCTCGTCCCTGCTCCCCTGTGGAGCCTACCACAGTGCATTAATCCTCCTTGGGCTGGTTCATTGCTCCATCCCACTTGTCATTTCATGGAGCCCTCAAAAAACCTCTAAGCCAGTAGCTTTGAACACGTTTTTAGAGGCCCAGTATTCATACAAATGCGGGCCTACCTGCGCAGGCCTTGCACGTAGCCGCTGCACAGTGCCTGCGTGTGCACTGGCACACGTGCCCATTGGGGTCAGGCTTGTGTGGATGGCAGGCTGTGCCGGTGCATCGGTGTGCCCCACGCCTCCCCAGTGCCCATGTGCCTTGCAGTCACCCCAGAAAATCCTCTGTTCACCAGAACCATGGTGAGGCATGTGGCAGCTGTTGCTAAACGTTGGTGCCATGGATATTTGTTTCTTCTGTGTGAGAAGAAAGGAGCATGAAGAGAAGCTAATAAACCACAACATAAATATTGCTGTTTGAAAGACCTGGGATAGGAATTACTTGGGTTTCCATGAGCTTCACATGGCAGGGGTGTGGGTGATTTAGGCTAGTGATTATTCAAGACACAGGGTGTGATTGGACTTTATGATTTGGAAGGATTACACTTTCTTATGAAGTGGGTGTTTAATTTCTCTTCAGTTTTAACCCATTCTTTGTAAATGCTAAAATTACAAATTATCATGCCTTTGGTCTGTGGCGTAGGACAATCTGCTTGTTTTCTCCCGCCTTGGCTCAGATTAACCACTTTCCTCAAGTACTACTCATACTATAAAAAAATCTGACTTTTCAAATAGTTCACACGAGTGTGTGCGCACACTCAGGCAGGGATGTGTGTTTCGTAACAGGTTTCTGTGCCTGTGACTCAGAGCTGAGCTATTAAGCTATAACACATGGCTGACATCTGGAATTCACTCGCAAGCTTTTGTCATTCGAATATTGGTAGCCACGGCTTGTTACTCTCCTTCCCTCCAAGATGTAGCCACGCTTTCTCTATCCACACCTCATGGAACAGAGGTAAAAGGCTTTACTGGGCCTATTGGCGTTGCTTGATCAATGCAGTTAATATGTTTTCTCCTAAGCAGCTTAAACACATGTTCAGAGGGCTTGGCAGACACATCTTTCTAAACAAAGGCTCTGCTTTGGATTTAAAGTGATTTCTTACCATGAGAATATTCAGAAAAATTGCATATTTTGTCTCAGTAAGAGTCTGTGCTTGCTCAGAGTGCAAGCAGTCACCTGTTAGCTGGTAAACTGGGGTAAGAATTGCAGACAGATTGCTCTGGTGTTTGAATGTAATTAATTACATTAATTCCTTCAGATGAATGTCTCTCATTTGGCCAGTTTTAAAGCAAGATTAAAATGTGCTGGTGTTTGCTGTGATGTGGAACAGTTTGTCTTACCCGTGCTCCACACTGCACTGTGTGAGTGCCTTCTCTACTCCCAGGGCTGTTTGCTGCAGGCTGGTTTGCTCCTGCAGAGCTTAAAATCTTGCATTCTCCTTGAGACTATTGTGGAGATGCCAGGCAGGGTGTTGTAATGAAGGGTGTATTGAATCTCATATTGATACCAAAGAGTAATGTAAAATTCTGTATAGATGTTGCTGAAGAGTCTCAAGCTAAAAGAGTAGGTTGGGAGTGGGCTGGGCTCTGATTCAGAAAAACATCAAGGCATATTTTTTAGCCCTGGTCTAACTGGGAAATCATAGAAGCACGTTCCCAACTTTGGGGACTGCCCAACTTTGAGAAAGATGTCTCCACAAACTGCTGCGGGAAGAAAGGAGATGCCTCTTGAAGCCTACCCTGACCCATCCCTCCTGGAGAGTAAGAAAGCGTAGTGTGTCCTCCAGGCAGTCTCCTCTGCCTGACAAGGGGTTGCAAGAGGGGTGATTTTGCCACCAACGTGGCAATGAAAGTGACTAAGAAAGTTTCGGAGAGGCGGGTATATGAAGGTTTGCTGCAGAGGCTCGTCTGTCTTTGGCTTTCAGAGTAAAAAGTGTCCATGGTGGTCAACACTATGACACCTTTGACTGTCCTAGAAGTGGATTCAATGCCAGATTTTTAATGTGGTTCAGTGTAAGGCCTCTCGGGTTGAGCAGCAAAAGCTTCACGCACAGTAAGTGTGTATGGCCTATGGCATGGCTCTGACACACATTGCTACCTCGGGTGCTCACTTAACTATGTGCCTGACCTGCCAGCTTCTCAGATAACTGTTTATTTTTTTGTTTGTTTGTTTGTTTTGTTTGTTTTGTTTTTGTTTTTTAATTATTTTGGAAGAAGTTATTTTAGGTCACATTGTGTTCAGGTGTAGTGGTTTGCAGTAGCTGGGTAAAAACTCATCCCAGTGCTACAGAAAATGCTATGTGCACTGAGGTCTCTGACTGCTACTGCTGTTTAATGGTCACACCGTGCCAAGAGGTGCCATGGATTCATATAATCACTGGCTGGACAAGGTGGATCCGTATTGCTCCACTCACCTGTCAGGATGAAAATGGAGACCTTCAAATTCATATGGATTGATTTCATCATTGGAGAGCCCCAGTGCTGGATGTGGCCTTGAGCTGTGTGCTTGTTTTTAGCTGTTGGCAGCGCTGCTAATTGATTATGTGGCTACACAAAAGTGATGTGCTATATGCAGCAATTAAACCATGCTGTCAGACTGTCAAAATGAATCTCACTTTAGGATATGGCCAGACACAATACTTTTTTTTTTTTCCTCATTATAAGAATTAGAGCTTATTATTATGTTTATTTGTTACTCCTGGTTGTGAAACTCCTTTTCCAGTCACTTTGTAGCTTTTTGATAAAGCATCAGCTTTTGAGCTCAGCATTTCCACACTAGCTCTCCAAGTCAAGCTGATTCAACTGGAAAACTCCAGCCAAAATGGCTTGCCCACTTTTGAGCATAATAACCTCTGTACAGCACACAGGAAAGCTTACCTGTGTAAAAGCCAGCCATAAGAAAGCTGGCTGGGCTGAGCCCTTCTATTGGGATGTGCCTTCTTTTGCTTTGAGGGTGTTTCTCCAAGTTTTGCCAGACTATGTGCTTTTTAAAATGTGGTCTAATAATGTTGAGTATGAGCTCGTTAGAGCTCAGTGGCTAAAGCCTGGCGTCCTCTTGAGTACCCCACAGCACTGCCTGTGGGTTCACACCGTCCCCTGGGGCTGCCCAAGATCATTGCATCCCTTGGAGTTGCCCAGTAGAACCACGTAGCCTGGGACTTGCACTAGCCCAGCCCAGGGCACCTCCCACTGACCAAAGTCTGTGCCTCACACCATGCTCCCACTTGGATACAGGCAATTGATGCTGGATTTTCCCAGAAACAGCTCCTCCAATCTGGGGTGGGATGGGAACAGTGGTCTTTGAGCCCGGTCCCCATTGAGGCTCACAATTTTGGCTCACTCCTTGTAAGATGGAACCTATCACCTCCCACAGCTCCTTGCCCCTTGCCTGTCTTCCCGGGTGGCTGTGAAAATTAACATGCTGTTTCTGAGGCATTCGCGTACTGTGGTGGCATGGGAGAAAAACAGGCAGAAATTAATTAGTCTGTCTTCAGAGCAGGGTTCTGAGGGTTATAGAAAATAAGCCTGTTAAACATTAAGGAGAAAACAGAATGCTCTGTACTGGGTCCTCACTCACCCTGGGTACTTAATGACATGTTTTCACTGGAAAAAAAGTGGTATGATGGTGTTAATTAAAGGCTATGCCAGAATGCATATGTACAAGGGGGGTAATTGAAGGATGCTGAATGTCTGCCAATTTGACATTACCTAACTAGCTTGATTTTCAACTGTAGTAATATTCTTGTATTTATTTATTTTTGGGATGCCATATGAAAGAAAAATATTTTAGCAAAACAGCATACTGAGCAGAGTAAATTACACCGGTAGGGTTCCTTGTTACTTTGTGCCTGATGGAGACAATGAAAAAGAATAGTAAACAGAGCAGAGAGGCAATGGTGTGCACATCATACATAAAAAGGTACTGTAACAGCAGTGATCTGTCTGCCATAGTAATGAAGTCAAGTGCTTGGAATAATACGATTTCACAGCAAGAAATGATAGCAGAGGTCTGCTAAGCTGAATCTCTGTATTAGATGGCTGTGACTTATCCACATGAAACTACAGAAAAGGTTAAATCTTAATTTTATTAAATGGAGAGTCACAGCAAACAGGCTCACCTTGTGGCTCTTCTAAATTCTTAGATTTTCTTGTCTCCAGCTTGTTATTTATCTGAAGCTGTTTCTCGCAGCTCTATGGACTCCCTGCAGTACTGGCTTCACAGACTCATGGTGCTAGACCTCATCCCCAGGCTACTGCCCTCGCTCTTGTGCTGTGTTGTCAACCAAAGACTCTCTTTCTTCTGTCCAGCTAATTGGAATTGGTATACAACTCTGGATTAAAAAAAAAAAAAAAAAAAAAAAAAAAAAAAAAAGGTTCTGCCCCTATTTTGCAACTGCAAAACCCTGGCAGAAAAATATTTTGCTTGCCCAGCAAAATGGGTTTGGATTCATGTCACTGGTTCTCCAGACATCTTAGACAAGCAGCTCCTAATCAGCTCTGCTCTGTGACTTTGCTCCCCTCTTTCCTTGGGCTGGCATTGGGGGCACCATAGGTGACCCATTTCTCCCCTCTTTTCTTGAATTGCTCTGTGCTATTTTCAGGCTTTCTGTTCTGAATTAGGTCAAAAGATTTGTCCTTTTACAGGCAGCTTTCACTCAAAATTACTTATGCTCGGACAGAAAGAGAAAAATCTGATTAAATATCGGAAAACCAAACTACACCACACACAACATAATTAACCCTGAGCTTGATGGAAGGTCAGCTGATTCTTGAGATGATTTGTAACCATTAAATTGGGCAAGGGCAGACATGCATCATTACTTGATCTTATCTTCATTGCCCTGGTTGCCTTTGATCTCCATTTGTCCTTTCCCATTTGTTTATGCTCTTTCATGCCTTGCTTCAAAGTAGACTGTAAAGCCTTTGGGGCAAAGACCAGTGGTGCGGTGGTGAATGGGAAGGACAGACAGACTCCCTCATCTGCTGGCCTAGTCTTGACTGTGGGAAATGAGTAAATGCTGAAATGCCAACAGTAAGAATGGGTTAATTCACCCTTGGAGCTGGGAGGCTAACCCATGGCCACAACGTGGGCAGACACCAAGCATCTTATCTGGATCTCTTGATGGCCAGTGCAGCAACCAGGAGCCAGCTTGGCCTTCACTGTGATGAGTTACTGACCAGGGAACATGAAAGACTCTGCTATTATAACAAAAAACATAAATAAAAAAAATATAGAAATGTTGGATATTCTTAGCTTCAGCTTTTGTATTGTTTTCACTCCAACAGGAAGTTTGCAAATATTTCCATTATTCTCTGTGGAGACATCGATCTTGAAGACACTCTTGAATACATAGTTATTGTCAGATTCTACACAGAAAAAAATAATAGGATGAGGAAAAGCCAGAGATAAGACAGCCCATGGGGAAATATCAGAAGATTACCCTAGAAATCTACATCGATCTTTTTAATGCTTTTAATTGTGTTTAATGCTTGAGGGAATAAACTGCACAAAGAAGCAGTCGTAATGCTAAATTAGGAAAAAACAGTTGCAAGAGGGCTAGGCCTTAAACACCCTGTACAATGCATAAGCCAAAACTGTGTGCCATTAGTTTCAGCAGTACAAGGTGTGCTGAGCCTGTGACTGGACAGGCCAGCTCAAGAGTTATGTCCATGGCAAGAAAGCTAGGCACCAACTAGATAAAGTGGACAGAAGAGCAATAAGAGTCCTCAAGGACTCAGCAAATAACCTCTGAGAGTGAAAGACACTGAGAACTGTTCAGTCCAAAGAATGGGGCAGCGAGGAGGGAAGAGACAAATGTTGTGGTAGAGCAGCACTGCTGCAGAGTAAGGTAAAAGGCTGTTTACAAATGGCAGTGAAGAAGTCTGGTTTGACACTGGGAAGCACTTTCTAAAAGTAAAAGCACAGGTGAAGCCCAGGAATTGGACGCCAGTCCTCAAGAACAATTGGGAGAAACATGTCTCAATAATGACACCGGAGCAGCTGACTCTGCTTTGGGGCAGTGTGAAGAGGTACACAGATTTTGAATCCCTTTGACCTATATACTCTATAATTCTACGACACAAATATTTCAAAGCACTTTGGCACTGAGTAAACTGAAAGAGGAGATAACCTGGCTTCAGGTTTACCTTGATTGATATGCTTAGTGTCAGGTAGTATATATTTGCTTTTCACAGCACAATGCTTTTCACTTAATTCTCATAAATGTTTGGATGAAGTGAAAGAAAAATATATGAAGATTCTTCTGCAGTAAAGTATGATATAAGTCTGATCTGGGCTGAATGTTTGGATCACACTACTTCTAACATGGCTTTATCATGAGCTCTGAACATCATCGCTCCCTGTCAGCTCCTGTTTTGTGTGTCTGTTGGCCTACATGGTATCAGGCTTTGGAGCTTGGCTAAATGAAGGTAACTGTCAAATGCAACTTGTTGGGAACTTGATTCAAGCTACAGCTTGGTTTGGCAATTAAATTTCTGTAAGTCTGTTTTGTGGTAACATGAACTGTGCTCCTAGAGGGGAAACAAAAAGCTAAGAATAGTATTAATAGGAATGTGGCTTTGGTGGTTTTTCTTAGTAAAGAGACAGATGAGCAAGACATAGCCTGTAAAAGGAAAGAGAAGGGGGGTGGGTATGGAGGAGAAAGGGAGAGATAATGAGTTCTGAAAATTCCAGGTGGGATCTAGTGGTTTAGGCATGTTGAAAGGTAGACTGGATTTGCTAGCTCTTAACCACCAAAGATAACTTCATACTGTAGCTGAAAGAGAATTTTTTTTTCTCAGATAATATTTTTTTAAGCTTCTTCTCTTATATATGCAGTAGAATGAAATTCTAAACAGTTATCTGGAGCTAAGCTAAGTGCATTAAATAAACATGCTGATCTGAAATCTGACACTTTCATCCTTAGTGCAATTCCTCTGGAGTTTCATGCAGCAGAGTTTCAAAGACATTTTTTGGCAGACACAGAATGGAGGGATAAATTTCAACCATTTCCCTTAAAATTGAAGAGTTCCATCAAAATCATGTAGGTTTTCCTGGAATTTCACTTTCACAAAGAAAGGAGAATGGTAGAGGAGTAGTGAGATACTTTAATTATTTTTAAACATTCCAAGAAGGTTCCCCTTCACCCCCCAAACTGAAAACTGAATATTGCAGTAAAATAAACATGTCAAAATAATAGTGGAATGTTTTTATTTTTGTTGACTCCAAAATGTTTAGATGACTGGAAACCAAATGTAGTTGCAGAAACTGCCTTTTTCAAGAAGTGGTAACTTAAGGAGTGTGCTCCAGCCTGCTGGGGAACAGACAGGTATTGCACAGCTCTGCTAGGAAGCTTCCTCATTTCGTGTTTGTTCCCCATATTGAAGATCAAGGAAAGAACTGAAGTTGTCCTAGCAAGCCAGGTTTTGTACCACACATTTAGGGAGTGGAACCTGATGCCAAAAAGCTTCCCAAAGCCACCACCTACTAACTCCATCCAAAGGAACAGGTTCCACCTCTGGCTGCTCTCTCTGCTGCCTATTTCTCTAGCACTTTCCTGGGACATCCCCACTGCCTGCAATTGCTAATCTAGGGGGGTCAGCAGAGCACTGTCACACTGCTCTCCGAAATGTTGCACTGGGCTCTGCATGAACCTCCACTCTCACATGTCTGTCTCCAAAGTAGTAGAGTCTGCACAGTGACTTTGCTCTGCTCTGTGCAGACTTTAACGCAGAAGATCCATGCAGTCTTTGCTGTGGATGTTGCTTTGCTCAAAGAGTACTTCTCCAGTACTTCTCCAGTACTTCTCCTTTCACAGAAGTGATAGGATTACTGCAGGCTGCCAAACCTGAAAAAAAAAAGTCACAAAATTGTATAGGGTTAGTTGATGGTTGTATTGTGTCATTTCCACTCCTTCCTCATCTTTACTAACTGATCTGTTCATTTGCAACCACAAGCTCCTCCCCAAGACAAATTTACTGCAAGGATATCAAAAGAAAGCACTGTTCAGTTGATTAACGGGTTACACAGAATTGGCTCCAGCCCATAGATTACTATCGAAGATTGTATGTAGATGATGGTTTCACCATTTCATCATGTCAGCCATCTGAAGTGAGTGCACTTGAATCCTAGAAGACAATCATCTAATCCTCCTTTACCACTTTCCTTCTTTAATGGGGATTGCAGCTTCTGTTTGCTAGCAAATGATTACTGAAACATTAAAAAGACAAAGCAGGTGCCTTATTTGCCTCCAAGCACTGAGGCTACATTCAGGATGTACCGTCACGGTACATTGCAGCTGAGGTCCCTGGGTTTGCTCAGCCCAGAGCAGAGCAGGCTGAGGGGAGGCCTCATGGCGGCCTGCAGCTCCCTCACGAGGGGAGCGGAGGGGCAGGCGCTGAGCTCTGCTCTCTGGGGACAGCGACAGTACCCGAGGGAACGGCATGGAGCTGGGACAGGGGAGGGTCAGGCTGGGGCTTAGGGAAAGGTTCTGCACCCAGAGGGTGGTCGGGCACTGGGACAGGCTCCCCAGGGCAATGGTCACGGCACTGAGCCCTGTCAGTTCAAGAAGCATTTGAACAATGCTCTCAGACAGGTGGTTGGATTTTGGAGTGGTCTTGTGTGGAGCCAGGAGTTGGAGTCAAGGATCCTTGTGGGTTCCTTCCAACTCAAGATATTCCATGGTTCTATAATTCTGTGCCTGCTATGTTAAACTAAGACTGTGATCCTGCTGATGAAGCATTAGCTGCTGTCAAACCAATTATTTCTTTATAGGCCTGTGCTGCCAGTAGTCCATATTGCTGTTACTGGCTGAAAGTTTAATGCTGTAAATATCTTAGATTTTGCTCCACTCCAGGTAAATCAGACTTCTCCAGAGGTCTCTGGATGTCTGTGGTCTGTGCAGTTAACTTGTTCCTGGGAAGGCTGGCAGCTTTGGAAGCTAATGTGTAGCTTCTGAGGTGTCTCCAGGCTTCCTGAGTGGGGCTGTGCACTGCAAGGTCAGGTTCATCCGCAGGGAAAGGAAAAGGAAGCTGTAGAATAGGGCTGAACACTGCAGGCTTGACAGGTAAGGATGTAAGAGGAAGAGAGAACTGGCTGCAGGCTGGAGCTGATGGTTCTCATTGCAGCCTGGTGTTCCCTGGCTGTTCAGCCACAGCACCATGGCATTCCCTGCAGTGTGGATGAAAATCCTCTGGCTGATTTAGCACTGCAGGCAAGAGGCAGGGTTGCTTTCTGTAAGTGCTAGAACACATTGAAAGTTTGTTTGTTTTAGTGACTTTTTTTCCTTAAAAAAAAAAAAAAGTTTAACAATAAGAAGGGAAATCTTTCTCTTGCCCAAAGGACAGACGTTTGAAGCTCTTTAACTTCATAGAAGCTATGCAGGATGATGGTTGTATCTGTTCAGAAGCATGCAATATAATCTCAGCACCATGCTTGCCCTGAAACCCAGATTCAGATCCCTCAATGGTAACGATGGTACCAGAGGTACTTGTTTGCACATCAGGATTTCCTTGCAAAGCCCAGAGCTTGGTACATTTGTGCTTCATTCATGTGCTTCACCAGGCACATGGCTGGACCTGGCTCAGCATGAGCAAACAAGATGATTTGAGAGGAGGGCGATCTGAATTTCAGACCCTTTTCTGGATGAGGCAGAAAAAAGATTTAAACCCACATCTGTTGCCTTTCTGGCTATTATTTTAAGCAAGGGAATGGCCTGCAGTATTCTAATGTTTTCTGTCAGAAATGTTGTAGGATTAGTTTCCATTCCAATATAGGCTGAAAATATTTGATGTTTTAGTGGAGTGGGACTTCTTCCTGGCCACCCAAGGGAAAGGGTCCTTTGCATTGTTTCTGGATCAGCTGTGTGGTGAGGGTGAGCTGCTAGGGCCTCGTGGAGCTCCACATCACTAATTAACATTGTAGTTAAAGAGAAATACTCCTTCATGTTTGTTACTATCCTGTTGTCTTGGCTTTACAAGTAGAGATGATGTGGTCAGAGAAAGTGGTCAATGGCTAATGATAAGCAGGGTATTTCTCTGCAACTTCAGCTTCCTAAAATACATTTGTTTTTTCTTTACACTTGGTTTCATATTCACCCTTCTCTGTACATCCTGAGGAGCTGAGCCTGTTGGGCAAACCCTGAAGACAGAGGAGATAAAACATGCAAGATCCTTTTGGAATGGATCCATGTGGCTTCCAGTTCCCTTCGAAACTTTTCTCTTCTGAGACACCAGTGAAGATGCAGTTACTAGATAATGATGAAGACAAATGGGGTCATGGATGGGATTTGCTTATAATAGAGAACATCAAGTAATCAACTCATAATATAAATAT
>CM021729.1:19919584-19949002 GCA_011074415.1 Stictonetta naevosa
TTGGAGCTACTGAGTGTGTTAGTTTTTGTCTCAAATGAAATATTCTGTTTTTTACACTTTCAAAACATTGTAGTAATTTAGTTTAAAAATTCATTCTCACCTTTGTTTGGCTAATGCTATTTGACCAGAATTGTAAACAGTTGATTTTTGGTTATCTATGAAACTGGTTATTTTGAAGTTTTATTTGTGACTACCCCTAGTCACCCTCAACAATGTTTCTGTGGCCTCTGAAACAAACAAACAAAAAAATCCAAACAAAAAATAAAGCAGTGGGATTGCCAACAGCAAGGGTGGTTGCAATTATTTATAGTGATGTTGAGGTTCCATTGCAGAAATAATATGAAGAGAGACAGATTTTTCTCTGAGCCGGATGAGGTCTCGATATTGCTGTCATCCTGCTTTGCTGTACAAGGGAAGGTCTATGTCCTGGCTCCCTGGCAATGCCTCGGGTACTGCTACAGCAAACTCCCTGGCTGCACCAGCAGCTTTTGCAAACCATGGAGTCTGTGAGGAACTTGCCATAAATGGGAGAGAAAAGAGGCAAAATTACAGGTATTTCTTAGACTCTGCTGGCAGCAAAACCACTAATACACATCTGCAGATCCAGGACTTTCACCGCCTCTTAAATGCAGTGAGTGTTTAAGGGGAGCACGGCCTTCAGGGAACGCTCCCTGAAGTGCTCCGGCTCCAGCAGGCTGAGGAGGGCAGAACAGCTACAAACAGAGTTGGAGGGTATCAAAGCCTGCACTCCAATCTCCCCTTGATTTTCCATGAAGCAGGAGCATGATCATGTCTTCAGTAGCAGTTCGGACATTTCCTCTGGAGCTGAATCTGAAGCAGGGTTTTTTTCCTCTGAAGAAGGATATGCCTCTGAGCATTGTGGCTAATGACATCCTAGGAAACATGAAAGATGCAAGATACCTAGTGAGATCATTTGGTGTCTTCCATTCTTCCAGGGAAGCCCTGTGACTCACTTTAAAAGCAGTTGGTGGTTTTATTTTCAATTCTGTTTCAGTCAGATATATGTCATTTTTAAAAATGGAAACCCAATTCTCATGATCTGACCAGAGAAATAGGATTTTCAAGGTACATATATGAAAGAAATATAGCCATCAGCTTTAGCTCCTACCTGAGACATCGAGCATCACAAGTGTGACTGAGCACTGGGAGCTTCAGGCCGCTCTGCAGTGATGTTACCTCACTCATCCTGGCAAGCAGCCTTCCCTTTTCATCAGCGCCTGGAATTTCATTACAACAGAAAACATACTGTGGAGAGGGGGTGTGTAAAGATTATGGCATACAACTCGAAGGTCCATTTTTCACTCAGAACAGGTTTTCCCTCCTCTTCTGGAGATGCCTGCTAAGCAAAAATCTGCATTGAATTTCCTTGGAACTTTGGGTATTGCTTCTGACTGCATCATGATTGCCTAATTTTAAGATGTTTCTTGCTGCTGAAAAGGGGTAGAAAGCACGATTCATTACTGGATTTGGAGATGCTCAATGCCAACAGCAAACATTTTAGTTCCATGTGTTCAATCCCACTACTCAATGTTTTCCCTCTCCCCACTCTAATGAGATACATCCCTTGATCTGGAGGACACATAACTGTGCATTTCTGCCGGAGCAAGCACTTTCATATGTTGTTACATACAGGTCTCTTTCTCAGCACCAGGGGTTCAAAATCAAGCATGATCTCTGTCTCTGTACTCTTGTTTACCTTCTGATGGGGGAAGCAGGGCTGGCCTTTGCTTTGATCATTTTTCTCTTTGTGTAGGCTGCAAGAAGGAGATGTTGGAATGCAGAACAATGGCAGGGCAGCTGCAGTGGCCTCCACACAGCGAGAGCAATACTAATACAGTCAGTTTTGTGATCTCTCCAAGGGATCATATGGCTTTCTTCATGTGCCACTGGGCCTTTATCTCAGCAGGTACAAAACCTGTATTTCTCCCAGTGTACTTGAGGCTGGCTATAGGGCTGGAAGAAATGACACTATCTCTTGTAAATCTCTCTCTCTTTCTCTCTCTCTCTCTTTTTTTCTTTTGAGAATTCTAAAACTCTCTCATATTTATTTATTTATTTATTTTCAGAATCCTAAAGCCCACAAAAGGCACCATCACTGTGCACTTTGCAGCAGGGACACCCCACAGTCTCCCAGACACTGTTGCCTGGAGCACTGGGGCCTCACCAGGTTGGCAAGCTTTGCTAACGAACACAACTTGCAGAAGGGCCATGAGCAAAACTAGGTGCTGCCATAGCCACCCTCTTTGTAAACTGAAAATCCATCAGAGCCTGGGGACCCAAAAGAGACCTGCTTGCCTATGCCTGAACTCAAAATGGCTCTCAAGGGTCTTGGGTTTCCTTCTAGTGCTGTTGGTGTCTGGTGGATGCACATGGCTCTTCACTGGGGTGATGAGTAGAGCAGCTGCCTCTGAGAGCTCTCCTTGGATGGTCAATCCCTGAAGGCTTAAGTGGTGTCCCAGACCACCTCTCCTGCCCAAGGGTTTGCACCCTGTCTCTGGTGCCAGATCTTGTTTGGTGTCCCCTGCACATGCACATTTCCAGACCCAGCCTTGCCCAACAGAGTTTGGTGGCTTCCAGCAGGCTTCAAGAGATCAGCCATGTGCCTGTTTCCCCTGGCCTAGTGCTGCAGCAGTAATCAGTGACCCCACTAATTAATATTTCAAATATACACGAATAATCCACCAACTCTCCATGTCTAGTTATTTTCTCAGATGCTCCCTTCTTGCCATGGGTCATGGCTCTCCCCTGGCATATCACACTTTCATTTCAGACCTGAGAAAATGCTCGCATGGTGAAAGCTGGTATGTGTTTCTCCAACTGTTTTAGTAGGTTTAATAAAAGATGTTGTCCTCTGTGTGCAGGCCTTGTTGTTTCATGTTCTTGGACCATAGCACCCCAGCAATACCACTGCCAAGCTGCAGCAAGTGGCTCAGCTCTCTGTACTGCTACTGAGAGCTCGGGCACGTCAGCCTGCTGCAGTTGTGCAGTTGTGGTTTTTCTGCAGCTCTCTGGAGGCAAATGGCTGATGTAGAGGTCCAGGGTGCCTCTGCCCTTTCCCCTTTCTGGGATTTGGCAAAGGTGGCTTGTTCCTGAGGCCATACTGTGTCATTTTCACAGGTCTCCTGGCCCCCAGCTTGGACTGAGATGTTTATTTCTCCTACCTGTCTCTCCTCACCCTCATGGCTGGAGGACCAGTTCTTGGGCCTTGGTCTGCAGGCACTCCTGCTTCTCTTGGATGGAAATCAGTAAATGACATCTTGCATATTGCTCTGTAATTCAGAGCACTTAGATGAAGCCAGGGACATCTGCAGGTTCTTCCAGTGGAAACTTCCATTTCAAAACCATTTTCCTTTATTCCACCATGCTGGGGAAAGTGCAGGTGAGCCACCGTGTTGAGGCTGAGCGTTTGGATGTCACGGCTAAGCCTTTTTTCCACTGCAGACCATCCAACTCCAAGAAACCATGCCACATCAAGTATTGCTAAGCCAAGCACACCAGGTTGATCAAAAGTGAATTCAATATTTATGGTCATGTGTATTTTGTAGTGAAGCTATTTGTAAGATCAAGATTGATTACCTCGGTCGCAGTCTGCTGGGATTTTGCAGCCATCCCAATCAGATATATTTTTACTTTGCTCCAGGGTTCATTTTTTGTTGTGCCACAAGCACAGGCTCTTCCTCTGACTCGAATGCATTTTTGATCAGCAGTGTCAAAGTCCTGTCTATCTGCTCATTTTAGGCTGATATAAAACATCTCATTGTTTCTCCTGGGCTTTTTTCATCCCTGACCAACCTTCTTGTTGTGCCAGCTGAAGAAATAGCACGGTTCCTCCTTGTCATTGCTGGGGCAGGAGGGCTGCGGGCGAGCAGGGCTGCAGCTTGGGTGACTGAGGGGTGAGTGCTTATTTTGGAGAAGCTGTCATAGTGTGGGGGGATGGCATGGGGGAGGCCAGGGAGGGAGGAGGCCAGCGGAGAGAGGTGAAAGGGCCAGGCTGAGAAAACATTTGGAAAAGCTGATCCAGGGAAAACATCAGCTCAGGGCTGGATGGCTGGGCTCCCACTGCCTTCTGCATCTCAGAGCACTAGCCTGGCAAGACCGACCTAGGCACCTTGAAGTGGGCAGAGATCAATGAGTGCAGTGGCTGCCCACAGATGCAGCAGCACAGAGGCTTCCTCCTCTTCCCCCTGTCCTGAACCCTGGATCACCACCAGTAGTGCCCTTAGCCACAAAATGAACAAAGAAATACTGCTGCTCTACAAGTTTTAAAGCAGAGAGAGAAAAAAAGAAAAGCACCACATTGCATGCATGCAGGCACGCACCCTATCAGAGAGCATAGGGTGCAAGTAAAAATAGTGAGGTGCAGGCGTGGGGAGCTGGAGGTGGAGGTGTTACAAGATCTGTGCTGCAAAATGTTCCCACCACTGACAGCATTATTGAGTGATAACATCTTGGCAGGCTACTTTTAGATGTAGTTTCATCCAATTCCTCTTATGCTTCCCTGTTTTAATTCCAGGATGGCTCTGGACAGAGAGGATGAAGACAGAGTTGGAGGTGTGTAAGATACTCTTTATCTAAATAAAGCAGATATGGGAACTTGAAGGGTGCTAAGCATTGAAATGATCAATGCATTGCTCTAAGCTCCTGAGCACTAGTTGAGACTTACAGGGGAGAGAGTGTGGAGACACTGGTGGGACAGTCCAAGGTCTGATCATGAGATGGAGCTTGTTCTCCGGCTCTCCACAACCCCTTTGTTTCACAGGAGGCATCTTTCTTCACCAGCCAAAGTCCCTGGCTTGCTCCCCCCGGCTGCACAGCCGGGAATGTGCTGTGAGGTGGGCAAATCCTTGGAGTGCTGCAGCCCCTTACACACCTGGTGGACGTGCACCATCCTCAGGGTGATGGATGGCAGTGGGGCAGATAGCTGCTCACAGCCACCACTGCAAGCTGTGCTGCACCAGGGGGTCTCATCCTGATGAGGAAACCATGCACCACACTGCTGGCCTGCTTGCTCCCCACCAGGCACTGCAGGTAGCTGGACCTTGGGGTGCTTCCAGGAGTGCATCTCTGCTAGGAAATATTTCTCTCCACAGCAGAGTTAGCATCTGGTGGCTGCTCGGAGCTCCCAGGTTGGGCCAGTGCTGTGCCAGCTTTCCTGCTGGCCTTGGGTGGCCACCCTTCTGGGGCAGGGGGTCTTTTCTCCGTGTATTTATCCGTGTTTTTAAAATGAGGGGATTTTCTTCAAAAAGCACACCAGCTCTAATGTGACCCTTGCATGTTCCCGTGCGGCGCGGACCTTCTTATTTCCTGAATGGCTTGCTCTGCACTCGAGTTAACTCACACGCTGGATTTTGTCCAAGTACATTTTGTTTCTTGATACGAGGCCAGGCTTCGCTGAGTTGTGGTGCCGTTTTCTTCTCCCTGCTCTCCTCCCTGCTTCTTTATTATCATCCTCATTACCGAGTGTTACTGGCACCATGCAGCCAAAGGGGGGGAGAGCAAGCCCCAGATCTACGCCTGCCTCTGACAACAGCTGAAGGGAGCGCGCTGAAGCAACAACAAATGCCTTATTTAATGTACATTGCCTGCACATTGAGCTGTCCCAAGCCTGGCCCGACACTGAAAGGTATGTCTGAGACCAGCTGAAGCAGAAAACATTTGAACTCTACACCCTGCCAAATAGCTTCCAGATGTGTAAGATATAGCCTCACAGTGGACTTTGACTGTAGCTCTGCCAACATACGTCTGCACATTTCTGGTGCACAGGGAACATGAAAGTAGATCTTTTACAACATCTGCTGCCTTTCCCCAGTTATTCCTCCCTGCTTCTTGTGGTCCTTTTCCTATGTTTCATCCTTCTATAATACACACACATATATATATATATTAGGAAAAGCTACAAGTCCTTCCACTGATTTATTAAATCTTTCCTGAATGTTTCATACCTTTTCTTGCTGACAGTGTGGTCGAAAGAGAGGGAAAGACAGAGAGACCTTCTTCTACCAGGCAGCAAGGCAGTGCCCAGGGCCTTTAACTAATTCTGTATTGATTCAGGACTCATCTGGGTGGGCTTGAAGACCAACAAATCATAAAATTATATCAATCCCACGGAAAAGGGGCTTTTATAAAACAAAACAAAATAAAGCATAGCAAAGCAAAACAAAACCCAGGTATTTATCTTAGTGTTGCAGTAAGAATTATCGTCTTAATCCTCCAGACACATGGGCCTGTGGGGTACCAGAGGTGAGCTGGCTGGAAGAGGGGAGGAAAAGGGCAGAAATGCTGGAGATCAGATGCTATGAGAATGTGACAGCTGCTCTTATTTGTAAAATAAAAAATAAAAATACTGCTTTTCTTGCATTTAAAATAATGCTTTGGCTAAGGACAAAGACAACAGAGGCCTGCTGTCCCCAGACAAAATGAGGTGGTTAGTTGCATCTCTTTGGGTTCAATATGACAATCTTATCTCTGACTCCACAAGCAGTGGTTGTTTGCCGACCTTTGTTCCTACACCAAACCCAGCTTATTCTTCAAGAAATACTTATCTTTGGAGCCCATGGCTGTGTCAGTCTTGTCTGTTCTGGGAAGTTAACCAGACCCAGGCCTGGGACGTATTTTGGTGAGAGACCACCTGGGAATCACAGAAGCCATCTACATACGCCAGGGAGTTGTGGTCAAACTCTTGGCAAGCCATAGACCACAGGAATCTAATGAGTGGAAAGACTTCATTTGGCCCCATCATCACTGCTGAGTTGATTGATGAGGGAGAGATGCAGCCCTACTTACGTACCTATTTCTGTCTTCCCTTTGTGATGAGCTGGGACAGGGCATGTGGTGCACAAAAAGCCTATCAGTCAACTTGTGGGCCTTTTATGGATAAAAATGTCAAATGGGGGATGTCTGCAGGGCAGCGCATGTGGCAGAGCTGGGGGAGGGCGATGGGAAGACATGGTCAGATGAAAGAAAAGATGTCATCTCCTTATCTAATCTGCCTATAAAGTAGAATGCCTGCTTTTGTCTTTCTCAGTTTGGAGCAGGCAAAGCAGTAATCTTTACCCGTTGCTACAGCGTTTGCAATGAATCTGGCTCGTTGACACCTGGCCCTGGAGTAAATCATAATTTTGTCAGGACAGCAGCTCTGAGAGCTGTTGTTCTCACCAGCAGCCCTGCTTATCCAGGTATGAAAGCGTGTGCCTGATTCCTGGTGTATAAGGGGTCTAGCCAACAGGCTGTGCACTAAGCATGCGTGGAGAGACCTGCAAAATCACAGCTGTCCTGGTCTGGCAGCCTGCCTGGTAGGGGTGGTCTCTCTCTTGCAGGCTTGGGATGCCTGTGGGGGTCCTTTCTGCCTGAAAGCATTTGCTGTAGTGGGAGCCTCACCTCCTGTTGCTGAGAATGGACGGACTGGATCTTGTTATAAACTTCACATATTCCAGGCTAAATCAACAGCTGCTGAGATTTTATTCCTATTATTATCACTACTTTATTGCTATGGTTTCTAAATGGCTTACTTCTCAAGACAGCTTTTTTTTTTCCTGGTAGTTAAGACAAAATATTTCTGTACCACAATTAAAGGTGATGGGGAAAAGGCATGTGCCCCGAACAGGATATTGAAGAAAAAATGTTTTAGGAACTAAAATA
The DNA here is from genome assembly GCA_011074415.1 of Stictonetta naevosa. Taxonomy (NCBI): domain Eukaryota; kingdom Metazoa; phylum Chordata; class Aves; order Anseriformes; family Anatidae; genus Stictonetta; species Stictonetta naevosa. Next base: position 19,927,244 of record CM021729.1, read on the forward strand.
AATGTCTTAATTTCCCCCTTCGCTTCTTCTTCCTGGGATGTAATGGACAGAGTTAAAAAGAGGCACTGATACTGGCTGCCGCTTCATTTCTTGACATGATTTATGTAACTGTATGTCGAAACTGAAAAGATCTGGATGAAAGAGCTGTGCTTTTACAGAGACCCACTCCTCTGAGGTTTAAATCTTAGAGACAATTTTATGTTGTGAAGCGTCTAGAAGTCTCCTTGGACCCTTTCCAGTGCAGTGTCCCGTGGAACATCTTCCTTTGAAGGCACCCCGTGCGTGCCCTCTGACTTCATTTCTATAGGACAAAAAAAAGCATCTCAGGTTCAAATGTCCTAGGTTCCTGCTCCTGTAATCCCTGCCTAAGTGTTATTTGGACAGGGGAAGAGGATAGATGAGGAACAGCAGTGTCATTTCAATTGCAGAGGAGACAGCTTAGTCTAATAAACAGCACCTCTGTTACAATTGTGTTGTGGATTAATTCCACCATCCCTTCCAGTACCCTACTTGTAATGTCCCCGAGATAATCACGGTGACTTCTGTAAGCACAGTACAGATTGAACAGCTGATAGTAAAGAAAAACAGACTTGTTTCATTCTTTGTCTGTCAGCTCTTCCCTTTACTCAATTACTTTTGGATCTGACTTTTTTCATTCACAAGTGATCTCTCTGATCTGCTGCCTCAAGTACATCCTAAGCCACTTCTGTCTTCCTTCTCCAGTTTCTTAGGCTTGTATTACTGCTCCCTGATGGCTCTGATCTCACATTTTGAGCTGCCCCAGTCCTTTCCTATACTCCCAATGAAACTACAACAATCCTCCCTCTTCAATCATTCTTGGGTGTAAATTTGATCACTACATTAGTCTGCCAGATAACTTCTCTGGAGGCTTCAATACCCCACGGCTTGTCATGTATGCTCAAACTGAACATGAAGACAGTATAAAAATGGGAGAACACAAGGCACTTGTGACTAAAGGGAAGCTTGATTTCAAACGTGGAACTATCAAGTGTTGCATAGGGTGAACACACACTACAGAAGACTTCAGGCTGTTTCCCAGGCCACATGCTACTTCCCAGGCCACCTGATTTCCCAGGTAAGGAGACAGGATAGCAGGTCTGGGACCCTTGACCTTTTGGCAACTAATAGCTGTAAGAAACTTCTCAGACAGGCAGGAGGTGAGAAGACATTAAGATTAGGGCAAAACAAAGCCTACAGAAACTTCCTCTGTGCTCTCTGCACTTATCAGCCACTGACTGTTCCATGGAGGGACTGGCCAGATTTCCTCTGCTGGGACCTGGTGAGTAGTGTGGGTAAGTAGTTCTTTAGGGTGTGGACTTCCTGGGCACTGATCATCTTAGTCGTTTTGCATCACGGTCGTATAGGGTCTGTTGTATAACGTACTTTCCCTTCAGGCATAGCTGGGACACTTCAAGTGGAATAAGTATTGCTGATTGAAAGGTTTCAGCACAGATCTAAGATTCTGTGATTATATAATGACTCTATATTCTTCATTATTTTTATTATACTGTTATGTATTATGAATAAAAAAATACATAATCTATGGTATTTTGATGATCAGAGCAGGTATTTGTGGTTTGGCTCTGCATCTTGAGTAGCAATATAATTTCTTCAGTCCTTACAAATCATGGTTATCTTGGACCATGTGCTTTATGTCTCTCCTGCTTTTTACAGAGAGCTGTGTGGGGTCTCTTGATTGCACTAGCCATGGGGACATGTCCAAATATCATAAATGATATCATAAATGATGACCACACAAAGGCTCTTTAGTTTAATTTATCTGTTTATGGCTAAAGAAGCATTTCAGAATCAGAACAAATCACAGCCACCCCCTGCATCAGCTAGATGACTCAAAACAAATTTGGATGGAGTTGGTGTTACATTTATCCTGAGGTAGTAGATAATTCCTCTTGAAACGATGATGTTCTGGCACAGCAGGTGGAATTTATGACAAACGGATTACTGATGCTATATACGCCTGAATCTTACTGTGTTTGTGTATTGGGTCTTAAAGATGTTCCCATTTTTAAGTATTGGGCAACCGGGTAAACAGCATTTACAGAGTGCTCAAGGATTGAAACTTCTGTGGAAAAGTCTTGGTGACTGAGGTCTCCTGAGGGTTATGGACACTTACACCTCCAGCAGTTGGTAGTGTATACTCTCTGGGGGAACACACATTATTCACATTATTGAAAGAGATGATCTGTCAGTAACACCACAAATGTATTCACTCTGATATAAAATATTGTCCACTATTATTGCACACATGGAAATGATTTAGAACTCAAGTTTTTAGAAGTATATGCACAGACTGGTATTTGTGGATATTCAAAATTGCAATGGGCATATGCCCAGAGTAGTTACACCTTTACGTGATTAGGATATGTTGAAAACAGGAACACATATACCCTGAAACAGATGGTAGGAAGAATGCTTGATAACTACTTAGCAGCTGTAACCACAGCTAACAAATGATCTGGACTACCGGACTACCATTTAACTTACCTGAGAAGTTCTTAAAAGCTCTTGAAAGGAATATGATAGCATGTTCCAGTCCAGCAGCAGAGCAGTACAGCCCCTCAAGCAGGTAACATAACACTCAGCTAAAAAGAATGGAGGGATTTAATGGAAAAACAACAAATTACCTACCCGTAAGTTGTTATGTGGGCTTGCAAACAAACAGGCAGCCACAATAAAATAGTCCCACTTCAACCTCTAAACCTTGAAAAGCAAAATGCAAATGAAACTTCAAGAATACCTGCAAAATAATTTATAAATAGAAAAGCAGAGACCAAATGATTTTCCTGGGATTTCAGAGGGACATATGAAGGATTTAGTGGAAATGTACATAAGCAAGGAGACCTCGCTTCATACATAATCTACGTAAATTCTTGGGAAAAAAAAATCAATTCAGAGAGAGAGGAGAAAGCATGGGCCTTGACATTGCTTCTTCTGAGGCTTGAGGAGCAGGGAATAAGTGGACAGAGAAATAGGAAAGATAAACTGTTTCTTAGAATGAAGGATGAATCTTTTTATATCTTGCTTTTATTTATATACATATATGATTTCTTTCTTTCTCTCTCTCTCTTTAAAAATTACGTATTGCAGCAATGGCTCTGCACTGCTCCAGTGAAAGCCAATCAAAAGGTGATGTTGATTCATCTGTTCCCATCCTTTTTCTCAGTTCTCAAATACCACACAGGAGAAGTGTGTTCCTTTGTTAAATTAGCAGAGGTTTGATTTAAAAGAGGGATATACCTCTCCTTTATATTACTTGCATGCTGTACAAACCAGCAATATATGTATTTGTTTATGTTTTTATGTGTATATAGTCTTTTCCTCTATCTTGCTGAAGCTTTTCCATGCCTTCTTGTCCTCATGGTTTCTAACCTTATAGACTCTCTTCTGTTTTCTTTTCAGCAGTTACTGACAAGTGCCCATCTTTAGAACTTGGACTAAGACTGAAACAACAGAGTCTCAGGAGTCCTCTGGGCCCATTGCTGAGGTATCTTTGTATTGTAACTCTGTCATGTTTTCCTGTAAACTCCTAGATGCACTGGGCTTTTGTTTTATGCAGAGCTGGGAACTTCAGTCAACTTCTTCAGAAATTTTAGAAATAATGGAAATCAGGTCTATGGAGTCTGAGATAATGAATTGAGCTTTTCCTTGGTATTATCTTCTTAGTGAATGAAAAATGTGCTTGTTTCTTGAACAAAATAGAAACAAATACATAAGAGGTAGAGTTCTTAGTATTTCCAAAGTCTGTATCTCCAAAGAGTGATGTGTTTAGAAAGCCCCATCTGTCTCCAATTTCCTCTCAAAACTCCTTCACCTGACTTTGAGTATCCGAAGACCAAATCCTGCAGAACTAATATTTCAGCCTCTTCTTTCACAATGAGTGGAAACTCTCAGGCGAAACAGCTTAGCAGTGACCTCTTTTGCAATTTAATGCCTTGTGAGGCAGCTCTAAAGATGTTTTTTATTATATAGAAAGTGGTTTCATTGCTCCTTCAACTGAACCTAAAATGAGCAAGGCAAATCTAGTTTTTAATGAGGGCTGTTATTGTCTTTGGTTCTGAAATTCCCCTCCTGGCAGCCATTAGGATCTTTCAGCAAACACTATCAAAATGGTATTATCTTTGTGTCTGAGGGCTTGATCAGCAATTGCTGCATAAAATCTTGTACAGCCTCCAGGACATCATTGCCTTTCCAGAAAGTAAATTGACAGAGACGTGCTTGTCCAACTTGCTTATTCTTAAAGACCTACAAATGAGGTCTGCTTTGTAAACAAGGCTCCTTTTGACTGAAAGTGAGAGTTTTTTTGCCCTGCATGTCATCTATTCATGAGCTATGAAACAAGCAGGTAGGGAACACATGTTTTGGAATATGATTTGTTCCTGACCTCTGCTGGAATAATTAAGTCCCTGTGATCTTTCCAATGTGCTTTCAATTGTAAGGTACTTACCTCTATATATTGTTAGACAAATTTCATCTGAATCAGCCATGCTTTTTTTCCCAGAATTCAGAGATATGATGTGTATTTCTGATACTTCCCAGAATACTTTTTTTTTTTTTTTTTTTCAGCAAACCATCGAGAACATTACATGCCTCATGATGTAGGCTTTTTTCATTTGCAATGGGTAGTGTATGGATAATTGGATAATCACCATTTATTAAGCGATGCAAGAATATTTCAGGGTGGGATATTGCTCTCAAATTTATACATTAGTCCTGGCTTTGGATCATATGTTTTCTAAAAACAGATTGAATGTCTCATCTTCATGACAAAAGAGATACTGAAGAGCAGGGAATCAAAAGGATCCTCAGACCCATGGTATTCTTTGTCTTTATTCCCTCCTCCCACCTCCCCCTCCTGCCCCAAGGCTGGTAATGCTCAGGCACAGGATATGAGAAATGAAGTCTGAATATACACTCATGAATATTTATATGCATGCCCATCGTTTCCTAGTCATGCACATGTTGCCTCAAGTACTTCATCTGGAGAATCTTTATTAGCCAAAGAGCACACATATCTTGGATCTGCTCAAACAGCATACATCTCTTGGATCTGTGCTTTCTGAGGTTAAAAAGACAGAAAAGGCTCACTCAAGGTTAGGAGGTCAGAGCCAGGTTCAGAAGAGGTGGTGCAAAAGAAATTCTTAAACCCTCTTCAGTACAGGGGGCCTTAACTCTCTTCTCATTCACATAAATCACTGTGGAAGTTAGGTAATAAGCCTGTTACACAAAGGAGAAAAAAATAAAGTAGAAACACCAATAGTAGATCCAAAGAGCAAACTGCAACAGAAGGATGTTTTGAAGTCATAGGCAATGGCTGCGTAGGATGGTTCTTACCTTTATCAAAGTATTCAGTAATCATGGACGTGGACAATGGTCTCTTTGGAGCTATAGTTCCTGAACTGAGTTTTTTATACTAGGTGACAGTCAGGTTTCCTTCCCTGACTGAAAATTTCATGATGAAATGTTTCAAAACCAGTTCTAGTCCAAATAGCAACTTCTTCGGTGAAGAGTCCTAACTAGTAATCGTCACGTTGGTCCTTAGGCAGGGGTGGTAGGTGCTTTTAGGCTGGAATTGGAGATTTGAGACCATGTTGATCCGACCTGATGTCAGCAGATGTGTAAATGCTAGGCAAATACTTCTTCTGGAAGAAGAGAGTAATTCCTCACCCTTGTCCTTTGCTCCACCTCAGTGCTGGTATTTGACCTGCAAGAAAAGAGCCACATGCTTTCTTTTTCATGGCAGAGAATCAGGGAAGCTGTGTGCCTGCAGCTGGGTCGCTCTGCAGAGACCTGTGGGCTCCCTGCACAGAGTGTGTGTTATGCTAAATTGTAGTACGTGTCCTAGTTAATTCCCCATACAAGGCTGAGATATGGTTCTAGCTTAATTTTGGCATTTTGAATTTATTACAGATCTGTGTTGGGTTTGCATCTTCCAATACATGTTGTAAGTGTCTGGCATTGCTTAAATTGCAGAGATTACCTCATAAGCATCCACACTGCCTCATCTCCTTACAGCAGCCAAATGATAATCAAACTGTAAAGATGGTAGGAGTCTCTTGTGCATGAATATCTGTCTTCCCTTAGATGTGCCTTTAATTTAGTCACTTCATGAAGAAAAGGCATTAAACCCTTTAATCTAGCTAATTATGATGTTTGAGACATGCAAACAATTCTGGAGGGTTGGCTGGGGAAACCTGTGGGATATCTGGTAGCTGATGTCTTTTGACAGAGGGGGAAAAACAAGAGAACCCTTAGAATTTGCTTTTTTTGTTGTTGTTGTTTAATGTTTAGTTGGCTTAATTACATGTCTGCATTATTTACAGTCTGTTATTCTCTGTAAGATAATAGGGCAGCATGGATTCCTGAATTGCTAGTCCTGCAAAAGTGTAGCTCATTTATCTTAATGACTGCATCATCTAGCCAATTAACAGGATGGTCAGACTCTTGTAATGAAGTGCATTAACTCAAGCATCAGCAAGCAGGGGCTTTTCCCTAAACTTGAGTTGTTATCTACAAAGTATTTGTGCTGTGAATTTCATATTGTATGGTTAGGTGCTAGTTGTTGCTGCGATCATTGAAGACAGCTTTTCTCCAGTAAAACGGAATTTCCACAGAAATTCCTTCATTGAAAGTGTCTGAAAAAAAATGTGGTTTGCATAAACAGCCATGCAAACACCAGACACTTAGGCAGAGGTGAAAACCTCATGCTCTGCTTGTGTTGCTGTTGGGTCTGGAGGCCTTTTGTCTCCACCAGTTTTGCACATCAGTGTGTTTGAACTTCGTGCATGTTGCTTACCGCCCTGTTTACTCTGCTCCGGCTGTGCACCCCCTGTGCTAAGAGAGTGGAGGGAGGGGGCAGATATGGGATCAAAGAGTCCACCATCGAGTGAAAGGAAAGGCTGTCAACAGACCAAGCCAGGTGGGCACTGCAGAGCCAATGGGTGGCTGTGGTGCAGAGCCAGGGCCCACGGGACCCTCGCTGCTCAGAGTAAATTTCCCGAGTGTGACAGTGAACTTTTGACTGGCAAACCAATCTGAATGCGATGGCAGGGTGTGAGTACAACCTGCAGCTTTCTCTCAGTAAGATAAAGGGATCTGAGGACTCTCTGGGACTCCTCTGCCCATTGGTCAGCAGGAGGCTCCTCCAGCTCAAGGTGCTTCAGAGCTGGCAGGGCTGGCCAACAAGCATTGGTCCCACCCAACACATTTCCGGAGAGGCAGTGTTCAACAGCAAGGGCAAACACTTAGAGAGGTTATTTTTCAGTTATTCTAAGAGGCAGTGAGCATGAGTAGCCATCTCTCCATATTATTATTATTATTATTTTTCTGCACATCTCTGCCATGAAATAATTTGCTAACAATTGCTGTGCTAAAATTACAGTTTTAGGCTGGAAACCTCTGAGGCCAAACCTCCCAGTTTTGGGATAAATGAGAGAAAATGAACCGCAATTTTTCGTCTAATTTTTCACGGTTTTTACGAAAAAATTTTAACACTACTCTCCTTTTCTTTCCTTTCTTTTTTTTTTTTCCTTCAGGCACTGCCTCCAGGATTTGAAATGTCTAGCACGTATTGCTGCCTTTGCTTTTCTGGATCCCTATGGAGTCTGGGGTGTTTCATATGAATGCAGCTGGGCTCAAAGAGCTAGGAAAAAAAAAAAGAAAGGAAAGAAAAGGAAAAAAAGTAAAAGCTAGCCTGCATAATGCAAGCTAGTTTAAAAAGGATATATGCGTATGCACTTAGGAGAGGTGTAATGCAGCCGTGCTTCCTGGTGCCGGCTCTGAAGTCCGGAGATCAGAACTAGCGAGTTTGCTTTATCCATCCCGGGAGAGCTCTTGCACAGCGTTTGAGGTATTATGTGCTGAAAGACCTCATTAATGATGCAAACACTTCAGCTGTCATTGACTCATAAAAAAGCTCAGAAATGGGAAGGTCTGAAGGAAATTGATTTTCTTTAATTCCTTTGCAACGCGTCACGTGGAATACTGATCACTTTGGTAGAAATAATTTAAATCTCCCCCAGGCATCTACTGGAAGGCAAATGGGTTTTTCTCTGAGATGTTTTTCAGTTGTTGAACCATACCAGTGCTTATCAGTTGGATACTAAGAAGTCTGGGACATTCACTGACACCACTGACACGAAGGTGGCTGAACTACAGTTTCTCCTTGGAAAGAGAGGCTGCTTACATTTAAACTACCGGAGAATTGCTGTTTCATGTCACGTTATGCCATATACAGCTGTTTTAATGGCTTTGCAGTGAGTAACTAGAAACACATTGTAGAAGGAGGAATATTACTCCAGTGCTCATTCGCGCTATCTTTGGAGAAGGATCAAGGTGACTCAGGGCTCTTTTAGGATAAGTTTTATTCAGCCTCTTCACTTCTAAAAGTTATCTTGTCAACCTGGAATGTATTTTGCAATTAAAATTAGAGAAGAGAGACATGGTAATAGAAAAACCCTGTGGAAAAATAAAAAAATATATCAATGTTATATTTTTATAAGGAAGTTACAGTTCTGTGTTAGAGGTGATTGTCTCCAACATTTTTTCTTCCCAGACCCCCCAGGCAATGACGGTAAATGCACGAGTTCATAAAGGACTGGGTGCTCCCTGGGTGGAAGGTGGGATAGGGCTATAAAGCACTTCATTTCCTTGGTATCCACAGGGAGTTATTACTTCAGTCCAACACATTATTAGTGAGCTTTTGGAAGTTATGTGGAATGATTCACTGAGAAGCAAATAGTACTGAATAATGCCTGTTTAGACCTGCTGTCCTGCAAGGAACATTTTGGCCAGAGGACAGGTTGAGATTTGCCTAAACTAACATGTATTTCTAGATAGTTTTAACAAGGTCACACCAATGTAATGATAAATCAGTAGTCTGTGATATTCACCTTCTCCTACCTCTGATTGCGCTGGCATTTACATTGCCATGGTGTGCTGGCTTCATTTCAGGCCATGTCTTTGGAGATTAATCTATTCTGCTATGTGCTGTTGCGATGGGAAAAGTTTAAAGGAAGAGCTTCTCTTATATGTGTGTTGTAAAACTGTTGGGGAGAGCAGAGAGCTTGGAGACTACAGAGTGAAATTCTTTATGGGGAGAGGAAGAGGAGGGTCCAAAATGAAAAATGCAAGTCCTGGTGATGGGCTGACATCAAAAATGTGGATCCAGCCTAGAACTGTGGTAAAGGTTTCTGCCCCCCATGTGGGAGTGAAAGGCACATCCCCAAGTGAAATCTTCAGGAAGTTTGGCTGCAGATCTCATTTAAATTCAGCACGATAAACTCTCTCTACTCAGCAGGCTATTAACCTTACTCATTATCACTCTCCAAGTTAATGATGGGTATCTGATCTGCATAGCGATCTTCTCTCCTTTGCCATATTCATCCCAATACAGCTTTAGCTAGGTTGTTATTAAGTAACAGCGGTGAGACATAGTATAATCCCTTTCAAAATAAATGCCTATGCCAATGCCAAATTATGACCTTAAGGTTGTTGCAATGAATCTGGCAGTAGGGAGCCTGCTGCTGCCGTTGGTGCTTCATCCATCCATCTGTGATCTGCCCAAGGTGGACCCGGCTCGGTCAGGAGAAGGGGACCACAGGCAGGGCTCTGTGGTGAGACCCTGATCCAGGAGATGTGCTGCTAAGGGCAGCCTGGTCAGCTGAAAGCATCCTTTCCCTTTTCTGGCAGTCCCGATACCAAAATGTTATGTTGATATAACCTGCTGGAACAGAGGCTGATGATTCCTTCTCACAGGAAGCTGGTTTAACACCCTTCTCTGTCCTTCCCCTGCATGGCATCTCGCTGTGACAGGCAACAAGGTGCCACCAGGGCTGCTCTGCAAACCTGTGGCATGAGAGCTGGGAGCAAGGGGAGAGACACACGTGCCCTGGAGATGCCCCTACCAGTACTGTCACTTCCAGCCCTTGCCCTTCAGCAACACCCCTGCGTCCCTGCCAGAGCCACGGGCATGAGCTGCTTGTCCCCACGGCATTGCCACCAGCACCCTTTGTCTAATTAACTACTCCAGCAGCTGCAATTCAGGGGTTGCTGCTGCTTATTTTCTGGGAGGATTTGCCCTTGAAAGAAGGAAGTGAGGTGCTGGGTACAGCAATGATCTGGCAAATACACAGGAAAGAGGAAATAAACCAGCTGGGTATTCCTAGCTGGAAGTCTTCTGGTGGGTGAATGAGCTGCAATTTAACAATTAACACAAGATGTACTGCCCGCCTGTGTTGAACACTCAGTGTAGTGTAACTGCATGAGAGGCATCACCTCAGCTTCTTGGGTTCAGAACACTCTCACGTGTTGGAAATAAGCTGCCACTTTTTACTGAGAAATAGCGATATATTATTTTTGTAATATACATTATTTTAAATGGATTTTCTCCTGTAACCTTTATGCACAGACAGACACAATGCACACCCAGTCTTGCTCTCGCACTAAAGCTGTGCAGGATTTCTGGTGTAACTTATTTCCACAAAAAGAGATTAAGGGTTGTAATATTTATGACTTCATAACAGGTTCAAGCAGAAGAAAGGAAACTGAGAAACTAGGTGCAAAGCTCAGTTTCAAATACACGTCTAGCAATACAAATCCTACGATAGCTTTCATAAAAAGAGACGTGCCTCCTAACCGCGCTACCTCTGTGTGAACTCCCTGCTGCTCCGACCCGATGGGAGCTCCTTCCTGTCTGCCCTCTGGTTGCAGTGAGGTGTTTTCGTTATCACCCCTCCGCTGCTGCTTAGTCCATGGTGATACCGAAGCAGTTCTGTATGGATGTAGATGGTGACACTCTGAGCTGAATTTTCCAGGTCTTTTCCCCACCGTGGTGTGAGGGGATGTGGCTGCTGGTTTCTGCTGTCTGACCCTAGGAGGCTTTGTCAGTCTTTGGTCTTAGGAGACCCATGTTTATAAAAAAAACATGAATGGTATGGAGAAGGTAATGGGGGAATGGTTATTCACCGAGAGCTCCCACAGTCACAGACACCCAATGAAAATACCAGGCAGTGGGTTTAAAACAAAGGGGAGGAAGTCCTTCCCTGCGCCCTGCATGCTTAAAGGGGGGGGGACTCGTTGTCACAGGATGTTGTGGAGGACAAGGCTGCAAATGGCCTCAAGGAAAGGAATAGCCAGACTCATGGCAGGGCTTGCAGTGCTCTTGTAGGAGAGTGATGAAGGCAAAAATAGCCAAACTCTAGGTGTTTTGTAGTGGTTATGCTTCGAGATGTGAAACCGTGTTCACAGTCACAGTGAGGATGCAGATTTGCAAGTTGGTGATGAAGGCTGAGGGCTATAGGAGAGGAATGGAGGTAGCAAACAGCCTTTCAAACATATCCTTCCCTGGTGGCTCTCCTGGATGGTGCATAGGAAGAAAATGGCGGCAGAAAAGCACAAATATGTGTACCCGAGAAAGCCTGGGCTGCAGTTGTTTCTGGCAGGAAACACGCTGCGATCAGTGGTATCCGGAGGCAGTTTGGTCGTGAAATGTGAGAGGAAAAACAGGCTGGTTGTCACTTATCTGCCTCACTGATCAGAGACCTCGGGCCCAGTGTGCAGCAGCCTCATGGCGACGGGGAGCCCCGGCCACAGAGGCACAGCAGCTTACAGGTAAAAACCGTGAGCAGTGCTGTTTGTGGGGCCCTCAGCACTCACACAGAGCTGCTAGCGATGTGACCACAGCTGTGCCACGGGGAGCAAGAACCTCCAGAGGAAGCCAGCAGAGCTGCTTTCCTTACATTGTGGCACAGGCTTTTCTCAGGTGCGTCAGGGAGAGCCTGGCAGTTACCCCTGAAAGTACTTCAGGGTGGAAGGCTAGTACAGCCTCACGGCTTGGGATGCTCTTACTGAATCTTCTTATTTAAAAGAAAAGCAAAACTAAAAAACAAACCAAACAAAACCAAACGGAGACAGAAAACTGTACCGATTTTGCATAAAGTAAGTTACGTTTTTGATATGCAGGATAAACATGCTGGGTCTGTACCATAACCTATCACTGACCTGTTCTAGAGGGTGAACCCTGTTTCCAAGACGATTGTGTCTTAGGGCCATTTTTTTAAATTTTATTTTTATTTTTATTTTATTTTTCCTGATGAAAACTCCTCAGCTTCTGTCTTTTCCAGGCAAGGAGGGACACTTTAGGACTGAGCCTGAGTTTTCCTTGGATTAAATGCTTGATGGTATCTCAGGGCTTCTCACTTGAGTACAAAGGGCAGTGTTGGGATTTGGATGTCTCAGGGGGTCAGGAGAGAGTAAAAAAAAAATAACTAAAAATTTGACTAAACAGCGGTGAGTGAAATTCTGAAATTTACAATACCAGGAACTGCTCAGAAGTAAACCTCTGTCCTAAAGACAACCCATGGCATAGCTGAGCCTTTTAAACTTCTACTGGCGGCAGTTTCTTTTTTTTCCAAACTGAAATGCTGGCGAGTAAAATGCTACCCCACTTAATCAGCTGAGCTCACATGCTTCCTTTCAGCCACAAGGAGCTGCTCTAATTAAAAGAAGCAAGAGAAGAAATAATGAATTTGAGAGCACATGGTAAGGGACTGCATCTAAACATCAAGTGACTGCTGACGGTGGCGAGGTGGGGAGCTTGTTCTCATTTAAAGGCCTGTCTGGTAGGGAACAAATTGCAGCAGATGCACCGTACGTAGCCCTCAGAAATCACATATGGGTGTTAGTCCAAGTCCTCCTGCAGGACCGTGCGTTGGTCTGGCATATCTAGGGGCTATGGAAGCAATTTCTGTGGACTGTGACTTGATTCTGAAGGTGGTTTGCTCACAAATGTATTAACTCTGATGCAAAGTCTGGCTCATCAGATGTTGCTTCAGTATGTGCAAAATTCAGCCTCCACCCTCTCCTCTCCCCTCCTCCTTCCCGCGCCCCCGCCCCCCCCCCCCTTTTATTTGGCATTGATCAAGCTCAGGGCAAGCAGTCTCACCTCACAACATAGCAATGAGGAGCTTCTTCCACGGCCAGGGGCTGCTCTGCTCCCCTGGCAGGTGGCAGGGCCACCGCTTGGTTACTCTCAGCATCTTTTTTGTTTTATGCAAGGCGCTGGGGCAGAGACCACTGGCTGTTTCTGGCTGGAGCGGTGTGCTTGGCAGTCTGTATGAGGTGGCAGTGTGAGCATATGGTGGACAAAAGGAGAAATTTATTCAGGTGGGACTCAGCTCTGCCTTCAAGCTGCCAAACCAGAATGGGGCTGGTGCAAAGTGCCGAGAGACACCAGCTCCCTGGCACATGCTGCCAGCATGGAGCAGGGCAAAGCTCTGCTCTGACACTCACAAAAGCCAAAATAAAAGAAACATGCTTTAGTTTGGGTCTCATCCTGAAGCAAAATGAGGACAATATCTACAGAGGAGACAGAACGTTGTGTGGTCATTCTCAAAGGGCACAAGAAATATAGCTGAGATTTACCAGGTGTGTAGTTTGCTGGCAAAACAGTTAGAATGGTTAAATATGTGCAAATTAAAAGCAACTGCATAGTTGTAAAAATTACTGATAGAGTTTGTGTGAAAAAGGCTGAACTCTTCATCGCAGTGGTGCAAGCAGTGCTTGGTTGTGAATTTTGGCTGTGTTTAATTTTAAAAACACAGCTTCCCACTTGAAACATTTGAAACACTTCTGCTAATTGCACAAAATATTTTCCCAATTCTTGTTCTGCTGAAGGGAGCTCATTTTATTTTATTTTATTTTATTTTATTCTAGAGTTAAAGCAAACTGACAAAATCAATTAATCATATGCCCCTGGTCCTAAGCAAACAATGACATGCAGGGACTTTCAGACAGGCTATGGATGTCTGATTTCCAAGACCCCTTTGAAATGAAAGTCCTTAATAGCTTTCATGAATAAAAAGCAAATTTTCATAGGCACAGGCATAATTTGTCCCTGAAACCAGATAGCAGACTCTATACGCAAAGTTTGCTGTTGACTCAGCACTTTCAGCAGATTTCAATATGATTTCTTGGAGCATTTACTCTCTGAATTAGCTGATCTTCTGAGAACTGCCCATTTGCCCTCATTTTGAACTTCTCAGTAAAATTCTATGAAACGCTAATGGCATGCAGTGCAGAGGGCTTAAAAAGGCTCTGCAACAGCTGTGGAGCTCAGATTTCTGCAGAACATATATCTTTAAAATAGTGTTCACCACATTTGATATCCAGGAAATACAGCCCAGCTATAATAGGTTTGTGAATAAAATTGGAAAGAATAGGTCTGTGAAGCCAAACTGGACAGAAAGCTCTGTAGCCTGCTGTTACAGACTCTTATTCAATTATCTATTTTAGAGCAACTCGAATAGAAAGAGTCAATGTGAAATGTGGCAGGAGAACATCTGTGCCACCATAATGACCATTCAGGGCATTTTTATTTGATTGTCAGTTTTGGCTTCCTGGCAAAATATAATTTACATGTAATTTCTCCAAACATTATTTTTATTGTAATGAATTCTTTTCTTTGTTATAAATCTAGATTATTCTGTTTCTTTTTCAGAGGAACCCTGGGTATTAGTGAAGTTCCTGTGACTTGAACGAAGGCAAATTTGGTATGCCATTGTTTCTGTGTGATTTTTTTTTTTTAATTAAGTATTGCTGTAAATGTCAGTTCCCTGATTCATTAGTCGTTTGGGGATGAAAGCTAATGCTGTAATTATAGCTTCGTTCCAAATCTTGATCACAGTGACAGTGGGTGTTTTCTAATGATTAACGCTTGTTCTAGCTGATTTGTGAACACCATGTTCATTGATATTTTCGCTTTTTTTTTTTTTTTTTTTTTTTTTTTTTTTTTTCCTGTCATTTGTTGTTAACATTCGCAGATTGCCTGTGAACATGCTCATACCCTTTCATACCCTTCAGGTTCCCGCATGCTGGTTCCAGGGCAGCAGCTGGAGCTCAGGAGCTGATGTGAGCCATGAGCCCATTGTGGGCTCCGTCCCCTGGGGGCAAGGGTGCCTGACCCTTCCTGGTCAGGCCCGGCCTAGGGCATACTCACAAGTGAAAAGTAACAAAGGTACCAATGTCCTAATAATGAGACAAGGCTTGTTTTTGCAAAGCAGCTGTTTTTGTCTGGAGGGTGCTCCTCTGGTGGCCAAGTGCCTCGGGATAAAAGGGCTCAAGGTAAGAGTAGGAACATTGGCTGAGAGTAGGAACACTGCCCAGCAGTAATAGGTTTGTGATAAGCACAAAGAATTTTCCTCTCAGTTTTGTGAAGGTTTCTGCTTCTTTTGTTTGTGGAAGAGGAGCAAACAGTTAAGGACATGCTTCTCCCTGGGAGCTTTCCAAACTCTCACTTTCTTTTTTTGCTTTCCTTGACCCTTGCTTCACATACTGCCTGACTACCCTCTTGTTCAGTGCAAAAATCCTATTAGAAGCATACCGATTACCAAGAAATTAACTCAGGTACCGTCATGCTGCTACTTTTCCACCTCAATTATGCAAGATGGAATTAAAGTGCCTTAGAATAAGACCCTTACTGTTCTTATGAACTCCGAATCACACCAGAAATATTCTACCCGGTGACCTTTATCTGCACATAATTACAGTCTGAGGCATTCTTAAATCATTTGCTAAGCTATTTCTAGTGTTATTCCATGGTAATCTTAAATACCTGGGGATTACCAGAGATTACTGCCCTATTTTCAGGGCACAGCAGCTAGATTTCTAAGTAACGCTGCGCTCTGGTACTTGCAGCAGGCACTGGTAAGCTTGATAAATCTGACTTTTTAAATGAAGACTGAAATTGCTGTATTGCATAGCATAGAGATAAATTTATAATTCATATTTGAAACTTTGAATAAATTAACAAACACAAGGCTAATGTGTCTTTATTTAAAATATCCATGCTGTCTCGTGCTGAAGTTCACATTGTATTATAAGCAATTTCATGATCCTATTAAATGATCACACTTCTGTAGTAAACTTCTTAATGGAATTTAAACTCTGGACTTTTGCTGTGTGCTATGTTACATTCAGAAGAGAGTGAGTGGAAGAAGTCACGTACATGCCTCAGGTCAGCACAGTTGCTTCATTCAGCAAATAATCTCTATGCCAGGTAACATTTGTAGGGAAGGGGATGTTACTCCAGGAGCCTGCAATAAGCTGCTGCCTGCCTCTGGGTTATAGGCAGTTGAGCACTGGATAGCAGTGTTGGAGCATAAAATTAATAGCATGTGATAGCTCTTTGTGAAGCAAGCCTGTAGCATTAGCTTTGTTTTAATGGGTGTTTTGTGGGGTAGAGGTATGCTTTGCAAGCTACCAGTAAAAAGTATTTTTGGCTGTAGTGGAGGCTGACCTGAGCTTGTGTACGACAAGGGCTGCAATGATTGTGTCCCCAGGCCAAAAGGGACCATCGAGTTCGTAGTCTGAACATGGGACGTGGCCCCTAAACAAGTGGTTGTTGCATCTGGTTCACAGCTTGGAGCTGGACAGAACAAATTTGCCCCTGGTCTTGTATTGAGGTCCATCAGCCTTAGAATTAAGCTGTCAGCACAATACAGGGAAAAACATACGAAACATCCTTAATGAACTGTGAAAGACTATCCTGAAACACTAAAACCCTTTCACAATATTATAAAAATTAAACACAAAATAGCCCTTCTGCTCCATCCTGTGTGTACCAAAACCATACATACATATATACACTTTTATTTCCTCTGTGCTGCAGCAACTGTTGTGCAACTGCCCCAGTTATTTTGACATCTAGTCGTTGATGTGAAAGTATATGGCTCCTTTCTAGAACTGGTAAATGCAGTGGCATGTTGCAAGCCAAAGGAGTTTTACAGAAATCTTGTGAAGAAGCATCTGGACTGTTTTCACAATATTTATTGAGATTGTATCACATAGTTTCCCTGTTTTCTTTTTTTTTTTTTTTCCTCGTTGAATTATGAGTTCCCCTTAGTGCCGAATATCTTTCAGCATTGATGCATTTTCTTTTTCTTTATAAGCAAAGGAGTTTCTTTTTCTTCTCTTAAAGCTAAGTTCAGTAACGGGGCATAAATGAGTTCCAATGCTATAATGTGCTTGGCTCTTTACCTACCCTTCAGTAATCTCTATATCCCCACATAGCTGCAGGAGAAGAAGTTCCTGCCAGCCATAGTAATGTAATTAAAACCTGGAATACACTGGTGAAAAGATCTTGTTTAAGGGCCAACAACCTTTCTGGGACATTAGTGATGTCTTTTTGGAGCTGGTTTTGTCCCCTTGATTATGCATCTGTTTGTACATATATGCTCTCCTTCACTGCAAGCATGCAAATAGGCTCTGAACACATTGCTCCATGCTCAGTTTTGCCTGTCGGCTCCCAGATACAGCAGCGATAATGACCCATTACAAGCAGATGTGGGTCACGCTTGGAAAGCTCTGGAGGGTTACAAAGGGAATGAAACAACCTCACCATCCTGAACGACACATGCAAGAGAATTTGATTGCTCTGTGAGCTGTGCTCCATCATTTTCCACAAACAAATTGAGACATTTATATTTGAAAATCTAAGTACAATTGAGTTCCTCCAGTCAAATCTTTTAGATTCATAACAAAGCAATTGAGCATGCAGACATCTTTTAAGTTGTCTTCACTTTCCTCTCCTCTGTCTGCCCAGACTAAGAAATCTCCTCTGTGTTGAAATCCTGGATGATAACTGGATCACCACTGGCAGATATCTCTCCACCACTCATCTTTTACCCACAGAAGTCAGCAAAGCTGCTCTTTCATTCCACCTTTCTGCTTGGTGGCAGTTTGTAGGACTGCTGTAGGTCAGTAGGCAGCTTGTTACACTAAGATGCAGTCATGGTGTTTGCATGTACAAAACAAGCAGCAGCTCCACCATGAAAACTCTTACCCATTTCATATATCACCAACATCCTTATAAGTCTAGGAATTTATTCTCGTTTCTCCTGTCTTTCTTATTTTTTCAAATACTTTGTTTCCCTTATATGTCTTCCTGTTTTCTGTTTGAATACTGTAAGCTTGAAATTTCTGAAAAAAAAATGAATAGCTTTTCTTCACAAAAACATGGAAGTTGCCAGCTAAATAAATAAAATGATAGTGCTCAGAATGCCTAGTATGATTATACTGAGGTTTTGAAAAGCAGTTATTTGTAATAATACAAATAATAACAATAATAAAAACAAAACAAATAATGCAAACATTACCAATACGTCATTTTCTCCTTTTTCCTTCATGACGTTCAACCTTTTGGTCCACATTCATCTCTTTTTCAAAAACTTTCCTTTATGCTGCCCCTGTTAACAGGTGATGGGTGCAGAACAGATGGGTGATTCCCAGCATGTGAGCCTCCGCCTGCTGCGCTGTCAGTCTGTTCCAGTGATGTATGGTTGTCTGTGAACTCTCTGACACAGAATAGTGTGGGTGCACAGATTCATGTGGGGAGATGGAGTATGTCAATGACAGAGAAACGCATCAGGCATTACCCAACAAAACAGAGCTGTCCCTGGCTCGCTGTGGCCCCCAGCCACTTGTTGCCAGATGTTGGGGCATTAGCTGCCGTGATCCAGGCAGACCTTTTGGTATGGCCCCTTTTCAGGTGGTTTCATACATTGCACTGGGCAAACTAAACAGCGGTAGGTAAATTTTTGCTTTGAGCAGCAGCTTTCTCTGGGTTTATATACTCTAAATATAAACATAGAAGGAAAAGGTATCTAGAAACTGATGCAGTAAGTCTGAAAGGATTTAATCCTTTTGTTTTTAATCGACATTTGTGTTAAGAAAACTTACCTCCAGTAAGAGAAAGGGATGTCTTGAAGGCTTGTCTGGTGGCACCACAGGAAGAGCACACCAGTAAGCCCTCAGAGGGCATCTATGATGCTGCTTGTCATGGGCCTGGGACCAGCACAGGATCCTTCAAATCCTATCCAGAGCTTTTGGGCAATACATGTGAAACAGCAACCAGGAGCAGGCAGCGCTCTGCTCCCCATCAGCTGCAGACACAGAGCACTGAATAGTCCTGGGGATGCAGAAGATGAAGTGATTGCACACAGACACCTGCTGTACTGCCTGAGCTTAACTTCCCAGAGAACGGTCCTTAAATAGAAAACATCTGGTATCAGCTGTGCTACAGGTTGGCTGAGATCCAGTCAGATAAAATAAAAATTTGCTTGAAACAGGTTTCTGACAACATGCATGCAAGAAAGGTCACTTTTATGCCTGCCTGACTGATCAGAATACAAAAAAGGGGATGAAATGTTCTATCCACAGCCTGAATGCAGTGTGATGAGTTTTTCATTTTTATTCAAGGCTTAAGTATTGTGTTTCTCTGCCTCCCCTTCAGTAGCACTAAATCCTCTATTTTTCTCCTTTTACACTTCCTTGGATTTGAACAGCATC
Source organism: Stictonetta naevosa (assembly GCA_011074415.1). Lineage (NCBI taxonomy): Eukaryota > Metazoa > Chordata > Aves > Anseriformes > Anatidae > Stictonetta > Stictonetta naevosa. Next base: position 19,946,627 of record CM021729.1, read on the forward strand.
TCTCATTCAAAGGGCCCCGCTCTGCCTTAGCTGCCACCTATCCTTGCAGATTTGGTTTGACAGGGGCTGCATGGAGGCAACGAGGTCACTTTGCATTTCCAATATGAGTGAGCAGGAGGATTCAGAGACTGTAGCCATACTCATTAGTACCACCTGGTGCAAAGTGCACAGCATGTCACAGGAAGGTAAGACACTTTCTGTCTGCTCAGATCCCTTGTTAGCATGGTGTGGGGAGCAGTACGCTCAGCTACCACCAAGGAGATTCAGAAACACTGTAAATGGTGCAATCATTAAGCAAGTCACAGCTGAAATACTTTTAAACCACTGCATTCATCTCCTTGAAATGCAGGATTTCTATTCCTGTCATGTTTTCTAATGCAGTTTTACAAGTCCACAGCAATACCTACAAGTCCTTCATAGTTTGATGTTCTCAGTAGCAGTTTATTTCTTGTAGGTAAAGTGCTGGAAACATTTCTGAGCACCACCAGAATTTCTGCTCAGAAACCACCCTTTGTTAGAGCAGTTTTTGTTGTTCCTCTCTAGGTTCCCTTTGAGTGTGACTCATTGTGGAGGGGCGGTGGCGTGAGTTGCTGTCCCAGGATGTTTAAGGACAGCCTGCTCCTTTCATAGATGCTGCCCAAAGCCAAGCTGTCTTTTTTCCTCTCTACCATACTGTAAACTTTACATCAGATTTATCAATGAATTATTCACAGGCTGTGAGGCCACGCTGAACAACTGCAGCCATCTACTCTGACCTGATCTGCATAGAGAGCATTTAATTTCTCCAGAAGGGGATTAAAGCATGCAAGCCCCCTAGAAAAGCAGGGAATCTCATTTTAAAGACTAAGTGATTAGAAGTCTACCCATTCTTCCAGTAATCCTCTCTACCTTTTAATTACCTTTCTACTGTGAAGCAATATCTCATGGCAAGGACACATTTAGCTATTTTCAGCTTCCATCCCTAAATGTAAGCCTAGGTAAGCCCTTCTCCTTTGTCTTATCCCTGTTCTTCCTGGAGGTAGCTGATTGGACACATAAGGATCAGACCATCTCTCTCATCAGTTTCCTCGATGCAGCACAGTACAATGTCATCCCTACAAGGTACAGAGACCATTTAATGAGGTGATTCATGTCAGCACAGAAGATCTGCCCTTTCTTGTTATCTGCTACTCCATCAGCCTTTGGGTTGCCTGCATATTTACTGGGCACCCTCCCCTTCTCGTCACCTGGATCGTTGATAATGTCAACGTCGGACCAAAGACATTTTCTTGGGAATATCCCTTTTCTCATGGCACTGCTTCCTGATACCTTTTCATTGCCTCCACAGTTTGGAAAGCTGTCAGTGAATCACTTTTTAGTGAGTTAGAAAGTACTCAGTAATTCCAGATAATCCAGTCAAGATGTTGTATAATAGTAAAAGAAATTGTTTGCATCAACACAGACTTGTTTATACATATATTTATATATTTAAATAAAGAATGAATCATTGACAGAACCTTCCTTACAAGAAACCAAGCTGAATGGTATTAAGTATACTTTCAGCCTCTAACTCTTTCTGACAAAATCCTGAAAATTTTCTCATAAATTAGTGTCAGATTGGAAAATTCCTGCCTTTATTTTTAAGTATTGGAATTACACTTAAATATTTACCAGTTATAAGTTGAAGTTTTTCTAGTATCTCTTTAATAGTTAGCCCTACAGGTACAATGACACCTTTCACTCTGGCTGGGGATCTTGGTCCAGTTGATTTTAAAACACTTAGTTTAAGTGTTTTCAGCTATTGTCAGAGATGGTGGGCCATCATTAAAAGACGGTTGGGTAAAGACTTCTGCAGCACTAGCATTTGCTCTCTTTGTTGCCTCATTTTTCAGAGGCACACATCTGACTTGTCTCTATGCTGTCAAGAGCATCAGAAACCAGGAGGTAACTTTGTCAGTGGCAACAAAGAGCCTGAGAAAATTAATGAGAAAAGCTATTATTGAAAACAGTCTTTTCATCAAAGCTGAAGTCACTCAAGAACACCCTTACACTAACAAGGTGTCCCAGGGAGACTTGGCTCATGGTTGGTAAAGGGATGCTCCAGCCACATCCAGTCCACTTTTTTCTACAGGTTTGTTAAATAAGCACATTAAAATGTGGTATACAGTATAAGTCTTCAAAGATCAGTAACAGCTTGTTTTAAATGTCTCTGACATATTGGGAGGTTTTTAACCCAAAGGCCTGGCAGTCTGCTCTCTTTTCAGGATCACAGATTCATTCCGGTGGAAGAGTGGGTCTGTGTGAACAACTGATCTGGGGGAAGAAGAGGTCATGGAGGCTCAGTGCCTAAACCAGAAAAAAAAAATAATAAAAAAAAATCAACTACCTTGTCTTTGC
>CM021729.1:19959082-20026147 GCA_011074415.1 Stictonetta naevosa
CTAGAGAAATGGAGCTTCTGAACCAGGCTTGAACACATTGTTCAGAAGCATCTTTGACTCTGTTTGAAATGGCTCCATCTTCATGAGTGACTGAAAACGAGGGAGGATCCACCTTTGGCCTTTAGTGTTGAGCTCAGCCAGGGGAGTGCACTCAGGTTTACACCTAGAGCTGTGGCCTTCCTGTTACCGGAGGCTCCTGAATTCAACTTCTTCTCCTGAATTATGGCTTTTCATGGGCATGGAGAGGACAATGTATCCAGGAGGGACAGAATACTAGTCTTTTTTGTGCTTTTTCCATAAAGCTGGTTCTTCAAACTTTTATGAATGTAGCAAGCAGCTGGACAGAAAGAAGCCTCCCTGTCCTCAGTTTAGGCCAGCAAACACGTGCTGCATACCTTCACCTGTATGCGAATGTATTTTTGTTTAGGTGCCTAGGTTGGCATGTCCCTGGTGGTGTTCAGCCCCTGTTAGAAATGACAGCACTGGGCAGCAGTTTTCTTTCTGAATGAGCAACGGGGTGGTGGAGCTCCGACACCTCCCTGGAGGAGCAGCTGGAGGGGATGCAAGGCTTGGGTACACAAGCTGGCTGATGGTGCACAGCCCCTGTCTGCACCCACATTGCTGCCTTCTGTGCCCTGCGATGACACTGCACCAGCTCCACCATGTGGGCCTGAACGGATCCACCAGAGCTGCTGGCCAAGTGGATCTGGTAGAGATCCCAGCCCTGAGTCAACGACCACAGGCCCCTGACATATTTACAGTGGTAAACCTACCACCACCCATCATGTTTACCAGCCATGGGATTCAGAAGCAGTTAAAATAATGTAAATGGAACATGAAATCAGGCAGAAGTGTCAGGACTGGAGAATGAAAACTCCCTTCTTATTAAAATTTTGCCATTGGTGAAGAGAGAGAAATAACATAGCTGGTATGGATTTGCTAGAAATATAGCAAGATTGGCTAATAGAGGCTTGTTTTGGAAATGTTACACCGTCCCACTGCAAACATCTGCTTGGTTGTGTATCTCCCTGAAGGGCTCTGTCGCTAATAGCAGCTCAGCTTCTTTAGAAAGTGCTGGAAGAGTCACTGGATAAAATGCAGCTCACTTTTACAGGAAAAGTAGTTGCCTATAATCTTAAGTGTTGAGGGGATGTGCTCCCAGAGGGACTGTGTAAAGGCTGGAAAAGAGCTTTCCCACTGAGCCGTGGCAGCTGGTTTAGTCACTGGGACCAACTCTTTCTCCAACCACACTTTTCCCGTAAAGTGACCACAGCAGGGAAAAAAAAAAAAAATCTCCTTCGAGATCCGTCGAAGGAGACACCAAGGAAAAAAAAAAAAAAAAGTTTGCATTTTTTGCAAGTTTCAAGAAGGGTAAGGAAGTTGGAAAAAACCTGTGGTTGACTGGCTTCCTAAGAGGTGGGTAATGGTGTTATGAGAGTTGGGGGTCCATATTTGCCCAAGGCAATGCCAGCAGAAACACTTCCCTGCCTCACATGGCAAAGAACTGTGACCCACACCCTGACAGCAGCCTGGCAAAGGGGTCCTGGGTCATCCCTTGTTCATACCTCAAGGTGTCACCCAGGGCAGGTAGAGCTGATATTTTCCTGACCCTGCTACCCAGCTTAGGAGCTGTAGTGGCAGAAATTGTAGCTGAGAACCATGAGGCTTCAGGTGGAAGGAGAGAAGCTGAAACTGAATCTTGGAAGAAAGAGAAAACAGGCAGGGAAGGAGGAGGGAGCACTGTCTTTGAGCAGAAGTTAAAACACCTTGATGACTTCCAAGACTGGGAGCTTGACTTTGGGTGCATGAGCTGGCTGGGTGGTAAGCAGGTACTTAGTGCTTGGAGCAGAGAGGGTGAGGGTGGCTGGATGGTCTGCTCATCCGTTTGGTCACCTGCCTTCCATTTAACTGTTCTAGGCATCTTGGCCACCAAGCTTGTGGTAGGCTGCTCTACATGTAGGATCCACTGCTGATTGTCTTACTGATGCCCACAGAAACAGAATGCCATTGTTTTACATATAGATTTTTTAAACAGCCTTTTGGTTTTCAGATTGATCTAGGGTTGGGAAATGCAAAAAAAATAGTGGGAGGGAAGGGATTTAGTCCTGTGGTGGGGTAGACCCTATGATGAGACAGCAATCAGAAGTCAATTCAGTCACTTTTCACAACTGAGGAGGTGCAGTCATGACTTCCCAAAAATATGGCCAGCAGGTAGAAAATAATAAAAAGTGTTTTAAAAATTAACAATAGATGGACAAATACAGGAGAAAAAAAGCTGGCTTAACATGAGATCCTGTAAGGAGAAGTCACGTGAGGATTTCCCAGGAGTGGGTTTTGGGTAAATCCCAGGCTGGGGATAGAGCCAAGTTAGACCACTGCACACAAAGACCTGCAATGTTGTATCTCTCCAGGATAAGGCATAAAATGGGCAGATGGCCGTGGCTTGCTTCCTTGTGGTTTGGCCTGGATCCATGAAAGGTTAGTTTAGTAAAAACAGCTGCAGGGAAAGTTGGCTTCTGAGTCCCTTGGGGGAAATGAATTCACTGAGGCCCATGCAGGAGGCACAGAGCCTAATGGATGAAGAAGGAATGGGGTGACTGTGCAAACTTCACCTCAGCTCCAAGTTATTGGTGACTATCAGAAAAAAATGAGACTCTCTTCAATCTGTTTTGTTTGATCTGTTTCATATTATATCTTATAAACAACAGAATACAATCTGGTGTCTTGCCTTCCATTTTTAAAATGTTTTAAGAGTTTGTTTATAAGGTGAAACATGCACACTCCTGCTCACCAAACAAAGAGAGCATAGCTAGCTCCTGGAGAGGAGAGGTCCTCCCCTGTCCCTCTGGCTGAGCCTTGACCTGCAGTATCACCTCCCAGACCCATGTGTCAGATCCATCTGGCATCTGTGGATTTGGCATAGAACCCCCAAAAGGCAGATAACAAGGAGATCCCACACCTGAAATGGCTTCCCAAGAGGTTTGTTCTGCCTGGGAAGTGGATGCCTGATCTGACAACACCCACTGTGCATGGCTATCAGGATACAAAGCCTCTGGCTCAGGTATGGACCAGGACCACCCACTGGCCTGGAAGACTGCTTTCCTTGACAAGGTAAACTAACTGGGGAAAATGGTGGTAGTTTCTACAACCTGTACCGTATCCAGTGAAGATGGGTTATAATACCTCCCCTACAAAACAGAACACAGCTGCATGCTTGGTTACATCCTAGGGAAGCTGAAGGCTCTTACTCACTGGAACACTGTTGTACCTCTTAGCAGTGTTTGCAGGGAAGGGGAAAGGTATCATTTTCTTTTCAGGGTATGAATGTTCACCTCCTTTTCTTTTTCCTCACCCACAGGAAAAGTAAGTCTTGGAGAATCAGTAGGCAGATAACCGTTCCCAGAAGTCTGGCCTGCTCTATCTCTTTTAGGCCGTAAAACAATCACTTGTCAGAAGCAAAGGTTACTGCAGAACTGTTGGCTTAAAGCAGCTCAGCCCAACCACAACACATGTGACCCTGCCAAAGTGTGGGAAGAGCTTGGAATAAACCTGAGACTGTCATCTCAGGAAGGAAGGCTTTCAAAATGTGGCCAAAGATATTGTGGGCCTGAGCAACACAATTTTGGAAGGCATAGATAATTGTGCTGGCAGAAGACACTTGACATTATCATTGTCTGGTGATGTCTCCAGGTGGGGCAGTGACAGGATGTCTGCTTTCTCCCATGCCTGGTTTCCTCTGAGAGGTCCTCACAGACCAGGGAGTTACTTTTCTGTTCCCTCTTCCCTAGTTCATTGGGAAAATGTTGGGTCATGCCCTTCATGGTCTTCAACATAGCATTAGACCAATGGCCCAATGCAAAAATTGGAATGCTGATTAAAAAGAAATTGAGGATTTATTCCACAACCTCTGCAGAGAATTAGCTGGAGCTAATTATCAATTCTGTTTCCACAGCATGGGGCTCTCTTTGTGCTGATGTGTGGTATGAGAGATATATGTCATGGGCTAGCTGTGAGCCACATAGAAGTGATCATGCACAAAATGGGGAGCTGTAGGGGAGAGTGTTGCCTAAATGGAGTTTTGGTGTGGAATCGTACCATCATTTAGGTTGGAAACAATCTGCAAAGTGTGTTGGAAAGATCCTTCCACCTAGTCTGTAGGCAGCTGGAGCATTTTACCTTACTGGAACATGCTGACCCCTGTCAAATACTTTTTTTTTTCCTGCTGCAGTGTTCCTTAGGGAAACTTGCATAAGCAGACTGATGGTCTTTGTTTAGAGGAAAAAGAAACAGTTCTTGGAGGGTCTGTAAGAAGCAACGTATATAGAGTGTCTGTATATACATATGTATGTATATATGCATAGTTCCTCAATTTAGCATATGGAGTTAAGATGGAAAAAGCTAATTTTGAATCTACCAACCTTGAAAAGCTTTTCAAAGACATATTTCTTAATGCAGAGCCAAAACATGAGAATCTGACCTAGGTTGGTTTATACATATGAGCAAAAATATTTACTCAGCTAGTAAGTATTTGATTAACCTTTGTTTATTGCTTCAAGATGAGAGACAGTTAAAATACAGGAACTCGTGGATTATATTTTTGCTTTTTGGCTAATGTTCACTTCCTCCACAGAAAAAAAAAATATGGTGTAGTTAGGAAAAGTATGTATCTCTTTCTCATCTCAAAACCTGTATTTCAAAGTCCAGAACTGAAATCCAGATAAACATAGCTATTTGCTTTGTCCTGAAAAGTAAAGTAGAAGACTGCTACAGGGGATCTGAGGCTGCGTGACACATAACCCTCCCCTGCCCCCTACCCCTAATGAGGCAAGCACAGAGGTACAGGCAGAAGCACGTGCAAAACTTCTGCTTTCTGGGTGGGAGGGAGATCTTCCTCTTTCTCTTCCTTTCTTTCTTCCTTCCTTCTTTTCTTTCTTTCTTTCTTTCTCTCTTTCTCTCTTTCTTTCTCTCTCTCTCTTTCTTTCTCTCTCTCTCTTTCTTTCTCTTTCTCTTTCTCTCTTTCTCTCTTCTCTTTTGTTCTTTTTCCCTTTCTCTTTCTCCCTTTCTTTCTCTCTTTCTTTGTTTCTCTCTTTCTCTCTTTTTCTCTTTCTCTCTTTTTTCTCTCTCTTTCCTTGTCTTTCTTTATTTCTCTCTTTCTTTCTTTCTCTCTTTCTCTCTCTCTTTTCTTTCTTTCTTTTCTTTTCTTTCTTTTTTTTTTTAATGATAAAAACCTAAGCAAAGTCAGACACTAACCTGAGCCTTTTTATGCACTTTCTGTTTCTAAGGTTTTGCTGGCAAGATGTTTTACACTTTAAACTTGCTGAACTCAAAGGCAGGACACAACCCCCATTTTATGCCATGCACTGCTGCTAACAAGACCCACCTGCCACAGCCAACTGCCTTGCTGACATGGGTCAACACAGCATCCCTGCTCCTCCATTAGGGCCTCAGCATATGCCACTTTGAAAGCTGCTGTGAAATCTGTTCTTTTGTCCCGAATAATCCGATGGAGGTGTGTTGTAATATGGAGAGTGTGGCATGCTGCTGGCTGCTGGAAGAGGAGGGACTGAGAAGAGATTGTCTGGGAGGAGGCATGGCCCAGCTGAGCTCCACTAGAAGCTACACCTCACATTGTACTGGATTAAGCAAAATGATGACTGCTGTGTGAACTTGAAGGACTGGAACATCCTTCCTGATAAAGTAGATTGAGAACATCTACTCGGGTGTGAAGGTAGCAAAGTGTGACCAACCAACCAAACTTCAGCCAAATTATTAATTTTTATTTCTTTGTTGGTTTGGTGTGGTTTGGTTTTTTGAATGCAATAATTCTGCTCAGTAAGGATAGACTGAATTAGGTTGTTTGCATGCCTGAGTAACTTAGTACTTGAAAGCCACTTCTGAATCAGAATTGTCAAGGAAAGAGCAATGCAGTGTAATCCCACAGGCCCTGGTCAGAAAGAGCTCTTGTTGGAATAAGTTGTTTGGCACCGGAGGCATGAAGAGTCTGCATCTTAGGTGCAGTTGGAGGTGAAGGTTTTGCTGAATTCTAGCATCATACAAGGATGCGGAAAAGAGCTGATGTCTTCTTTATTGCATTTGCAGAGCAGCATTTGTAAAATAGCAGCTGTTAGAAGGTGCTTTAGACAAAAACGTGAATGCACCCGTGAATAATAGGAAAGGATCCTTACAAACAGCTGTGCTGGCTTTCCAGGAGGAATCTCCAAAGCCAGATTACATTGCTCAGTAGGCTCCAGGTCAACTGGTGATCATGAAGGTGGTCCCAGGCAGCATTTCATGAAGTAGCCAGCACTGGCATTCCCATTGTAACCATTAGTTCCCACCCAGGAGATCATTTCCAGAGCCTGCTCCTTGCAAGATTCAGGTTAAGCAGTGCACAGTGCATTTATTTAGCAAATGTCAGTCCTTTGGTGTTGCTGTAAACTCTTAGCTGAAGTTTTCTGGCTCAAAAGAAGAACTAGATTTATGGGTTTATTTGTTTAATTTTTTTTTTTTAAACCGGCTCAGGTCCAAGAACACCTCACAGTTCAGCCCCACATGCAGCTGTGGTGGTAGAGGTAGAGGCCAGGCAGGACTGTGCATGGCCTCAGGATCCATTGTGCTGTGCAAAGACAGTATCTCACCTTGTGTCTGTGCCCAGGCTCATTTATTAACATTTGTGTTTTCTTTTCTTGCTAGGACACCTACACAATTACAGGACCAATTAGATGACCAACCTCCACTGCCCTCCATCCTCCCCCCCCCAAAAAAAAATAAAAGTACGTAATCTCAGTTTTGATGGAGTGCTTTGTTCCTTATTCTACTCCTCTTAAATCTAGTGTTTTGAAATCTCTTACTGAGTTCCAGAGCAATTCAACCTCTTCCTGCAGCCATGGGCCTGGGAAGTGGGGAATCCCTGGGACACAGGTTGGAGCTGAGTGGTGATGAGAAGTGGTGCTCAGAGAGGTGCTCCTTCCCCCAAACTAATCAGCTAATGAATGTTTCCAGGTGCAACAGGGGAAGTAGGTTGCCCAAGGCAAACAGCAAAAACATATTTCTCCAGCACCCACTGGGGCTTTGGCTTGCCCTAGGCTTGTCATGCTTGGGGAGCAGAAGCCCTCCTTGTTACCAGCTCTAGGCTCTCATTGGTGAGGCACTACAGAAGTTTTCCCATCCATGAGTGTCTATAATACTGCCAGGTGGGAACATAAGTCACGAGAGGAGCTTTGGTACTGTACCCCCTTTCCATCATGCTCAAAATGCCGTCTAAGTGTAGATTCAGTTTTTAATGAATCCAACAGGTTCAGTATGTGCTAGCTGAATGTTAAAACAAGCAAACAAGCAAACAAACACTGCAAACCTGGCCTAGAAGAAGGTTTGGTCATTTTGTTTGTTGGGGAGTGGGCAGAGTAGAGCAGGGCTGATGGATGGAAAGTGTTTTTTAGAACACGAGAGCAGAAGTTAGAAATCCAGGTGGAACCTGTGTTCAAACCAGTGCTGTGCACCACTCACTTGGAGACCTATGTCAGGTCCCTTGACCTTCCTGTGCTCCAGCAAACCAAACTGCAGGTTTGTTTGTAAGCTGAAAACCAGATGCTGCATCTAGAAGCTGGCTCAGACAAAAAAAAAAAAAAAAAAAAAACAACCTCAACCTTGTGCATCTTTCTCTGAGCAGTGCTCATCTGACCACTAGTCACAGCAGATTAAATTGAAGTGGTCTATGGGATTAAGTTTGGCTCAGACTTTTTTCCTTTTTTTTTATTTTTTATTTTATTTTTATTTTTTTTTATTTAACATTATTCTGATTGTCTTCAGAGGAGAGGAGTGCAGGCTGAATTACTGTCTTGAAGTGAAGCAAAACTTTACAAACAAATTACTCATCCTCCAGAGAAAACATTTAGCACCTTGATTGTAAGTCAGAGGATGGGATTGCAATAGTCAGACCCAGATGTCTGCAGCGAGTTTCCTGCAGAGACTTCTTCCCCCAGTAGCAATTGTTAGGCCGTATTCATCACCAGTAAAGTGCCACACCACAAGCAATTGAAACAACTGGTCAGATCATGCTTAGGGAAATAATATGCCCTTTCAAATTTTCAACTTTCTGTTTCTGGCACTTCATGAGAAATATCTGCTGCCTGCTTCTGGTGCATTACATCTTTTCCTCTTGCCAGTGTATGTGTCTTCTTGGCTTTCAGTCCTGTGGGGTCAAATCACCTTTGGGACTCTGGTGGGCTGCAGACAGTGCTGCAAGAAGCTGTGGGAACTCCACATCAGTTGCGTGCTATGCACAGAAGACCAGCAGGGAAAAGGAACAAGCCCAGTCCTCGGAGGCATGAGGGAAGGTCTCCACATCTCCTCATGCATTGTGTGATGAGGTGTGAGAGCCTGGCTGCGAAAGAAGGTGCTGATAGAAGGTGCAGATGCAGGGTGGTTTTTGAACTAGTGTGTCTGTGGCTGTATTCTCTTAGTCCTGATATTTTGGTCAAGTGTCAGGGACATCCTTAGGCTATTTCATCTGCATGTACAAATCACATGAATGTGTTTTATTTTTATTATTATTATTATTTATTCATTTATTTATTTTTCAGACCAGATATTGTTATTCTACAGCACTGAGCAAACCTCATGTCCATGCTTTCTGTTTCACTTTCTGAGTCTTGGGACTAATAAAGTAATAATACGATATTTATCTGAATACAGAAATGACTTCTTAGAAGTGTTTTTTCTTCAAATATTAAAGCTATGAAATTAACTAATTGGCTAGGTAATTAGCTAATTTTTGTACCTAGGGGTCATATTTGAAATGAAAAACTGCATGAAAGGTCTTACTTTGTTCTCAAAATTATTTGTTATTTTTTTGTTGAATCTGAGAAAAAAAAAGAATTCTCAAACTTTTGTAAAATGGGGACAGGTCAGATGGATAGATCAGACCTGTGTACAGTGGTGAACTGAATTATATGGCTAGAGTATCACAATTACATAAAATTTGTGACAGAGCAGAATCAGTCCCTACATCTTTGGAATTCTCACAGCTCTGTAAATAATTTGTGGTAAACAAGGATAAAAATAATAATAATAAAAAAATGTTTGGGGAAGACAAATTTTATGGGTTGATTATGAGCTAAGCAAATACCATTAAGTAGATTGTAAAATGGAATTGTCAAAAGTCCTGGATAAAACAGCGTGATGCTTATTATTCTAATCAATCCAAATTTGATCATAAGACTACAATTTTACAAAGAAAAGCAATTACTACCCCTAATTAAATACGGATGTTCTTATCTGGAAAAAAAATAATACATATACTGGTATAACCAGAGCCTGAAATTAAAAAAAAAAAAAAAAAAAAAAAAGGAGCTCCTTTTTACTGTCATAATTATTATTATACCAATTTAAAACAAATTAGAAGGTGGTTTTTGAAATTTCATACTCTTTTATTTACATTAAACCCAACATTGTGCAGGCTGCTAATTTTTCATGCTGGGAAGTGAGTGTATTTTATCAGGTGGCAGCCATTGACTTTAACTAAATCTTGCCAGCTGGACCCCAGCTGTTCCAGAATTATGGAGAAGAGCAATTCCCTGAAAAAATAAAAATAAAAAAATGTGGGTCTTGTTCAAAAGAAGGGTCTTTTCTTTGGGAATGATGGCTCATTCATTTGTATTTCTTAAACTTTTCTGGGTTTAGTTCTTGATCTAGGGACACACTGGAGCACATACTGAAATTCTACCCTTAACCAGGAAAATGTTTTAATGCATACAACACCTCTTCCCAGGAAATACAGGCACCGTGCTCAGCTCATTAGCTGAACCACCGATTTCTGCAGTAGAGAGTGGGCATGGCAGTCAGCGCGAGGAGAGATGCTGAAGCATCGCTTCCTTTCATGCGACCTAGACATGTGCTTAAATTTAAACACATGCTTCACTGACCTTTCTGCACAGGGATGTTTTCCTGACTCTGGCCGTTAATTACAAGCATATTTTTGGCGACTGTTTATGTTCCTGATGTGAGTGAGTGCCTTTGCTTTGCAGACGTAACTTCTTCAAAGCACAGCAAAATGACTCAAGGATGATATTTGTAAATACCAGCTCCTCCAGCAGGAGAGGAGGCCAGGCCATGGCAAAGGCACTTACTTTGGTAGAAAGAGCATGTCCTACTTGCAGGGTTTTAAAAATCTAATTCACCTCAACGACCGTGTGTAAATTAGCTCCTTATGAAACAGTGCACATTTAACGGTGCAAGCATGAAATGATCAAACTGATTTATACGGGGCAGTTTCATTTAAAGGATGGCAGTTTGAGCCAACTAAAACCTGTCCTGAATTAATTGACCATTAGAGGTATTCATATGCAAATTTTGCGGCTTCTAGATCCAAGCAGTTAAGGTGTTTAAGAGCTATTGACTCCTGGAAACAGATGGAAAACACTGCTTTTACTCTTAGAAGACTTAAGAAAATCTGTAACAGTTTGAGCTAACAACAAACAAAAGATGGACTGCACCAGCGAAAGCAACAGCCCACCCACCATAAACTGTCCAAATCAAGCACGGTGTACTCTCTCTTTGTAGAGGTTGCATAGCACCACAACCACTTTTTACTGCAAAGCTGAAGCAGTTATTTATAAATTATTGCTGTGATGACACTGCAGTAAACTGCACCATTTTAGGATTAACCCCTTATACATCAGCGTGCAAAGCCACTGAAGCTGTAAGGATATTTTGAATTATTTCAGAAGGGTTGAAACCCTGTCTAATCCCTGCTTTAAATTTCCTTTAACGTGGTATTCATTAGAGGGCTGCATTGGAAAGGAATCTCTGCTTTTCCTAGTGATTACACTGAGCTATAGAGAGTCATTTCCCTTTCCAGGAATATCTGTGAACTTGGTTGAAGTGAGAGACTTATGCAGAGCAGGTGTTGCTTTTAAAATAATGTGGCTTTTAAAATAATGTTGCTAACTAAAAGCTTGAAAGGACAGACTCTGTTTTTCTTCTCTTCCCTACCCCAGGTGGAAAAAATGTCATTTTTTTCCATGATGGCTCAGGAAACCAAGAGCAGGTTTTCATCCTGGGCAGGGCCCATCTGTCTGTCTGTGGATAGCTCATCCTCCAACTCGCCCAAAACTCCCTTCCTAACTAGTGAGCAGACATGGGTGCTGCCACGGCACAATGCATTTTTTCAGGAAAATTCATCAAAAGTAGGTCATTTGCCCATTAAGTGCCTTTGCCGCTGTGCCCAGTCCTAGGGCTCCACGTCCCGTCGCATGCCAGTCCTGCATTTCCATGTCAGCGGTACTGTGATTATGTATATGGCAATTAAACAGCTGGCGGGGAGGCTTTTCTTGTGGTTAAGCCCTGGACTGGAGGGTCAAGTTGGTGTCAGCACCACATGCAGGTCCTGTGACCTCAGGAAAGCCTTTTAAAACCTCTGTCTCAATTTTCCCACAGTGAGCATTATTTTCATTTTATTTACCTCTCTGGGGTATGCTGTGCATATTCTTTAAGCAGATGGCATTATTGCAATGCAAATATTGTTGAAGGATCCTTATGAATACGAATCTCATCACAGCTGTTTGGACTTCATCTCTTCTCTGTGGTGGGCTGACTCCAAAATAAAGTGTAGTTGTTGCCCTTATTAAGCATTGCACCCTAAGTGCTTTTTGTCTGGCACTGAATAAAAAGGCTTAGCAAGATGTAAACAGCAGCAGGATTTTTTTTTTTTTTTTTTTTTTCCCCAGAGAGCCACATTCAAAGCAAACAATGATGCACTGAAATTTTAAGAAGAGTTTGTTTGTACTCCAGCTTAGGTGATGGCAGGGGGAATGGCTTTGCTTAAACAAAACTAAGCCTCAAAAATACCTTAAAGCCCATGAGCCATTGCAGGTGATATCTCTTGGTACTTCTGACAAGATCCCTATGACTAGAGGTTTAGAGTGGACCTGCCAAACCTTTCCTTAAAATGAGTTTTTCCAGGAAGCCTGGAAGGCTTTTAAAATCAGAATTTAATTTGAAAATATTCTGGCCTTTAAATGGAAAAAAAAAAAATCAAAAGTGACCAAGAGAAGCAGAAAAGGAGGGGGAAAAAAAAAGACGAAATGGAAAGGTCTGTGTGCACTTTCCTTCCTTGCCCTCTCTCATCCTGCAGGGCCAATTCTTTTTGCCAGCTGTCTAAGTGGCTTCGACAGCAGCACGAAATTTGGCTCAATCCCTGCAGTATCCCGGCAGTCCCTCTGCCCCATAGGCCTGGTGGTGTTCCTCACCCCTTGTGTGCCCTCACACCTGCACCCTCCAGCCTCTGCCCTGTGGGGTCACTCCCTCCTGGTTCTCCCAATCCCCACTTGTGCAGCTGACATAGGGCTGGGACCCAGCAATGCAAGCGCATGCTCCTCACAGCTGCTCATGCTCCAGCACTGCTGGGCTCATTTTCCATGCCCTTCAGCTCCGCACCCAGAAGTGCAGGACATTCCTTCAGGACTTCCTTTAAAAACAGCTTTTTTTTTTTTCTTTTTTTTTTTTTCCTTTTCTTTTGATTCTTGTATACTGTGACCTCAATAGCAATAGAGCATAAACATGTCTTGGCAGGTCTTCAACTAATCTAAGTAGCCGTAGCTCTACTGACATTGGCAGCGATGGAGAAGCCACCACGTCTGAAGACAAACACTAGAGGCTCCATCCTGCTGACACAGAAGACAATGGCAAACCTCCCGCTGGCTTCATAAGAATGTCAGAAGATCTGACATTTAATGCAATATCTGGAGAAGCTTGCTCATGTGGACTCTGGAGAATTTACAATAACATACGTTTCATTCTTTCCTATGTGTGTCCAAATGTGAGGTCACTTGTGCAGTTACCCGCATTCGTGAAGCATTTAGTGGGCAATAAGGGGAAAACAAAAGAGCGGTTGCATTTGCTTATAGCACTGGATTTTTTCCCCAAAACTAACACAATGGCACTGGGACATTTTGCTCTCAAGAAAATGTACCAAGCCAAAAGGAAAAAAAAAAAAAAAAAAAAAAAGCGTCCCCAAACTGAATGGCTGTAAAATGTTATTGAAAGGATTCATAATGGGCTCCAAGGGGTTTTATTGAATGGCTTTAGGAAAGCTTAATTCTTTAAAATCATTTTTGAGGTGAACGTGTATTTAATTATATTTCAATGGTGTTTAAAGGCCTCCTGTTATTAGCATTGTTCAGTGAAAAGCTGCTGGCTTTTTTTTTTTTTTTTTTCCAAATGTACCTCTTAATTCACATCTTTTCCTGCAATTTGCTCCTGAGACAGAAGCTGCTTTTTAATGCTGATTGCTATTTCCACGAATCTCAGGCAGGTAAAGGAAGAATTATTAGAAGAATTTTATTTTGATGACCTATTAGCTTGCTATAAAGCTTTAAATGAAAGCGAGTACAAAATGGTGCAATTAGTCTGCATAAAATCTGCAGGCTGTCCTTCCAGGCTCTCCAGATGCTGTGCGGCAGATCTGATGTTGGCAGGATGTCTGTGCAGACCCGTTTGAAGACAAGGTGCCTGGAGCAAGCTGGGGAGATGCGAGGAGGAGGGATGCAGCAGAGAGAGCCACGTCAAGGTGGTTCACTTCTCTCTTTGCCACCACAGCCAAATTCAGGGGGGTCAACTCTCTCCCGCTGACCTCTCTTCCCAGTAGTGCCACATCCTGGCTCCATTTCTGTGCTGTCCCACCATATCTGTGGGCTTGCATAGTGTGCAAATGTGATTCTTGGTGTATTAAATGGAGGAGAGTTACATGGAGAAGCACCACTAAAGACCCAAGAGGAGTCATTAATTCCTGCCTAAGAGCAGGCTTTCCTGCTGGTCAGCCTTCCTCTCTTTTGGCAAAAGCAAAACCTCTCCATTTTGTTCTTGCCTTACATGCTAACCAGTCCTGTCTGTGGTCAGGCTACCACCACTTCCACTGGAAACAGAGTGGCCTGCAGGGGTCACATATCTAGAGTCTCCCTGTATGAATATAAAGGGATTACTTGTCATTTATTACCTAGGTTCCCTTCAGGCCAGGACACAGCTGGGTTGTCTCAGCTATGCGCCATAAGAAGGTTGCCATAGCAAGCCCTTTGGCTAAATCTATGAATGCACAGCATACTTGTCTGGCTTTTGTAAGGAGGATTAGCATGTCTAATTGGGAAACTTTACCTGTTGTTTAGTCTCAGGCTGCAGTGGCAGAGTCACTCCAGCATATGCTTGACTCCCCTTCTAGTATCCACCTCTAAAGAAAGCTGGCTGTTGCAAAATCCTATGCAGGAGGTTCCCTTGTGCAAAGAAGCAGCCTAGCTCCATACAGGAATTGTCAGAAGATTGTATCCCAACCTCAAGCACGCTGCTGCCTTGGCTCAGTGTTTCTGCCCAGTTTAGCGGAGACCTCTGACCCCGTCGATTTTCCACTGCGACTGCCAAAGCAGTCTGAGAGTGGAATATTTTGCAAATGTTTTGTGATTATTTGAACTTTTTGTGAGAACAGCGACTAGTACTTTTTCTTTGGATTAGTGACCACTCTGCTTGCTGTATTTTTACTGCTAATGTAACCAGTTCCTTTGGAGTTCTGTGCATTTGCAGAACATGGGTATTGCTTATTATTGCCCCTGCCAAGAGGCAATTGCAATGTATATCAGATAAGGTACAACACAATGAGGACAGAGTGAACAATGCAAAGTTAAAATTATACAGCATAAAATTTTAGCTGCTGCTTTAGTCATAAGGTTTTTGTCAGTTTATACAGTTTGTCATGCTAGCCAAGAAATGGAAATAGAGTTCACAAGACAAGTCGAAAGAAGCACGCTCTGAGGAATGGAACAAAAAGCAATTTTTAACATAGCTTTAATCTTCATCCTATTGTTCATTTGTGGCTAGTCTGCTGCAAGTTGTAACCTACCTAGGTCCCTCATACGCCTCATTTCAAACAGCTTCAACAGTGCATTAAGACCAGTTTCTGGGATGAGAAAATCTTTTGCCTTTATTCCTTTGACGAATGTATTTTATTTTCATCCAGGTTTTGGGGCCTAACTAACTCAACCACACGCAAGAATGAGATTCCCTAGTCAAGTCCTGGGAAAACCGAAGAGAAATCTGAGACATCTTTCTCTCTGGCTGTCTTTCTTCCCAGGCTGTTGAAGACTTCCCTTTGTCTCTGGCAGATACATTTTCTGTTCCTCTGACATCAAGAAATGTCTCTCAACCTCCATGTTACTAGGGCAGTGCAGGGCAGGGCAGTTACCACGGGAGTACTGCAGTACTAGCAAAGCATCCTGGTTTTGACAGCTATATCTGCTTGGATGTGCTACATTAAGAAATGAACGAGTTTCTTTCCCTGTTCCCAGTGCAAGAGTCAGTTGTTAACCACATGCGATGAAAGTCTTGCCTGCCCTTAGACGTTCTTATTGTTTTCTTTTTTTGTTTTCTTTTTCTTTTTTTTTTTTTTCCAAGTCTTCTTAGCATTTCAAAAGTTCTTTTGATTTACTTGCGAATACAATGGCCTTTTATTTGACTACACCTTGATTATAATGGAGTTCACTGAAGTGTTTAAAGGATCCCTCCCCAGGGCATTTGTCATTCCTCTGCTTGAGACAATGTTTGCACAAGTTCCCTTTCATCCTCTTTCCCATTATCTGTGATTTCTACAACATTGTGAGATCTCTTGCACAAGACCATTGTTGGTACAAAAGCACCATGCATCATTTTGAAAGGCATTCCTTGTCATCTCCTACTTGTTCTCTCATCTTTGGGAAAGGCTCCTGGCATTTTTCCTGGAAGCCATACAACCTCCTGCAGGGCTGGTGCGGGGGCATCAGGCTGACATCAGTCTGTGGCCCTTTGTCCATGGCTCTGCCGGCTGCACACACACCTGCTCTCCTTGCAGGCATGCTTAACAGCACCACTGAAACTTTTCTACAGCCAGCTTTGTCACCTGGCATACTCTTACAGAGTTCAGGGTTCATGGCTTTAAAGCAGTTACTGGAGTCAGGGCACAAGTCAGCCTCAGAGCCCAAGAATCTGCAGGGGTCAGTCTTTGCTCTCCTGCACTTCACAGTCTGGAGATCTCCCCTATGGAGCTGATGCAACATGAGTTTAACATCCTCCAGTTGCGTGTTACCTTTTTGTTTCCAATTACATGCAGATGCCGTGGGCAGTGCTCTCCCCTCATGTCCCAGAGAGGCTGTGGGGATGCTGAGCGGCGTGCCTCCAGCAGCAGGGGGCTTCCCGGGGGGCCGTGAGCGGGATCCGCGCAGCAGGACCGTGGCTCTTGCTGGACAGGCAGGGCTTGGCAGCGTAGTGCTGCTTCACTATCAGCCAAGTTTCCTGCTGCTCAGAAAGGACAATTATTTCTGATTACATTTGTAGTGAGGAGGCTGAAGTCTCCAGAAACAAAACTGGCTCCACACGTTACTGAACCTGGGTGTGCTGCAGAGGGGGACTCTGGTCCCCCACAGAGCTTTGGGCTTCGAGCTGCTCCTCTGCACATTAACCCAGCAGACTCCTGGGCTCAGCAGTTCAACGAGGAGGGGAAGATTGTCTTTTAATATCCAGGTATCATTTATGCACTGTTTGAAGAGTTTTCATAGTGAATAGATGACAAGTCTATTAAGCATTTTCTTCATTTTCTCGATAGCATAGGTCTCTGTTTCCTCTCCCCTGCCACTTCCTTTCATACCACTGTGAAGCAGAGAATATTTCCACCCTGCTTTAAAAGTTTCCTGATTTCATCTGGTATGTGGATGTGTGTTGTTTACACACTGCCATTTCAGTGTGGATTTCTTGTGGTGGTTTTCTGCACTTGAAGTAAGTATTTGGCATCTCAACCAGAGGCTTTTCCCAGGATACGGCCAGGGGTTCTCCGTGGTCAGGGAGATCTCCGGTGCCAAGCCCTGTGAATAAGATGCTTGAGATGCTTGATGCTATCTATCACAAAATCTCACACTTAATATGGTACGGGTTGCATGCAAAACAAAGTTGTTTAGTTTATTGAAAAAGAAAAAAAGGCACTCACAACTCTACTTGGGCCTGACCTATTGTGCTGTGCAGCACCAGGCTGGCCCTGAATCTGCTTTGACATTTCCTGTGCCACGGGGCTGCTCTGTTGACAGCTGCTCCCTCACCTTGTGGAGGACTATCATGGCAGAGCCCAGCATAAGGCACCCTACAGCTGCCCCATCTCAGATACAACACCTTCCAAAAGGCGCAGCAGGAACATGGGCTCTGAAGCACAGAGCTGCCTCCTGCAGAAGACTAAATCAGATGCAGTGCAGTTGCAAGTTGCAAGTGGCTGCTGGGGACCACTGGAGCTACGTGCGCACGGCGGGGTCCTGCTGTTGGCATCATCCATGCTGGCTGCAATTGGAAAGCATCAGACAGGATGGGAAGCCAGCCGGCTCTTTTAACATCAAGTCCTGAGACCCATTCAACTTGAAAATGACACTTGGCTGAGCTGGCAGTGGAGGTGTGTTACCATGTTTCATGCCATCCACAGGTCTGTTTAAAGCTGGTGATAAACACCCAGTAAATAAGAAAATCCCCCCAAAGTGATGGAGGTTCTGTGAATACCAGGCCCTTCCTCTTACACAGTATACTAAAAAGAGATAACAAGGAAACTAAGCATTGTATTTTATAGGTGGAAGGGTGCAAGTAAAATGTACAGGAGGATAATTTCTTAGTGTTGATGAAATAGTAAAGCACTACCATAAATTTAGCAGCTCTCCAGGCAGGCATTATGGTTAACAGGCATTTTATGTTTTCGTGTATCTTTTATTTAAATGTCATGTTGTCTTTCGTTTAGACGTTCTCTTCATATATTCAAGCTTGAAAATAATGATTTTGTTATAAAGGTCTCTAAGAGTCCTTTTTTTTTTTTTTTTTTTTAAGGCATTTGGGGTCCATGCAGGTGTAAGGACTGAACTTTACCACTTTATCACAGTCTGAAGTTGTTAGATGTGTGCTTATGGTTCTGGCCTTTAGAGAAATGAGGTGAAAGCCACAAAATTTTAATCTTCATCATTATATTCATAGGATCAAAGTATCAGATTGGTCATAAAATTACATTTTAGGCCAACCACTGAAGAAACAAGTAAGAGGTACTGGTTTTAGTAAAATATTGCCACCATGTAAAGTGAAACCTCTAGATTTGCTTCTATATAGCTTTTATTTCTATGAAAATTTCAGAAATGGATGGTGATTTTGAGTTTCCAACATTCTTCATTAGTAACTTGAAGTATTTTTAAAGAAATCTTGACATTTTAGGTGCTGTTGGACAACTGCCTTCTAAAAAACAGAGCTTTCATAAACGTCTTCTGTTGTGGTTAACACACTAAATCTTTAGTTTCCTTTAAAAATCTCATCCAATGAAAATAAAATAATCTCTGACTTGGTTCTGTTTTCTTATATTACCAATGAGCCAGATAGTGTTCATGCTAATCTCTCTGTCAAAATGCCTATGCACCTTTTCTCACTATAATCAACTCCTAATTTTGCAATAATTATCTGCAAGAGATCAGCATAATTTTATTATTATTATTATTTTTTAATTTTTTATCCCTGGCTCAGTGTACACTAGTTTTGTTCTCTTGCCATCTTTCCTTCCCCAGCTGGTGTTCTGGAAATGTGGCTAAACTGCTTGTAAGATTTTTTTCATTCATCAGTCATTTATTCTATTGCTTTCCTCCCTCTCCTGACCCCAATGAGTTCCTTACTTCATACTTCTGTTTTGAAAAATTGCTTTCTGCACAGTAAGACCAACTTCCTCTGATTGGTATTTCTGTGGAGACTGTATCAGCATGATTCAAGCAAACAATTGCACCAAAATAAAAGCTCAGTGTTATCTTCTACAGTCCAGCTGCTGACCAAAGATTAATGAATCCTTTACAGGCCTTTGAAGGCACCAGTTGGAATTCTTTTTCTACCAATGGCAAATTGGTTACTTCAGTTGCTGTTTGATGGTAGCAGTATTATTTTGAGGAAAATTTAGTCCATCCTCCTGGTGCACATATGTTAACTTTATTGTGGTATTCTGAGACAGGCAGAAGTGCTTGAAATCAATTACACTGGGAAACCAAAGTGGCAGACAGAAATCTACATCACATTTAGATAATATTTTCCTATGTCCTCTTTTCTCTATAAAAACCATCTCACAGTCTCTATTGTTTGTATCCTTCCAGAAGTTGGAATGGAGTGGAGTGGAGTGGAGTGGAGTGGAGTGGAGTGGAGTGGAGTGGAGTGGAGTGGAGTGGGGTGGAGTGGAACGGAACAGAACAGGACAGAACAGTTCAGTCGGAGGCGACCTTCAGAGATCACCAAGTCCAACTGCCTGACCCCCTCAGGGCTAACCACAAGTTACAGCACGTTACTGAGGGCGTTATCCAGATGCCTCTGAGCACGGACAGGCACAGGGCATCAGCCACCGCTCTGTGAAGTCTCTCCCAGGGTTTGACCACCCTCACGGTAAAGGAATTTTTCCTCACGTCCAATCTGACCCTCCCCAGCACAGCTTTGTGCTGTTCCCTTGTGTCCTGTCGTCAGTGGCCAGGAGCAGAGGCCAGCACCTCCCTCTGCACGTCCGCTCCTCAGGAACTCGCAGAGAGCAGTGAGGCCGCCTCTCGGCCTCCTCAGCTCCAGACAGGACAACCCAGGTGTCCTCAGCCTCTCCTCACAGGACAGGCCTTCCTGCCCTGTTACCAGCTCTGTTGCCCTTCCTGGGACACTTTCAAGTCATTTAGCATCTTTTTTATATTGTGGATCCCAGAACTGCACACAGTGCTCAAGGTGAGGCTGCACCAACACTAAACATAGCGGGAGAATCACCACGTCTGACCGGCTGGCTGTGCTGTGCTCAATGCACCCCAAAATGCGGTTTGCCCTTTTGGCAGCCAGGGCACAACCCCAGCCACTCATCTCCAAAACTGTGCCATTGCTCCGTCCCAGAATCTGAGGGTGGAGAGCAAGTGATGTGTGGGGGATCTGGGGAATGTGGCAGGCCAGGAAATTAAGTCTTTGAAATCCCAGTTGAGTATCAGAGCCACGGGACAGGCAGATTTCCCTGCACCCAGCAGGGAGTGCAGGAGCAGGCAGAAGTGTCATTTGACCAAACTGTTTTGTCGATGAAGGGCCCGTGGTAACGCTGGGAGGCAGCAGGAGCAGGGTGTCCGATGGGCTAGTGGGCACTCTTGTGCTCATCCAAGCATGTCAGCCCTAAAAAGAGCAAGAGAGTCTTAATGTTTATTTAGGAGATGAGCAAGGCTAGGTGCCTTGGGAAGACGTGATTCTCCTTCAGCCGTCAGAAAGTAGAAGTGTGGAAATGACTAACCTGCCAGTGCCTGACAGCAGGGATTTAGGGAGACATTAGTTATTGCTCAGACTTGCTGTTTCTCCACAGGTACCCGTCAGACCCAGCTGACACTTCAAGCACAAAAGAAGTATTTGGCACTAGTCACTCCTTGTGAAAATGTTTTATATATTCCCTTTTCACACTCTTGCTTTGTTCTCATGAGGTTTTGTGTTAGCAAGGGTTTTCATCTTTGTTCTCTACAACAGCCTGCAGATGTGCCTGAACCCAGGCGCTATGTGCAGGCTTTGCTCCTCTGACTCTGTTTTCCACACTCCCCCTGGCTGAGGATTATGGCTATTAATGAGGTATCTACATTTAAATATTGCAGCTAACTGCTCCAGTTCCTGCCTGCAACTGGGTGGGTAGCTCAGTCATGTTGTGTTCCTGTGCCTGTGTTCCTATGGCCAGTGCAAATGGATGGTGTGAGCATTTTATTGCCCACCTAGTCCTGTTTGCTGAGGCCATCTCCAAGAGGAAAGAAGGCTGGTCTGGGACAGGGACTTACGCACCTGATGCACTGCAAGGTTGGCTTCTCCTGGGTTGCCAATGGGACTCTTTGACTGACTTTACCTCTGTTTGACAGATTTTTTAACAGCTTCCTCACACTTCTTTTCCTTTGCAGGCAGCATAAAGTATTTCTGGTCTTCTTTTGATTGCTATTTTTTTGCTGCAGCTTTTAGATTTACCGGTCCTTAAAAGACCTCATTTATTCTCCAGAACACTGAAGGAAGAAACAAAATGTAGCTCTGCCTTACAGTTAGAAAGTTTAGTGGCAAAGCTACTGGGGAATAGAGGAGAGGTTGAAACTCATATATCTTCAAAAATCACTATCCTAGAAAAAAAATATACTAGCTAATACTGAGAACCCTGCCTCTCCTTTTAGCTTCCCAGTAGAAGCTGGGAGAACTGCAGTTCTGTGCTCTCTTTAGCAGGAGGCCTTCATGAGCTCTGGCAATCCTGGTCTACGTCTGCCTAGTTTCATGCAGGTTTCTTTTTTAAATCCAATCAAAATGCTACTCCTGGACATTGCTCCTCTGCCTGTTCTGACCAGAAAAGCAATTAAACTTCCCTTAAATTGTATCTGCTTTGCAGATTGGTTGTTTGAAGTTGCAGATAGGACCTGTGGTGTTCTGTGGGACAGGAAGATATTTGTGAGGTCCCTTTTGGAAACTGCACCCAGTGGTTTAAGATTAGTTTCAGTTAGTAAGGACTTTCCCTGAAAAAGGCGTAAGTGCATACTAAAACCCTTTTCTCTGTTTTAACGACCTTAGTAGTGGCTCTACTTGCCTAAGATTCCCTGAAAAACAGACCACATCCGTTTCTTTATAATCTTTTGTCACTCGCATTTTTCTCCAATATTATCAGTCCCCATAAAATGAGGATATTATCCTGAAGAGTGTTAGTCCAGTCACTTTTGTTCTGGGCTGTTGCATGTTGCTCTTAAGAGAAAGCCTTAGGAGAAGCTGTTCTCTTATGTTTTGCACCTCCTGCTAGCACCACCCAGCTTTGCAAATTCAACATCTGTGACTTTGCTTTGCCTGGACTTCTTTGCTCCCAGGGTGGCAGGCTCATACATGGCTATCTCTCTAGCCTTTTGGGTTCTACTTACTAGATTTGTCAGGTCACTGTCATGATGCAGAGCAACTTCATTGCTCCCAAACCTGGGAATGTATCACTGTTTGGACTACTGAAATTTGTAGATCATGTAATGGCAGTGTGAGGGTTACATGCACAATTATGGTTTCTTAATATATTCGAATATTCTTTAGCAAATAATAATAAAAATCATGTTGGCAGTAGGTAAAGCAATAGCTTCAGAATTAATGCATTAAACATAAAAGTTCACCGCAGGTTTTCTGTGTCAAAAAATAAACTACAAAATTTACATGGACTGTGTAAACATACAAAGCAAGAACACTGCAGGCAAATGCTTACAAGACACAATATCATTGTGTCATATTTAGCCAATATCATTGTGTTCCAGAAGAAATGAGAAATGTTAAATGAGAAGTCCTGGATGGTTATTTATTTTGTCAGATGCTGTGTGTTTGTGGAACAACATTAAGTGAGCAGTGTTTGTACTGGGCTGCCTTAAAGACAGGCAACACACCCACAGATACTGCGATAGCAGCTTTATGCATTACTTGTTAGCTAAAGTGATATTGTTATTGTTGCCTGAGATTTCAATATCCATACAGTTATCTTGTGTGCTTGGGTCAACTATTTCACCATCTATTACTTCAGGGAGAGCAGCCTTGTTGCATCAATACCAAAACCATTACCATCCCCACTCAGCAGTGAAATGTCAGCTCCGCCTACCATGGCTTCACCAGATCATTGTCCCCACTTCTTATCAGCATTCCTTATATCAGGATAGGTGTTGGGATGGGGACTTATTCCAGTCACACAGAGATATTCGGGATAGATGTTACTCCATATTTTTCCTGCCATGCAGATTCAGTCTTTCATGGTTGCAGGCTGACAAGATTTCACAAAGTTTATTTTCCTACTGAAGATGTGCCTGTAGTTATGGAGATTTTTGAACAACATTGGGTGTTCCTTAGGGTCATCTGACCTTGGTGGCAGCTGAGCAATGCTTTCCACCAGGGTGTCCTCCAGAAACATACATGTTCATTTGGGTGATATCATGGTCTTAAAAGGAGCATCCTCCAGAAAATTAAGGGAAATTGTCAGTGAACTTTTGTCTGCCAATGAGCTGTAGCTCTAGAAACAGAATAGCTGAAGTGTCTGGATGTGAAGTCTGGCCTTGCTTAGGCACTGGGCAGTCCCATCACTCTGTGCAGGAACACAAAGGCTTGGGGTCATAGCTATCAGGGGCAAAGGCAAGTGGAAAATATCTGATGCAGTTGTGCCTGAAAGAAGAACAATGCTTTTGGCACTTCAAATTTTCATGCAGTCTTCTTTAAGCTGTCTCCAAGAAGTAACACATTGCAGACTTAGAGTTTTATGACAGCTGATACTCAGTTTTGACTTATTGATAGGTACCTAGTGATATGAGCTTGCCTGGAAAGATTAGAGGTCTCCAAAAGTGGGAGGCTTTGTCTGAGGACGGCAATTTGTATTCATTTACTTTGCCTCTTCCTGAATCTCTCAAAACAGTTATGTCTGTTCTTGAGCCCAATCCCCTTAACATCTTGGTGCAACAGTTCTCCCTGAGCAGCAGGCGACCTGGGAGAAGCAGGGCGGCCATCTGAGAGGATGTCTCTGCTTACAGCTTACCACAGAGAAATCACTGTCTTTGGCTCTGCAGATGTTTCAGGATTCTACAGCTGTCTGAGGGACTAAGGCTCAAGTGATGGGTCTGACCATCTTCCATTCCCTCTGCAAAGCTTCTCCCCCATTTAAAATGACAAGCAAATACAATTGCCAAACAGGAGCCTTCTACAGCTTTGTCTGTGTGGCGGATGGAGGTGTTTTCCCAGGCTACTCCCTGAACTGAACAAGGGCTCAGCTCAGCTGGGCTGCAGTAACTACTGCAAGTCCCTATTTCTCTCTGTTTCTATCTCATTTTGGTGGTGGGGGTCAAGGGTGAAGGTCAGGGCAGGGAACAAACAATGAGTGAAATAAACTTGAGCTTTGGCTACTAGAGTAGTGAGCTCAAACCCTTCAGACCACTGGAGAAGTGGACATCAGATAGGATGAAGTGATATTTTGTCCCTCCTCTTCTGGGCAGTTTTTTTCAGGCAATGCTGTTGGTTTGCAGTGGCACCTGGGGACATACCTTAGGGGGGGCTCAGAGCATGTGTACCAGAGTGGGTCCCTCTGGGCATCAGTGTCTCATATGGCAGATGCTGGGTTGCCTTTGCTGGACGTGATGGAGGTGTAAGACATGTGAAAGCTTAAAACCCAGGGGAACATTACTGGTAAAATAAATAAATAAATAAATAAAAAGCAATCATTGAGTTAGGTAAAGATTTGAGAATTGTGTTCTGAACTCAGTTCTGCTTAATTTCCACTCTGGGTACTTATGTCCTTATGTGGACTTTGTGTGCTTATGTTTCAGGGATGACTATATAAAAAAAGGAAATCATGTGTCAAAGACAACCAGTGAAGCTGACTTTTCCAGCTGGGTAGCATTGCACTGTCCTGTGTGTCTTCTCTCCCCTCCTCTCCCTTGCTTTTGACATTTCTTATATCACCTTTTTCCTTCCTGCATCTATAAATGACAGAGATGGGTACTGAGGAAGAAATCCCCTCCCCCTTTTTTTTCCAGAGCCATAAAAATAGTTTCCTTGGTTTTATTAGCAGTACATGGATATGAGTTCAGCCTCCTCTCCAAAATAGACAATAAGCAGGAAGTACTCAATTTGGCAATGCATTTGGGGTTAGAAACATTGTTGCTTTCAAAACATTTCACCAGAGTCATTAATTAAGTGCGAGAACAGAGAACTTCGACCAAACAAAACTAGGGGAAATTACATTTCTCTTTCCTGACCTATATAAAAAGCATTTGTGCTTAAATCATATTGAAAGCTTTAAAGGGACCTCTTTCCCAGAGGAGCATGCAGAAAGCATAAATGTCCTGCAATAGGATTGTTGGTAGGATTTGGCTGTGTTTCCTCTTCTTTGCAAATGTTTAGTGAGAGTGTTTATAGGAAGGGAGTATAAGCAAGGATAGTGTAGCTATGGAGTTTAGTTTTTCAAATGAAAGAGCATGAACCAGGAATTTTTCTCCTAATGACAAGGCTTGTCCTGCCCAAGAACAAAGACAAATCCATCCCATTTCTGTTCAGTCCCAGTGACTATCGTGGTGATTAACTCCAACACCTTGTACAGAATTGCTGAGGAATAACTTCAGTTTCAGCAGAGCCTGAGAGACTTAGGTAAACATTATCAGAGAGCTGAAGAGTGTCAGGTATTCCCTGTCTCCATTATCGACTGTGATTTGATAACCACAGTCAGAGCAAGTCTGGCTTTCATTTAATGTGTTAATAGACCATACCCACCCAAAGAAGGTAGAAGTCTCAGCATATCTCATCTCACACTCGAACACAGCAGTGCTGCACTCCTGGATCCACGTGCACATGCTAGCCTGCCACAGGGTCAGCATGTGCCTGCTTCACCAGGGACTGGGAACAAGCCCCATGCATGACTCTGAGCTCTGCTGCCCTTTGCAGCAAAAGGTGACTACATGTGTATCGGTGATGTAAAGCCCAATCTCCATTACAATGTTCTGCCTTAAAATACTGCCTGTTCCCTTTCACTTCCAAATCTGCGCTGTCTGATTGGTGTTATCCTTGGGCCTGCAAGAGATGCATCTCCAGGTACCATCTGCAATAGGCTGTCTGCCTCTGTCCCCTCTGTTTGCACACTTGTGGGTGTGCAAAACTGGTTAAAGTATGTCATTTGAGGCGCTGAATGCCTCCTTCTCTGCCCATGGCCCAGAACTGCTGCTGAGCAATGTTGCCTTTTGGGATCTGCTGCCCTACTGCTTTCTTCCTTTAACCTTCTTTACTCTACTCCAGCGAGTTCTTCATTTCTGTTTTTTCTTTTTTTTTTTTTCATTCTTTTTTTTTTTTTTAATTATTATTTATTAATTTATTTGGTCATAGAGGGGTGATCTCCAGCTGCATCTGCCTTTTCCACATGAAACAATTTGTTCTTTCACTGTGTTTTCATTGATTACTCATCCCTTTATACAGCCTACCTCATGAGTCACTTTGCCTACCTACCTGCAACCAGCGTGGTGTGCTCTCCATAAGTTCCTTGTTCTGCAGCAATTACCAGCATTTTATTCCTGGATTTTTCTCTCGAGGACTCTTTCTGTGCCAACATACTTCATTAATTTCTAATTTTGCAAACCACAAATTGTGACATAGCTGCAGGAGCTGGAAATAGGAATGACTACATACCCTCTCCTAGAAGTATGCATAGGGAGTTGGAAGGAAACTTGCCAGCAAGTCCCTTATAATTGCTTTCTGTGAACATTTACCAAGCCAAATTTTGCTCTCACATACATTTGTTCATTTTAAATTTGTTTAAGTGCACTCAGTGGCTGGCAGTTTGTTGTATAGATGGAGAACATTTTTCAAGATGGGAACAGACTAAATTCTTTAAATCTTCTCACTACAGCCCTAGCATGGTGACATGAGGTTCTGAACACAAACTCTATAAGGCTTTTATAGATTTCTGCACATTTTTGTTTGTTGGCTTTTTTTGTTTGTTTGTTTAAGAGAATAAACTAATTTTAGGTTATTTTGTCACATGAAAATCTCTTAGTGTTACTATGAGCCCTGGAACTAAAGAAGTTGAAATCTATTGCTAGTGTGTTATGAGTAATTTTATAAATATTTGTATAAAAGATTAGTTTTGGTATTAACTCTGGGACAATGTTAACTTGACATGAAATACCTAATAGTTACGATATGTATATGTCTTGGAGTTAAGACACCTAAAATTATTGTTATTCTTTGCAAGTGGAATGCATACAAAGCAGGTCTGGGGCACAGGAACAACAATGCAGGATTAATGATAAGAACAGTGTGTGTTGCAGCCCTGAAATGAAGCTCAGTATAATCTCAATTGACCTTTCTGTCTCCTCATGTGAAGCAGACCAAGGAGGATTGGTTGCTTCTGTTCTTCCCCTGGAGGTACTTTGACAACATTAGAAGAAAAAGTGCAAACCTCCTTTTGTTTTCTTGTCATTGTGATCCCAGCAGGGAAGGGTACGCTTTGTGAAGATGGTGATAAGCCAATCTTTGACGATTCAGCTAATCTCTCTGGTAAACCTTCCAACAAAAATGGAAGCATGTTTTGCCACTCAGACAGCACAACTCCATTCACAAGTGAGGTCAGGCCATTAAAGTCATCAGATCTAGGACATGACCACTGCCAGCTGGAGCTGAGTGCAAGCCACATGCCTCAGGTGGAGAGCTTGGTACCCCACACCCGGGGTCCAGAGAGTCTGCCTCATTTTCCCAGCCACTGGGCTTTGTGGGTAAGTTACTGATGTGAGCATCTGGGACTTGTAAAGTCACAGCACCCATAGCACTCCAGGGTGTGCACTGTTCTGTAGTATTAGAAATGCAGTTTGTTTGTTTGTTTGTTTGTTTGTTTTTAAATAGGAAAAATAGGTGTTTTCTGTGTGTGTGTGTGCATGTGTGTGAAAATAAAAACTGAGATCCTTTTCTGATCCTCTGCCACTCACATTGCATGCAGCTTTTTGTTCTCATCTATCACTATTACAATAACTATTGCCATCATTTCATTACAATTCACTGTTTGTCTTGGTTCTAGTAGTTCTCAAGGATTCCAGTCTTGTGAAATGTTGTACAAAAAAAGTGAAGAATGGTCTTCCAAAATATCCCTTACATTCAATTAAATGTTGATATGCTTTTTCTATTAATATGTACTTTCCATCCTGAAACACCATCATATAAATCAGTGCGTCAGCCAGCTGAACTAAGCTTGTGCCTTGGGATGTGATTTCCAAGTAGTCCTTCTCTGTACATTCCAATCTTGATTTAATCCAGGTTTATCTCAGTTTTGCATTAGCTGATTGGGAACAGGTTTAAGCTCGAGAGGACAAAGCCACCCTTAAACTGGAGTGAGAGTGTTCATACACAGTATCACATAAATTAGCTGGAAAGGGTGCAAAATCTGTGTGTAGTAGAAATCTTAATTGGCATTCATCTTCACCACCTCTCCTCCTTTTTACTGAACCTAGCCCTGCTCCTGTGTTTGTCTCTTTCTGCTGTCCTAAGACTGTAGCAGAATTAAAGTGACTGGGGTATAAAAATTCAGAGAAATCTATGTGCAGTCAGAATTTTAGTTAACATCTGATGAGGGCTCATCAGAGGGCAGTGCAGTAAATTTGTTGGGAGACTCTGCAGCTCCCTACTCTTTCTGGTACAGCAATAAAAAAATAAAAAATAATTTTAAAAAGCCAAATCTTGTGGAAAACTGTCAGGATTTGAACAATGCCAAATAGAGTAAAAAAGTTTGGTAAAGTAACAATGAAAAAAGGCTTTTTTTTTTTTTTTTTTCCCCTAAACTTCCAGTTGATGCTGAATTATGATATTTCTTCATGAGTTTTTGTTCAAAGAAGAATTTTCCATTTCTCTCAATGGTGTTGCCAAGTGGGCAGTCCCCATGTCGATAGGGCAGCCTGCTTGCCTAGCTCCAGTGCAACGACTTGTGCTCATCCACTCCCTTCTCCTTCAGTTTAGGAAGGCTGTGAAAACAACTGTCGGAAAGTCAGCCTTGTTCACTGCCGGGGTGGGATTTTTGAACTAGTAACGCAGGATCTGCAATTTATTATCAGTCTTCTGCATTCTCTTGGATATTGCACAGTGGTTGTATTTTATAACTAGGTCAAAAATATGTATGGGTAACTTAATATGCGCTTGGAAGTTGCCAAATAACTTAACTGGCCTGTCCAGCACAGCAGTCCAGAGCAGAGAGGCCAGCACGTCACCCTTGGAAGGAAGAGGGAGAAATAAATCCATAAAGGGCAGTTAGGAAACAGCCAGCCACCTGGGAAGCTTCTGATTAACCCCTGTTACCAAACATGTGGCTGATGTTACAAGAAAAGTCTCTTTTTTATTTCCCCTAATTTATATGCAATAGCTTATTATACTCTATTCCCTTTATTCATGTATATTTGAATCATATTAAATTTTTGACACCAGTGATATCTTCTGCTCACGCCTTGTGTAGATTAATTAATGCTGGGAAATCTAGGATTCCTGGTATATAATGAGAGTCATTATGTATTAATGACTGGGTAGATATTAATTACATTTAACAGCAAACATTTTTCTCAGAATCCAGTTGTGTATGTACTGTGCTAAATGCATCACAGG
This sequence comes from Stictonetta naevosa, assembly GCA_011074415.1. Classification (NCBI taxonomy): domain Eukaryota; kingdom Metazoa; phylum Chordata; class Aves; order Anseriformes; family Anatidae; genus Stictonetta; species Stictonetta naevosa. The sequence continues at coordinate 19,988,231 of CM021729.1, forward strand.
TGAAAATGTGCAGCAGTTCTCGTTGCACTCTGTAAAAGTCAACACCAGCACTTCCTGCTCTGTAAATTTGCCCAAAGAGCTGTGTACCTGGGAAAAGGATCTGTGGCAATTTTAGGTGAACTTTTTTGAAGGTCAGAGGACTGTTACATGCAGAAACAATGGTTATGAAATCTCTTTTGTTAAAAAAAAGGAAAACTGTTTTCCTTTTGGTTGCTGTGTGCAGCCTCTCAAACACAGCTATTGCCGGGTTTGAAAGGGACCCTTCAGAAGACTAAGCATGGCCACTGCCCGCCACTGCAACCAAATGACATTTCAGGAATTACATAGGCAGTGATTTCTTTGTTGTCAATTCCTCTTTTAATATCTCGTTGTTACCGTAAGTGTTGATTTCCTTTCTGAAGACTTATAAGCCCAGTACAGTTAGGCTAAGTTTGTAGAGAAAATTATTATTAAGAGACCTTGAGGAGAAGATCAGGGCATACTTGTATAATGTCCTCCTGAAGCAGGTAGAAAGCCCTGACGTGCTTCAGTAATCAGGGAGAAGTATGTTGACAGATTTAAAATCACTTGATTGAACTGTGAAAATAATGAGTCACAGATCATGATGACCAACACAGAACAGACTTGTAATTATTTGAACATTAGCCTCCAGTTTGAAGTTAGTTGAAGGAACTGGGTCACCCTGTTTATTTGGATAACGAAATCCTTCTGGTATCCCTTCCCCTGGCACCACCAGTGTTTGGGTGAAAGTCTGGCTTCACTGAAGCTGATGGCAGAATCCCTGTTGATTTAGAAGGAAACAAGCCTGAACACATTTGTATTTACTCTGGTTTCTTAATTCTCAATTCCTTTCTATGTGTTTTCTGAGCTCTTTTCCAGCTTCTCCTTCAATCATGACCATGACCAGCCCTGCAGCTTGGTGTCCATTTTGAAACACACTCTAAATGAACCTTTGACTTGGATAAACTTCTTTTTTTTTTAAAAAAAGGCAGCCCCTGTGGCTTTCCTTGCTGGGTGAGGAAGTGGCCCTCTGGGGTAACCTGGGTTCAGGGTTATCCGAGAGGGAGCTCCAAGTCTCCCCTGCTGCTCCTGCTAACACAAACCATGGCTGGTTGGGAAACCCTCTTTCTTGGCTTTTGGCAGGCCACATTGCTTTCCCCCACATCGGCAGGCAGCAGTCTGGGTCGATTCCCCTATTGCCAGACCTGGCTTAAGTGTTTAAATTCCAAATTTCGTACCACAGTTCTCAATATTCTTGGTCCCTTTGGTCTTTGAATGGATTATATGGTATGTTAAGAGTCTCAGGCAGAACTGCTGGCAAACACCGGTCCAATACTTTTTGCCTGGAGAGGGATGGTGTCGCCATCCTTGGAGATACTCACAGGCATCTTGGGCAACTTCAGCACTGAAGCTGGATCCAGCTCCATAGCAGACCCTACTCTGCACAGAGGTTTGGGGCTGAGGACACTTGGGTCTCTCCTCTAACCTGAAGGGTGCCATGGAAAAAGATTTCAGTGCAGAACTTCCACCCTTGTTCTGTGAGAACTGCAGGTAGTGGTCAGTATTTCAACAAGTGCCTTGTGCATAAGCACATTTTGATGAGTCCGGACGGGACAGCACTGCAGATCTAGAACTAATTGTATGCAGCTCTGTCTTCTCTGTTTCTGGAGTTTTCACACAGAACTCAGCACTAGGGAACCTCAGATTCATATATCCATTCAAAGCAGGTTGTGTTTATGTGTAGAGACAATTTTGCTTTACTCAGATTGGAACTAGACTAGATTAAATACTATTTATTTTTTTACTGTTCTAGCCCACTTGTCCTTGGGTTTTTGTCCTTGGAGGCAAGGGGAGATTAGCTGTGTGGGTTAAGCAAGGAAAGGTGGTATGTGGGTAGGTTGGAGGCATACTGCAGTGAGATGCATATAAGCCATTTACTGAACCCAAATTGTTAGAAAGATGGTCACCACCTCCATAATGTTATCTTCCTGTTGCTCTGACAGTACATGTCCCATCTGTAGATTGCAGAGTGGGGAATTTATTTCCATTAAGTCACCTTATGGTGATGTTATGGTGCTGCTGCTTCAAGATACGATCCTTCCTTACCCTGGTTCTCATTGCCTCTTTTCTTTGCATTGTGTTTGTACCACAATCACGTGCACAGGAGGTGGCTGGCATGTACTGCTAATTGATGTGACAGAACACTTGGTCCCTACCAAACATTGATCTATCTTGAGAAGCTTGTAGCTGCGCAGAACTAAGGTCTTCTGGCTGGCAGGTCATAGTATCTCCTGAGTTTTCTCTGCTAATCTTTGGCCAGTGCCTGCTGCAGGTCTGGGTTTGCCTTAAGTGAGATAAGGCAATGAAAAATCATCAGTCAGGGTTTTGCACATGCCACTGTGACTGTAATTGCTCTACTGAGCTGAAGTACTGAGCTGTGGTCTTTAAATACCCCAAAACTGAAAACCATCTACATTCAGAAATACCCGACACCTGTGAATTAATTGCTATGGACTGAAATTTATTTATTGTCACTCTGAAGGTAATGTCACAGGTTTACAATACTTAAACTTCTGGGAACATACTGATTTCACAGCCACAATGCTACTTAAGCCCTTTCAGATAATGCCTCTCTGGGCAGCCTGGTTCATCATGTTTCTTTGCAGGTGTTCTTGCAAAAGGTGTCCTCTTCATAGCTTGGATACCTGAGCGCTTTCAGGGAAATTTGGTGTTTTTCATTACCTCTAAGTAATCAATACTGCTGCCGTCACATGCACTTTTTCAGGCATTTCCAGCAGAGGGTCTTTGCCATCAAATAGATCTGATTATTCTCTGAGAGAAAAAAATAGATCCCCCGAAGTGGCTTCATTATTAAAGAGATTTTTCACTAAAACTTTTAATTTCCTTTCTACATACCTACAGGACAAAATAAACACACACACACATCCTTATAGACAGGTAGGAAACAGCCTGGATGTTTCAAAGAAGAAGCATAGCCCTGCAAGAAAATAAGAAAAAAAAATAAAAATCCCAGGAGTTTAGAACACGGCAAATTCCAATATCGGGATTTATTAGTTTTCATATCTTCCCTTTTCTTTTAAAAATAGAGTTCAGAATTAAACTTGTCAGTTACAAACATAAAATTATCGAATGTATTGTACCTTTAAATGTTACCACATTATTTACAATTTCTAGGTAAGTGGTTAGAGACTATAATTTCCCTAATATCTGTAGAAAGGTTATTAAGCTGTTTAAAACACAGGTGGGAAAAGCAATCTGGAGAAAACTCATGTGCTTCCCTTTATCCTCTGGTGCCCTCCCCTTTCCTCTTGTTTTGTCCTCTCCTCAGCTCTCACTCTGGTTCTCTTTCCCCTTTCTTGCAGCTAAGCTGGGTCAGCCCAGAGCTCAGTAAGAAATAAGAAATAAAATAAACAAATAAACAATCAGATGAAAGATCATTTGTATAACAATCTGGCACTTTAAATTTAGAGTAAAAATGCTGAAAGGAGAACAACTGTCTGTCTATACCTTTTCTTATGACTTTATTTTGTATAACTAACCAAGAGACAGCTATAGCATGATCTTGTTTTCAAGTTTTCTTTTTTTATTGCTAGCTCGATAAAACCGTGAATTTCTCTTAGTCCCCAGTGTCAAATATTAGTCTGAAAGACCCATTTCCTTACAGTGCTGCCACTTGCAAAGCTATTTCCGTGCCCCTCACGTTCGCACTGTTCCTGTGAAGCACACATTTCTGCTGTTATGGATTTTATTTGTATTTTTTGAAGCTTTCCAGACTGGCCTGGAGAGAGCTGTGCTTTGATCATGGTCCTGCTGTGCACGGACTGTGCACACCTAGCTGAGGAGAGGGCTCCTGAAGTGCCCTGTTGCCACTGCTTCTTGTTGGTCTAGCTGCAAAATGAGGGGAGAGGGAAGGGGGAAAATTCACTTGGAGCTGGTCTGCAGATGTTTTTTGCCTATGAATATAAATCAAAAGTTGACAATAAATTCATGTCAGGTGAAACAAACATTTTCCTTTGCCTCAGCAGGAAATATTTATTTTCCTTTATCCATTTAAGAGCATAAAGCTTTGATAAACCCCTAAACAAAGCATTTCTGTGAAACCAAACAAACTCATTTAGTGGATGTTGAAATTAAACATTTACCATTGAAGAATTAATTATCTAAGCTAAAATAATTAAATGAATTCAATCTATATATTTCTGAACATTTTGCAGAATATGGATATGTATTTATACCCTCCTATAAGTCCCTCCTTCTCTTCCCCTGCTTAATGTGAAGAAAATGGAAATGTTATGGTCCTCATTTTACAGATGGAAAAGCAAGATGGATAGGGGACTAGTCTCATGTCCTTTCTTCTCTCCTTCTTCTTCACCGGGTTTGTAGCTGTAGTTCTGACTTTTGTGAAACTTTTGGGCTGCAGTTTGTACAGGTGACAGGGTGCCCTGCATGGCTGGGACATGCCCAGCACCGCTAACACCACGGTTGCAAACTAGCCATCCAGGACAGGGGCACCCTGCCTTGCTGCCTTGCTTCAGACGGAACAATGTTAGCTGCTGCTGAGGATCCCCTGGCCCCCTCACCTCCAACCGTATGGTTTAGAGGTTAGTAAAGCAGAGGGGAACAAGCTGTAATTGATTCTGACCTTTCCCACTGCTCACATCAGACCTAAGCCCATGTGTTCATCCTGGGCAGCCCCCATGTGGAAATCAGCAGGGTTCTTGCATAAGGGCAGTAAGGGTCTAAGAGCAAACACATGCCTCCGGACTAAAGAAAACAGATCCATGGAAAGGGAGATGAGGGTGAAATCCTGGCATCTGTGAAGCACGGGCTATGATGGGAGAGAAACAAGGTATTCTTACTGCGCAGTTATGAGTCTTCATACCAAAAATGTGATTCTAAGGAGTGCAAACAGCATTGCAAACTACCACCAAACTGTCCTGCCACCAGCAGTTCATGAAGTATTACCAAAAAGCCTACAACTTTTTCTTGAATTGCCCCACGTGTGCTAACGCAGTCACCACTTCACCACTCAGATTAAAGAAATTGCATGTTTTTTAAACACAGAGCATTCATACAAAATAAATAAATAAATAAATAAAAAGGGCATGCATCTTGTGGCCAGAATTGCCTAAAAGGCTATGAACCTGGTTTTGTGTGTACATGCTCAGAACTATGTAAACTTTTAAATGTTTTTAAATGTTTATTTTCTAAATTTATACTTACATATATATTTACATTGCTTTTTACATGACTAACTATATAAAAACCAAGTGCATACTCTACGTTTATACTAAATGTGACTGCTTTGCACCTGGCGTATACGTTTGATTAGGCTACAGAGGTTTTAATGGACAAATGACACAGGCAGTGCTCACTAGAAATGAGATGTAGCCTAGCTCCGTGGAAGCCATATTCATGGCTGATTTATGTTCAAGCTTTGAGCAAAACTTCTTATGAGGTCTCAAGAGGTAACACACTATTTGTGGTCCCCAGCAAAAATCCTACCCAACTCAGTAGAAAAATTTCAGTGGCCTTCAAATCAGGTTATAAACATCCTCCCCGAAATGTATTTTTGACCTCCCTGTACGCTGAAGGAAGAGCTGGGTAGAAAAATCACATGAGGACAAAGAAGAAGGAGACTGTGGAAAATGTTTTTGTCAAAGGGATTGGGGTGACCACTGAGCTCTGACTGCATTGTGAAGCCCTGAGCTGTGGTTCTGTGCTGTGTGGCACGTCCTGGCTTTGGAGGTTGCCCTGCTCCCACCTTCTCCTTCCCTGTGCCCTGCAGGCTCTGCAAAAGACTGAAAGGGGAGAGAGGGAACCTGAATTTTACTGGTGACAGGACCTCACCCTCCAGCCCTGCCTCCTGCAGAAGCAGGGTTTGCTTCCTTCCCCCCTCTGCTGTGCTCTGGGAGGCTGCAAAATTAGCAGTCTGGCCAGTGTGAAGGTTTTTGTGGTGTCATTGTAAAGTCAAGCATTAAGGAAGGATTCAAAGAATTAATGCCATGGTTATTTACTTACAGAATTTGTCTGGGAGAAAGGAAAATATGGAAGAAAGAGCAAGGGTTTTGCTTTGAAGATATCCTTCCGAAGGCAGGAGTCAGCAAGCAGAAGGTGAGTGAGGCTTGGAGTAGAGCACAAGTGATTCTAAAGCTGAGGCACTTACCTTGGATTTGATAGGCATGGACTAGTCCATGGAGTTGCCATAAAATAGATAAGCAGCTGGGGAACAGTCTTTGCAGCAGTGCTCTGAATGCTGAAAGTGGGATGTGGCTTCATTTGGCAATGCTGGAGGTAAAGCTATTGCTATTGAGCTGGCAGGTGGGGTACCTGTCCTCTCACGGGTGCCTGGATGACATGGGCAGTGCCTTAGGTTGGGTGCAGCCAGCTGGAAGCTGTTGAGGTATTATGTGGGGCTGTGGGCTGAACAGTGGCTCTGGGTTGAAGGGGGAGCCCCTGGCTGTGTGAAGTGTCAGGCATGTAGCCTTCATGGTGACCGCAGATACACCTGGGAGAAAGGGCTTGAGGGGATAAATGAGAGCTCCAGTGACAAATAAAGCTTCAGCTGACCACTGCTTATCGTGGGAGGAATTAGAGGAGCTGAGGAAAAGTTGTGCTTGAACAGAGACTTCAGCTTGACAGGAGTCCTAAATCAGGGATGAGCAAGTGGATGGAGTTAGAAACTGCCATGAGTCTCTTCCCAAGCCTCAAACAAACCAACCACTGACTTTTATAGTTTCCTCTGCCTTTCCACTTCCTTGATTTGTGTGGAACTCCACATAGAAATGTCAAATGCTGGTTTTCTAGTGTTTCCAAGGCAGATAAAATCAGAAAAACTACCAAAATTAGCTTGATTAATATTCTTGCCATGATATTCCAGATGGACTTCTAGACCAAAAAGTGATTTTGATCTAGATATTTGGATACATCCCAAACATCTGGACTTCTTGAAGTCAGCTCAACTTTACTCCATCTACTTTTGTTGTTTTTCCTTTTGTACTATTGAAAGTACCACAAAAATACTTGAGCACAGGAGGAGCGGGCTTATGGGGAAATTTTCCAGGAATGAAATACATGTATTTGACTAAGTGTGATTGAAGAGGTGTGATGAGGATTATCTTCTAGGCATCCTGTCCCCTCTGAAGGAAAGTGAAGCATCCATGGAGCAAAAACAGTATGTAATTAGAAGTTAGAGAGTCCTGCTCAGGCTTGGGCTGTGGCTCCTGGTTCCACTCAGGTTCCTGAAACATTTACTTGTGGTTTGTTGTGAGCTGGCAGGACATGCCTCTGGCTCCTTTTTTTGCATGCTATTTCTTGTCTGGGGAGAGCAGCTGGAAGTTTTCTTTACACATTCATTACAATCTGCAGCTACACAAGAAGAAGGTCAGCTAGATCAGTTGTGACTGCAAGTTACAGTCTTCAGCTCTCCGTATCTGCCTTGTAATGTCAGAGCAAATGCCTAAGGAAAAAGGAGACAAAGGAGCAAGACCGTATGGGGGGAGAAGCAGGGAGAGAAGAGCAGGATCAGCAAACTGGGCATTATTATGAACTTAAAAAAAAGAAAGAAAGAAAAAAAAAAAGATGTGTGCAGAGAAGAAGGGGGGACAACAGAGCTTGGGGACAGTATCATGGGAAGGCATTCAATCAGATGATGCTCTGATATTCTCTGATATACACAGGGGAAAATCAGACCCCACTGGACATGAGGAATGAGGTGCTGAAAGGCAGTCTCCCAACTGGGTCTTTTGGCAGGCCAAAGCACATGTGCTGTTCTTTGTTATTTCCACTGTATCTTAAGTAAACAGGAAATCCTCCTGACAATACATAGCCGAAATGGAGAATGGGTAGTGAAGGCTGAATGGCTGGAAAGATAAAGAGGGGGAGAAAGAAAGGTCAAGGCTCTCATCTGACCAGGATATCATTGATCATGACACTAAAAATGAAGAATTCTTATTACAGCTGTGATTTCTCTTGCTGTTGTTCACACTCTCTTTCAAGTGCCTTTTTCTTAAGTGCCTATGGAGATGTCTATATTCTCTTTCTCAAAGCAGGAGGTGGATCTCTGATAAATTATTTGTCAGATGTTGATAAACCAGGACAGTTGCACACTAAGGAATTGCTTTCTGAATTGGAGTAAAAAGAAACTTGAGATATGATTTTTATATATTTACCTGGAACCCTTTTTTTTTACTGATTTATAAAGTTTATTCTCATCAGGTTTTTTTAGTGGGATTTATCGCATACCAGCTGTATGGTCTTGCAAATGATTCCTGCTCTCAGCTGTAAAGAACTGTAGAATCATGGAATCATTAAGGTTTGAAAAGACCTCCACTATCATCTGGTCCAACCATCCCCTTACCACCAGTGTCACCCACTAAACCATGTCCCTAAGCACCATGTCCAACTTCTCCTTAAACACCCCCAGGGATGGTAATACCACCAGCTCCCTGGGCAACCCATTCCAATGCCTGACTACTTTCTGAGAAGAAATGTCTCCTCATTTCCAACCTGAACCTCCCCTGGCACAACTTGAGGCCATTCCCTCTAGTCCTTGCACTGATTACCTGTGAGAAGAGGGCAACTGCCAGCTCCCCACAACTTCCTTTCAGGCAGTTGTAGAGAGCAATAGGGTCTCTCCTGAGCCTCCTCTTCTCCAGACCAAACAACCCCGGTTCTCTCATATCATAAAATCATAAACAATTCTGAACTTCAAGTTAATCCATACAGGCTGAAAATAAAATTAACAACCATTACAATTAAAGCCCAGGCTGAAAAGGCTCTTTAGCAATTCATTAGACAGTTCTTTCAACAACAAGTAGTTTTTTGTCTTCTTCTACTACTATCACAACTATTATTTTTTGTGTGATCTCATAATTAAAATGTCCTAGTCCAGAAATGTCATTTTGAACAGAGACTATAATCCCTGACTGGCCAGGGATGAAAAAATACTTATCCTCTTCTAAACTCTCTGATCCAATTAAGTCCTTAGAATAATCTAGTATCAAAAAAGCTATTTGTAGTTGCTTTGTGGTAGATGTCATGGCAGTGTAGCTGGTGTAAAACCCAGGGAGAAAGGTCAATATAACCTTTATGTGGAACCAGGATTTTCTGAAAAGGTAAAAGAAGGAGTTACAAAAATCTACTGTTCCTATGGCCACCAACTGTACTTGACTTTTTCTCATCTTGTTTTTTCACTGATTGCCTGAAGTACATACTTTATACCTAGTTCATATGATGCTTCATGTATTTATGGTGCAGCACAAACTTGGAGGACAAGGGTTCCTTTCTGTATGTGCAAATTATCTGTTCCTTTCAGGTTGTAATTGGGACTTTGGCTTCTTCTTTGGAACACAGTGTGCTTTGTGACTTCTTCTAAAGTTTAGTTTTTTTTTTCTATTTTACAGTGATCATAACTTGTGTAAGACTTTGTTCATGGCCCAAGCAAAATAGGGGTCATAAAAAATACTTCTGGTCTTTGATGATGTAATCATTAAATTGCAGCAATATTACTCATAGCATTACACATGGAGGTCCATAACATCTCAAAACACTTCAACAGTGCAGGTACACAATTTGATAAATAGTAAAGTGGATGCAGGTGTTTTCTGAACTGCTTTTGAGATTGCTGCACATTTTAGGTGGACATAGGAAACAGTCAGATCTCCGTCAGCACGACAGAGCAGGAAAATAGCCGTACCCTTTTCTCACTGTAGCATGGAAAGACAGGAAAGGACTAGTATATGAACACCAGGACACCGGTCTTGAGCACATTATCTGCAGAAAGCAGGAGAGTTTGACTCAGGCTTTCAGGGAACTGGCAATTTTTGTGTGAGGACACAAAATCAATTTTACATGCTTTTGGGAATCTGAGAGCAGGCTATGTTGCTGGTGTAGCCATAGCCAAAGTACATACTAACATGCTGAAGAGAATTCTCAAGCAGGTGGAGTTTACCTTTGAAAAGTTAACTCCTACACAATTGTAAATACAGATAGCCAATACAGGAATTATCAGTAGATCAAGACTGCCAGGTGGAGTGGTGGAGGAGCAGAGATAATGCAAGTACATCATAATTAATAATTAATGCAAGATCAGATGAGGAAAAGGAAAGAAATGAGATACTGCTTATGGTCTTTTAATATCGCAATGCCCCCTCCCCCCCCCCCCCCCCAACTCCTCTCCAAGTTGTTAGTGAGAGGCAGGCTGAAAAAACATGACCTGATCTTGGTTTTAACTCTTTTAATCTCACAGTGCTCATGTATATGAGTGTGTATGTATGTATGTTTCTATATATATTTATATATTTTTCTGTGTAAGCAAATGTATAATACTATTATTTTGAAGCAATCAACCCAACTTCAACTGAGATAGCAGTAACTGTCTTGTAAAATGAAGCATGCTGAATGGTCACTGTGGGATTTTTTAATATGGGTTGTGTAACAGGTAAACAGTAAGACTTTTGAACTGCAGACAAGGAAATGTTTAGATCTACAAAAAGCCTCAGTTGTCAGCTCCTATCTGTGACTCATGTCACAGTGGGCACTGAAATTTCTTCTTTAAGTATTCTCTAAGCCTGTCAGGTTGCTGTCTAATCCCAGAGGTTCCCAGTATCCATATGCATCAAAGCTGACACCCATAAATTTTCCCAAGGTCCTAACAAATACATCCAGGTACAGACTTAGGTACTTTAATTATGTTAAATACATAATCCTACAACATTTTGAAATGCTAAGCTCATCTAAATTCCCTTGCCATCTCATTTTATGATGGAGGGTTTCCTAGATGCCTCACATTTCACTTCTTTTCATTGCCAATGTGCCCCAACTTTGGCAGAGCAGAGAAATTTAAAATTGACTGATATCCAGGCCTACTGGACCAAGGATCTAGGTGTCTTTGCAAACAGGAGAGCTCAGTGCAGAAGGTGTTCACAGGGCACACCTAACTTGCATCAAAAGGATTAATGTTCTCATAAGAAAAGAGTTACAGCAACTAGTTCATTCAAGGAAACAATAGGAGAGTGATGGAAGGAGGTGTGCAAGGGGAGGAGGAAAGACAATGGGGCTCTTGTCTCTGCTCCCAGAACTCTTTATACATTTCAAATTGAATTCATGGATGAGGTAGTGATCAGTGATAGGTCATCAGGCTCACAGGTGAGCTACCCTGACGACACGGTCACAGAGTAGAGTTGCCTAGCCTGGTTTCTTTCTCGGCTGACAGTATTGCGCCATACGACAGATGGTGTGACACTTTCAGGATGAAGAGATGAAAGGCCTGTGACTTGCTGACTGAAGTAGGTGGAAGGTCTGCATTATTACTCCTCAGGCAAAGGTAGGAACTGGTGCTGTGTCTTCCATTTTATGTTGTCTAACATGAGGCCACCACCATTTTGAAAGAAAAATGCTCCTGAACAACAGGTGTAGGTACCTTACTTGCAGACATGAGACAGCAGTGCATTAGGCCTGTTGGTCAGCTTTGGGCAGCTGTAAGGAATAAGGCAGTGGTCTGTTTACTGGGGGAAGGTATTTTGGGCTCCCTTCTGAGGTACCTCCATCTCAAAGGGGTACAGAGACAGTTCAATGCTGGAGAAGAGTTGATCAGCATGAAAATATAATAAGCATAACTGTACAGTGGTTAACATGTACTAGACTAGTGCTAAGTATCTTAAAATGAAAAAAGCTGAGAAAAGAAACCGGTGATCTCCTAAACTGAAACCCTCAAACTGTCTTCAGTTAGAACCAGGGCTCCACAGAGGGTCAAGGCAGCTTTCTGCTTGGCTTTGAAAAAGTGCTTTATATTCTTCCATTCTCAGCTATATTCTTCTGCTGTTGGTGGTTTAAATAACAAAATAAGATTGGGGGAAAAAAAAATAAAAACTTGTTCATTGTAGCTATTTTTAGTGTGATTTTAGCAGCTGGGGATGGGGTAGAAAGCCAGGCTGTTGTGATCAGCCAGATGTCCTCAGAGCTGTTAACACTGACTGCCTAGAAGTTAAGACTTTCTCTTCTAGGTGGTTGTTCCTCTCCAAAAGGGTGGATGAAAAGGGAAGGATAAGATATATGTGAAACTTGCCCTAACTGATTAATGAAACAATGGTGGGTAGAGGTACTAGAGATACAAAAATTTGCAAAGAGGATGACTGCTAATTTACAGCTTCTAATGTGACATCTCCCCTACCACTGAAGCTACTTTTAAAAGTGATGTCAGAATGACTATAAATGGCAGAATGACTATAAATGGGCCAATTCTTGAAAAGATGAATATGGAAGGCTTTTTTTTTTTCTTTTTTTTCTTTTTTTTTTTTTTCCATATAACTTCATTGATTAAGTGGTTATCACTTTTGGCATGTATTTTCAATAGTGATATGTATGTAATGGCCTTGCTGCAAGGTGCTTCTGCAATCTAAGCTGTAGCAAATGAGTAAGAAACATCCCTCTCCTTTAGCACCATGCAGAAGACAAGGTTTTGTGGCTAAAGGGATGAATGAACAGTGTGGTTGCATACAATGTTCTGGATAAATAACACCAACGGACTACACTTTGGAGACTCCTTTGGGCTTTGCAAAAAGTTTTTCCAGAGAGGCATGAGTGTCTTGAAGGACTTGAAGTGTTCTCAAAACTGGCCTAGGGTCAATATCAACATAAAGGAACACACTCAGCTTCAACAGCACTGTACAGTAATCCAGGTCTCTCTGATGATCACTAAGTGATGTTCAGCAGCCTTCTCAGCTATCCCAAAGCAGAACCAGCTTGTTGGGAATATCAGACTTTTTGGACATTTTTTTTTGTGTGCAGTTGGTTTCTTTACAGAGACCTTGGGAAAATCCAGTGAGAGAGAATTCATAGAAAAAGCACAGGCCAATTCATTTTGACAGATTTTCCACGTTTTTTGGTTTTCAGTATTTCTAAAATGACTTGTCGTAGAAACATATTTTTTTGTTTTATACTGCTGGATTTATGTGGAAACAATGACTTTGTTTCCCAGTGCAGTAAAGATGTAATTATCAAATCAGGCTCTAGCTGTAGATACAGCAGAACAAATAGGATGCTCATCTGTTTTACATGCACAGAGTCAGCACTCGTTGATAAGACTCATTAACAAGAAGAAAAGAACACTAGCTGGACCAGTAACAAAGGTAATTTTAAGTGATCTTGAAGACTTCATCAGTATTTTATGCAGTCAGAGCCCGGGTCTGCAACCTCAGATCTCTAGAAATACAAGGGTGTTAGCCATGGGCTATGCACTGAGCATCTCACCAGAGTGAAAGGTCCAGGTTTTCAAATTAGCCTTGTTTTAAAATTCAGAAAGCACCTTCACTGAATTTTAAAAGCACCCTAGCAGATGGGTGCCATTAATCCCACATTGCTCTCAGAATTAGTGATTGACACATTTTTAAATCCTGCTAGATGCTCCAGCATCTCCAGATACCAAAATGGATTTGAAAGGCTGGCTTTGATTCTTCCCAGCAGCTCCTGATTGTGAAGGTCGGCAGGTCACTTAGGAACACTGGGCATTTTCAATGTTGTTTGAATTTTGTCAAAAATCTGGGAAGTCTTGGTTTTGACTCTAATCCTGTTGCTCCTGTTTTTCTATGGAGTACTACACAGAGAGTTATTTGCAGGTCCAGAAGTTTTAACAATAGGAACTTAACTTTGGCTCATCAGTGGTCTTACTCATGTAAATCATTAGTCAACCATGCAGCCCGAGCTTGGTCTCTGAATTCAGCTCCAGTATTAGCTTTAACATGAGCATATATCACAGCTACAGGCACATCAGTTCTAATGAACATATACTAGTCATACTTGTTCTTTAATACCATTAGACAGGAGACTACTTTCAGGTAAATCCATGTAGCACAGAAGAATTCCAATGGATAGGGAATCCTAGAAGTGCTGACAATGTTATTTAGAACAAATCCATGCACTAGTTGCTCCAGATACTTCGCTTTTACAGCCTGATAGACACTTGAAGAGTGACACAGCTGACACTCACCCTTGGCCAGCAGACTCAAAAGGTCATAGATGACCAAGCAAGTAGCAGTAACATTAGGAGGACTGGAACAGTCTTGTGGGTGAAGGAGGCATGTGATAAGGAAAGGATGAGGCCACGGCTTCGCATCCTGGAAGTCTTTCAACTTTCCACACTTCAGCAGGGCAGAGTGCCAGAACCCCACAGGTGTTTGCTTCGTGCAACTGACAATGAGGGGGCCAAGTTGTTCAGAGATCACTGCAGAGCTACAAAAGATCTTGGCCCTCGTGTGCACATTTGAATTATTATTGTATTAATATTCTTTCTTAATATTGTCAGAGAAGCCAATATTCTTCCCATGAGAAATTCTGAGTCTTTTCCTTCACTGAAATCTGGCCAGGGCTCCTGCTGACGGAAAGGTTAATAAAGGAAGTGAGCAATCCAAAGAGCTCTGACAATGTTTATTACAATTTGTGAGTGTGTGTGTGTGTGTGTGTGTGTAAGTGTAACATGCAGAATTGTATTCTAACTTTCAGGGTCTCAGGAAATATTGATGCAACAGAAAATGGATGTAACCCTCACCATAAATTGCTGGCACCAATTTGGCAGTAAGTGAGAATTATGCAGAAGTTGCTTTTAACTTAAGTGTGGTTTTCAGACCATGATTTGGATGCAGAAATGACACATTCAGAGCTCTTCTTTCCTCATAATCTCTCTTACTCTTTGTTTGCTTGTTTGTTTGAAGCACTTTCACTTCCTTCCCTGTTATTATGGAGGATGCTGTGATTACAAAAGCAGAATTTCATATTTAAGGTGACAGAGTTGGACAAAAGTTTTCCCCATCAAAGGCCTAAGCCCAGGCCCTGGGAATAAATCGTAATGCTTTACAGTAGTATTTTAGGGATTTGATACCCAAGACTTTAAAACAAGCTTTTGTAGAATGGAGTTTTACTGGTTCATTTACTCATCTAAAATTAAACAGAACATTTCAAAGAAAAACTGCTGTGGTAGCAAAACCCGGTGAGAACTGAGAAAATATACAGCTTGAACAGAATTACTCCAGCAAATATTTCTAGTGTTAATTCTCCAGAATGATGCAGCTATTTTGGGCTAACTCAATGACTTAGAGTAGCCCTGAGCTCCCACATCTCATCAGCTATGGGACAACATGGAGGTAATCATAAAATCTTGAGTTTGGTTGGGCCTCAGTCAGAACTCTGGACCCAAAACTGGACTCAGTTTTGAATCTATTCATGACATTATGAGTTTGAATCTGGAAAAGCCCATTGTGGAAATGGTCATTGTCAGAAAACTGGGTTTTGGTTTTCAGTTTGACATACCTAAGATTTTGGTTTGGTTTTGAAAATATCCAGTTTTAAAACTTTGCTTCAAATCTAGAGGTCAGATTTCTACCTGCTGCAAATTTTTGGATGATTTTTTGGATGTCGGAATGAAAGCAGCAGGGCCTTTTTGCTGTTAGAAATACGAAGAGAAATCAGACCGATTTGTACTCATTTGTACCTGTAAGAACTGATGCAAGAAACTGAAGAATCAGGCTGTATGTTTTCCAGAGCACTGACACCTACTTAACACCCACTTTCAGGCCTCTGTAGTTCCTAACTCTTTCTAAGGATTCTTCCAGTATCTCATCTTACATTTGTCTTCTATGGCATTTTTGACAGGGAATACATCTTATCTATGTTTGGAAAGTCCTTTATAAATCTACAGCACTATATAAATCTTTTATAGGAATCAGAATGTAAACTTTTACCAGCTACAATAACACAAGTGGCATATTCTTCCTTCGTTTCTCAGTGACTGACTAAATGCTGCCTTTAGTGTTATATTTATAGGAAGTTACATTGTGTGTGTTTTACTGTAAATGTTATTCTTAGAGGTGGAGTTAAGAAAAACAGCAATTCATTACGGATCTTTTACATTTTTGAGTGGCAAAGAACTTTATAGAGTTATGTTTCATCCTTCAAGCATACAGAAAGTAAAATGGACCTTTAATGTCACGTGTAAGTGGGGTAAAAAGAAGTATTTTGGCTGTTCTAGGGTATATGGAACCTACCTGAAAGGATTTTTTTTTATTTTTTATTTTTTCCAATCCCCTGCACTTTGCAAGCCTCCTCAATTTGGGAGTTTTCGCAGTATCTAATCTCCAATAATGGTTTCATCTGTAGACCAGGGTAGCTTCATCTCAGGGCTATCTGAGATGATTTATCTGTCCTTGTTTTGAGAAATTTCCTACTATCTGTGTATGGCAACCCTTCTCTCCAGACAGAGCATCGCTGTATGTTGGCCTGGTACCGGGCAGGCAGGGGAAGATGTGATGCTCTGTGGAAGTCTGCACCTTCCCATGGCCAAAATGGGTGCTGTGTTCAGCCCAGGTGGTTCTGAATGTGAATGCCCAGATTTCACATCTCCCTTACCCCCATTTTGTATATGCTTGTGCAGAGCATGATGTAGTGGAAATCCCATCTAATAAATCAAACTAAATTCCTTTGCAAAATCAACATGCAGACATGCATCTCTTCCTGCTTTATTGCTGAGGTTCCTATTGAGGCTTCCTGCTTATAATTTATTTCACATAAGCTGATTAAAAAGTCATTAAAAAACAATCAAATACCTTCATAGCTAGAACAGGATTACAAAGATGGAGCAATTACTCACTCGCCATCTTGCTATGTTAATAGAACAGCTGCTGCCACCACTCTTTTAACACTGCTGATCATTCTTGGCCAAGCTTATCTCCACTGAAAATAAATATTTTGGTTTTTATGTCAAGATGACTAACAGAGCCTGCTAGAGACAATGTGCATGTAGTTCTTACTTATCTATACACATAAATCCATAGGATCCTACAAATACTGCTTGCAAGGATCTCTGGAAATGATCCAGTTCAAACTGCTGCTCAGAATGGGAGTATTGCCCAACACAAGACAAGGTCATCAGTGGCTTTGTCCAGCCAAGCCCTGAAAAACCTCTGAGGATGGAGGTTCAGTAGTGTTTCTGGACAGTCATTTCCAGTGTTATAGCATGCTCCTACTGTAAAAGTGAATGACAAATTTGTGTATGCTCTTAGTTTTCGTCAGACTAGCTCTAACAGAAAAATGGCCAATGGATTATGTTCTACTACAACCTAGGTATCCTGACATAAAAATGCACTCTCTTTCGCACTGAAGAGAGAGGCTGCCAGAGGATGGTGCATTCAGCAAATGATTCAGAGGGCTGAAGTTAATTTCATTGAAACACTAACCCTGTGAGATGTTGGTCATTTGCCTGTTTAGATAAAGTACAAGAGCTTGGTGTAAAGTGCTCAGCACACATGAGGCCATCCCAGGAAGCTGATCCTGTCTTCTGAGGTCAGACTATCAGCTGGAGTGTCCACACAGAGGATGATGTGGCTGTGTATTCAGCAGATACGTGTACACAGAAGGAGAGGGAGGAATAGTGAACACTTCTGCACAGAGTAGGAGCTCTGTTCATTTGTGAATGGCTGCATTGTCCAGAAAAACAAAAAGCCCTAGATGCAGATGGAAGTACCAGGCAAGTGTGAAACAAAGTGATTTTGCCTCCTCACATCTTCCCCCAGTTACAGAACTGTTAAAGGCTGGCAGAGGTGAGTTATTGCCATGCCCTGCTCTATCTGTAGAACTGGGATTGCTCAATGTCTAGAGTCTAACAGCACAGGCCTCTAGCAGGAGAGCTAAAATTATATCCCAAATGATTGGTTACACCCACATGCTGTCTTTTCTCTTAATGGTAAGTTGTCTGGAGAAGGATTTCTTGAAGAAAATTGCTTGAGAGGGCAGCATAGAGAAGCTGTAGCAGGAAGCCTACCAGGAGGCTGCTGTCTTGTTTGCTGGAACAGGGACAGCATGCACTGCTGCACTGCTTAAACTGATGGGAAATAAGTGGAAAGAAATGTGCAGAGCATTAGCTGCTCACCTCTGCTTTACACTGTAATTGGCATGGCTGTTCAGAGAGGACAGGGATGGTCACAGTGACTGCATGTTCCCCTGGTTCTTTGCAATCGGAAAGCTAAGATTTCCGTAGCTGGACCTCGGGCTTTCCGTGAGCTGATTATTATGGCTGGAGCATTATGTTGTCTCCCCTGGCAGCTACCTGAACAGGATCCTCACACCTCCCTTCGGCAAATACCTCCTGACAGCTGTGTCGGAGAGCCCCCGTGGCCCCGGTGAACTCGCGTGGCAGGGTTGATGCTGAACAGCACGTTCCTGAGTGCTGGTTTCTTCCTCCGTGCGGACGCTGGGCTCCGCCTGCAGCTCCGCGGGTAGGAGTCAGACTGGTGTGGCATTGTTCCTGTGCTTGGCACGGACGTGCTGCATAATGTGATAATCCCTGTGGGTCGAATCTGCACTGTCCTTGGCCAAAAGACTGTACTTGGACGTAAACTTCTGACCTTGTGGCTTTTTTTTCTTTTTTTTCTTTTTTATTTTTTTTTTTTTCCCCAAGAAATGTTTTGGAAAGAAGTAATTTCTATCCTTTCACAAGCCATTCCTCAGTCCGAGGATCTGATTCTCCTGTGTGCTACTGTGGTTTTTAAAAGAAACAGAAAACTTTTCATACAGCCAAGAAACTCCAGCACAAACAACAGAGGAGGGATGGCACCGAGGCAACTAGGTTCTTCTAGAAAAGCTCTTTCTGTAACTGTGAAGTCCCACTCGCACTTCAGCTTGGGACACAAGAAATGGCAGTGTGTGTCTTGCAGATTAACTATCTGAGTTAATCCACTGAGCTAGGGGCATTTATCAAATAAAATACCTTTATTATTAAAAAAAAAAAAAAAGGGTAAAAGAAAAAGATTGCACTTGAGACATTGTTGACCTAGCAATGAATGAAAAGCACCATTTCTAGAGAGAGTTTTTAAGCACTCTGGTTCAGCGCTAGCATGCATAGGATAAGTATGTACCTACAAGCTGAGACATGTAGCACTTCATCCTTAACTTGTAGGCTTGTGTAAGTACTTGAGGACACAATGTACTTAAGAAGAATGTACAAAGAAAGAGCTCTAGCTGAGGGAGTTGTAGTCTAATAAATATCGCTCTTTCCAGAGACAACTACAACTACATCAAAAACAGAAAAACAATACAGTTAATTTTATATTACAGTACAACATTTTTAGGTTACACATTTAGAGGGGGAAAACTGAAAAGAAAGACAAATCTGGGTATTAGTCAGTATCTTAATGTGCTGTAGTAATACTTTCTTACATGTAAGGGTGAAGAGAACAGATTTGGTTTACTGCCCACAGAATGCTGTCTCCAATTTTTTAAGCATCCTTCCCTTTGCTTCCTGTTTTGCATGTTATAATTTTTATATGTCCAATAATTGTAGCAGCAACTCCTTGTGGATTCAAGTGAGACTACACAGACATCTACCAGCCTGATTTGCTGCAATCAAGTAATTGATCATTTGTAGACTATATCCTCATTTGCACCCTGTAATTGTGTTGAAAGATATTTGCAAATGCAGAAGTCTGTAATTTAGGAGCCATGCCCTAAAAGTGCTTTAAAAAAATCAAAGAGTGTGATTTAAGATCCATGTGACTTCCATTTCAGAGAGGGTTACCTATGCAGGCATTAAAGGTGGGGAACCACACTGAAGAGAAACCCTATGTGATGAGGAATGGGATGAGGGAAAGGAATCATTTAGCTACACCAGCTAGTGTTTCCCTAACCTCTCCTAGACATCCCCTGGGCCCTCTCCCCTCTCCCATCCCTTTCTGGTGGGGGCTGTTTCCAGCATGTGCTTCCCACACACAGTTCTTATGAAAGCATCAGAGCTGATGCTCTGTGCTGACCCGATGCCAGATTGGAACCAGCAGAAGGGATGGGGCCATTTGCAAGCAATAGCTTTCACACCCTTCCAAATGGCAAAAGCAAGCATGGTGTGCATGCTGGGCCCCCTCCTTGCTGAGCATTCTGTCTGAGCTCTAGCTTTTGGCTGCAGGACCCTGCTGGAGGCATCTGAGTGCCCTGGGTATCCCATCACAGGCAGAATTCCTTCTCCTCTCCCCCCCAGCCTGCACCATGTTTCTACACACTCAAATTTAGGGCACAGGCTTTGGGAGCTGAGTCACTTCCAGATGTGATACCCTGGCTGACGGCTCCTCCAAATGTGTGTCCATTTATGCAAGGACATAGCAGAGAGTGGTGAAAGTTGCCTAGTCCTGTCCAAGCTTTTATACATCCAGGGGCTTGGTCACAATTAGGAATCTGAAGGAACTGGGTATATGATACTTTTAAACACCCTGAACTATTGCTTACACTACTGATGGTGCCTTGGGGACGGTTGTTCCCTCATGCTGGTTGGAACAAAAAGCAGTGCAGTGCAGAGGGCACCAAGTGGCTCTGATCTGCTGCCAGTACACAGAAGACACGAGCCCTTTTGTACTGGCAGCCTGCAAAGGTCTTCCAAAAACCAACCCGGCAAGCTAGAAGTACCGTCATAAATTTCAGAGAAACCACAATAAACAGCTCAGCTGAGAGACAAAAAGTAATCTGGCTTGGGAGACGGGAATTCAAATGAGATTCCCAAGTCTGGGTGTTGATGCTGAGGTATTGCCCCTGTGACCCCTGTGCGGGTGGACCAAATGCAGGCTCTGCTCCCAAGCTTGGTCCTGTTGCTGAGGCCCTCATGTATCTGTGGCTCTCAGCCAGCAAGCCACTGCCCAGGAGAGTCAGCCTGAGCAGCCTGCAGCACATGTTCCTGCGAGCCATGTCCTCCACCCACCTGCCAGCTTTGGCCAGTCCTCCCTAGTGCTGTCAGTCCTCCTCCCTTTCCACACATCCTGGTCTGTGATATTTTTCACTCTTTGAGCCCTTTCTCCTCACTGTTGGTGAAACAGCCATGTCATGTGGGAGTGGAGGGGAGGACTTTTCTCTTCAAGGCTATATCCTTGAAGAGATGGGCCCCCAGCACAAGGATGTGCTGTTCGAATGGGTCCAGAGGAGGACCATGAAGATGATCAGAGGGCTGGAGCACCTCTCCTATAAAGACAGGCTGAGGGAGCTGGGGCTGTTCAGCCTAGAGAAGAGAAGGCTCCAGGGAAACCTCGCTGTGGCTTTTTTTACTTAAAGGGGGCTTATGAAAAAGATGGAGAACAACTCTTTGGTCAATCAGATAATGACAGGACAAAGGTGAATGGTTTTAAACTAAGAGAGGGAAGATTTAAATTAGATGTTAGGAGGAAATTCTTCACTCAGAGGGTAGTGAGGCACTGGCACAAGCTGCCCAGAGAAGCTGTGGATGCCCCATCCCTGGAGGTGTTCAAGGACAGCTTGGATGGGGCTTTGGGCAGCCTGGTCTGGTGGGAGGTGTCCTTGCCCACGGCAGGGGGCTGTAACGGGGTGATCTTTGAGGTCCCTTCTGGCCCAAGCCATTCTGTGATTCTAGGACCCCTCTCCTGGTGTTTACTATGGATGTTCCCAATTTGAGCTCTTGCACTACCTTTCTTGATTGGTTCTATTACCAGCACCTTCTGACCCACAACATAAATGAATCAGGATCAGATGTGCTTCAACACACTCTGTTTCCCACAAGACAATATGGGTATTTCCTGGTTAATCATAAGCAGCTTTTGTGTAAATAAAAACAAAGCCCTAAATCTCCAAGGGTACGAAACAGACTATCATCAGACATGACCCTTCACAAAGATATGTTGTAAATTTGAAATGAACCAAGTGCTAACACAGAAATTTGTATTATTTTCTTCTTGCAGGCAAACTCACGCCAGGAATTCTTGTGGTCCTTGAACTCCAAACCTATGGCAGGTGTCTGTCCATCAGTGCATTGAGGGACACCAAGATGCCCACCCTGTGGAACCAAAGCTGGGTTGGAAACCTAGGATTCCTCTTTCCATTGCTAACCAACAAAGGGTTTCAAAGAAGTCACTAAATAACCAGCCCAGCAGCACAGACATTTACAAGCGTTTGATCTCCAACACCATGCAAAGGAGAAGTACTGGGTTTGAACATGCCTCCTCCTGTGACACTCAGGGATATGTTTTGAACCTCAGCTATATGCACAGCAGCAGGTGAGGTGCAATGATGGTCCCTATCAATTCAGCTTGCCTAACTTACCGAGAAGCCAGGCAGGCCAGGATTCAGCTCTGCCACAGAGCAAGGATGCCACACTGGAGAAGCAGCTGGTTCGTCTGCACTGCCAGCACCGCTCCGAGTCCACAAGAAAGACACGAGAGATGACTGCACTAAAGGAGGAATGGAAAACCCTTGCGCAAGTGTACTGATCTAACCCCATTTCGACACTAAATGTGGAGAAGACATGGACTAGAGCATGCAGCTCCTCAGTGCCTCCTCCAATTAGCTCAGACTTAGCAAAACAACAGTAAGGCTGTTGCCCAGGCAGCACACGTCTGAAATGGCCATGTGGCCAAACTGCACGGTTTTCAGAAAATCAGCAGGCTGCAGATAGGTTTAAGCAGCTGAAATTCCCCATACTAGACCATTAACAAGCAAGATTATTCCAGTGCTTTGCGCCCTCCCTCTGTCTGGCAAAGATGTAATCTTTCATGTTTTGAACTAAAAATGTGCAGCAATTCATGAAAGAAAAGCACTTAAACATCCATGGGACAAAAATGTAGGGAAAGTGAACAAGATGCAGCACAGTGAAGGTCAAAACCCTCTGCAGCAGCAGTGTACAAAATCCCCAGTGGCCTGACTGCAAGCAACCACAAGCTCTAGCTCCAGATTATTGTGTCTTCAGGCGTCTGTTTGCCTCCTAGGTGGTGAAATGTTTTGGCTTCCAGAAAGGTGAGCTGAGGAGGAAGACATGAGCACAATCAGGCTTTGTGCAGCTGCAGAGGCCTGCCAAGCCCTACTTGCCATGCCCAAGGACAAGTCTTCTAACAGGGCTGGAGGGTATTTTGGACTGCAATTCTGCAGTGCAGAGATAATGTTAGTTCTTAAGGACATGGAAGAGAAGCAAGTATGAGGGAAGAGTCCGAAGATGGGAAAAGAGCATGAGCTGAAGACTCCTCAGCAAGGTTGGCTATTTTTGCTGCACTTCCAGGCAGGTGCCCATCCCTCTCTCCTCCAAGTAAATGTTGGCATGGGCTTCTGGGTCATCAGTGCTGAGTGCTACATGGGTCGTTGTCCTCCTGGGCACATCTTTGTGAACTTTTCAGCTCCAGAGGTCATGACTGGCCAGTCTCTCTTCTTACCTCTCCATGGCCCTGTAATGGCTCTCAGAGATTTTCTTATCTTCCCCTGTTCTCCAGTGCTGGAAGTCCTGCATTAGTTGCACACGCACACTGTAGTTTCTGGGAAGCTGAGGATGCTATATACTGCAGGTAAGAAATATAACATGCGATTGCTGTGGTTTTTGTTTTGTATCTTGATAGTCCTAGATATTTCTTAACAGATATCACCAGAGCTGCATGCAGCAAGTGTCCAGAAGTGTTTATTGCCCTCAAAATATGGTCCCAAATGTTGTCCCAGGCAGCATGGACTGGGGATATTGTGCTGGTCCTGGTGGACTAAGGCTAGAAGGGAGATGTGTAATCAAGGGGTATCCTATTGTCTGTTGTTCTAATACCCCACAGGCACCCCTAATTCCAGCCTACCTAACAAAGAGGCAGCTAAGTTCTGTGTTCATGGCCCTGAAGATGAACCCTACTAAGTACACACCTCTGGTCCTGTGGGCTGCTCCTGAAGGATGAGCTGACTGTTCACAGGGATGCAGAAGGGTAGAAGCCTTCCATTTGAGGGATCTGAAGAGCAGTTCTGGAGCATTATTGGTGCAGAAAGCTGCAGCACTTTCCTCAGGGGAAGGCAAACCACATGCGCAATGTGATCAGGTACTATTCTTGCTCATCTGTGGGAGGATGAGTGGGCATGAGCAAGCGCAGGGAATTGGCATACTCTGCTGTGCTCTGCATGACTGCCTCCCTGCCTGACTGCTGCTCACTTCCCTGTCAGGAGCAAAAGATGTGTTGTACCCTGTTTTCTTTTTTTCTTTTCTTTCTTTTTTTTTTTTTTTTTTTTGTCACCAGAGTTTGTTAAGGGAGGTGAGAAGGGCCTGCGTGGCTGCTGACCCATGCAGCAGGCTGCGAGCAGGCATTAGGTGATCCCACCGCTCAACCCTCACCCACATCCCACGCCAAGAGGAGAAGTGATGGGCAGTGCCAGGCTGTGCTGGTGCCTGAAGGCCAGCACGCTCTGTCATGGTGCCATCTTTCACATGGTCTTCCTCTCCAGGCTTGTGGCTTGTCCCAGCCTGCTGACAGGGTCTGTCTCTGGAGGTATCCAGTGCATATTTGAGCTAATTTTAGTCTACCTTCTCTTAACTTTTAATTAACTGTCTAACACAGGGAAGGTAAGGGGATCCTAATTCTTTTCACATGCTTAGTGTAGAACAATAATTCAGCTGCAGAAAAAAAAACATTATTATCACAGCAGAATGATTTCTCCTCCTGTTCCTATTCTCCCTGTCATGGTTAAAGATTAGTTTATGTTTCACAGGGAATTTTCATTTTCAGGAAGCTTGAGCTTGGCTTCAGAAAAGTGCTCAGGGATGGAACTCAAATCTCAGTTTGGAAACAATCATTTGTACAAAATTGCAAAAAATCCATTTGTCTGAAGGTTAATACTTTTTTTAGAATATGTTGTGCTTCTGATCTTTAAAAGTGAAATCTAAAGAGTACTTATAATATCATCCATCTCTCTCTGTAATTTAAGCAAAACATTTGACCTATCAATGAAAAACAGCTGCTTTGAAGCTGCTTCAATGCACAGCAACCACAGTTTGTATGATAAAGTGGAAAAGACTATCTTATACCAACAAGATTGTTTCAGGCATTTTTAAAGATCCCCTCCACCACCACCACATCTTAGATGCAACTAAACTCTGGAAGCAGGAGTGTGCAGCAAAATGGCTGGTGCAGCTCAGCTACGTAGATACAAATGTTATAGCCCTTTTTATTGCTATTTTCTCCAACTGCTTCAACTAAAGGTCTCCTAAATAAAACAAAACTCAAATTGGCTTCTCCCATTACCATTCCAGCAGAACTTTTTGTGCTGTTGGGGGTAAAAACATGCCAAACCATTCCTCTGGATTAAGCCTTAAATGCCTCATGATTTAAACTCTTCAGATGAGTGGAGAGGAAAATCATTCAAAATCAAAGAGAGTCCAAGCATGCTCCAAAAGGTCTGCTGTGGCTCTGAATTCAACGCAGGAATGACTTTAGCTCCACAGAACGCAGTTTTGGTTGTTGAAGTAACTCTGTGGGTAACAAAATAATGAAAAGTTAAAAGCAAGAAGAGTTAGCTGGACCACTATGGTCATTATTTCACCAGCATAGAAATACTCCTTGTTCTCTGTAACCAAGACTGTTTAATATCTTAAGTCCTGTTCATGGAGCACGTGCAGCACGAGCTAGCAGTGGTGGTGTGGCCTCCAGCTAATGGCCATGAGACAGCTTGTAAGAACTGGCGTAGTCTCCAGTAAGTCCACAGTGAATGGCAACCTCGCGTGAAGAAGGATGGAGATCCTGGTTAGCACGGGCTGTTCCCTGGGTCTGACATTACAATGCACATGGCTCTCCTGAACACAGCAGGTGGGAGGATGATTTGCTGGGACCTTTTGGGGTGAATCCCATCAAGCCAAGTAGGGACTCTGGATCCTCTATGTTTAGGCAAGTGCTATGACCATTTTGCCACTGAATACCAGATGAACACATTCTCCTCTAGTAGTTTGGTTTGAAAGGTTGAGGTTTCTTTGTTTTGTTTGTTTGTTTTTTCCAATGCCTCTTTCATTTATTTTGTGACAATTGTGTTACCTCAAGAGAAGACCTGGGGACAGCCCTGTGTGGAGGGAAAAGGTGAGCAACAACAAAAAAGGTTGCTGAGACTGGAAGGTTTTACAGCATGCTCCTGCTAGTTGTTTATTCCTGTTTTTCACTTGCCTGAATGGATACTCCCCAGGTATAACAAAACTGGGCAAGATACATTCACCACATTTTTAGCACAGTAAGTCCCATTCTGCTCTCCCTCAGTGCACCCTGTTAGAGACCCCTTCTCTGAGGGCCATGAGGTGGTTGCAGGGATATTGCAGATGGAGTGAATGTCTCTGGGAGCTGAAGTGCTGCCCTCCTTGCCACAGACCTTGTGGTAAAGGGTATTTCACCAGCACAGCCATCATGCACTCAGCTGTGTCCCCTGTGGGGACCTCATCAAGCCTGTTGCAGCTGGTGGTGTCCATGGAGGAACTGCAGGGTACTTGACCAGGGGAAAGGGCTGCACCATTCAGCCTGAAGGTGCCAAAATGCTCAGGGCAGGTGGAGAAGCTCATTTGGGTCTGCAGGTGGATGAGCTCATTTGGGTCTGTATTTGCTGGGTGCTTACAGGCAGGGGCCGTGTGCTGGACACCTTCGGCAGCCCTGTGTTCAGGCAGTGGCATCTTTCATTCCCTCTGTGCGTTAGGCTGCCTGCTTCAAGAAACAAATAATAAAACTGTCAGTTTGAGGTTCTTGGTATTTATCAGCCTGTCCCCAGCCAGAGTACTCACAGCTAAGAATATTCCTTGGGAAGGTAAAATAATTTCACTTTATTTACAGAATGAGACCTGTTCCTGCTCCCAGGTTTAAGGCAGACGTTACTGGTGTTGGCCTTCTACAAGTTTGGGGTCCCAGGTCTGCAGCCAGGAGAAGCCCTGTGCCTAAAGAAGCATTAGGCAGACCCTGTGTCAGCTAGAGCAGAAATTCAAGGAGCTGCTTCTTCCCAGGAGGGCATTTAGCAATGAGGAGGAGCGGAGCCAGGGCTGGCCAGTGGCCCCACAGATCTACTTCATTGGCACACTTCAAGTCTCTGTAAGCTGTGCTGAAGGGATTTCACATGCCCTCCAAGAGCTCCTTCCCTCCCTCCTACTGTTGCACATGGAAAATAGACACACTGAAGAATTTTATCTTTGAATCTATTTTGCCTTTCAAAAAACAGCCGTGAACATAACATGCAGCTAGAATTGCACAGGGCAGCAGTCAGTGGGAGGCGTGCACCCCTGATAAGTCTTCTGGGACAATTGGCAGCTTCAGGATCATGGGGTCTGGACATTTTTGTACTGAATTCTCTCAAGACCTTTTCCATCTGTGAATATGCAGCCTCTCTCTTTGTCTCTCTCTCTCTCTGTCTTTGAATAATGCTTTGTATAACAGAATATTCTGGATGGGGACAAACAAATCTTCAGGCAGCTCTAGAGAATGATGCAGAAAACAATGGGCTGAACCCAATTTGCTTTCTCCTCCAAACCCTCTTGTAGCTCTTGATTGTCTCTGTCTATTTGTTTATTGCTGCTGCTTTCTTGTGGAAGAAATTTGGTTTGTTAACCTGATTATCTTTGTTTTGAAATGATAAATGACTTCACCCTGGTTGCCAATAGTCCATGATGCCTGGAAAATAAATCTGTGAGTCCAAGTTGTTCTAACAACTCATTGATTTCTTTGGGGAAATATGAACAAAATTAATATGATGCTTATGTAATCACTTACTGAAGCTATGACTAATTTACATCTTGGCGGCGATAAGAGGAGATAAGAAGATGTGGCATAACTTACACTCCTGTTTTTCTCCATCCATCCCTCTGGAGGCCGAGGGTGCTTGTTCACAGCTGCAGAGGTGTGCCTCTGAACCAAGCCACCACAATCACACCATCAGAGAAGTGCTGAAGCCGAGCTAAAGAACCTCCCCAGGCCCATGCTGTCTTATGTCAGGCTGGCCTTGGCTGCTGGGCTTTCCCCATACCCCTGGTCTCTTCCATCTAGGAGACTGGAAGAAAAGGCCGGTAGGAATTTCTTTGGACATTTTCTGCAGCATCTGCCAGAGATAACCCAGAGTAGAAATCATGTCCCAGCCTGGCAGGAGAGGCGTGGGTGCTCATAAATCATCTAGACTAAACCCTCTCTTTCATACCAAGGCATGCACAGTTTTAGAAAACTGGCATTCTTTCTTCCTCTAGCCCTGATTTTTTTTTGTTTTGTTCAAGGTTTGTGCACGAGCGCAGTTCCCCACTGCAGTTGCAGCATGGGAGCCGGAGAAACTAGGCAGCTTGTATCAGCCACTGGAGTAACTGGGCTCTCCCAGCTTTGCTGTACAGCAGTGTGATAACTAAACTGCCTTTTAAGATAAGTAGCGAAGAGCCCCGGCTTTTTAATCTTGTTATCTTAAGTAGTGTTATTGAAAGCTGAAACATTTTATAATGTGTGGGAGGAGGGCTCCTTCAAGGCTCCCAGCTCCTGCTCCCCAGGCTGCCGTTAGCACAGCCTGTATCCAGCCATCCTGGCGCACAGACAGGCTGGTTTTCTGGGGCACTCTCCCTTGTGCCCTCCCTGACCACTGCAAGTGAGATTGCATTGCAGCCCTTCCCTTGCTGGGAATATTAATTTGGGTGTCCTTCCTTTTTGGGTGTCCTTCCTTTTTTTGTAGCCACCTAATGCCATTACATGCGATGCCTCCACCTCTGTCCAATTTAACATGAAAGGAAGGCAGCAGGTTCAAAAAAGTTCAAGAGGTGTGGGATTGACAGATGTGCATACACTCTGACACTGCAGAAATCTTTTTTCCTTAGGAAGTCAGGCTGAAAATGAGGCTAGTGTACCTTTTCACAGCACTGTCTGTATTCTGTGGGCATGTCAGTACAGGGCAGTATTGAGCCTTGCAGGTCCTGAGCAAGTTCCAGCCGAGCCTTCATGTCAGTGACACAGTGTGTACTGAGATAAGTTTGGATACTGGAAGCATCTCTTCTGTCCAAGGGCAGCTGTGCTGTTTCTGGCTTGGGAGCCAGTTCATCCAGCATCAGGCTGAGGAGCTCTGCGGTACATTGCATTGTGCAATGCAGACACATCCAATTAATTCACCCGAGTAGTGGAATTCCCTTAAAATTTTGCTCTCCAAGGAGGGACTAGAGGTCAAACTTGAGGTCATTTGAGCAAAGAACACCAAAGATGCAACCTCTGCTTAAAAGCATCATATGCCATCCCAGTCTTACTGCTGCTGCAGTATTTTATTTGCTGGTTGTTAACTCATCTGGATATCAAACCATGACTCTAATCCTCCTCAGGCTGTTATCAGGTCCTGCACTTGGATTATGGTGTTTGGTGTGGAATGGTGTTTGACACCCAATGACCCTTGGAGAGGTAATGTTAGGAAAATAATGAGGGTTCAGTTCTGATCTCTCTGGATTAGCTAAAGGAAATTAGGGATGCATGCACAGCAGGACATGGTTTATGGGCAGTTAGATGTTATGGCTCTGGGGATATGAACTGCGGGATTGTTAACTTTTCACCAGCAAGCTGCAAGGGCTTTTTTTTTTTCTGCCCCAAGAGCAGAGCGTTCACCCTAACAGGCAGTGTTTCAAAGGGCTCTGAAACTACACGCATGCTCAATTTCTTCTGAAAGCTGCTGTGCCTTAGCACAGCATGGCCAGAGGATAAATTTAGTCTGGGGCCACTTGACACAGCATGTTCTGCAGATACTGCCTCCCCACACACATATGCAGCTGCCTTCCATATCCAGAGTGCTCTAAAAGCTCCAACCTGCCCACCCCCAATAAACACAAATACTGATTTGCTGCAGCTAGCATGTTTGGCAGAAGTGGGGAGTCCTTCTTTCAAAGGGTATCTGAGGTGGGGACCACAGCAAGAGAGCTGTCTACAACATTTTCCAGACTTTTACAGCTTTTACAGTGCATAGCAGGAAAGCAAAACAAAACAAAACAAAGAAGAAAAAAACTCTCCACACATAGGCTCTCTGACCTTGTACCAGTCTTTAAGTATGACGTGTTATCACAGTCCAGATGCTTTACTGCCTCCTTTTGAAGAGACTTGGCATGAAGCATTTCCTCACAGACCCTTTGCTGAGGGACACTGACCCTGCAGTGAACTTGCATGGGGTCCACCCGTGCCTGCAGCATATGGGGCCAGATCTCAGGCTGGGACATTTCCCTGTCCCTCTACCCATGACAGTTTATGTAGGCAGTGCTGGGATAGGATGGCTGGTTTGGTGGGAGTCATCAGGGACCACATGGAGAATGTGGCAAGGCTGCCATGCCCTCAAAGCATGACAAAAATGAATGGCAGTTATGTAAGGAGGTTAGTTGTGCCTGATACTTTCCAGAACACGAAGTCAACACTTAAAGGCTTAAAGTATAATTGACTTAAACCTCCCTGTACTGGGAAATCTGGAAGTTGCCTTCTGCAATAGCCCTTTCACAACCACCTTAACTCTGCCCCTGTTTGAAATGCTTCTCTAACCACTGTGAGAGCTCACCAGTCTGCCAACCTCCCAGCCCTGTGAAGAACAACATGGGAATGTGCAGGAGTCCTGTGAAGGGACAGGGAGGCTTACTGGGGAAAAAGATTAACTTAAGTCAGATGTTATGAAGTAGGAGCTAGCTCAGCCCTGTGTGTCCTCACTTGCCTGTCCCACTCGGATGGAGTGCAGGCTCTGAAGAGCCCATGGGCAGACAATAAAGACATGGAGCAGTGCTTAAGCCTCTGAACCTCTCTGTTCCTCATGAGGCAAAGAGATGGAGCCATTCTAAGACACTTCCATTCGCTCCTGGAGCCTCTCAAATGCAGAGCAACAGCGTTTAATGACAGCCACAAATCATTAAGTAATTAAGCATGCAAGCTATAAAACACATGTGCAAACAAACCTTGTACAGTGATGTGTACGTAGAGCTTGAGGTTAGAAAGCTAGCACATTGCTACATTCCTACAAAAACATACCCACTGCTGCACTGGAGATCAAGATACTCTGCGTGGGGAAATACTCCTCTTTCTCCCATGAGCTATTGTTATTGGCCTGAAAAATTTCATTACCATAGTTATATGGGAGTTAGTAACCAGGGCTAAAGTTCAGGCAGCCAAGTCTTAAAAATGCTGGCACATTTCATGAAGCAGGAATGCCAATTCCAACCCTGTTTATTCCAGTGTTTTTGTATTATATCCTAGCAGTCTTTATAATCTGATAATTTTGCCAAATCCCTTTACTTTTTCTTGCATTTTCCAGGGAGTATGTATCCTCCCAGATCTTTGGCAGAACATATGAGAGCAGTCTGGCCTGTTGGTGGAGCATGGCAGGAGCAACCACCAAGGGCTATGTCAGCAGACACCCATGTGGGGGCTGATGGAGATTCTCTTCCAGCAGGTTGGGTTTTCATTTACTTCTTGTGCTGCTTCTGATGTTTTTACTGCTGTCTCTTTTCAGTTACTTTGGATTCTTCGAGACTGAGTAAGCAAGGGATGTCACCAGGTGAACTCATGAGTCTTTTTCTCCTGCCACAGCAGCGCCTATGAGATGTGCAGGGATCTGGGTGTCTTCAGATCCACTTGATCCTGAGAGAGGGGGAACTCCCCTTCACCTTCAGACACTGAGTTTTGAAAGATGGATATTTTTAATGTACTATGAGATGAAATTGCTGATACACATTTCTAGCATTTGCACGGACCTTCATGAAAGGGCTGACTGATTTTCTTCTTTTATTAGTCTTGGATGATACTGTACTAGTTCCTGTGGTGCATGCGTGCATGCGTAGCCCTTGGGAGCCTAGATGACCAGTGGTTTCCTAAGTCATCAGCAGGGAGAGGGATGCAGCCCTGAGGATGCTCCCTCCTCCTCCTGCATTGCCTCCTGGCAGAGAGCTAACAAGACAACAGGATGTTTCTCGTTTGGGTTTGATGTTATTTTCCCCACACTGTAATATCACAGAAGAACCAAGGGCAGATAGTGCTCTTTGATCTGAGCACTAGAGATAATTATAAACATGCTGGCAGAAACCGTTGTTATATAACCATACAAGTGTTTCAAAGCAGTGCAGAAAGCAGGAAGGTGGGATTAAGATATACCCAAAATGGAATGATTATGTTAGACTGGATGGATTCGTTTTGTGCCAAACTCCTCCCTACCTCCCGCTGGCAAATAATATTGCCAGATGGTAAGAGGTTGAAAATTTCTGGTCATGTTTGTAAATGCTATCACTTCACTGAATGAGTAGATCTGCCCACAGACCTGAAGGAATATGTGATCCCAAACAACACAGGTACGTTCAAACCGGTGAATATAGTGATCTGTTAGCTACTGAACACCTTGGGCCTGTTTCCCCAAGTAACAATGCACTGGGGTATCTGGTGCTGTCTATAGTCCAGTTTGAGGCCGTAGTGTGGATTTACTTTAGGAAAAACCGGACAGACTGAAATGGGCATTTTCTATGTATTGAACCACAGGGGCAATTCAAGACAAGACAACAAGCTTTCATTGCTGGAGAAAGGATGTGTAACTCAAACCCCATCCATGGCAGCAGCACTAGTCATGTCTCAGTCTCACGGAGTTAACTCAGGAGTGGCTCCTCCTAAGTCTGTGGTAGCATAACAGCATAAATACAGCATGAATGGGGAGGCATTTGGGGCTCTGGTTGTCTGCAGAACAAAATGTCGTTCGTTGCATCACTGGGTTATACAAGTCGTTTAGCGCTGTGAAATGTTTCACAGGCTAATGGTCTAAATGCCAATGCCCAGCCCTGAGTGATTGTTCTGGTGACACTGCCTTCAGCTGAATTGTGTTAGCAAGATTGAATTTGATCATATGCATGTAAAAACTTAATACATTCAGATCGGATGTCCCACAGGCATTCAGGGAAGGGTGGAAATGTGTGACCTAGTTTTAGGGAGGATGACCATTGCTTTCCTCTCCCTTAGTGATTTAGACTTTGAGGTAGTTTATGTACTTCTGCAGCAGGAGATGACAGGGTCAGAAGTCTGAGTACCACAAAGGGCGTTGATATGAAACCAAAAGTGTTATAGGATTTGGCTAGATCCAGAAAAAAAGCAGGAAAAGACATATGAGGCCTCTCTGTTAGGCTCTCTCTTCTTACGGCTACTTCTGATCTTCTCACCTCTCTGCTGCAAGATGAACCCACTGAAGAACGAACCACCAAATCCACCTGTCAAAAAAGCAGGTCCTCTGAGGACCCAGAGAGGCCCCTCCTTGCTGCAATTAGTGCTGACACCCTGCTCTCTGAGGCACAGGTCTTCTTTGGGGAAGTGGGTGCTGGTGCCTGGCTTCAACCAGCAGTACTCCCCAGCTAATTAAAGCCCCTCGGAGTGCAAAGAAACACAAGAAAGAGATGGCAGTAAAAAAAATCAGATGATGTAAAATACATATTATAGGAGAAACCTTAGCAGGCTGCAGGTCATATCATCTGCTTGCCTCTCCCAGGGCCTGCTTGTCCCTTACATGGCCCCTTCCCAGCACAAATGTCTAAACAGAGCATGCATAACTAAATACGCATATACATACATATGCGTGCATATAAATTGGTCTGTGCTAAGAGTTCTCTGGTAGCAAGGATTGCTATGATACCACATTAAAACATTTAAATATAAAGTGCTGGATTTGGCATCCTTGCTGCTTCCAAAATGCTTCAATTTTGCCAAACATCACTGGCTGAACTTTAGCCTTGGATACAAACTTCCATATAACTATGGTAATGAGTATTTTATAGACTGGTAGCTCAGAGAATGAAAACTGCTTCCTTCCCTGGAGAAATCATCCCAAGCTATAATGCTGAATATGCAAACAAAGATGCTGCTGAGTAGCATTGGGTCCTGCTTTTGCAGTTTTTCTACATATGACTTCACTTTCCAGCTAGAGTTACAAAATGTTTTGGCACTTTCCTCCTGCATCTGCTTTGACCCAATCTGGGGTATCTCATGGCAACAGTGAGCTGGCAGGTCTGCTCCCACATATAGGCGGCACCTCTGAGCCTCACAGTGCTTTCAGGATGTGATCCTCCATCAGGGAGTCAGGACTCTTGCTGCTCTCCAGGGCATCCAGGCTCCCTGAAGCTAAGGAGGGAAGACAGAACCTGTCCGTCTTTACCTTGGAGCCACCAGCCCCAAAGTATTTGACCTGGAAGCACTGGACACTTAGAAATCCATCTTATACCTTGGCACAAAATCTTCTTTGTCTTTGATTGTAAACCAAACATCAGACTGAGGCCTTTCCTTTTAAAAAAATAATAATTTAGTTTCAATCAGCTGCAAAAGTTTTACCTAGTTTTTGACCTGGCCTGCTATGTGTTTCTTCTTTGCTGTAGGTTCACGTTTAAGAACTCTACTTTGCAGTAAAAGTATTTCTTAAATGTGGTCCCAGCACACAGAAAATTTTTTCTCACTAGGTGCTGCTTGCAGGTTACACCCAGCTAGTCTTTCTGCTGGGGGTTGTGGTTTAGAAGGATGCTTCTCCCTTGTTGCTGATGGTCAGATTAAGAGGATGGAGGACGGTCCATGTATCAAAATACCATACCACCGAGTCAGCATGGACTTTGTAGTGTGGGGCTGCTATCTAACCAACACCGGCTTTCCTCTATTTTCAGGCGACTGTTAGGAGTTACTCTAAGTCACTGAGGAACAGCTGTTGGTCCAGAAGGCAATGTAGATTTGCAAGTGATGTCTTTGTCAGACCACAACGTAAGGTAGGCTAGGAATAGAACATTCCATCCCAGCTTTTGTTGCCTTAATGCACACATTGCTTTTTCCTCCCGATTTGATTTGGGAAAGTTTGTACTTTAATGGAAAAATAATGGAGAAGTTCTGAACTGGTATTGCCTTGACCTTGAACCTGCTGTCAGCTTTATTGTTATTCTAGAGAGAGGTGGGGACTATGGTGTTCACATCACTCAGCAGGGCTCAGAGCAGAAGTGACGGCAACCCTGGGCTGGATCCGTAAGTTGGGAAACATTGCCATGTCCTGTGGCTGGAAGCTGCTGCCAAGAGAAAAGGGCAGTAGTGACAATTTTGCTGGAGTTAATCTGTCCAAATAACCTGGATATACAGGAATGCTATAAAGAACTGGGAAAGGTCCCAGGGGAACAAAGTCTGAGTCAGGAGGCCCCTCATATTATATGCAGGGGAAAAGTGAGGTTATCTGAGAATCTGCAGGAAATAAGAATTGAAATATACAGTGCTTGAACTTGCACACAGGTTGGGGAGAAGTATATGCGTGCAATGAATATGCTTTACTCAATCCAACTTTCCAGCAATATGCACTTGAACAAAAGTAAAGTATTCACTGTAAGAGAGGCCAGAAAGGAGGTTGTCAGCATTTGCTGATGCAGACAGAATGATTCAGGGCAGTGCTCAAATCAAAATAAAATCTTAGAAACATACTACATCAATAACTGCAAGAACATGAGAAAAAAATGGTTTCATTCTCTTGCTTGAGACAGAAAGCAGTGAGGCTGTGATGAAGCTGCTAGACTAGAAATATCATATTGATAGTAATCTTATCTGCTCAGGTTTCTCCTGCACCTTGCAGTTGTTTCGGCACAGCTGAGAGATCCCCTGGTACAGTGAGTTCATGGCAAGATTGTACCCTTGCAAGTGGTGGCAGGTTCAGATGTGTTAATTGTGCTGCAGTGCTGGGGCTGACACAGCAGCCTGGGGCTGGGAGCCTGGGGTGCACACGAAGCTGCTGCCTACATGGAAATGAATTAGGCACAGATCTGAAAAGAGATATCTGTATTTGGGTTTGATTATGGCTTTGCCTCTGCAAGAGACATTGCAGGGAATTCAGATCATCACCTTCAGGAGCAGGTAGAGAAAAATAATCTATCAACAACAGCCCTTCTAGTGGGGCTAGTAGTAGTTCATGAAGGATATCCTTTCAAAAATTAAATCCTGACAGATTTCAATCCTGTGTTTCATAGAGTCATAGAATCACAGAATGGTTTGGGTTGGAAGGGACCTTAAAGATCACCCAGTTCCAACCACTGCCATGGGCAGGGACACCTCCCACCAGACCAGGTTGCCCAAAGCCCCATCCAGCCTGGCCTTGAACACCTCCAGGGATGGGGCACCCACAGCTTCTCTGGGCAGCCTGTGCCAGTGCCTCACCACCCTCAGAGTGAAGAATTTCTTCCTTATGTCTAATCTAAATCTACTCCCTTTTAGTTTAAAACTATTACTTCTTGTCCTGTCACCACATTCCCTGACAGTCCCTCCCCAGCTTTCCTGTAGGCCCCCATTAGGCACTGGAATGCCACTGTAAGGTCTTCCCAGAGCCTTCTTTTCTCCAGGCTGCACAGTCCCACATCCCTCAGCCCGTCTTCATAGGAGAGGTGCTCCAGCCCCCTGGATCTCCTTTGTGGCCCTTCTCTGTACCTGTTCTAATACTTCTGTGTCCTTCTCCAAGTGGGACCTCACAAGGGTAGAGCAGAGGGGCAGAATCACCTTCCTCGCCCTGCTGGCCACACTGCTTTTGATACAACCCAGGACATAGTTGGCTTTCTGGGCTGCAAGCGCACAAGTATTTGTGTTCAAATAATCTGTATTTTTCATATTCAACTATCTGTATATCATGTAGGATAACATCTGTGCATAATGAAACTGGGGATCCTTATATTTATGTTTTTTACAATTGGTTGACTTTCTCCTTGCTGAGATGGTTGCTAATTGGAAGATTTTTTTGCATCATCAATCATAACATACTGCTAGAAAAATTGTGTGCTTTTGGATTACATCCTGGATTTCTTGGGAGTGTTCAGCACAGCTGTGCAACAAGAAATGTGTGTACAGGTCAGGAAACAAAGTTGTCTTCATGAGCTGCCTGCAACAGTCCATGCGTGAGAGTGATTTGGAGAAGAAATGGCCTCTGCTTATATAATAATCTCAGCAGATGTGAGCACTCCAGAACTGATTTTTTTAACAGAGTGATATTCTGGGTGAGATTCAACATATTGCTGTTGATAAGAGGTCTCTGTCTTCCTGTTCAGTAACTCTCATGTGCTGCTAGACCTGGCAACCTGTCCTGAAAATAAGCACTGTCACAAATTAAAATAATGATGGCAATTCTTTTGTAGCAAAAAAAAAAAAATCCACTTGGAGAAAAATGATCACAGGCGTATTTTTTCACATAGCAACAAAAATCTCCAACTGCTATTTCTGTTTTAGAAGCCCTCCTGGCACTGTGTCCCTCCCTTTTATCATTCATCAGTTGCTTGAGTGTAACATCACTTATAGTACATTAATAACATAGAACAGAGGAACTCTCTCTTTAAGAGCTGTTCTTGGGCCAGAGCATTTCTGGAAATGAATCCTCCTTAGCTTTTGACAGAAAAAAGTAGCCACAAGCTTATTTCTGAGAAACTAGAGCATAAAAATGCAAGTTTGTGTCTTCTTTAGCTCTCATTTTCCTGTTTTTTTTCCCTGTTCGGTATCGTTTAGGTGATATAAAACCTTTACAAGCATTCAGAAAGAAAAGTGCTGTCTTGAACAGTATTTATGTTCAAGTAGCATTGAACATATATGATTGCAAATTTCACATCAAGGCATTTGTTGAAGATGTTCTCCTAACCTCACACTGAGATGAAACTTAGGTGCTGCCCAAGACTGTGCAGTAGAGATCAACTCTTACAGGTCAACATGCTTGGAAAGAAAGAACAAGGGAAAGCAAGGAAAGGAACTGAAGGCTTCTGGTGATATTTCTAATCCTTGCCACAGAGGATCTGATCAATTTAAATGATTGCATAAGACAAACTAATTCTGTTAGTAGTGTGGACCTTTGTCCCTCCTGAGAAGTAAATGCTGAGGGTGGAAAATAAAATGACCTGGACTGTTTGGAAAAATAAATATGATAATTTGTGTATATCCAAGTTTCAGCACATTCCATTAAAAAAGGAAGGCAAAAGGCAGGAAAGGGAGGAGGGCAGGAAAGAAGGAAGGAGAAACAGAGAAAGAGAGAAAGAGAGAAAGAGAGAAAGAAAGAGAAAGAGAGAAAGAAAGGGAGAAAGGGAGAAAGGGAGAAAGAGCAAAATAGAAGAGAGAGAGAGAAAGACAGAAAGAAAGAAAGAAAGAAAGAAAGAAAGAAAGAAAGAAAGAAAGAAAGAAAGAAAGA
>CM021729.1:20026547-20072607 GCA_011074415.1 Stictonetta naevosa
CTTTATACCTACATCCTGCATAATACTCCTGGCACATTCTTGTAGCTTTTCATTCCATGGCCTAGTAATAAGTGTCCCTGGACTTGTGATAAACTGATTTAATATTCAACTTAACCTCATACCCATCTTACTAATTTGTTTTAAAAGTCTGAACAAAGTAAGCATGCTTACATAGTATTGAAAAGAAATACAGTGCAAAATTTTAATAATTTAACAATATGAAGACTAAGGAGTTCCTAATGCAAGCATGTAACATCTACATGTAGTCTTCTCTACGATATCTGACCTTCCCACTAATCAGCTCTTAGGAAGAAATCCTGAATCCATTGAAGCCAGTGGCGAAACTCACAATGACCTTAGCAGAACCAGGATTTCATTATTATATTTATGCATGATGGAAATAATTGAACCAGAGCAAAGCAGATTGTTTTTTCCATGTAAGCACATTTTATGCAATAATTCTTTTATGCATTGATTATTTTATGCAGTGACATTTACATTTTTCAATGTATTAGGTCCTTGTCAACATAATTATTCATTGGTAAAACTAGGGAAGAGAATTCTAGCCCTCAAGGTGGTGACTTGTTTTGAAACTAAACTTAAAACTACCTATGCATGTCCAGTGTAAGAATGCTAATTTTAAGCTAATAATATGCAATGGATACACACATTGCTTTGGCCCTTTTCACTGCTGGCAGATTACTTGTAAACAAATTGTGAAATCATGTAAATTTCACTCCTATTCCAAACTAGACATGGATTCCAACAAGAAATTCTTTTGGGGCTACTACTGATTTATAAATACTCACAGATCACATCAGTATGTCACAGGATGTTCTTTCATCTAAGTGAAGGATTTGGATTTGTCCAACTTGACACCCAATTTAATTTATGTCATGTGCCACATGACTCGTGTACCTTCTCCACGATTTGAACTTCTGACCAACAGAACCTAAACCTGATGGATGGATGGATGGATGGATGGATGGATGGATGGATGGATGGATTGATTGATGGATGGTGGTGAATATGAAGGATTACAGGCAAATCAACAATTCACTGGAGTGATTTTAAACATCTCTTGGGATAAAAGATTTATGGAAATGTACCTATAAAAGGCAAGGAAATTTTTAGGAAGAAAAACTGAGATGCTGCTGTACATGTTTATTGTGCTGAAATACATAGCCCACATGTACATTGTCTATGACATAAAAGGAGTTGAGGCTAGCTGAGAATAGGAAGGAGAAGATAATAGTGACAGAAAATGGAGGTAGTACCTTAGGTAGTACCCCTGTTAATAAATAAAAAGGTGGTTTGCTCTATTATTGCTACGTTTTTCTCTATGAAGGGGCTTAGGGCAGGTGTTCTAAAATTTTAAAGCTGTGATAGGAATATATTTCTCTGTATTTCCTCTGCATTTTTCTCAGTGCAGAAATGGGAATATATTTCCCTGTACTTCCTCTACATTTTCTCAGTGCAGAAATGTTGGTGCTGTGGAAGTGTCCCAGCCTCCACAATGGCACTTGTCCAGTCTGATTTACTCACGTAACTAAAACCCTACGGTCATCTCTTCACATACAAGTTACTGTAAGTATATTTGTCATTGTTTACATCTATTCCATGTAGTGTAAATGAACCATTGCTTTGGTTAGGGTATTTAGATACGGCAAAACGACAGCGTTCAGGTCTTTCAAACACAGGAAGCCAGGACACCAGAGGAGTGTTTAATGGGGCCTAACAGGAAACAGCCTCACTGGAAAAAGAGGTTTATTTACAAACACATCAAACAAGAGGGACCCTCGGGCCCAGGCATGGAGGAAGGCTGCATTTTGTTCCATAAACATCCATTTGAACAGCTCTCATCAGCCCGCCACCCGCGTTGGGGGTGAGTGGAACCAGCCGCCAAGTCCCACTCATGGTGGTTGACTCCTGGTGGGCCTGGTGGTGACGCTGCTCCCACTGAGGCAGTGCCAAAGGCTTGCACCTTGTGTTTGCCTTGTGGTATGGCTGTGGGAAGTCAGAGGATGGATCTGCTGACTGAAAAGCCAGCCATGGGTAGGATATGCCTCTTTGCTTTGCTCATGAGAAACGTTTGGAGAAAATCTGGCCTTGCCTCAGTTTAGGTAGATGGTAGGGGTAGATACTTCAGAGGGGACATATAAGCTGGAAGAATGTGTTAAAAAAGAAAGGGAAGGGACCTAGTCCAGAACTCGGGGCCCAATAACTTAGGATTTGGGGAAGTCCCTGTCATGATATGAGCTTTGCTGTTCCAACAATGATGTGCTTACAGTGTTGGGGCTCCATTAACTCCTTTCTCAGAAGCATCTGGAGAAGCACAGATGATTTAGAAACAGAGCAACTGGTCTTCTGATGACTTCTCATCAGAAAGTGGAGCATGACAGGAGAATAAGGATGTGTCAGGCCTAATGAAAATCATCCTGGCTAAACACAGTTAGCAACAGCTGATTTAAAAACAACAATAACAACAACAACAAAAATGCTATTTCATCCTCTTCTTGTTCCCATGGGGTCAATGGGAATTAACCTTTTTTTTGGCTTTGTCCTGGAACAGAGGAGCTTTGGGCTTTGGGCCCCTGAGAGGCTGTATGGGAAAGGCTCTCTGCAGAGAGTAGCTTGTAGGAGTAAAAAAAATAAAATAAATTAATTATTTAAAAAAAAAAAATAAGGCTAAAATCAAAGAGATTGGTGAAGACAACTGCTTTGGCACCTTGGCTGAGCTGGGATAAAGCTGTGAGTGCTGTGAACTCCATAGCCTCCTCTACACAGCATTATTCTCAGCCTCTGGCTTTGATGGGAGCAATGCTAGGTGACTCCTAACAAAAAAATCCGTTTCCACAGCCCCTATTTGTTGGACTACCTCATTACTCAGTTCTTCAAGGCAATTGCTAAATCTGGGAATTTCTCAATCAGTTGTTGGAGCCACAGCTGTTGCTATAGGGAGGTGATGGCTCCTGGCTCAACAGCCCTCACTGCAAACCCTATCCTCGTCTTGGCCATTGGCTGCATAGAGAATTTAGCCAGGGTAAGGGCCGAGTAATGACTTCACCATTTGGACCCATGTGCAGTATTCATCAGGCTATGACAGGGCGGGCTTGCAAGTGTTCTGACCATCTTCCAAGAAGCTTTCTGTGTAACATAATCTGGTAATGAATTTCACATAGAGGTGCAAAGGATGCAGATAAGCAACTCACTGCCTACCACTACTGTCTACATTCATTAGAGAGACAGATTGTTCAGGGTCTACACAATCATGTGAAAAAGGTAAAACACAAACAGGCAGGAAAGAAATTAAGGTAAGCAAAATTATTTCATATTTTTCTTGTTTAAAAGAGAAGCAAAATAACACTGTTGATCAATGGCCTGATTTTTTCATTTATTGTGAATTATTATTATTATTGTTATTATCATCATTATTATTGTATTTATTAGTATTATTACATTTTTATTTATTTAATTATTTTTTTAATGGAGGAATTGCTTGGAAATATGGTGTATGGAAAATCAGGACATTTCTAAGCTGGGCACCTTGCAGAGTGGGAGTAAACTGGGGTGTGATTCTCATTCCCATTGCATGCTGCCAGTAGAACTAACTGCACATTTTGAGTCGATGGCCCCCTGGAAGGGGGATGGCTGTCTCAGTATCTCCAGGACATGCTGTGCCTAGCTTCTGGGCTGTATCCTGGCCTCCAGGTGAGAAGTGAGATCAGGTTTCACATATACTAGCCTGTCTCACAGGAGTGTTTTTCATTGAAAACCATTCATTTTTGGGAGTAGTGTTTATTTTGCAGGTGAAAAATGTGGAAGCTTTTTTTTTCTTTTTGACAGATGGGAGGATCATAGGAGGTCAGGGTGAGGATTTGTGATGAGACTCAAAATGACTGACACATGAATGTCACACATTTAAATTAAAAAGCTTTCAAAGGAGTCAGTGAAAAAAAAAAACACTCTCATAGATTTTTCACAATCTGGTCAACAAGAGTGACCTGATCTGGTGTTTTCAGCCACTATCTGCCATGGGATTAATGGGTGATTGAACCATCATCATCCTGCCAAGACTAGTGAAGTACCGTTGTCAGGAGCTAGCGGCCATCTGTTCAGTAGAGATGTAGTATAAAAGCATAAAGAAATTAAAACGGGGGAGAGAAGAATAAAAACACATCTCTTGGTTGTTTCATATTTTGAACTTAAAGCATCCAAATAGTTATGATTTTCATAACATTTTTCCTAGAATATTTAAAAAGACAGTGGGATGAATAACCCTAATGAGAGTTTCAGCAAAGGCACTTTGTTTATTCAGTAATATAATCTAAATAAACACTTTAGACAAAATACAGTTGTGCCTTTTCAACATTTCCTTTTTTTTTTTTTTTTTT
The DNA here is from genome assembly GCA_011074415.1 of Stictonetta naevosa. Taxonomy (NCBI): domain Eukaryota; kingdom Metazoa; phylum Chordata; class Aves; order Anseriformes; family Anatidae; genus Stictonetta; species Stictonetta naevosa. The sequence goes on from CM021729.1 coordinate 20,030,942, forward strand.
AAGAATGTGGAATTATCTATAATTTTTACTCTCAATATATTTGTTTCTCCTCGTGGTCCTCCTGACACACAATACTTTTCAGCACTCAGAAGAGCTGCTGAAAGTTTTCCGAAGAAGTACATCTATTGTGAGGCAGCTTTACCAGTCCCAGCCCAAATCTGTCAAAATACTTACTAAAATTTAAAGTGTACAATATAAAATATGGCTTCTAAGGGTGACAATTACAATGACACATGTATATACTGTCTGAGGCGAAATTTGTTTTGGTTCGTACCTCCCCAGGTCTATTTTCTTTGGACAAGATAAGGGCTCAACTCACCCGAACTCGCAGGATCAAAACAGGCCATGCTGCCCTCAAACAAGTATTATTCACATCAGAAGAACAGTATTCTGGCCTGTCAGCAGTTGTAACTGACAATTACAAAGGCACTGCCAATGCTGGGTAACAAATCAGTTATTAGTAGAGGAGTCAGACGGCACTAATCTCTTCACCAGCTAGTCAGCACTTTCAAACAGCCCGTGGATATGGCAGATGCTGTTTACTTAGAACAGACTTCACAACTACTCTTTTAGCGAATGCTGGGAACAGTCAGTGGTCAAAATGTCATGTTGGTCCCTCTGAAGAGAAGTGTTCAAGCATCCCCCGCTCCACAGCATGCTTTTCTCTCTTTGTTTGTTTTGTGATTGAGAAGTTGCATACTTTTGGGCATCAGGTGGATTCCTCTGTTCACATGGAATATTTTTTTTTTTTGAAATAAAAAAGCTAATCCCCAAATACTGTCCTCTTTGGTTTCTTGGGTGGATAAAATGTTGCAATAAAGTGGTTGGGATAGTGCAGTCTCACCAGGTCTACGCAGAGCAGTGAGCCTACACCCAGTGCACCCTCAGCAGAGCTGCTAGTGCTTTTAAATGTCACTGTCACTGCTGGCAACAGGGACGGGGGCAGGGAGAAGCCACTGCATGGAGGGGTATACTGAACAACACCTAGTCAGCTATTTGCAGATCCACACTAGAAATAAGTTTGGGTTGGTAGTCCTGGGGTTTTTCATCAGAAAAGTGCCGGGAGCTCTGGGAAGCAGGAGGGTGTGAACAAGTGCTCCTGTCCTCCCTCAGGAAAGTGGAGCAAGACCAGCAAGCTACAACAGCCCATGTAACATCAACACTGCTGCCCAGGGCTGCCTCCTGGGGTAGGGCTCACCTTTGCCTCCTGCCAGGGTGTAAACCACCAGCAAAGCCCCAGCATCAGCAAGGCACCACACTGCTCGCAGCACTGTCTGTCACACTGGCCATGATGTCTCTTCTCAGTGTTCTGGCCTCTTTACAGCCAGGGATGATGTGATTTATCCTTGGCTTTTTTGCCAAAGCTGCCTGGACTAGCAAGGTGGGGCTTTTCACTTGTGTGGCTTGTCCCAAAATGAGCCTTGCACCAGCCTTCTTGGAGAAGGAGCACGTGGCATGCACAAACACACACGCATGCATATGCACACATAGGCACATGTTTATACATGGATATGTGTGTATACACATGTATACACACACACACACACAGCACCTCTCCACATTAGAGCTGAGCACAGGTCTGCCGGGAGTAATGAGACACTCCTGCATGTGGGGGCTGAAGATGACAAGAAAGAATCCTTTTTGGGGAAATAACAAAATGAGGAAATTCAGCAAAACTGTTCCTTCATGCAAGTGCAAGTTGGCAAGTGAGCAGCCAAGGAAAGGCCTTCCTCCATCTCCTTGCACTCCCCATACAGGGTTTTAAGTCTCACTTGTATATGTTGTTCCACTACTTAGACCATCAACCATGCTGTCAGGTGCAGGGCTGGAGCAATACAGGGGTCTCTGATGGAGACAAGTGTGTCACCAAAAATGTATCAAGAAAACCTGACAATTTTCTGGCAACATTCAGCAGGGCTCAAGCTGCTTCAAATACTTCCCGTTGATTTGAATTCACTGTTTCTTTATCTGTAGCATAGCTGAAGCTATTTCCTTGATTCCCCTCAGTTTCAAATACATTTTTTTCGCCCTTCAACGCCTTTTCTTGTGCTGGGAGATTTAAATCAGCCATCTGGGAGAGCTCAGAGCCATGATGGGTGAAGTACAAAATAGTGTCAGGATCATCACAAAGGAACTACCTGTCCGAGAGTTCTGTGTCAGTCCTGCGAGGCACCTCTTGCTCCGGCTCTGGCACTGCAGACCCACTCCAGCACTGCTTTGGAGTGACACGTCCTAATGTGATCTGTCCATAAAGGATGTGACAGGAGAAGGATGCCCAACACAGCCAGTTTGGCTTGAAGCTAACTGAACTTGTAAAGGAAAACATACACGTGTGTCTGTCCCCAGAGCAGCTTCAATCAGCATTACTCTGTTTCAGGGCACTTTCAATTGAATCAGAGCAGCTTTGGATTACAGATAACAAAGCCTTGGCAGCTAAGGCCTTCAGCAGCATCACAAGCATGTACATTTAATTAAAAGTAATAGGTGCTGCAAGCTCACTTGTAAGAACATATAATATTCAACTACTCAACAATATATTATGTTCCAAACATTGCCTAGGCATTTATTTTCATATTAGCATAGGAGCCCTCTTATCCCTTAAACTCAGGATGAAATTTATTGGAATGCACTTTTAAGATCTGTATTTTCTGTTTTTGTTGTTTTTTGCTTGCTTTTGTTTTTTAAACAATATAAGCTCTTATGCATAAAATCTATTATGAATTTTCCCATTTGCAACCAGAAAAAAACAAGCCAGAGGTATAAGATAATATAAGGTTTGATTTGGATTCTGATAGCTGAGGTTAAGTTGCATGAGCAACTGTAGGAAATAATGTATACAATTTATAAAACATATCATATGATCATAGTAATTTTTAATATTTCTATAGCAATAGCAGTAAAACAAAACAAAACAAAACAACAACAACAACAAAAAAACTAAAGTAAAATTGTAAAATTTAAGATTTTACATGTACTCTTTTCTGATATTCCCGGTTCAAATATCTGCAATTTCACTCAAATCTAAAGAAGATACTTGATTGCTTGCTTTTTGAAAATAAAATCAATTAAAGGTAAACAGGACAGTACCAAGTAAGTTTGTCTTCTATTTTACCTCCTTCAAGTTATCAACACAAAGTGAGAAAATCCTTTGTGATGAACCATGTATGTCAGTGTGAGACTTCCATCATGCCATCAAGATGCTCCCACCAGTAATGCAATGCATCATGCCTGTGGTCTGCATGGGAAGAAACGTACCTGTCCACACCTGTTACCCTGCCCTGGGTGCCACTTCTCCATGCCTGTTCCCTGCCTCTCTGTGCCATCTGCAACACAGTGGGCTTCTGCTGCCTACCTTGGCTGTGGGTGGTCATGATGCCCTACACACAAAGCATTCTCCCCCCATTCCATTTAATAGTCAAAAAAATGGTTTATCTCTTTGTGAAGGAAGGCTAGACAGGCATAAATTGTTGTAGTGACCTTTTGCCCCATGATATTAGTGAATTATGCTGGTGCAGAGGTGGATTTAGGGATTTAGTAAATGGCAAACCCCTCTGACCTTAATTACACTAATGCCTCCTTTAATCCCATCAGAGCTATGCAAATGAAATGTACTTCCTGTGTTCAGAATAAAGACTGCTCCATCAGTTTTAAGCTGCAACCAGGGCATACAATGTTGAAAAACTGTAACAGAAAGGCATTCAGACCACCTGTTGGGCAGACCTCCATGGGGTGATGGAGCACCATGCTGGGGGTGCTTGCATGGCCAGCCACAGCAAGGCAGGGAGGCAGCACATGGCTGCTTCCTCTCCCCTGCCCCCTGCACTCGCAGAAAGGACTGTCAGAGTGGGGGGGCTGTCAGGGTGGAAGCTTGCCCTTAGACTCCTTTGATTTAATCCCACACAAATATTCAGGGCCAACCTACAAGCCAATGATGTTAAGGGTGTATACATATATATATATAAAGTGTGTATGTATATATATATGTATAAATATATGTGTGTATATATATTTTATGTACATACATGTATATATTGGCATATATATATATGCATGTACACCTCTGAAGAGCTAAGGATATTTGTAGATACCAAGGAGGCTTTTCTGTTCTGCATATAGGACTTTGGAAGCTAAAAACATCATTCTAAATGTGTGATTCCCACTCCCTACCGCCCCCCCCCCCCCCCTCCAAATAAAAAAGAAAAAAATATATATTAATTTAAGACTATCTAAACAGTTACCTTGAGGTGCTGGGCTGTTGTGGATGTTTCAGTGGACGCCCAGAACCTGGTATGCCCATCCTCTTTTCCTGAGTACCACCACCGGACGCGTTAGCCCAGGCTCAGCCATGCTGGCACTGGCCCAGCTGTGCATGCTAGCATGTGCTTATGTCCCAGCAGGTACCTAATCCTGCTTGATCCTCAGGATCAGTGCTACTGAGGGGCTCTTCTGCTTGTGCCAGCACCAAAGAGGGCTCCTGTCATCCTTGTGCCCCAGTGTGCCGCACTGCATGCACATTTCCCCTGTGCTGAACAAGAGTGATGGACACTGCCATGTGTTGTAGATCCTCCGGGTGTCCAACTTAGCTGTGTACATTTTTTTACACAGGCTTGTGTCTTCTTCCATACAGTGATAGCTGGTGTATTCTCAGTTGTGCCTATCTCCAGTGAGGGCTGTGAAGATGTGAGCACCCCTTCTCTCAGGGCTGGAGGATGGAGCACCACCACATTGTTGCTTCACAGCCACATGGACACAGGTATGCTGTACATGCCCACTAAATTAAATCTTCACTTTGTGCTTGTTTTTGTTTTTTAGGTAAAAGTTCCATGGACAAAACCTTAGGGGCTACCAAGGAGTAGAAAAGCTGCAGCAGATGTGCAAGCAGACATCCTGTCCACAGGGGTTTGGGACATGCCACGGCCAATGAGTCATGCTGGGTTTCAAGACCTTCCCTGGACACCCAGGAGTGTTTGCAGGATTCAAGCACAATCCAACCTGTAGGCCAGGCACTTCTGTGCTACAGGCACGATTTGTACTTTCAATATGCATTCAACAACAACAAAAAAGCAGAGTTTAACAAATGGGATATAACTTAAAATTTAATCCATTTTTATCTACTCTGCATGCCTGTGGTTTTCTTGAATGTGTTTGCTATTCTAAATTAGTTACTGAAGAAATCAGATCCTACAAATAATTACTGACCTGTTGATTGTGAACAGCTAGTTCCAAGCATTTGACATTCAAAGTGTATTGGTAGCGTTTAACTAGGCACACAGTAGTACACAGAAGTATTTCTGCTGTTTAGCTGTACATGTATAATTCCATAAATAAGCTCTTGGCTGCAGACAGAAACATCTATGAGCTTATAATTAACTTTAGTAAAAGTTCTTTCTGGATTAATTCAAATTTTTTTCTCTTTGATAATATGCTTGTAATGTGTATTTACGAGAACATTGCTAGGAATCGATTTCAACAAAGGCCTGAATGTGGATGACACTAAGATTCAGTGAAACCAATTTTCACCTTTTCATGTATGACTCCAATTCTAAGATCAGGCTTAGCCTTGAGAAGGACAGCAAAGTAAAACTGGGAAATGACTCACCACTGAGCCTGACGCTTATTGTGAGCAAAGAAACTTAGTGCATCAAATGAAATAAATTAGTGTAAATTAGAATAGAAGTACCAATATTGACTACCTTTGAGCCAAAGATATCAAATAGCCAAAAGACAACACATAAAGAGCTTTGCTACACTTCACAGCAGATGTATAACAGCTGGATAAGATGATTTTTTTCAATGGATTATATTTGGGATTAATTCAGTGGAAGTTCAGGAAGAAGAGACAAATCTGGGATTTGAGCTCTGAGGGTTTGTGCATATTAAGTGAGGATAGCCAACACAGCTCTGAAGAAAGGATTGGCAGTCCATGACGTGTAAGTGCCAGGCAATGGTGCTGAAATGGGAAACATCAGGAAGCGTATCTTACTTCCCACAGCTATACCTCAACTTCAAGAAGTGTTGCCATCACTTGAAAACCATACTGAGCAGAGAGGCAGCTGTTGCAGGAGAGCTGTGGGGCAGATTAAAGCCACCAGGGTCCTTCCTCCCTTGCTTCATGGTCTCACTTGACACACCAGGAAGAAGTGCGATGCTATGGTGAAACCCAGCTGTGAATGAATCAGCGATGTCTGGAGCAGATTGTACCTGGTGCATGAGAACCTGGAGGTGTCACCTGGAGAATAAGTTTGGTTTGACCACATGGGTGAGTTGGAAAGCAGAAAAGGGCCTGGGGGTCCCAGAGGACATGAGTCAGCAGTGTGCTCTTGCCACAAGGGCTAACAGCATACTGGGCTGCTTTAGGAAAAGTATTGCCAGCAGGGCCAAGGGAGGTGATCCTTCCCCTTTACTCAGCACAGGTGAGGCCACACCTGGAGTACTGTGTCCAGTGACTCCCAGTACAAGACACACCTGGATATAATGTAGAGTCCAAAGGGCTATGAAAATGATGAAGGGACTGCATCTCTCCCAGGAATACTGGCTGAGAGAGCTGGGACTGTTCAGCCTGGAGAAAAGAAGGCCCAGTGGGGACCCCATCAGTGCCCATAAATACCTGAAGGGAGGTGCAAAGAGGACAGAGACAGGTTTTTTGTAGTCATTCCAGGACAAGAGGCAAAGGGCACAAACTGGAACACAAGACGTTCCCTCTGAGAATCAGGAAGCACATCTTCACTCTGTGGGTGACACAGCACTGGCACAGGTTGCCCAGAAAGGTTGTGGAGTCTCTTTCTTGGAGATCTTCAAAAGCTGCATGGAAAAGATCCTGGGCTCCCTGCTCTGGGTGAACTTGCTTGAGGAGGGGGTTGGACCAGATGGTCCCAGAGGTTCCTTCAAAGCTCATCCATTCTGTGATTCTGTGATTCTGTGGTTCTGTGATGTGCAGTCCAGGCTTTGTGGTTTTCAGTGAAGGAGATTTTTCTATGCAACTGCAAATACAGTGTCCTGTTTTGCCTATCATTTTCATGAGAGATGCAGTTGTATTTCCCATCAAATAGGTATTCCTATCCTCATCACACTGTGCTGTGCATTGGTTTAGTGCTTCACAGTCTCCCTCACTCCTCTTGGCTGGCATCAGGGCAATCCTGGGCAGATGTGGACAGATGTACCAAGGTATCTTGCTCCTGGTCCTCCTCTCTTCCCACAGTAACCAGCTTCTCTTTCCCATTTTGTGGGTGAAGCAGTGTTGAGGGTGTTCCTCCAGAGCCCTTTTCACCCATGAACAATGCTTCTCCTTTTTGCTTGGAAAGCTGGAGAGAGGAGAGCATCATCATGGGAGGCAGTGACTGGGATGTGCATGCAGGATGAATCACCCTCCACATCCCGCTGGACCACCAGTCAGGCAGTACAAATATTCCACAGGCAAAAGCACATACTGCCTGAGGCTGCCCCAAACCTGCCCTCCTGCTTGTACCCCAGACAGCATGGGGCACCTGATGCAGGAATGAGCAGACCATGCAAAGAAGCCTCCTGAGCTGTTCGCATTTTGCATGGAGATGGCACCAGAAACCCAAAACAGCCCCTATGCCCACTTCAGCAGTTTGCTTGTCACCCCAGGAGGTAGTAGCTGCACGGGAAGGCTGCAAAACTGCTGCACTCATTCATTTTCTCCTTTCTGCTTAGCCTTGTCTTTGTTGCTACATCATTGCAGATTTTGTCTTTTTATAACTTCCAGCCTTCTCTGACAGGTCAATCTCAAAATCTACTCATCAGATAAGGGTTCTCTCCACCCATCTTTTGCTAGGCTAGCCACCAAGAGAGCAGACTTTAAATTTTTTTTATTTTTTTTTTTGTCTAGATGGAAGCTACTTCATTGTTCTGTCCTGAAATCAGACCGTTCATTTGTTATTTGTTCTTTACACCTCAATGATTCAGAGGCAGACTTGCAGATGCTGGTCTCCCCTTTCATCCTGCAGGTGAACAAGGCAGGGAGTGTAACAAAGCATCAGAGAAATGAAACACCTACAAACCACTAAAGTGAAGTCAAGTTTGTATATATCACCTGGTAGCCAAATCTTCAGAAAATGAAAACTAAAGCTCTAGCACTTGATGAATATCATTAAGTATTTTTAGATGGGAAAGTAATTTCTCCTTTTTACTAGTTATTAGGTGGACTTCTTAGCAAAAAAGCTACATAATTTCACTGTGCTTCCTCTCTTTTCCAGTAAGACCACAGCTGAAGCGACAGATGACTCAACACCAGTGAGGAAGGTGACATCTGGCCCACAGGTCTCTCAGTGTGATGAAATGGGGAAGATCTGTGAACACAGATGTTTCTAAAGCTGCTGTGAGTGGTTGGGAAATTCACCAGTTAACTCCTGTAAGAATTTCTTCAGAACATATACATAACCTATATTTATAAGTTTAAATTTGATATAGATTTGATTCCTCAAGCTTTTATCCTCACCTACTTTTAATTTAAATTTTAAATGCCTTTTCTCCTGTTAATTCTACACAAATCAAAACTTTTTGCCTTGGAAAGCAAATTCCTTTATGTGTCTCACTAGGCATCCATTGGTGATCTCAAGCACCTTTGAAAGTCCTGTGGGAGGCCAAATGATTTTTGAATAACACTTTGCCTCTTAGTTTCATGCCACAAAGTCCCTTAAGAGCTCATCTAGAGTAGCTGCCTGACTCAGTTGCCGCAGCTGCTCAGGTATGTTAGTTTTCTTCAGTTCAGCGCACAATGCTGAATCTTTCTCCCTGTTGTCCGGGGCTGCTGAAGCATGTCTCCTTGTCTGCCCAACAGAGAGAAACAGTTTTTTCTTCTAATTAAGGGTACATTCTTATTGTGGTTTGTATCCAGGCTAGAACTGAGGGTTTCACTAAATGAGAGTGTCTCATTAATTTTTAAAATTCTTATCATTCCGGAGCCTGCATCTTGTCTTTCCTTGTATCACTGTTGGAGAACCAGCACAGAGTGACAAGGTGGTGCTGGACTTACTCATCAATGGCACATAAACCACTGAAGCACATCATTTGACCACATCCTGTGGTCCTTTTGCAAATTTTATCTATTCCTTGGCCCATGTCTGTTTCACACAGATAGGCCAGCCATTCTGCAAAAATCTGCATACAGTCTGTAGAGCCTCTGACCATAAAGGAACAGCAATGGCCATAGTTCTGATAACATTGGCATGTCTTCTTCCATTGCCAACATATGTGCATTTAGTCCATCCTTCTTTTGTGTTTTTCTTTTCTTTTTTATTATTTTTTTTAAATTTATTTTTATTAGGAAAACAAGAGAATTTAACTCTGAGAAAAATGTATATTCTCTCAAGAGTACTTTTAAGTCATACTTCTTAGCACATGACCTAGCAGTACAAAGTACTGCTGCAATAGACCATCAACAATCTTAACAGTAAATCCTCTGCATAAACCTGACAGAGAAAAAACTTGCAAAAATGTGCCACATAAATGGTACATATGTGCCTGTGTGTAGAGTGAGAAGGTGGATGTCACATGGTCTATTAGAAAATAACATCTTTATTGTTGCAAATAAGCCACAGCTTTTTATAACAGCACTTGTTGCATAGCTGTTAACAAAGGGATGGAGGCCATTGGTAATGAGAAATGATGAAGCTGGTGGATTCAGCTGTGCTTTATAATTATCTATTTTTAGAGTATTTTTTATTTTTTTTCTTTAAACAAGTTAACAGGAATCTGTATTTACTTCGCATCTGCCTCCACATAGGTCTTCTTGCAAGCTTTCCCTCTTTTATAGTGTCCACCTTTGCTTGTGCTGTTCCATTCCCTGGTTTCTTCGGCACTTATGAGCTGCTGTATAGGTATTGTTAAACTATATATGAGAAGGAATCCAGTATAATACCATACTGCCTAAAAAACGGAGCACAGACAAAATTAGATGTTTTTAGCCTGAAAATTATAATAATAATAATAATAATAATAAAAAGGTTTGAAGCACATTTCACAGATTAAGGATAGGGATTCTCAGTCCCAACCCAGCCTATACTGCAGGGCTTTGATTTTGCATGATGCCTATGGTAAAACTAGAGTGGAGCCACCTGACTTTCTACCCAAAGTCAGGCTTTGCTCATGCCTTTACACATACATAAAACAGCTACAGCTGTGTCATGTTCTGCACTGTGGAATCTGCAAAGACTAGAGAAATCCCATGCTGGGATTCCCTTTGTCATTTACAGGCATCTGTCTCGGAACTCTGCTGCCTTGTCCAGTAATTGCTGACTTTGGGCACAACTGCCCCCCTTTAAGATATGCTCTGTGATAGTAGCACAGTGTTTCTCAGTTCTGCCCAAGTTCTGGGAATCTGAAGAAACTGGCATGGAAATGAGGCTTGGCTCACAGTGAGGCTCAAATGCTGCAGGTCATGCTAGTAAATCAATTAGCAAGCAGGACGTTGATCTGGATTGTTGCCATGTTGAGATGACCATTTGGTGGGGTAGCAACCTTTCAGGCCATAGCATGTTGGTTCATTGCAGATCCACCCCCCAGCACTTCAGCAGAACAACTAACCCTTTTGTAGCACTCTCCTAGGCCAGAATTTACTGTACCAGAGATGGAATCATAGAATGGTTTAGGTTGGAAGGGATCTTAAAGATCATCATATTCCAACCTAAACTGGAATGAATACTTACTTTATGACCTTAAAGATCATCTAATGCCACCCACCAGATCAGGTTGCCCAAGGCCCCACGCAGCCTGGCTGTAAACACCTCCAGGGACGGGGTGTCCACTACTTCTCTGGGCAACCTGTGCCAGTATGTCACCACTCTCTGAGTGAAGAATTTCTTCCTTATGTGTAATCTAAATGTACCATTTAATTTAAAGCTTTGAAAAGTTTTACGTTTTGTCCTATTACTATGCTCCCTGGTAAACTGTTCCTTCCCAGCCTTCTTGCAGGCCCTCTTTGGATGCTGGAAGGCTGCTTTAAGGTCTCCCCAGAGACTTCTCTTCTCCAGGCTGACCAACCCCAACTGCCCCAGACCTGGTTGCAGCACTCCAAGTGAGGCCTCACCAGGTCAGAGCAGAGGGAGACAATCACCTCCCTCACCCTGATGGCCTCTCCTCTGCTGGTGCAGCCCAGGATGTAGTTCACCTTTTGGGCTGCCAGCATGTACTGTTGGCTCATGTTGAGCTTTTAACCCCCAGATTTCTCTGCAGGGCTTCTCTCAGTGAATTCTTCTCACAGTCTGTACTCATGTCTGAGATTGCCCTGACCCAGGTGCAGGACCTTGCACTGTTGAACCTCATGAGGTTCACACAGGCCTAACTCTCAGGCCTGTCCACATCCCTCTGGATTGTATGCTCTTCCTCCAGCATGTCAAGTGCACCACACAGCTTGGTGGCAATGGCAAAGAGAATTGATATTGCTGAGGTTAGGATTGGATGAACCGAGAAGTTGTCAAAAGCCATCTACCAGCAGAGCAGCATCTTGCCTTTGGAGTGATGGATTTCTTGGGTGTTAAAGCACATTTCTGCAGAGTGTGCTCTTGTAGTCTACACCCATAGTAGAAAATGTGAAAAATGTGTTGATGTCTGAGTGGACAGGACAGGATAAATGTAGGGATACACAATAGATTCTCTGAATATACAAACTGACACTACCAGCAGCTACAGAATGGGTTTTTGAACCACTGAAAATTGCATAGAAACTTCAATCACTAGAGAAATCTGGAGGTCATCTTGACTAACCTTTTGCTCTGAACATGATGTTCAAAGTTAGTATCTGCAGACATGAATAATATCTCCCATTTATATGACAGCATTTCATTTCTTAGGAGTCTGGAGTGTTTTATAATGCATTGCCACAAATGACTACAACCACTACCAGAAATCTCTTAGGTGATTTTGGGGTGGAATGTAACAATTCCCTGAAGCATGTAAAGAAACTTCCCAAAAGCTTAACAGGTGCTAAAAAAGCACTTCATTTCTCCTCATCATAAACCGTTCATTCTCTCTCCACTGAGTGCCTCCTTATTGTTAATTACATCTAACTTGCACCACAAGCCCCTTGTTTTCCCTGAAAATAGGAGGTGGTTAGCATTCTGAAACAGGGCAGTTTTCTAAGAAAATCTCTAGGGGAAACTGCTTGTTCCCTCTAATACCAGACCCTGCTTTCTTTTATGGAACAGAAGAGAGATGGGAAGAGAAAAAAAAGTCTCTACAAAGTCTTCAGATGTCTCCTAGTACACATGGTATTAGTATGTCTTAGCTATGGAAGAACATCAAAGGTCTCACTCTGCCCTTTAACACGGCAACGAAAAACTGTTAAACAGAATGATAATTATCTTCTCAGACCTTTTTTTTTTTTTTTTTTTTTTCACTGATGGATATGCTTTATCTAATTACATGGATTGGTTGTGAATTTTCATTTCGCATACACACTGTCATTTCAGACACAATACTCCCTGGTTTTTGCTTAAAGCAAAAATAGAAAGTGCCTTTCCCCAGTGTGAAAAATTCAGCTCATTCTTGGGGAGTGGGCTAGTGGCCCAGACTGCCCAAGCACCAGCCCACTGCAAAGGGATGGTACATGGGCTGCATGGATTTGGCCAAGCCATAATTTGAGCAAGTTAGGGATGGCTGGCAAATAAAACCCCAGAGGAGTCTGAAAACCTCAGGGTTCAAAGGGAACAAAGAGATTGCATGCTGCTATATTGAAGCATGTGTTCAATAGCCACAGACTGGGAAGGCTTATCTGAGTACCTTCTGCATAGAAAAGGAAATCTGCTTCTTGGATAATTTTTTAGTAAAGACAAAATCTGGGCAGTGAATGGAATGCTGCAAAAGCCAATGTTGAAATTGGATGTAGTCACGTTTTCCTTTCCTCCAAAGAGAAATACCAGACAATTTCTTTTGAGTCATTGGGCAAGCAACCAAAACGACCAAACGAGTGTTTTCTAGATATCATTATCGATAGCACATGGCTGGCGCTACAACATGTCTGCCCCCTCCCAGGTTGCCATTCTGGCCCTCCCAAGAGTGCAGAGGGCTCAGTGCCCCTGGCATCTCCTGTGACCATGCTGAGGATCCTCCAGTGAAACGCCAAGATTGTGAAAATGGGGAAGACCAGTCCCGTCTTGCTAGCTGGCACAGGGGCCACAGCAGAGATATGAGGAACTTCGCCTTCCAAGTACAAAATGATTGCTGGCAGTACACTGTGAACATGTCAGCTTAGGGGAATATATTAAGAAAAGGCCCATCAGTGGTTTTCTTTCTTTAAATGGTAGCCACTGAAAAGTTATGCAAACACTTCAGCTGTGGAATATATAATCTGACGTTTGGCAGGGCTCCTCTGTTGATCCAAGGGGTGAAGTATGCAGTGGATGGCTAGCAGTTGTTTCAGTGCTTATTCAAAATGATAAACTATATTAGATGTGTTTTTTCACCCCCCTTCTGCTTTAACCAGGTCACTCCCCGTAAATAAACCCAATTCCCTTGTTTTCTAACAATGAAATGCTCTTTCAGAGGCCACAGGCTAGTGCAGAGGGAGCTGCAAGAAGGAGTCTGCAAGGGACAGGGAGACTCAGCCTGTGGCTAGAGATGAAAATGAGCCTAAACCAGAGCCAGTTATCTGAAACAGGCACCCAAGCAAACACAGTTGGTTTTAATAAAGCAGTTTCCCGATCCAAGCCACCCGAGTTAAACAGCTGGTCAAAGAGGTGTTGCTAAATCAAAATCATTTCAGTTTCTGCCCATTTCTTGTCAAAATGGAGATGGACAAAATCAGAGCCCAACTGTGGCATTTGCCGCTGTTTTCACAAGTTTTGGAGTACTGGTTGGAATTGATAAAGGGGTTGATTTTGCAACCCCTCTTCTTACCCCCTTTTCCTCTGCTGGCTTTCTCCCCACAACCACCAATCTCTCCCACCCAGCCCCTCTTTGAAAAAAAAAATAAAAAGAAAAAAAGAGGGAAAAAACTCACAGGTAGTGTCTCAAGAAGTTACTCAGATCTCACTGACTGCCTGACAAGGTATGAACGATAAATAAAGAAACCATACTTCCCGCAGAAGCCCCTACAGCACCTGATATAACACTCAGACTGTGCAGCTTCTGAGGAAATGAAACCTTGCTGACTGTGTGTATTCTTTTTATTACCCTTTGAGGGAAAAAAAATAAAACGCCTGATTAAAATAAAATATTAGTTTAAGCTTTTCAACATGTTTTCTTTCTGACTGTATTTCTATGTTGTGTGAACACTCACCTACTAGTTGTGTGAACACTCACCTACTAGTTCATTTGAAGGAGTTAATCTCTTTGTAAATGAAATGACTTTTGAGTATGAGAAACTTGAGATACTCAGTAAACTCAGTAAACAGGATAAATATGAATTTATTAGCTGTGTATCATTTTGACAGGAACAACCTGCTGTGAGAAGATAGTCCTTACATTATATGAAAAATTAGAGGGAATTTGAATAGAATGCTTACCCTGAGAAGGAAAATCAGGGACTGAAGAAATATGTGAGGACAACACCACAAAATACTTCAATACCACTGGAAAACAACTACACAAATTGGAAATCATGGATTATTGTTTTTTTTCTGGTCAAAGCTGTATTTATATTTCCTATGATTTTCTGATAGTTGGATTCCTTGCTTGCCCATATGCCCATTATTCAGAGCATTTGAAACTACTGTGTGTTGATAATGGGTACCTCTTTGAACTGTGTCCAAAAGCCCATAACAACTCCCCTTTTGTCCTACATGATGTTAGCACCTACTTCAGTCATCACAGAAGCCTTGCTTTCCCTCAGCCAGGTCTATTGTGCTTCCCTGTTTTGTTACAATACTGTTTTGTGGTTCCTCCCCAAGGCCTCCTTGAGATAAAAGGGCTAAAATGGGCAATGGAAACCTTTGGTCCCACATAACATACAAGTATGTGCTATGGTCCCTCTTCTGATTTTCCTTTCACATCCTAGAAATGGACTCACATCCACAAGCATACCCACAGGCAGAAACTTCACATCCTGCCACTAGGCTTTGAGGAATACAAAATAAATGGTATCTTTGTGGTTGAAGGAACCCTGTGGAAATAAATCCAACTCAACCAGCGTATGGTGACTTTGTATGAAATATTACCCAAAGTAGTCTTGATGCTACATAGCATCTGCTGAATCAAAGAGAAATGAAGGAAGGAAGCCATTATTTAAAACACATAAAGGAATAAAAGATGTTCAGGATCAGACTGCCTTTTTTTTTTTTTTTTTTTTTTTTTTTTTTTTGAGAATGAATTAGGCTTCATGTTCCTTGCAGCATTCTTTGCTCAAATACAGCAGCTATAACTAAGACATCTGCACAGCACTGGTGATACTTACTCCACAAAGGAAAAGCCATGCATAATTCCACCAGCATTTCTGGGGAGAAAATTGCTTTTGGTGTCCACCAACAGTGAATGTCTGGGTGATAAACAGTCATGATGAAATTTAATGTTGAAAAGTGCTTTTTGTATTATGCACACAGAAGAAAAACAGTCCTAAGCTTACATATATATGGATAGACTCTAAATAAGCAAAAGTCTCTCAAGAAGAAATCCAGGAAGACTGGAATCACTGGAGACAACCCTTCACTAGCACCAGCTCCATGCCAAGAAAGCTGGATGTGAGGATTTGTTAAATAGAAAACGAGAAGCCAGCAGAAGAGAAAGTGTCATGTGCCATCACAGAAAGCAGAACGATACTTATTCCAGCAATACTGCATTCAATACAGGTTACCCTTGCCCAGAAAGAAAGAAGTTTTTTAAAAAGCCTGATGAGGAAAGAAAGAAGTTTTTTAAAAAGCCTGATGAGGAAGATATAGGAATGTGTAGTGGCTTCAGTACGGGGAGGGTGTTCAGCCATCCTACTCCCTGGCTTGGAGAGGAGGAAACAGAGAGGTGATATGTTGGGCTGCCACGTCCTGAGCACCATCTCTGAACTGTGTGAGCTGTCGGCCTGCCCCAGTGGGGAGGTCTGAGTGCCGGTGGGTCATGCACTGCACAGCGTGATGTGGAAATTTGGCAGGGCAGCTGTGTGAGGTTGCTGTCATGCCCAGGCAAGACAGAGCCAGAGGGGGAAGAATGCGAGCCCTCTCTTTGGAAGGGCTCGGTGTGACGGGTGCGGTGCAGAGGGGAGGGGAGTTAGAAACGTGCCACCTTGTCTGGACAAGGGCCGGGTCCTGGCCAGGAGTGCCTCGCGGTCCCTTCCCTGCTTCCCCATACGCTGGCACCAGGCCTCTCGCTGGTGCTGGACGGTGTTTAGCATGGCGGGTGGCTTCTCAGCCCGTGCTG
Source organism: Stictonetta naevosa (assembly GCA_011074415.1). Lineage (NCBI taxonomy): Eukaryota > Metazoa > Chordata > Aves > Anseriformes > Anatidae > Stictonetta > Stictonetta naevosa. Next base: position 20,047,241 of record CM021729.1, read on the forward strand.
TCTTGTGTTTGGCGTGGGAAAGGAAGGCCAGACCCACTGCTTGCCTGCCGGTACGAGAGGCAGGAGGGTGACTCAACTGGGACGTTCTGCCCTCCTTGTGCTCTGGCCTTTGCAATGCCAAGCGCTGTCCCACAAAACAAGGGCAGGTCAGAATCCTGTCACGGTCTGGAGGCTTATCAGAAATGTATCAGAAGCAACACAGCCGCTGGAAAGTGGTCTGGAGCGCCCATGAGAAAAGATTTATTGTGCTTCTTTCTTCCAGCTGGGCTGGAGTTGCTGTAAGAACGTTTTCTGTCTCTCCCTCCCTTTCGACATCTGACAACTCGACTTCTGCCTGGAGCCTGGAAGCCTAGAGGTTGGTAAAAAGTAATCAAGAAGTAATTACCCTTTCAGAAATAATTCAGTTCAGGTTTGGATACAATTTTGGATGAAGGCTGGAGGGCAGTGGAGAATTTTTATTGTATTGGAGTCTTCTGGCTTTGCCTTTGGCAGCATAAGCTAGGCTGTGTTTTAGCTTGCTCATTAGGGCAGAATAAACTGGCTAAGAGGAGTGCATGTGAGCGTGTACTTGTAACAATGTTACATTAAATTCAGTGTTCTTTAACTGTCCTCTCTCCTGTCTTTAAAGAGAACAGTTTGAGTTTTCAAGTCCTTGCTACTTTCCATGAACCCTTCATTTTTAATGAAAACATTTCCCTCTCTGATTCTCAGGTTTCATCGAGCAGCTATTTTCTGTTGCAGAGATGGAGAGCTGGGGTCAGTGGCAGTGCTTACCCAGCCAGACCGAGGCCTGGCTCGCACCACCGCCCTCTGACGCCAACCACCAGCCTGTTTCTGTGGGACCACGTGTGGCAAGTGGGCTCCTCTGACTGCCCATCCCAGCAGATAGTAGTGTTAAATGAAGCTTTTGAGGCTGAGTCCCTTCTGCAACAGCTCTGATACACATAAAATGGCTGCCTAGCTTCCACTGCATGGGCCTTCCATATCTCTGCTCCCTTCTGCAGCTCCAGGGGACTCTTCTGCTCGCACATGCTGGGTAGGAGCTATGGGAGGGCCCTGTGACCCCACACAGCACACGGGTGTCTTCGTCAGCTTTCAGGGCTGGTCCGCACTGCAGGAGGCCAGGCTGGGCATGGGGCTCCAGGGAAACATGGTTCAGACAGTAGCTGTATTATAGTTTGGTCCCTAGCTTGTCCCAGGGAATAAATTGTCCTTCACTCTGGGCTTGAGGGTAAACCCACAGCCGAGTCCTCAGCGAACCCAGAGAGCAGAGATAAAGAAAACCAGATGTGTGATTTCCTGAGTCTCTGGCATGAACCTCGCATGCAGAGGGGCTGCTCCTGGAGGCAGCTATTGCTGTTACACCACTGTTGAAAACAACCGCGTTCTCATCTCAATACAGCCCAAATCCTGTTGCAGCACACCATGCACCACGTAATGCAAGGAAGGCAAGACAAGAGATGCCTTCCCTGCTGCAACCTGGCCCAGCTGGACAAGGCACTGTAAAGAGTGCCATGGGGTGCTGTAAATCCTTTGCAGCCAGTCTGCCACTTCCTTCAGGCTCAAGCTGTGCCATCCTGCAGCAGGACAGCTTGTGGCAGGAGTATGCTTGCTTCATGAAGATGTCAGCTACACAGCTAGTGGCTGGAGTGAATGAAGTGTCATGCCTATCAGATACCTTTGAAGTGGATGTGAGTTTTTTTCACAGCCTCTTTTTACTTCTTAATTAGATCATAAGCTTGGTGATCAAGCCTCCAGCCTGAGCCTGCACAGCTCCCAGAAGGACTTTGGTCCAGAACTGGTGAACTTCCTTTGAGGCACAGGGCAGTGTTTTCTCAGAGAGCCTCCCTCCATGTACAACAGCCACCCATATGTGAACCAGTCCCAGCACCATCCTTCCCTCCTCCTTATGACTTTGGAGCAGAGTAATCTGGCTGCAGACCAGCAAAGCAAGTAAGAATATGCTTAATTTTATGCACGTGACTAACATTAGTGGAGCTGATGATGGAACTGCTCCTGGGGATACTTAGATGGGGATTCATATCCTAACATCTGCCAGCGTGGGTGCTCAGTGTGTTGTTTCTGCAGGGCTCTGGAGCCATCCTGATCAGCCTGGTGCTTGCAGCCTGTGTGCACAGTAGGCTGGAGTGCTGTGCCAGAGGCTGGCCACAGGGTAACAACAGAGGCACTGCTCCCTAGCTCCCAGTGGCATATTCCCACCTGCCTTGGTGCAAGAGGAACTGGGAACGTCATGCCCATGGGCCCAGGATGTACATGATAAACATCTCCATACTTCTCTGTCTTTCTCCTTCACCCTCCTTTTGTTGTACATAGCTTTGCTGGGGCCCTGGGTCTGGACTGGGCTCTCAGCTCCCTTAAAGATCAGAACTAACAGCACCAAAATCAGTGGTGCTGCCCTGGCTTTACATCAGAAGAGAAGAAAGCATCCCTTTTCCTGCAGCTTGCATGGCTGCCCATTGTCTCGCTGCTGCCTGGATGGGCAAGCGTGATGGGCAAAATTCTGGGGACCATCTCACTGCATGGTGCCACCTGCACCATAGCCCCTTTTTGTTCCCCATTGCATGGGATGGACTGCAAAGGCCCTAACACTTCCCAACTCCTTGGCCTGGCTGAGGCCCCATTCCTACTAGTTGAGCCTGGCCTCCAGGGCTCAGCTGGTAGCAACAATCCTGCAGATTCTGCCTTCCTGTTGTTTGCGTGCAGTCAGTTCACAGTGCTTTGCAATTTAGCATGCAATCATTTTAATGGCTAAACCCAGGCTGTTTGAGTTTCACACGCCAAGCAGCTTCAAGGCAAAAGAGCTGACGTGTTCCAATTCGTCCCTGCAAGCTTTAGCTTTCCTCCAAGTGTTTCACCAGGCCTCGCCAGCAGCTAGTGGTGGGGACCTGGGTCCCATTGCTGCCTGCCTACAAGGCTGCAGCTTGCAGCCTTTCCTCGGGCCAGACCCACGCTGAAAGCAAAGGATTAAATCCTCAGGGCATGTTCTTGGAGATTTTAATTTTGCTTCCCTCATTCCTCTTTGGACAAAGATCCATTATACTGAAAGAGATTTTTTCAAAGTGCAGCTATAGTTAAGAGGAGTTCAACCTGAATAAAGACCTTTGCTTTAAAGACAAGCCAAAGATAATTAAATATGCTTTGCATTGAGTACAAACTCTTCATCGTATTGGGAAGTTTCCAGCTCTTCTAGTAATGGGATCCACAAAAGAGCAAAGATAGGCAGGTAGACAATTTTAAAAAAGAAGGCATAATTCCATAGGCACTCCCCCAGTTATTTGAAGATACCATCTTGGGTCTGGTTAAAGTATCAACTAAACAGAGAAATACACCATGGCTTACTTGTTTGATTTGGGTTTAACCCAGTGGTCCTGTATGTCATTCATCATGCAGTTCCAAATGGCCATTACCAAAATTCATGTGTGCATTTCATGAGCTTGCAGTTAATGAGCTGTATGTGCTACTGCAGTGTGGTGCAAATCCACAATGATCCCACTTGTGAGCAAGTGTCCTGGGCTCCTTGTGCTCTGGTTGTTTGTAATAACCTTATTTCAGAGAATTAATTCAGAAATTGAGTTTTTTTTTTTTTTTTTTTTTTTTTTTAAATACAAAAATTTCAACTTTTAAATTGGAATGAAGCAGACACGTGGAGTTTTTCTTCCAGGCTGTGTTTGTAGGCTACCATTATGGTACTTACAGTGTGGACTTAAAGTAAAATAATTCATTGTGATATTATACTCCCCTTATAGATGACATTTTGCTGCCCTCATTTCCTTGGTTTTCTGGAGCTGTTCTGACTATAGAACCTACTTCCTTATGGTGAACAGTGAGCTTGATACTTTATTAATAGTTGGTTTGCATTAACTACAGCACATTTTTTAAAAAAAAAGAATCATGAATAATTTTGCATATCTTGAAAGTTTCTTGTATTTCAGCATGACTGATCCACCACCTGAGACTTCTTATCAGAAGCAAGTGGCTTTTGACTGCCATCCATCACTGATACTTCTTTTGAATATATTCACTTGATTAGATGTATAAAAAGGCCAGGTAACTGATCAGCAAAGCAAATATTATCTACATGGAACAGAAAAAGTAAAAAACTGTTCTTGACGAATATTAGCAAAACAATCATCATTGGAAGAAGATATTTCACAGTAGCCAGCTTGGACATTCCATGAATCACTGAGTTTTAGCCTGGAAAATCTGAAAAAAGGCAGTTTTGACATCTATGATTTCTGTGTCTTTAGCCACTGCTCATTTCTTTGGGCTGCGATATAAACAACAAAACTCTCTGATGGCATATTATTGTATAGATATTTAACCAGAGATTATATTTGGTCAGCTACCTGTAATATTTAACAGAATGATATTCAGTAGACATGCTTAAGTAAAGTTAGCATCTATCAGAAAATGAAGCATCATGTAAAGATAGATTAGGAGCACTGCAAAAGGGAAGAGAATAACCACACTTTGTAGGAAAATCCATTCAGTACTTGCTTAAATCCCTGCCTTTTAAAAGTCCCCTATGTTTAAAGCTAAGGGCTTGTTTGAATTACTTTCGAATATGAGCAAAATGGTGAATTCTGTAGAACAATTTATTTTGGACTTTAGCAACCCCCTTCTTATTACCTCCTCTCCAAGGACTAAGGAAGAGTGTAAATACACACTGCCTGGGTAATATACTGTTACAAATTAGAAATTAGCTAGCGACTTTAAGAGATCAAATTGCTGCTTGCCTGGTTGTAGCCCACCCTAGTTGTGAAGCTAAACTTGTTAGTTTAGACAATGAAAGTGGCTGAAACTCCAGGGTTTTGCCCCCCATGAGTAGTGAAAAGGGAGCACCTGGGAAGGGGATGGCTTGCTTGGCAAGCCACATAGCCCCAGTGGTCACACTGGGGGCCACTGAGGGATGCAGAGTGGCAAAACAGAAAGCTGTGACCATGGGGAGAGTTTATCCATTGGATTCACTGGCAACAGTGTAAGCAGCTGGAGAGAGGAAGAGAAGGAAAGCAGCACCTGGGAAGAGAGAAGGGGGGTTGCAGAGAATTTTGTTGTTAGCTGTGAATTTGCTCTGACATAAAAACACCCCCTTCAGCCTGCCCTTTATACATCAAGAATTGGATGAGGAACATCTCAGAGACCAGACGAAACAGTCATTGCCAGAAGCATTTTCCCTGAGGGGCAAAACCCTGGGGCCTGCCGTATCTCATTCCAGAGCCGTGGCTTGGAGGGAACCAGACACACCATTGCCTGTGGGGCTGTGGAAGACCTCCAAGCAGTTCTCAACATGGGGCTCAGACCAGAGTAAGATATCAGACAGGGGAAAATGACCACAATTCACCTTACCCGTGACAGCCTTTGTGTGTCTGAACTTCATCAGTGGTAGATGAGAGGTGAAACACAGCTTGCTTGACTCTGACTCTTTTTAGTGTTTTGCTAACCTAGTTTAAATTACCTCCCTCGTGCTGTGGGCTATAAGAAGGATGGATTAAGTAAGTGCTCAGGCACATCTCCCTGACTTTTATATTAACCACTTAAGAAGAAAACCTAGGAGCGTAGTCAACTCTTAATGCTTCTATATAGCATCTGATACTGATCATGATCAGGTACAAAATGCTAAACCATTTAGACCACTGTCTGATCTGGGTTTGATAATTTTTGCTTTGCTTAAAACAAAGAATTCCAGATAAACCTTTTCTAAGTGTTTCCATATTATGGTAGTTGAATTGTTCATGGAAAAAAAAAAAAAAAAAAAAAAAAAAAAGTAGTGATCCTTCTTTTTAGTATTCTTACTGTTGCCCAGCAAAGAGCAGTGGTGGATTGCTACTTCATTGCTTAAGTTCATATGTGAAGCCAGGGCAGGACTTACAATTCACATATGGCAAAGGCATCAGCCAATAGCAGCTGGAAGTAGGCATGCTAAAGCACAGTTTACTGAAGTGTCTTACAGCTTGCAAGTTTGCTAAATGAACATGCAAGCTCTTACTTTGTAAAGAGCTCTCTGTGGGTGTATCTGTGTGCTGTTGTACTCCAGCAGGAGTCTTTGCTTAGATCTGTTTGGAGGATTTTTTTTTCAGAAATGCTGGCCTTGTAATTTGCACAAGGTTCACATCTTGATGCAAAACTTCTCATATTCCATGCCTTTTACAAGAGCCATTTTCCCAGTTTCTGCTGTCTCTAATGTCATGGTCACTCTTACTAATATGCACTAAAACACATCATCAGGATGAACCATGCAAGAAGGAAGGAATTTGAACCTAGTTCATCTTGAACATAGCTAACAAAATCTGTGGACTAGAGCTAAATTCATCAGCTTCTTCCCCGTGTGACATCATATATAAATTGTTCTTCCAGCTGCACAATGACAAATATTTGACAAAATGATGTGCCTGAAAAAGACGTGGTGTGATTTTGCAAATGCATTTACTGGCAGGCTTTTTTCAACCTGCTTTAGCAGCAAACGAAAACAGAATAAATGTCTCTAGACTTGGGCCAATATTCACTGTTGGAATCTTCCTTTAGGTCATGAAGTGTTTGGTTATGACAGATATGTACAGCTTGAAAATATTCTTCATCTTCAAGCCATTTTGTGGTACCTTTTCTGCACGTTGCCATTGCCTGCAAAGCCTAATGAGCCATAATTTTCTTGAACTGCAGCATGCTGCCTAAGGTCTGGTATTTCTATCTTTCTCTCTTTCCCTCATTTTGGCTCCTTCTTTGATGGTTTCACTTTAGTCAGATTAGCAAAAAAGATAAAGCTGCATTTCTACTAATAAGTCTCCTGGAGTCCCAGCCAATTGGCTGAAGGGCTGAGGATGTTGAAAATACATATCCAATTATGATCTGGCTGAGGTCCCCGTTTGGCTAATGTATCAAATGTCAGTTCCAACTGAAAAAAGCACACCCTGTCACTAATGTTGTTTTATACATAGCACAAAGTGTACTCTTTAGAAACAGCCTCATCTTCTGATACACTGAAAAGCTTTGTCAAAAAGCAGGGAAGCATAATCTATCCAAAATGTAAACCTAGACATACAGGAAAAAAAAATGCAAGATTCTTCACCAAACTAAACAACGTAGAGACCAGTATATTAAAAAAAACATTATTACTTCCATGCCATGGATTTTTCAAGCTACGCAGCAGCATGCACCCAAATATCACAGATTAGCATCAAAGTCAAAATCCAGAACTGTTTTCTAATTGCAGAAAAACCACTAACGGCATACATGTGTTTTATGCAGCAGGGAACAAGGCAAGAGTTCAAGAATATAAAACTATAAACTTGGGGAACTGTGGTTAAGGTAAGGAAGCTGTCCAGTGACTATGTATCATTTTACTCCTCCACTCCCAAGCCTTTCTGTTCCAAGCTGGGCTACTGCACTGAATGCTGAAGAATCAAAGTCTTGTTCTCTCCCTTAAGATGCCATGGCTGTGTTTTACTGTTGCTTTCCCCCCTTTCTACTGAAATATTTCTATAGTGCAGTGGAGTTTTGTGTAGAAGAGAGTCAATATTATTGTTTAGTTTTCCAGGATGAAAGACTGCTGGATAGAAAAGATCTTCCCCTTGATTTGTGGGTTGTACTGCCTGTGCTTAGTAAATGTTTATTTATTTTTCATGCCTTGGAAAGGAGACAAGTTCTGTGGTTATAAAAGGTTCTCTTTCCTTTGGTTCCTGGCAAAAAATAAAATAAAATAAAATAAAATAAAATAAAATAAAATAAAATAAAATACAATAAAATAAAATAAAATAAAGTCAAGCAACCATAAGCTGAGGCATAAGAAACAAGAATATGTGAACGTGTTCCAGTATTTTAGTCCCAGATCAGTCAGCTATAAATAAATGCATTAAATCTTCAGAGAACTGGGTTCAAGAATCATTTGTATATCTCATAATCATAGTTTGCTTTTGCAAACACCAGATATCATGTACTTCTCTGTTCAATATTCGCTAATACTTGAGAACACAAAATACTAGTATTTTCTCTTTATGCCGAGATACTCTTACAAAAAATTATAGTATATTAAAAGAAGAGTGCCACCACTTCAAAAAGAGAAAAAAAAATAGGTTTTGGCCCTATTAATTCCTATGCATACATTCATTCAAAAGACAAACATAATATTGATCTGGGCTGAGCAATGGCAATGTCTTCCTCACCTTCAAAAGCACATGCAAATCACTGAAATCCAAATAGTCTGTCACGCCTAAGATGGTATTTAGGATGGGTGTCTGACATTTCTTGTGGACTTGAGTCTTGCATGAATTTTGTAGAATCATAGAATGGCTTGGAAGGGACCTTAAAGACAACCCAGTTCCAGCCCCCTGCCATGGGCAGGGACCCCTCCCACCAGACCAGGTTGCAAAAAGCCCCATCCAGGCTGGTCTTGAACACTTCCAGGAATGGGGCATCCATGTGTACAAAACCAGCTGTGGATAATACATACCCCTTGAAACATCCTGGCTTTTGAAAACCATGATGTAGTGACCCTCAGACAGCTCATGGGACATAAGAGCAAGACATGGGGCTGGCTGAGGTGGGCACTGCTGAGAGGAGTGGGCTCTGGGCCCACAGGGAGAAGGACTCTGTGGGAGAGCAGGTTCTGGGTTTTTATCTCATGTTGTATCCCAGGAGTGCACTTGCACTGCTGATGAATCCTGGGAGCTTTTTTCCATTCTGTTAGATATCCTGCAGATAATCTCCAGGGTGTATGCATGGGAATCCCAGAACCTGCTACCACCCTTTCCCGCTGAGCTGAAGGTAGCAAACCTCACACAAGAGGCAAAGCCTCTTAAGGGTATTTCAGATTCACCTCTACTAGCATTCTCTGACCCCTGTTGCCATGTATTTTTAAAGCCATTGGCAATTATTTCAGTATGAGAGGTTAGGCCTGGCAAGCGCAGTTGTGTCACTCTAGAATAGTTTGAGGAGAGCTTAGCTAGCTGATTATCATTTCAATTTGTCTTTCTAAAACTAGGCCACTAGGGCCTGGCAAATGGCCTGGAAAGCCCATATAGACCATGTGCTGTCAGCCCAGTTTTACAGATCTCATTTTGGTCTGGCAGGTTTCAAGCTGCCCAGGGAGAAATTTGGCCAGTAGCTTGTTAGTGCAGAGGACATTTTCCAAGTGGGAATGAAGCCAAGTTGTTGTGAACTTTACAAATGGGGGACAAAGCACGGAGGCTGTAGGTTGGATTTGCTTTTCCAAAGACTAAACCAAACTCCTGAGCACGCAAAATGGAAAATATTGCAGCAGATGGTATGAGATCTAGAAACAAGCTCTTGGTCAGGCTGGAGGTTTGTTGGTGATGCTTGCAAGTCATTCCACCCTTCTTTGCTCCAGTTTCTCAGAGATTTGGTCTCGCAGGGCCTCTGCAAGCCCCGAGTGGTTGGAGGGAACTTGGATAGTTGCTTAACATTTTGGCATCTGGTGGCCGGCCCTGCTCAGCAGCAATGAGAACCAGCAGTGGTGGTGGTGGTGGAACCACCAGCTAGCAGTCACTGAATAAGGGCTGGACTCATGGACCTCCACAGCCATGTCCTTGGTGAGCTGCAGCCAGCTCCACAAGGTTGGGAGCCATCCCAAAGGGAGCTGGCCTGAAAGAACCCTCAGCAGGACTTTGACTCGTCTCTGCACTTCTGCGGACAGATATTTTCTTGTCCTCATGGTAATAATACACTGTACTCCCTAAATTTTCTAGTGCACTGCTATAAATTCACAAGGAATATATTTGTTTTTCTTAGAGAATTAAATGAAAAATGCATAGTCACTCTGTCCCCTTCTGATCACTGAGGCATATTTTAGTCTCCAAGACCAGAGCTGTACACCTCCATGCAGGAATAGCGTGAGAAATCCTGAGGTCTGAGGACTAAGAGGCAGGAGCTATGCTTGAAAGCTGTCAGTGGAGACAGTGTATGTAATACATGAGCCTACACACACTGTGACTAAAATATCTCTGAAAAGAAAAAATAATTCAACACCGAGGTAGAGAAGAACAATCCATCCCTCCTCCCTCCCCTTCCCCCCCAGCTTCTCAGAGTCTAGGATGACACTGATTTGAAGTTTGAATTAATTCACAATCTGTCAATAAATTCTTGACAACTGTGTGCTAGGGGAGCCCAGAAAAGGAATCTGAACTGTCAGTACTAAAAAGGGAAGAAAAGAAAAGCAGGTGTACAATTCTCATCTCTTGGGCTGCAAGTTAAGTGTTGGGTACATCTCAGAGCCCATTAGGCCTGATTTATTTAACAAACAAACTAACTGAAGCGCGGACCTTGAGAAAGATGTGAACTTCCCCATTCAGCTCCATAACTGCTCGTTATTACTGGTATGTTTTTGTGAGAGCTATTAATGACCTGTTGAATTAAGTTGCCCAATACTTCAAAGGTAATATACTTAAAGACTTTTTGAAGAGGTTCTGACATTTTTGCTACTCTCAAAAGACCTTTGAAAGCCTGTGGGTTGAAGAATTACCTTTTATTTGTTGCATGAATTTCCTTCCAGGAGCTGCAAAGAAAAAGAGTGCTACATTTCACTAATGCCCTTACTCTTACTGTGTTTTCTGGGGGGAAAAAATAAATAAATAAAATTGACATCTCTGAAAGCACTGAAAAAAAGGAAGCAAAGCAGTCAGTATATTTGAATCGTCTTCTGTACTCTTATTTTATTCCTATGAATAAAATTGTTGACAACATAATTGGAAAAAGCCAAGAGGGTTCAGCTGGACCAACAAGGGATATTACCAAAAGGCCTCTGAGATATTTGCACTGTACTTTCATGCTGAGATATAGAGAGTTCTGAAAATCTCCAATAGCATTTGCTAGGAAATTATATATGTGATGTACAAACGATTATAGTTAGTTAAACAGTACTTCTGGAAAATTACTGTCTCCAGTTACATTCTCTAGGGCCCTTTATAACTGAGAGTCCCAGTGTCCTTTCCTAAGGTCAAGACTGCTCACTGAACCTCAGATAGGACTGTATTTGTATTCTTCTGTAAGGTGTATAGAAGGCATTTCTCCATCCACTTAGTCAGTCAGGAATGAAGGCTAAGCACACAAAGGAAGGTATCATGATGTTATGTTAATCAAGACAACGGCATGCCTGAAAATTAGCAGTGTCTGTGATTCTGTCTGGTGTTCCAGGGTATATTTAAGCTCTGTGTACTATTTTCACATGCAATTTTATACATTTGAAAGCTATAATTAAATTTAAAAATAATGAAAAACTTATTTGAATTCAAATTAGATAGAAACCATGCTTTAGCCTTAAGCCTTTTCTTCCTGCATTTTCCTGCTTGTGGTTTTTTTGTGTTGTTGCTCTTGCTCTGTTTTAAAGAAAGAACAAAAAGACAGTGGAAAAACTCTACATCTGTGCTTTAATGGTAGTTCTTGGGTTTCAAAAGAATTTGGATGGGACAGTGATGGTGTTAGGACATGATGTCAGAGGCAGAGTGAGAAAGTTTTTAACATTTTCCTGCTTTAAAGAATGTTTCCTCGGAGAATAAGGACCCTCCAGTTGGGCAGCTGCCTGGGAAGAGGGAGAAGGGGTCTCATCATGACTCTTCCCCACACTCTCCACTTGACCTTGGTGAGTCACCCAGAGCAGGAGAATGGCATTTAGCCAAAATCATATTGAAGATAGGTATCTCAGCTAAACTAGTTATTTAGGCCTCCCCTATCATTCAGGCTGACAGACAGGCATCTCCAGAGAACTATTCATCCTATTTTAGGATAGTTGTCCAAGAAAGGAGGAATGAATCATGCTCTGGAGGTACCTGTCTTTCTTCATTGACTGCAGAGAGAGCCTAGATGACTAGGTTTGATTAGATGCCTGATCTGGGGGGTAGGTGAAGTGAGGTGAGCTCAATCCCACCTTTAGCCTCTCCACATCATCATTCGTTATTCTGTAAAACAGTCCTGAGCTCTTCCCACTGGGGCATGTCCAGCAGAAATGTTGGAAATGTCAGATGGGCCGGTCATGAGGGCGACACAAGCCTCTGAGATGGCTGTTTTGGAAGAATTCTCTGGTACTTAAGACCAGGAACGCCTTTTTAATGAGAAAAATATCCCAGGTGGAAGGAGCTTTCCAAGTGCAACAACTATCCCAGGAAGAGGTGTCTACTGGAAATGCATCTTGTGCATGTGGAGAGAAATGGCTTGGCCTTTGCACACAACATCCACATTTCTGTCTGGCAGGTGACCGCTGCCTTACAAGTGGAAAATATCTGAAGCAGTTTCACAAATGGCTGCTAAGAGACCTTCTCAGGAGGTAAGAGACTATATTCTGGAAATGGGAGGGGGAGAAACAACTAACTGCTCCAAAACGTTCAGCCTGTGGTGGCCTGCAGGGAAAACTTTAACAAGGGGTTTCACAACCAGGATGAGAAGCAAAAGAAATACCATGCAGAAATGTTCATCATTAGTAACTGAGGAGGAGGTGAGGTGCTTTCCTGTACAAGAGATTTAGCATTTCAATGAACTGCTGTCCTTTGAAGAACATTAAGCCTTCTGCTCAGCATGCCAGGCTCACAACTTCCCGTTCACATGAGAGTACTTAGAGCTAATGTATGCTGAGTGCTGTGCTGCTCTCACAACTGCAGATAACAGGAGAAAAAGAAGCTGAGAGGTGATACTGTACCTGGAAAAGGTATCTTTCTGTGTCAGGAGGGACCATGACCCAAGGGATGCTTCTGCCACAGTCACCCATTAGAAAATACACTTGTCAAGTGACCCCATCTGCCTGCATGCTGCCATTGTGCTGGATAGAGATACCTGCACAGCATAGCATAGCAAACATAGGAGACACACGCACATCCTTGATTCCTTGATCTTCCTGCCAGTAAAACTCATCCTTTGAAAACTGAAGGTATAAAGACAAAGAAAGCCATCCCTGAAATGGGCGGTGATGCTGAGCTCTGCCCTGTGCCTCTGGAAAGACTGCTTTTCTTATTCTCCCACGTGCCTGGTGACAGGACAAGGGGGAATGGGCTAAAATTGCACCAGGGGAGGTTTAGGCTGGATATTAGGAAAAACTTCTTTACTGAAGGGGTTGTTGGTCACTGGAATGGGCTGCCCAGGGAAGTGGTTGAGTCACCATCCCTGGAGGTCTTGAAAAGACGTTTAGATGTAGAGCTTAGGGATATGGCTTAGTGGAGGACTTGTTAGTGTTAGGTCAGAGGTTGGACTCGGTGATCTTGGAGGTCTCTTCCAACCTAGACTATTCTGTGATTCTGTGATTCTGTGATAGATGTAGTCACACTTTCACATGCATAACATGGGAGATATGAACTTCACAGGGTGTCCCTGGTACAGCTGTGGACCTTGGGACCCCTTGTAATGAGCACATACAAAGAGTGGTGGGAGCAAACCCCCCTTTCTTGTAATTGTGAGGTGGAAATTGCCTGAGGGGCAGAGCTGGCCAGCAAATAATTTGAAGATGGTTTTCCAAGCCTTTTGATTTCCAGTCCATGTTCTCATGGTGGAGGATAGAATATTGCTGCTCCTTGATACAGACTCATGTTATCACTCCAAACTAGAGATCCCAGTCCTGATGTAAAGTGCTCTGAAACAAGAAAGCTCTATAGTCTCAGTATGAGTTACTGCTTCCCTTGTTCAGGCTAAGACATGGATATTGCAAGGTGGTTTAACGACTTGCTAGTTCTGCTAACACTGTTCACCAGATTAGCGGGAATCATATTTAAAGTCTACAGTTGACGTGCATAGATCCCATTCAGTTCCAGTGCACATTGCAAGACAGGGCCCATGCTAGCTGCAGCAGTTACATAGCAATGGCTGCAATATTTCTGTCTGCCTTGCTTTTAAAAGACAGTGATTTTCTACAGTTGGACTCCATTTGTAAAGTTTTACAAGGCACTGGGCACTTTTGTTGCAACAGACTCCATGCCAGCATGCAACTTGTTCATTTTATGTTCTGAACATAACATTGTCCACATGAGCTTCACAGTTGGCGGTCAGCAGCAGCTGTTTTTCTTTATTCACCAGCTGGCATACTGAATGCACTCAGCTGTAATTCACTTTTTCATTCCCAGCCATGAATACTGATGCAGCTTTAGAAGCTGAGCTTGCATTCAGAGAGATAATTTTTACTAGACCTTGAGGGAGAAGGATAAAAAAACACTTTTTTTTTTTTTTTTGGGACTGGACCCTTATGAAGCTGCCTTTTGCAAAAGTATGATGAAAACAATTTATATCTACTTTCATATTATGTATGTATATCTGTGCTTCAAGGGCTTTGAAATGATCCACAATGTTTTCAGTCCTGGGTGCAATTGTAACCAAATGCCTATAGCATACGTTTATTTGGAAAAGTTATACCAGAATAATTGTTACTGTGGCTGACAGATGATTCCAGCATAAGTCAGTTTTTTCCATATGCTCGCTCTCATTTTATTCATTTTTTTGCTTTTGCCTTCTTCTCTTACACCACCATTATTCCTGTTTTTTTCATTGACACTTCAATCTTACTGATGCCAAGGCCAATATATGATGTTTCTCAGTGCCACCATTGCTCAAACTTTTGCTTCCCTTTTACAATAATTTTTGGTACTCCCAACATGTGTCATGCTCCTGGAATATCTGTTCCATCAGGAGTCTGAAGAAATTATGTTTCAAAAAACGCATTTCAAACCACCAGGTGACCCAGATACTTCAAGTTTAGGCAAAACCTTTCAGGTCAAAGATGAACATTGCATGTCTCTCTGGTGCATTCAGAATCTATCCAATGCAAAGGGTTTCTATTTTCCAGATTGTGAGTTTCTGGCTTTGTCTTGCAAGCCTGTGGAGTTGGCATATGTGCACACTTTGCTTAGTAGTGCCCCATATTTGTGCCACAGTTGGAGCTTAGATCCTGTGACTTGGCAGAGAGAAGTGCCATGTGGTTTTCCAGAGAAGGGGGAGAGGATCTCACCTTCACCCCAAAACAGGCCCCAAACAGACAGCAAACCAATCTCCATTCAGCACTAGAAAAGGGGAATGCCAAGGTGACAAAGGTGAAGCCATGTGCAGTCTTGGTATGCTTGACTCCATGTTTATCTCTTTTTATAGTGTTACTTATCTTCACCCTTGTTTTTTGTTTGATGAATATTCATTAAACACAGTTTTCATAGTACAGCTTTTTGTTCACAGACTGATAATAAACTCCATCCAAGAGAAAAGTTATATCCAAATACTTCAAACAAGCTGTATGCAAACTTTTGTACTTCATATGTAAGTGGCTAAAGAAGAGACATGTTGAACTACAATGTAGTCATTGCTCAGGACTATGAAGGTGCCAGAATTCTGTTAAAATTATTGATTTGCCCTTGCGAGTCTGAAAAGAGTAAACGACAGCATTAAATACCTTCATGCCAACAGAGGGATTTCTAGAAGAGTGTATACCGTGTGCAAGCCCCTGCCCAAAAATAATTTAGGCCTCAGTCCAATAGCATGAGATATCAGGAAATAAATTCATTTCCTCTTGTAATACCAGGAGGAATTACCAGAATTACGGCAGGCACTCTGTGTTTTAGGACATTGTCTGTTTGTATTAGAAGGGGTTGCTGACTCAGGGAAGGACAACATTTTTCTTTCTTTTTTTTTTTTTTTTTTTTTTTTTAACTCGAGTCTTTCCAGATGGATCAGGTTATTTCACGTACAGCTTCTTTCTCGGAGGAACCAGTTGCTACTGAACTGAGGTGAACTGATCCTGTTCACAGCCTGAAGTGAGATTAGCCAATCCAGATCACAGGGAAGTGACATATGATTTTCATTATTTGTCTTCTCTCATATTCTGCACCTCAGTGAACTGTGATCAAACCTGAACAATAAAGTGAGCTGCAGCCTGAAGCTGCTAATGAGTAGCCAGAGTGAGCAAAACACATCTGTGAGACTTCCAGCTGTGGTGGTTTTGCAGGAACAATTGGAGGCTCCATTTCAGTAGTGTGTGGAGGATACAGACTCAAACAAGGGAGGAGCTGGAGGTCATGAATGTAAATGTAGGTCATGAAACAGGTAGAGGTGAATTTCTCTAGTCTTACAAACAACCAATAAATAGGCAAGCTACAGCTGAAATCCTCAAAGAAACTGGAGCATCCCAACATTTCACTTCCGATTTTCCTTCCCTTGAATCACCCACCACTCGTTCTCCATGATCTCCTATGAAAATCTCATGCATTTTAAATGAGAATAAAAAGGGTATACATTATCTACATATTGTTAGCTGTTACCATGTCAACCAGTAGACTACTTGTTAGAGCAGCCTAGATGCAGATTTGATTATAACAAACGTACTGAATCTTTATCCCTTCCCAAACTGGACCAACCACTTTGCATAGAAAGGCAGCTTCATCTCACCAGCCTAAGCAAAAGGCAGGACAGCCAGAGAGAGCCCAGCTAGAGCAGAAAGAGCTTTCCCTGCAGTGAACTTCCCTTGCAGGAAAGCTACAGAATAGCATAAACTGGCAGAAAGACAAGGAGGTGATTGTGTAAGGATGGCTGATGAAGAGGTGACATGGTTACATGGAAGTACCAAGTATGCTGGCTATTTAGGGATCCTTGTACAACTCCAGTGGCCCTTTTTCTCCATAGACATGGATGAAGCAGGACATACAGATAAACAAACACACACGTTTATGCTTCTTGAAGCCAACAGAATTCAGAATTATTATTCTTATTAGTGTATCTTGTTTTTGCATACCACTGCAAGTCAGATCTCTTCTGCTTCTGTAGCATTTGAAACTACCTAATAAAATCAAAAGTGATTGCCATGCCCAAACTGTTTGCTTTGTTCATATACCAAAATTAAGGTAGTAAGTAAATCCCTTTCCACTCCAGGGTGAAGCAGCTCTTTAAATGGCAGAACTGCACACACGCAGATGCACAGGGGTACTGAGCGGGTCCCAGAGGTCATCTAGTCTCATCCCCCAAACCCAGCAATCAGAGTGCTGCACTTGCAACATCCCTGACAGCTGCTTGCCTAACCAGTTCTTGGAAGTTCTTGCAGGTGGGACCTCCTGGCCTTCCCAGGCAATGCAGCGCTGCGTCTCTCTGTTTTTGGGCAGGGGAGAGAAGATACTGCTCTCAGCTTAGATCACCCTCACTGCAGTTTAAGCCTTGTACTTGCTTCCTGTGCTGTTTATGGTGGATCTGAAGAATGGTTCATTAGCATCTGCTGTGCAGGAATCTTTTACATAGCAGTTCAAGACAGTAATCTGGTGTTATCTGCAGCCTAAAGCACCCCTATGTGAACCTATAACACTACATACACCCCTAGTCGTATCTAGCATCACAGTCAATTTACAGAACCGTGGTCCACAAAAAGCATAGAAAATGTGCAGCTGTGAAGTTAGGAAGCAGCTACTCCACATCTCCTAGTGTAGGTGCTTCGTTAAGGCCTGTCGCCTGCTACATGTCTGCGTGGAGGACAGCCTGGAAAATTCCTTCAGGAATGCTTGGCTTGGATGTGAGAAGGGTGAGGCTTGCCTGCTGCTCTAGCTGTAGTGTATTCTTGAAAGACCAGTTCTTTGACTCAACAAGTCAGATGATAATTATATTGCTGCCGAAGCTAATAGTGTGTATATATGTGAAGAATTCTGTTCATTATCAAAAGTCACAATCATGATACAGATTATTACTTGGTTATTGTGAAATATACCATAAGGCATTTTATGGGAACTCAGGGGTGAATGGAGTGCATGAGACCTTTTGGAAAAACAATAGAAATGTGCAGCACAAAGAGATTTCTTCAGAGCTGTTAACAGAGACGTCTGTTCCTTAAATGCAGGCTGATGAGTGGGGCTGAGGTATCTTCACTCCCTAAAAGTTAAGGGGTGGGGAGCCCTATAAGTATCCATTTTGTCCCGCATCTTGGAATCTGAGCCGGACTCCACAAAACAAAAAGACATCCTTAAAAAGTAACCTGCTTATTAAATGCAACTGAGAAATGGAGATGGCATGTAAACAGCAATAAAGCAGAGCTGGGAAATGAGCTAAAAAAATCTACTCTAACTGGAAACATAAATCAAATGCAATGTAACAAAGGTTCTCTGCAAGAATTTGTTTATGGCTGCAGGCTCCAGAGAGCCAAAGCCAGTGTGTGGTTGGCTCAGGGATACTCCAGAGAAGTTCACTAGCCTGCTTTGGTGCCTTGCTGGGAGACTGTCCCCAAAACTCACATACTTGAATCTTTCCATTTGGTGGGAAGGATAACAACAGAAAAGTGGTTCAGCATTTAAGAGGAAAGCAGAGACAGAAGAGAAAAAATAATAAAAATAAAAGGAAAAAAAAAAAAAGAAGAAAGGTAAATGCATTCTGCTGATGTTTCTTTCATTTCATCTGGGTTTAAGAAAATGAAGTGCCGTCAGCAATGCCCACAGTAGAGCTGAAGTGCAGTGAAGCTTTTCACTACCCACCAATAAAAAATAAAAAAATAAACAACCTAAAAAACAAGCAAACAAACAAAAACACTCAACATTTGAATCACTTTCCTTTCCCATTCTTACACTACAAATCTTCATTCCTACTTTACTGATGTCTTTGAAAGCCTAGGAATTTTTTATGGACTGAAGTTCTTGCTACTCAGACTATATGTGATTTTCTGCAATTTTGAGCTAGGATCCATAAATAATCTTTAAATTCCAACTAAGAAGACTTTACCCAACCCCAGGCATTCTGCTCATCTTTGGCGAGGTGGTGCTTCTATCCAGCTATACTCTTTGGGCTAAGGCAGTACTTCATAGATGTTGTGAGACTTACCAAGACTGCTCAAACTCTGTGTCTGGAGAAAGAGTTAAAAAACTGCTTCCTTATTAACCTCACAAATAATAAGTGGTCTCAAAGTGTGCAGCTGCTGAGAAGAACAAGACTGCCTTAAAGAACATAGAGTTTGGTACAAGTGTGATTCTGTGATTCTGTGAAGAGTCCTTTATCAGCATTTTCCCCTGGAAACAGCAACATAGTTGTCACTGCGTATTTCTGCCATCCTTGTGTATGAAAGGAGATGGCAGTGCAGGCAGGTAGTGGGAGAGAGAGGGAAATCCCATCGCACCAGGGCAAGGGAATCTGCAAAAAGGAAAGCATAGGGGAGGTGGGACCTTTAAGTGAGCATTATCTGTGAAGAAAAAAAGCACACAGAAAAACAGCAGTGAATACATTTTGAAACTGGAAATCCATCATTACGCCACTTTGGCAACCATGCCTGTGTAAAACAGAGGCAAACTGTAGGTACACAGCTGAAAGTGACAAGTGACAATTTTCTTTCAATAGGTGTCCATCATTTGTGATCGTGGTATATGAGAGCACAGATTCCTGCTAAAAAAAAAATAAAAAATAAAAAATAAAATAAAATAAAATAAAATAAAATAAAAGAGAGAGAGAGAGAGAGAGAGAGAGATTAACTAATGAGTTTGTCCTGGTTGAACAAAAGTATCTGGTCAATTGCTGTCCAATGAGATCAATCTGTATCTGCATGCAGAGGCATGCCCAGGTATACCCACAGCAGTGTTTTGCCAATCCTAATCAGTTTATTCAGCTGCAGCTGAGGCTCTTTCTGCCTCTCTGGTCCTATGTCACAGTCAAAGTCTTCATGCCTCAAGACTGACTTACATTTCTCTGTAGAAGAGAATGCTCACAATTAATAACAGATTAAAACCCAGCCCTGAGGAGAATAGGCTAAACCAACCAATGTTCCCTTGAGATCCCCATGGCAGAGTCTATGCATCTTTGACAGTGTCTTGTGAAATCCACAGTTTTCTATTGAATGCTTTATTTCAAATGAATTGATCTTATATTTAAAGTGAAGGGAGCTTTCTCCATGTCAAAGGAGATAGAGCCTTCACAGCTCTTACAACCTGCAGGTTTTTCTTGACATTATGAGAGTACTTCTTTGTATCTGGAGCCATCTTTTACACATATCTAAATATATATATGTGTATACACATATATAAATGAACATATATGTCATTTCTCCAGGGGATATATTCTAGCAAGAGTGTACGCTGCATATTTTGCAAACTTCAGCTGAAAATGCTTTTTCACATCTTGGTACAACAGTAATTTATATAAAATATTTAAAATTATTTTATTGCTTATGGCTAAATGGATGGGAAGCGAGGGATCAAAGAACTTTAAATTCAAATGCTCTTTTGGGCACAATGAGTGGGTGCAGTGTGGGAGATCACTGTTGCTTTTTCTTTCTCCAAGCAAAAGGAGCTTAAAATTACTCAGTAGGGTATCTCAGCCTCAGTAGGGAAGGGAAGGTGGAGAGCTGAACTCAAAAACTCAACACTTTCCCACTGTGGGTAAGCCAAGCTCCAGGATCTCTATGGAGATGATATAATATGCTCAAACTGTGATTCTTTACAAATCTGAAAAGAGTGGCGACCTATTTTGGCGAGCTGTCTGTACAGATGGATTTATTTTGTGAGTAACACACAGAAGACTGCCCCTTCTATTCTTCCTTCCAAATTCCTTTGCAAATGTCGTTTCTCAGAGAGGTGAATTACGGGAAGGTACTTTTCCCGCCAAAGGGGTCACTTCACTCATTATCGTCAAGGAGGGTAAGGGACTTGTAGGTAGACTCTGTTGTCCTGAAGAACAGTCTTTTTCCTTAGCTAATGGACTAGGACTGAGGATTTACAACTTTTTACATAAACAGTGCCACCCTTTGCTTTATAGGAGATGACCTAAGGCTGAGAAACAGGCATAGCTCCCAAGCATTATGGCTGCAGCTTAGTTTGGGCTCGCTGTCTTGTAGTGACGTTTGAGATCAGTTCACTGCTGCTCCTTCATGTCATGTGCTGGTCATACTGTTTTGACCTGTAAGCCGTCTCTGAGTTCACTCAAAAATATAGGACTGTAGGACTCTTGGTCAATTACTGGTAGAGCTAAACGTGTTTTGATACAAAGGCACATTTCATGAAAGCTGTTGTTCACAGGAAGTGCCTGATTTCCCCAAGGCATCTGCTTAATTTCTTTTTAAATGGACGTCACAAAGCCAATAAGGTTTTGGTTCTCAAAAAAAACATTCAAGTGTCAGATATTCTGCTCAGAAATCTGACAAAGAAAAATTGCTCGCTCTGGATCTTTTTTCCAGGCAAAATAGTTTCCAAGCAGTTTCAGCGTAGATGAGCTGTGTGCTCCAGCCCTGCCTCTGTTACAGAGAAGTTGGTATGGGTGATGTATGGAAGTGCTTCACAGCAAGGTCAAGGTCAGGCACAAGTCAAAAAAAGAAAGAAAAAAAAAAAGAAAGAAAGAAAAGAAAACAAACAAGCAAACAAACGAAAACAACAACCCAATATGTTTTGCTCCTTAGAATATGGGTTAATGGGGGCTGCTCAATGGTTTTACGGAAGCCAGCAGTTACATTCATAGCCACTTCTCTCAGTTGCTGTAAGGCTGAGTGCCTCTTGGAGAAGCTGCCCCTGCCCGGGACCCTGCTCCATTGCTGCTGCAGATCACAGGGGGCCTGCCTTTCCTTACATCAGCAAACCTGGCCTTGGAGGTTGCCCTGACAGGTGTAGTTCAAGGGATGCTTCTGATGGCGATGAGTCCTCACGGGCTGGGTGGTGGCAGGAGAGGGCCTGGCTGGGGCACTGTGCCCATTTCCCCTCTTCAGAATCCTGCTCCTTTCCCCTGTAGGATGTGCGCCCACAGATCTCCATGGCGCCAACAGCTGCCCCGGGACTTCCAACAAAGTACAGGGCAAAAACTGAAGATGGAGTTCAACTTGCCCCCAGCCCAGTTTTTGGTCAGGTGGCTCAGCCAGGGGTGGGCTGAGAAGGCTGCAGCCATGTCACACTGTGGGCTGGTGGGGATGCTGCAGCCAGCGGCACAGAAAGGAGATACAGAGACTTCAGTCCTCAGATCCTTCAGTCTCACAAGAGGTCATACTTCACTTCATGTCACCTCAGACCATCTGTATTTTCCCAGAAACAGAAAGCTTCATACAGTACAATGTAACTGCATTTTCATAGGAACATTTTTCTGCCAAACACCTGCCTGATTGGAGCCATACAAGCATAGATTTGTGGTGCTTATCGTGCTCCACACTGGTGCATTGGTCAACTGAAGAGCACAAAAGAAGAAAACTAACAGAAGTACAAACTGAGGCTAAAAACACCACCAGCTAAGCTCAAGTAACTACCGGTCCCAGTTTACAGGAATTAGCTGAAGCATCCTCTGAATGTGTGGGGCTTTCACCACAGTTTTACCACAATTGCAGATCTTTTCCTTCTGTTCAAATCTCTGTGCTTCACAAAGCTGTCGAGGATGATTTGCATTCCTTCCGTGTGACAAACTCTGGAAAGGACATTGCCTGTCACCCACTGACCAGTCCATCCTTGTATCTGCTTCCTGTCTTCATGGGTTTCAGGCCTTAGGGAACTGCAGCTTAGGAGCAAGAAATAATCGGGAGTAAAACTGATTATATCTTACTCCACAACACGTTCGGAACTGTTATCCTAACTGCATTTCAATATCATTGCATTTTCATCAGGAAAGAAAAATGTGCTGTGATTTGCCCTCTTCTTGGGAATTAGACTCCTTTGCATTTTTATGTTAGTTATTTTCTCTCCTCATCCTGATACAATGAGGAGAAACTTTTTCCTCATTAGCTTCACAGTGATTTCAAACACATGATCATGACTTACTTTTTATGGTAGCAAATTAGTTCCTTTATATACATTTGTGAAAAACATGATTTTGATTTTGAAATGAAAAATAATATACAACAAATATTAAATAATCTTGCAACTGTTCTGTGAACATGCCAGCATAACAGCTGTCCTGAATCAGCTCACAGATCTATTGAGTCCGGTGCTCCGATAGTACTGGATGCTTGCAAATGTAGCAAAATGGAGTAAATTTACCAGCATAACCTAACAGTGAGAGTTTAAAGGCCTCAGAGGATGAAGATTGCATGGTGTTTGCTAGATCCCTCCTTCATCTAACACGTTCTGTTTACACTTTCTGGCAGATTATCTTCTGACAATGAGTTTCACAGTTTGATTCTGTGCCGGGTGAAAGGGAATTAAGTCCAGGAGGATTGGTTTTCCATTGTGCCACCTATTACTTGTGCTGCGTGACAATGAATTAAGTGAGGCCTTTTCTGCTTCCCCTTGATTTCAATGGCCTCTGCCACACTGACTCTGTGCTGCTTCCTTTCCAGGCTGAACAGCCCATGTTGATTTAACCTCTAGCTGCAAAACTCCCATCAGCTCTGAACGCCAGATCCCTCCCTCCACACTGACTCTGAGGTGCCAGTGAGACCCCCCTGGGATTTGTCCCGCAGCATCCCATGTCGCCATCCTAACAACTCACTTGGCCGAGCCGCGGTTTGCCAGCAGAGCAGGCTGCATTTTGTTGCCCAGCCTGTCCCCGCAGCAAGGCAGCTCCCTGCAGAAGGGCCCGGGGGCTGGATGTGCATATGGCCCTGAGCACGCGGGACAGATGGCTGCTGGAGGGGCGGCTGCTGAGGCATATGCTCGTTTGATGTCCCTCTGCTCCCTGTAGGTCCGAGGCAGCACATGGCCACATCTGCACGGCAGAAGCATGGCGCTGCTGTGATGTGCCGTGGTGCTTGCAGCTGCCGAGGGCTGCAGGAGCTGCAGCAGGATGGGCTCAGAGAGGAACCTCCCGGCAGCACCCACCTGGATCCCAACCAGGAGCCCAGGCCTGGTCCCGGGCAGTGGGAGAACCCCTGCTACCTCCCCTCCACAGCCCCTGCCCACAGCATGGCCCCTTGGGTCTTCTGGAGCCCCTCCTGGCCAGCAGCAGCAGCAACCCATCCTGTTGCTTGCCAGGGACAGAGAAAAGCAAAGTTCTGGCATCATCACAGAATCACAGAATCACAGAATTTATAGGTTGGAAGAGACCTCAAGATCATCGAGTCCAACCTCTAACCTAACCCTAACAGTCCCCACTAAACCATATCCCTAAGCTCTACATCTAGACGTCTTTTAAAGACTTCCAGGGATGGTGACTCCACCACCTCCCTGGGCAGCCTGTTCCAGTGCCTGACAACCCTTTCAGTAAAGAAGTTCTTCCTAACATCTAACCTAAAAATCCCCTGGCGCAACTTAAGCCCATTCCCCCTCGTCCTGTCACCAGGCACGTGGGAGAACAGACCAACCCCCACCTCGCTACAGCCTCCTTTGAGGTATCTGTAGAGAGCTATAAGGTCGCCCCTGAACCTCCTCTTCTCCAGGCTGAACAAGCCCAGCTCCTTCAGCCGCTCCTCGTAGGACTTGTTCTCCAGGCCCCTCACCAGCTTCGTCGCCCTTCTCTGGACCCGCTCAAGCACCTCCATGTCCTTCTTGTAGCGAGGGGACCAAAACTGAACACAATACTCGAGGTGAGGCCTCACCAGAGCCGAGTACAGGGGGACAATCACTTCCCATCACAGAGGATGAAAAGCAAGGTATTGGAACTACTTGGTGCAGCCACCTTGGAAAGAAATGGGCGCTCCTCAGAAGCTGTGAAAACCACTGTTGAAGTGGTGTGGCATGTCTCTGACACCCTAACTCCAGAACAAGCATCATCCTTAGCCTGGGACAGCAAGGCCAGGCATGGAAGGCACTTCTGGTGCCCAGGGGTGTCTTTATGTGGCTTCCCTGTCCCACAGCACTCCATGCTGTCTGGCTGTGGGGTTGGTATTTTCCATTCCAGATCTGTTTTTAGGCTGAAAGTCCTTGGCACATCTCTTATCACCATGCACTCAGAATCCAAGGCTTGTTGGAAGCTCATGACTGGGTGGCATCAGCAGCTGGTCCTGCATTGTGCTGCTCTGTGGCCTCAGACAGAGCAAGCTATAGTGAAAGCTGGGCTGGGGGCAGCAGGAAGAGCCCACAGCCTCCTTCCATCATCACAGGTCAAGATTTTTAAGAGCCTGTATTGTCCCATGTATAGTACAGACTAGTTCAGACTCACTGACTTTGCCCTTCTCCGTTTTCCATAAACTCTGACATGTATATCAGAATAGAGAAATTTAACTGAGTCTTTCAGAGCTGCAATATAAAAAGTCCTGAAATATTTTTGGAAGAGATACAATATGTCAGCCTTGAGTATGTGCAATTTTCAATTATTCACTGAAGTCCAAGCCACAAAGTCACTGAGATTTGCAAGCACCGCATATGTGGTTTCCCGCCCCACTCTGAAGCACCAGTGAGAAGCAGCTATAGTTAACTAATGAAAAACAGCATTTCAGTGTTGCTGAAAGATGCAAAAAAAGGTGGAGTCTAAGAAAAATTCCTGTATGAAAATGATGCTGAGATTAACAAAAATAACTTTCCAGGTGCTTTTTTTTTTTTTTTTTTTTTTTTTTTAAACTCACAGTATGATACAGTAGTACACAT
>CM021729.1:20096848-20135243 GCA_011074415.1 Stictonetta naevosa
TTTTTTTTTTTTTTTTTTTCACAGGAGAGGAAGAGTCATCCTGCACCCACATGATCTTGGAGGGAAAACACAGCCCATCAATTTCTTTTAGCACTCAGTTCCTTAATACGCTGACAGTCATATTCATTTCCATACTCCTAGCATGGTTGCTTGGATGCTTTCCTAGAGACAATGTGAGAGCCAAGGAGGAACTCACATTTATTGTCACCTCCCACTAAAAAGGAAGAAGTGGACAACAATGTACTTTGATGTTTGAGCCACTTAGGATCTCAGTGGAGAATTGCCATTCTCCTGGAAGGCTGGGACGTGGCCCACCAGCAACACTGACCACAGACAAAGCGCACTACACCATTTAAGTCTATATGTATATGTATACGTACGTATATGTGTATGTATATGTATATGTAAATGTATATACATACAGACTTATACTACGAAACACGAGCTACACCTGAGGAGACTTAGAAGCAGAAGCAGAAGAACAAACTACAATGAAGGAGAACAGGGAAATGAAAACTTTGAAAAGGGGTAGGAAGGCCTGGCTTAAGCTATTCAAGCACTATAAAAATCTCTCGTTCTGGCAGTCTGCTGAAGGGAGAGGAGAAGAAAGCAAGAGTTATATTATTCAGTCAACAACACTTGCAAATGTGAAACAGATTAAGAGAATGAGTCATTCCCATTCTCATGGTCAACGACCAAAGTCTGCTGAGGCAGCTGATACTAAAGTTTTGTCTGCGTCATTTCACGATCCATAGTCCTTAGGGTGACACGAATTATGAGCAGTCAGACTAATGCCTCAGGGTATGATCTGATCATGTGCTGGGTGGGTAAGGAATTTCCTTCCCTCACTTAAGCCAGGGGCTGCAGGCACTGCTGCTTTGCTGTCGTGCCCACGCCATGGCAGGGGAAATGCTGGCCCCTTTGCACAATCCCAGCAGGGACAAGAAACAGCAACCCTTCTGACTATCCCTGATTTTGCAGAAGAGGGCTTGGGAGAGAGATATAACATGATCCTATTAGTCTTTGAGCCCTTCTCCTCCTAGATTTGGATGCTTTTGATGTTTGATATTTTCCATAGGAAAAGGGGTGGGCAGAGCCAGAAAACAGGATTTGTGTCATCCCCAAATTCTCCTCCTCCCCTCCCCCCCCCAAAAAAAAAAAAAAAAAAAAAAATGCAGGGACTTTTGGGCCAGCTTCTCAAGGGGAACAGTAATCAGGACAGATGTTTCAAAATATTTCCCTGTGGTCACTTGGGTACTTTTGCAGCGGTCTTTGTTCCTTGAAAGAGCACATGGGTGATTTCATCTCTCAGAAACACTCCGGCCATGACTTCATTGTGCCTCTCATGGATGAGCAGCTCCCCTTGGTTGTGTCTGTTCATCAGTAGTTACCCGCAGGACACTTCCCCTTTCTTTCCCAGCTTCTGTGGTTGCTTCTAGTTCACACAGCCCAGCAGCTAAACATGGCCCAGCGACTCAGCACCATCTCATGCAGCTGTCCTGGGACAGAGGATTTGAAGAAAGAGTCCATAGCACAGGCAAGACAAAGAGTATTCAGTATCTGTACCAGCTAGGAAGTTTTTCTTTTTATTTGCAACTTCGGCTCCTTGCACACTGAGTTGCATTGTGGGTTACTCTGCTCTGAGGACCTTTGAAGTAAAAGGCAGTAGCACTTTTGACCCAGCAGCATTGCAACATTCTCCTCCTTAAATAGCCACAAACCCTTATCATTCCCATCCCTCTACTTTATTCTAATGAGACTTGAATCCTGTGCTCCTTTTGCACATTTTGGCAGAGAGGGGATCTGTTAATTAGCCAGACTTTGCATTTTTAGTGGAAGTCTGCTGCAAAAGTCTTGTTTTTCTAAATCTGACCTGTTGAGTGATTCATGAGATCCATATTAATACATGGCACAGTACAGCTCTATTGGTTAGCATTCTAAATCTGCCAGATGGCTCAGTGAAAAGATAAGCAGCAGGAGAAAAATCACTCTCAAAAATAGCACTGTGACAGCAGCATCCATTAGCCTGAAGTTCACAACATAAAGCTACCATGCCATGGCATTTTTTGAGTACTCTGCACTCTCAGCCAGGATGCAAGGGAAGATCAAATTTAGAAAAGAAGGTCTTTAAATAGAAGATCAGTTCAAAAATATAGTGTACCCTTGGAAGTTATGTTCCTGTAATAAATTTAGAAACGAGAATAGAATAAAAAACTTACTAGTGTTCTCAGGTAACAGGCAGCATAGTCAGGTGGACATCCCTGAATATGACATGCTGTTTCAAATACAGACTTCCAGGAAAAACAGGGGCAGGGACCATGTCTTCTTTTTCCATTTATTATACAGTGCTAAGAACATTGGAGATGTGTGAAAAACTATAAATCTTCACATGAAGGCCATCTGGCTCGAATGGCATGACAGCTCATATCAATAGTTTTGTGTACTTGCCGGTTGCCTCCTGGTTTCCAAGTAATGAGTATCTCTGTGGCCAAATTTTCAAATCTCTGCTTCCAATGAGGCACACAAATAAGTGCCTATTCAGATGTGCTCTGCTCCTCACAGCTTCCAGTCTGACATGCCTGGACAGATTTTTAAAAGCACTTGGCAATAGCCAAAGCACTCTGTCAATAGCCAAAGAGAACTGGGTGAAATATCATGGCCAAAACTTTTCTGGTAGAAAATGCACAGTGTCTGCAATGTTTAAAATTCATTTCAAAGAAGCTAACTTGTTTATATCAGAATCCAAGGAAGAAGGAAATGAGCATGGAAAGAAGAAGAAGAAAAAAGATGATTATATTTGTTTTGCCTGCAGAAGGGATTTATTTTTCTGCTCACTGATATTTTAGTGAGAAATTCCATCCAATGTTTTGTTTAATTCTGAAAAATATTTGCAACTGAAATGCAATACTGTGTGAAATATTAGCAACACATTAGCTCTCCTGAGTTTAAAATACAACAAAAATATTTTCTGCAAACTTTCAGTTTGTTGAAGATACTGAAAAAATACATTTGTTGTTGACCTAGGCTAATTTTTTTCCCCAGCTGCTGGAAGAGCTACCATAAACCAGAAGAGCAGTTATTCACATGGCTTGAATATAGGTTTGTTTGTTTGATTGTTTATTTTAAATCTATCTCCACTTTTAGATTAATTTGTGAAGACAGAGAAAATTTAGTCCCATGTGTGTCCCTGAAAATACAACTCACCGGATGAGCTGGGGAGAAAGAACTTAACACCTCAGCAGGTGATTGCCTCCATCAGGAAATGTAAGGATAAACTGTCATCTTTAGTCAGGTAATGAATGTAGAGTGGAGATGGTATTTAAATATGTCCTGTTCTTCCTACTGTATTTTAAAATTTTGTTTAAGGAATGGAGACAGAGAATTTGCATATTGTCTCAATAGTTCCTCTGACTGATTGTTTAGACTCTTTCTACAGTAATATATATATATGTATGTATTCATGTTTGCTCTTTCTTCAATAAGAGAGTTTAACAATGGAACAAACTTTGTTTTGGTGAAAGAAATGTGACATTGAATATAGGAAAACATATTTTGTGCTGCATTATAGTCATTAACCTTTTGTTAAGTTTAGTAATGTACCTGACAATTACTTTTCCAAGTACTTAATTAGGGATATGTACACAACTGATTTTGTACTACTAAATTTATTCTTTGGGAAATCTAGAAATCTACCTTAGACTCTTTTGACCTCTAGTTTTCCATTGACCTGTAAGAATAATGAATATTTGGAAAAAAGATAGAATCGTAGAAAAATAAAGGATGGAAAAGACCTCCAAGATCATCCGGTTCAACATCTCCTGTGAAATGTCTAGGGCGTCAGCTCTGAGTGAAAAATCTGGAAACCCAGAGGCTGTAGAAGCTCTGGCTCTGTCAGCCCGGAACCAAGCCTGGGCGCCTGGTTCATTGACAGGGGATGTGGGAGCCCTGACAGTCAGGAACTTTGTATTCCTGGCCAAAAATAATAATAATAATAATAAAAATGTTACCAGTTAAAAAACTATTATTTTTCAAGTATCACTTCATTAAAAAAAAAAAATAATAATCTGGATTTCTTTTGAAAAGAAATTTTCTTCATGATGTTGGGGTTTTCTCTGGCATGGAAATTCCAGCTCTCAGTTACCGTCATCATTTTGTTATCTGAGCTTTAGTTCTCCATTTAGGGACAAAGGCAGTGTTGTGTCACACAGGGACAGTTCTTTTGTGGACATAAACACATACTGCATTATGAAGTAGTCAGGTAAAACAGGGCTGGAGTGTCAGGGCGACTACAGACCATCTCACCTCATTTACAGAAAAAAACATACTGTGCTATGAGTAAGAAGGCACAATTTTGAAAGAAAATGATATTAAAAAGGAAAAATAATAGTAGAGCTACAGAAAGAGGAAACATCAACGTAACAGCTTGAACTTCCAGTTTTTGATATTCTTCAGAATTAAGCAGACAATCCATTACGAAAAATATACATAACTAGTCTCAGAAATCTGTTGGATCTACACATATGCCAACATCTTTGACTAAAATTAGACAAGAGAGTACACGCTTGAGTGCTAGTTGAAAGTTCTGTTGAAAGACAATTTTGCTGATTTTTTTAGAAAAGTTGCTCATCTTCATGGTAATGCAATTTTCATAGGGAGATGTGGCATCTCAGCACACATGAAAAATTAGCAGGCCAAGAAGCTCATTAGAAATCAAGGAATGTAGTTACAAAAGTTTTTCCATTGAAGTAGGCACCTAAAATGGAGAAGCAGCAGTTGTGCTACAAAAGAGTGGGTGGTAAAGCTGATCCACTTAGGGTAACTCCAAGCTGACATAGAGATACCACTGAAGGAATTACAGCTGTACAAAACCAGAAGGCAACAGGTACAGCACCTGAGTCTGGGCAGGTACAGTGAGTGCTGGAGGAGATACTGGTTACTTATTCTGCAGCCCTTTGACATACGGGCTATAAATAACATGAATGAGGTTTGTTCAAGATGAGCTGCAGAGCACCTTCCTGATGGAGATCCAGCAGATTAGCCCCAGAATGGGACTACAAAGTACAGGAAGCACAATGAAAACAAACAAACAAACAAACAAACAAACAAACAAAAAAAAAACACAGATGGTGCACCATCACACAAGCCCACCATACTTGCAAACCAACTTGTGCTCAACTGAATTTTGTTTTTGCAAGGGAAAATCCAGTTGCAGAGCAGGCAAGGCAAGAAACACACATTCTGGAAGAAGTGTGGAGATCAGGACTAGGTAGCAAAATGGGTTGATACCAACCAATCTGATGAACACAGTCCAGACAGACACTGTTTCCAGAAAAAGCGTCATCACCTGAACACTGTTCCAGAAAGCACAACTAGATGTGAAGGCTTTGCTTGCTTTTTCCCAATACTAGCAGCAGTTTCACCTCTGAATGATATTTGAAAATGAAGGCAGAAAATAAAAAGAACAAAAAAAGGGGGGGGGGGGGGGGGGGGGTAAGGGAGGATGGTGGGGAGATGGGAGGGGTGGAGTGCAGAGAGAGGAAAAAAAGAAAAGGAAAAACCCAAAGTGAAAAATGAGAAAATCTTTGTAAGAAAGCAAAGTCAAGACTACACATGCTGCCTGGCTAAAAAGAGAACTCAATATGGCACAAGAAAGTCCTGATAGTTTTCCAAAAGCAAGGGTAAAAAAAGGTGTTAAAACATGCAGAGATGAATAGAGCAAGTGAAGATCCCGTGGCAAGCACAGACAAAGAGAAATGCATTGCCAGTACATCCTGCCTTCTCTTCAGGGGCTTTCAAGGACACCAGAAAAGAGAACAAGCGAGTTCATCGAGGAAGAAAAAATTCCACCAACCCCACATTGATCCAGGAAGACTGCCCATGGCAAAACACCTCTGAATCCTACCAGTCTGTATGAAATCTGTCCAGAGCAGGTTATCCCTGTCCTGTTAACAATGCTGCCAGCATTTCATGGGTGATCAAAATATGGAGACCCTAATGGTTTTCTTGTCTGCCGTGGAAACGGTGCCTTTCAGGGCATGCTACTAGGGAGGTCTTTGCACAGCTCTGCTGCTGTATCTGTAGAGCTGGGAGCAGAAGAAGACACTTCTGGAAGGACAGCAGGGACTGGTTTACAATAATCTTAATGACAACAACTTCAGAGATTTTCACTAAACTATTTCTTCTCTTTTGCTGTCTGAGCTATTTACGAAGCTGCCCCAAAATACACCAGGACTGACCCCCACTGCTCCTTCCCCCTGCGTTGCACGCTATGATTCTAGTCCAGGAGAAACTCCCTGCCTGAGCACAGGGCTGCTGCTCTGCAGAAAAAATGATGTGGTCACATGCTGTGAATACTGCCCATGTCTTTGGGGCCTGTCCTTGTCAGATGGACAGAAGACAGTGATTTGACTGTTCCTGTTTCAATAGCTACTTGGAGACAGGCTCCCCACAGACCCAGCTGAGCTAGTGATGCACAGGGTGACCTGACACCACCTTGCAGACTGGTATAAGCTAAGCCATTGGCAGCCTTCTCCTTTGTGAGATTCCCCAGAGATGGGGTACCCACACTTTCCACATACACGCATACACAAGTCAGGGTCTGTGAGATCTGAGATGGGGACTGCTGAGCGCAGCTTGCCCTGTGCAAGCAGCTGCTGGGCCTTTTGTGAGCTGCATTCTGGTCATTTTGCCTGCAAGTCAAAATACCATAATGCAATTGGGAATCACCCTATCCATTTTAGAAGGACTGCTAATACAGTTATCATTTTAATTACATTAAAAGCTGTGTGTGTCAGACAGATAACCTTGGGCAGCCACTTTTTTAGCTTGTGCAGATTCAAATGGATTCAATTTGTACTCTGATTTGAATCTGGGATTAGCCCTCAATTCCACATCTCTTCATGGTTTTGTGTCGTTCTGGTCCATGCAACCTCTTCCACAAGAGCTCCTGTAATGCTCCTTCCAGAGCAGCCTGGAAGCCCCAGCACCTAATCTGGGGTCTCCCCCAAGATCAAGGATGTACAGCATTTATTTATTTATTTGTTTGTTTGTTTGTATATAATTTATTTATTGCCAGGCTGCAAAAATCCAGTTTTTAGGGTGGACACAAACATCCCGTGATCTTTAGCAACAGTCAGCAATGAGCTTTTGATCGCTGCAACTGCTTACGTTGATTTGTCATGGCTCACAAGCTCAAGGCTGTCTTCCCAAGGAGAAGGACAAGAAACATCTTCTTGCTGTTCTCTTTATTTGTTAGTTTTGAAGATGAAAGCTTCAAAAAGCTTCCTTTTGTATTTCTAGGTCACCAGAGCTGATGAGGAGGAGTTGGAAAAGGAGAGGGGAGGAAGAGGAGTCAGGCGGGGGGGGGGGGGGGGGGAATGAGGCAAAGACTCTGATTGGTGATGATGGGACTGTAAGGAAAAGGTGAGTCCAAAAGATTATTCATCGCTGCAGCTTGAATGTACTTATGGATGTACTTGTGGATGTACCCATGTACCCAGACTTACTCAGGTCAGGATGGCAGAATGGACTTCTTCCCTTCACTATTTGATTTTCACTTAAAAATGCAAACTGTCCTAGGTGTTAAGAAGTGTTCCATCTAACATCTGAAAAGTCATCTGGCTAATAACCTTATCCTAGAAGAGGCTGATTAACAATCTGCTCCAAAGCCCTGGGTCGTGTGTTTTCTTAGAAGATAATTCTGAAATTTCCAGACTGACGAAGACTGTGCTCAACTCGAGAGACATTAATTAGCAGCAAACAGTAGGCCGTGACCCAATTGTTATCAGTCATATTATCTGGTTTAAAAGTCATATTATCTGGTTTAAAAGAAAACAAGAAGCAGTCACATGGTACATTTTAGTATCACTTCTTACTGTGGGATTGCATGAAAGCACTAGTTCCTTGGAGCTTTATAGTACATGAAGCAAATGCCTGGCAGCTAAGTGATTTCCACAGCTTGCTTAGGTATAGAGAATGCACTTGTCCCTTACAGCTGCAATGAAAATAGAGCACTTTGTTTATTCATGAAGGAAACAACAGTGTGGAGGGAAGGGGAAACACCACTGAAGGACCACCCGAAGCAAATGGCTTCTCTTATTAAGCAAGATAATATGGAGTTAAATAGAACCACAGTCACAGCACAAACCACCCCTCCTGTCCCCCACAAGCTGCTGCGTTGCTGCAATCAGTGTCATTCACCGCAGCTGTGATGTGGCTGTGTGACCTCTTTCTTTAGGCTCTCCTCTGTTATCCCTCTCCCAAGGCTGCTGCACTGCCCTGTTTCCTAGAGTTTTTACTCCAGAGATAAGGTTTTTATTCTAGCTCCACAGTCAGACTCTTTTCCTGTTTTATAGCCATGACTGCTCTCAAATACTTATCAGACTTTATTTCCTAATTAGAGAGGTGTAGGCAGTACAACATGCACAATGCCAATAACGTGGTATTATCTGTGGCTTATGGATGTTTATTTAGTATCTGCCAAAACTGTGACTTTTTTTTCCTGCCTGGCATAATGTTTTGGCAGTCTTTTGACATCAAAAAGAGAGATAGCTAAGCCTCATCTATGCCTCAACGAAATTCAAAAGATAACACTCCTTTGTAAACTTGGAAAGCTGTTACCACTCAATGCTGCACAGAAATTACTGTACAAAGAACAGGGCAAAGAAAAGATTAGATTTGATTTGAAAGTTCTGTTTTAAGACTCTGGAATTCCTCTCCATCCGTGCATGTGTATGTGATGGAAAAGTTTTAGCAGCAACATGTTTTATTAAGTAAACAATAGCAAGTTAAGACAGAAGAAAAGTATTTCCATTCTACTGACATCTAAACAGCAAGTCTTCAAGCCTAGCAGTAACGCATGAAAGGCTTTCATGTTCTGAAACTTCACAATGCTCTTAAGCTTTGCAATGCCTGTGTTTAAAGATATTTTAAAAACCTAAATGAAACCGTGAAAGCTGCAGAAATGACCACATGCCATTCACTACACCTACAAAAATATTAGCATTCAGTTTTGAAGATTGCACAACATTTTAACAATTTTAAGGGATTTCTACATACCTGATAAATATTTTGTTGTTCTAAAAGTTCGATTTCTTTTTTTTTTTTTTTTTTGTCATGCAGTGATATTGCTTGAAACTGAAGTCTCAAGTAAATTCCTAACATGAGTTGAAAAAGAGAAATAGAAGGTGCAATGGAGAAATTACACACTAATACTTGTCAAAGTGTTTTCAACCCTGAATGGACACACAAAAAGCAACACTCAAAATTTCCAGTTTCATGTGTTACAATAGATATTGCAAATGTGCCTGCACCTTTCAGAGACAAGTGGGGAAGAAGATCATAAAGACACTCAATAGTGGAAAGTCTTCTGGATTTTTTCTTTATTGGAAGGGAGGATTTAGCTCTCAGATTGTATATATGAGGTATTATCTGCGTACTTCAACACATGCTCATAGCAGATCCTCCCCTTAAAAATGAATACATGACATGAAAAATCTAACAAGCATTCTGACAAAAAATCTGTTCACCCAAGGCAGGGTATTAGAACAAGGGAGTTTCAGCCAAATCGCAACCGCATTAAGTACCTAAATCAGCAGCAACATTGAAGTAGGTGAAGGTCTTAGGACATTTCTAGAAGTGGTCTCCCACTTGGTGCAATGATTTCACCTCCATTCTACAGAGCTACCATTTGTGGGCTGGCATCTGGAAAAGAAGAGGGATTGGGGATTCTAAAAGCAGGCCTCCCTTGCACACATGAAAGCATAATTCCAGCTAAAATGATCCCTAGGAGAAACAACATCAAGCTGCCTTTTTGAAGATGTTGTATATCTGATGGCCATATTTGCATTGAATAAGCTGCCTTTCATGACCCCAGCAGTCTGGGAAGTTCAACCGCTCCACTGGCACGGGACAGTGTTTCACTCAGCCTGCTGATGCTCCGAACCTGATGTGCAGTGGCACTGTAATATTTTGCTGGTGCCAAGCACAAGAAACAGAAACTGGCATGCATGTCTGTGGTAATTACCACAAGCTCCCTGGTGCCTGTTTCAGAGTCATGAAACATTGTTGATGTGATTTTTTAAAGAGTTCTAACTTGTGACCTGCAAACCTACATCCCAAGCAAGGGCATGTGCATGAGTGTATTTTGAGAACTGCTAGAAAGCATCTCAAGATCATACTGCTTTCAGCTGCTTTTCCTCCTTGGCATTCAGCTTTCTAGCAAGTCATTTTACACTATTATTCACATGTGAAACATTCAGTATCCCATAAAGAAAATTTTCTTTCTAAGGGCACATAAATCTTGGAGAGTGGATCTTGTGGAAAGTTGAGAGATGAAAGAGATGCAGCAGACCAAGCTTGTAGCTGAAGGACCAGAGACAGCAGTCACAAGTTGCAGCAAGGGAAATTCCAGTTGGATATAAAGGAAAAAAAAATTCACTGTGTGAGTGGTTTAAGGACAAGACAGGTTGACCAGAGACATCGTGAAATCTCCATGCCTGGAGATTGTCAGGATGTGACCAAGCAAAGTCCTGAGAAAACTGTGCTAGATTTAGAGGCAGCCCTACTTTAAGAAAGAGGCTAAATAAAACGACCCACAGAGCCCCTTCCAGTCCCCCAAGCTACTGCAGGTGTGGTGCAGCGGCCATCCATCTGCCCTGCAGCATCACCCTGGTGCGGTCGTGTCCCAGGCAACATCCCAAGGCAATTCCTAAGAACAAGATTACGGTGCGGCTCTGCTCGATGCACGGTACGAAGATTTTACTAATGTTCAGGCAAAGCCCCTGCAACTGTTATTTCATCCTGTTATTTCATGGTAAGCTTTCACTTGATGGTTTTCATTTTATTCATACTTGAGGACTTTGACTTTTAGATATACGAAGTGTTCCCTTTTGTTGTCTCTAAAGTAACCATTCATATTTGAACTTTAATCTTCCCTCTTTACTCAAACCTAAACCCCCAAATGATTGCATTGCTTTTTTCTTCCGTTGCTGCTCCTGTTCTGATGCAGACAGTAAGAATAAATTTTTGGCCCATTTGCATTCAGCAAAACTTTGAAAAAATGATTTTAATCAAATAAGATTTATCCCATCACTCAAAGAATTTTAACTAAGATCTTTCTTTCCTTGATTTACAAGCCAATAGTGTGTACTTATTACTGCACCAGCTAATTTTTAGGCAGTATTACCTGCTTAATTTCATGTCTACATCTAGATCTGCCATAATACCTTGCAGAAATAATAGTCGTATCTGGGATTTTTTTATCTCATGAATTATAGTTAGCATTTTTGTGAAATTAATCTCAATTCATTATTTTATAATTCATATAACAAGCAGGTAGTGTTTCTCTGTCTCTGTATTCATTTCTGATTTCTCAGTGCAATTCTGTTCACATTTTCTTTGTCTCTCTGAAAAATCTTTTTGTTCTCAACCTCCGCATATTCATTAACTAACACTGGACTTAACCCTGTTCTCAGACCCTAATTCTTATTTTACCTGTATTCTGTGTCTGGAGTCACGATTATGTGGCGTGTTGCACAACCATTTGCACCTCATGTCAGTTAAATATTTGCTGGAAACATTTCTCTATGTATGCCTTTTATCACAACTCTTCTTCATTCTTTCTATAAGCGAAAATGCCAGCGTAGGACATGTGCTAAAATATGTCCTGACAGTATGTGAGTTTCCAAAAGGAATAGAGGCCACTAGGCCAGTTTGACTTCCTTGGAGATCTCCTTTTAACACATCTGACTTTCTTTTATTATATATATTCAAAATTAGATCTGTAATTATGACTCCTATTATCCTGCCCTTTCTAATCTAGTGACAGATAGTCCCTCTGGCATTCAGTAGTACTTAGGTAGAAGATAAGATAAGTTTAGGAAGATAAGTTACTAACTTGGATTGTCAACACACCATCACCGGATGACAAATGGAAAGGATAGATGATTAGTAGAAGCAGAAAAGAAAATTGTTACACATTGAGATTCTAACTAGGATGAAACAGTGCCTGTGAGCACCTGTGTGGACAACCAGCAGAGAGCTGCCTGATGGGTTAATGTTTGAGCTTAGCATCTCTATTTAGAAAAATGAAATTGGCAGGAAAAAAAAAAAAAAAAAAAAAAAAAGCTTAGAGTGGAAAGAAAAGGCAGTAAAAAATTGTGGTGTTTGTTTTGTTTTGTTTTGTTTTGTTTTTTAACACCAACCAGATTTTTTTTTCTCATTTTTTTCCGTCCTTCTCAGATTTCTTTCAAGCTTACTTGCTTGATGCAAACTTCTTGGGAGATAATGGCTTTACCAAGGATTGCTATGAGGCCTGAGTACCTCTCGTGTTGGGAAACAAGATTATGGCTTCAGCATAGGCAGGTAAGGTTGATCTGGAGGATGCATGTTTCAGATCATACAGAAAAACTCCCGAAGAAGTGATATGAAGCAGCTGCAGAAGACTCTCAGAAGAGATGTTCTTAACATGTGATTATTCCAAGAAAATGTGAAAATGGGGCTCTACTTCCAAGAACAGTCAGAGGCAGCAAAGACCAAGCACAGGAATCTGGGTATGTGCTGTCACCCATGTGGCCTTAGCAATCACTCTAAGGCAAACCCTCATACCACAGTTTTGGATGTTGAAGCTGGAGTGCTTGTTCCAGTCTAAGAGGAGAATGAGGAGGGAAATTAGTATTGAGAACTTTTTTTTTTTTTTTTTTTTTTTTTTTTCTGGTAGTAACTTTCCACAGAAACTGAAATATTTTTTTAAGATTCCAACAGTATATTCTTAATAAAATAGCACACAACTGAAATAAAAACCAATGGCGCTAAATCAAGCCTTCTGTGAACTAAGCCTCTAGGCTAAACTGCATCTTCAATGGTCAGTATGGATTTCTGTCTGAAATATGCTTTTACAGATGGCCTAAATTTTCTGTGACAGAAAATGTTTCTGCCTCAACCAAAATCTTCACAGGCTTACCAGACTGCTACCAAAGCCAAACTTCCAGCTTAAACTTTTTCAAAGCTGGGGCAAACAAACATCTCTTTCACCAGATCTTTAATAAAATATTAGTCATCAGTGACCTGCAGAAGCAAACCTCACTAATACACTATTTTGAGGCAAAATAAGAAAGTGTGAGGCTTACAACAGAGACACTGCTGTGGACCTGTTGGGTGCATCTACAACACTTCTCGAGGTTGCCCTCAAGGTCCACCACCCTGGGTCTGGAATATCCTTGCTCCCTTCCCTGTACATACACAGTATCTGAGGCATGACCATACCGCACACAGCTTTTCTACTGCTGTTCCACAAGCCACTGTGACATGTTTCTAGCCTCTCTTAGCACCAAAATTGACAAAGAGGGGCAAAGAGGGAGAGGGAATGTGAGGCTGAGACACGTTCTCCGAGCTGACAGACACTCTTTCCAGTGGCCCCTCTCAGGCAGTGGCTGTGCCAGTTTGTGCCTATGCCTGTCGTCCCACACAGGTTTGGTAGGCTGGCACCAGCCCAGTGTGTGCGTATGTGCACATGTGCATATGTATACATGCATATGCAGAAGGCTACTTTTAGACAGAAGATTTCTCCTTGGTGTGCTGAGCCAGGAGGAAAGCCACTCATTTTCAGGTAAACCATGCTTCATCCCCAACAGGGGACAAGAGAATTCATTGCTCTCTACCTATTTTCCTCACTTGCACAGGCCATCAGCAGAGAGGAGACCCCAGAGCCAGCTCCGCTGCAGCCCCCTCTCCCCAGGGAGCCATCAAGAGGACAGGACCGGTGAGCTTGTGCCTCCAGTCACCCACTACCAGATGCTCTGGAGCTGGGACCTAATAGTAAGCCAGGTCTAAACACCCTGGGACAGAGACAGCGATGGAAGACAAGCAGTGTTAGAAAAGCTGCTTACATGGTGTTGGAAACCTCCAAATTAATGTGTGTTGCACTAGCAGCATTTTGCCCAAGAGAACACAAAACCCTCAGAAAGACGTGTTCCATCCTGTCCCTTCAGATCAGACTCCAGATCAAAACTGACAGCTCTCTGCCTGGGCAATCCAGGCATATGACCTAGAAAGAAAAGGGCAGTGTAGTTGCTACAGGGAATTTCTGGGAAAACAAGAACAATGTAATGGCACTGTAAGTTCCCTGTGGCTGTCCAGCCTTTCTGCGGCTGTTATCATCACCTGCCTGGGGCTTCTGGACCTCTGTATGACCTGACCAATGGGAGAGATGGATCTGAAAATCATCCAGGGAAAGCTGGCAAGGACTTCTTCTGAATACAGCTCTGGGTCTAACCCCCATACCCTATGAACTGACCTGATTCCAGGAAAAAAGGGACACACCTGCTTCCTCCTCCAGAAGGGTGAAGAACCAAATGAGAACAAACATCAAGCGTCTTGGGACAAGGTGTTTTGAGTTCAACCTTGTAGTCATGAACCAAGGGCCTGGCATGGATGCCTGAGGATGAGGAGGGTGCCTACAGAGGATGGGTGCTGCCTGCAGAGCCCGTGGCCACCCATGCAGTCATGCCCTCCAGCTTGTGTGCTTCCTGCACCGTGTGCGTGTGCTGCAGCACGTCGGCTTCAGGAGTGCTGACACACAAAAAGGTACCGCTATGCAGCACAAAATCAAGAGAGCAGGCAGGTTTGCATCTGTGTGAGGCGGTACACACCGGATTTTGCTGTTCCCAGTGGTAATGCTCAGGGGTACTCCACAAGCCTGGAGGTTTGTGCCTGGCATTGCACTTTTGTTTTCCCAATGATCTGTGTGTGATCCAAGACAGGACCATTCAACTTCACAAAGCTGCCAGGTGAAGTCATGAAGCTGTAACACAGTATTCAGGGCATCACAGCCTCTGTGGTGAACCTTGGGTCACTTTGTTCCTTTTGCCACAGGTTCTTGGCTCTAAAAGAGAATTAAATATGCCTTATGTCTCAAGAGTACTCTTAGTTTGAGCTGTTGATTACTGTAGCATACAGTTATTACAGTAATGGAGACTATATAAGCAGATAAGAAATTCTGCTGTAAAGGAAAACACCATTAAATAGTTATCAGTAGAAACTGTAAATATCTTGTTTTCTCCACAAAGCAAACCATCCAGCACTGTGCTCCAAGTGTATTCCTTACGAGCTCAGTCCATGTTGCATGGAAATTACCCTTTCTGCAAAACTGTTTGTTTATGCACTATGGTGTGGGCAAACGCAAGCTCTGCCTGCTCCCACTCCAAGCTAAAAAAGCAGTGAGGCTGTACTAATGCAGGTACATAGGAGGAAAGCACCATGGGCAAACTGGATCGGTTTGCCATAAACAGTGACTGAGCTATTCCCATGGCCCCCATACTCAGAGAGGGAGAGTGTTCTTCAGAAAGCCCCTCATTTTTCCTCCACTCGAACACAACAACTGCTGAGGTGGGGAAAGTGGTTTGAAGCTGCAAAAAAAGAAGCAAGTGAGAGAGAGAAGCGTAGCTCTTCTTTGCCTGTGATGGCTGCTTGCTAACTTCTGTGCATAAGAATATTGCAGTGCTTTTTACTGAAGTCAGAGAAAGTCAGCTTTAAGAGAAGAAAATAATGTTTAAAGAAAGTCTGTTTGCCTTCACACCAGACTGATTTTTCACAGTCTGTTTCTATATATTTGAAGCCAGGCATTGATAATGGGAGCCCTGGCACGGCTGCTCTCAAGTGAGCGGCACCAGCAGCTGCTGCTGCAGACACTGCAAACAGGGGAGTAAATCCTGCAGCCTTGATACAGCCCCAGCTCCATCACTAGGGACTGCAGGATTTGTCCTAACCTACTTCTTCCTCCAGTATTTCAAAGTTCCAAACGCGCTTCAAAAGACTTCCACTTTTGAAAAGATGGTATCTAATTTACAGAAGTATGTAGTTGATATATATTTCTGAATGATCTGCTGGCATTTTTTCAGGAAGATGTATGATCTGATTTAAGTGCTTAAAGAGGTTGGTGGTTTTTTGTTGTTGTTTTTGTTGTTGTTGCTGCTTTTTTTTCCCCAAGAAATGTTAATCTTTTTAGAATCAGATACCCAGGAGACTCTTTAAAAGTATTTTTTTTCTCTTCCAAAATCTCTACTGCCAGTGCATTTTGTGAGAGGAGAAATTCCTTATTCTTTTGAAAAAAAAAAAGATCTATGGCTAGACCTTCTGTTTTAATCCAGAAGATTTCTGACATAAGGACATTTTCTTATTTAATACATTGCTAAAGTATGCTGTTGACAGATACCCTGCCAGTAGTGATTACCCCTGGGAAAGTGAAGTAGTATAGACTTCCTTCCTCATCTGAGAAAAAACAACAACACTGAAATGTGTTTTTCCAGGCAGCTGGTCAAGGAAGCAGGTGTCAGGCTTACAAGAAAGTCTGCAAGTTCTGCATCATAGCCCCCTTCTTCCCCTGCTTAGCTGAGGGCAATACCCAACTAACACTGAGACCATTCCTTGTGTGAGTAAGAAAACACTTCCTTGTTACCCCAAGGCTCATTTAGCCTATGCTATATATAATAAGATAGTCATTTCTCCTGCAAGTCATAAAAACAACTTCCAGTTCACGTTGTCTGTGTTTCCTGCCACAACTATCTGTCATTTATGGAAGCTCTGCAAGTTGTCTGGCTGCTTGGTTTGGATGGTTTTCAGGC
Source organism: Stictonetta naevosa (assembly GCA_011074415.1). Lineage (NCBI taxonomy): Eukaryota > Metazoa > Chordata > Aves > Anseriformes > Anatidae > Stictonetta > Stictonetta naevosa. The sequence continues at coordinate 20,113,468 of CM021729.1, forward strand.
TTGGCTATATTTTCTAATTTCGTAAACCTCCTTCCCAGCCTTCCTCCTCTCCTTTTTGCCCTGCAGCAGCAGTCATTGAGCATGTATAGCCAACCCTCTGATGAGCCTCCCTCTTTCCTTTCCAGACAGAACCAAAGCCTTGACCTGTGCACCTCAGTCCCTGGAAGGCTCTCTCCACTTGCACACAGGTACCTCACCATGTCCCTTCCACCAGCACAGCACCAGCCTGTGGCCTGCACTGCATCCTCATGCCCCCACTTCACTGCAGCTCCATGCCCCCATGTCACTGCAGCCCTGCTGCCCCCCTCAGCACTGGTGTCTTGTTGCTTTCCGCCCTCCACCGATCTTCAGGTGGTGAATCTCAGGTTATTACTGCATTCTGTGGAGCTTTTCAGAAAGCAAGCTGAAGCAGGTGCTCCAGAGAATGAGATGAGATCATGTTGCATTTCATTGTCTCAAGAAGTGTTTGGCAGGCAGGTATGCCATCATATGCCATGGCAACAGCTGATGGAAGGGGAGATGTTACAAACGTGCACAAGACAGAAATCACTTATGAAGCTGGTATTTGCAAGCCTTCTCCACGGTGCTATATGAGACATTATCATTTACTTCCTTTTATTATTTCCTTCTTTTATATACTCCAGCTTTGCAAAGAGGAAATAAAAAATGGCAGCTTCTCAAATTTGGGTAAATTTTGGCAACAGTCAGATTTATAATGTTGATTATTGTATGCAGGTGGTTTCCTTCAGTAAGAGCTAAGAGTGCCTGTTTTTTGGGGGATAAAGTGAGGTAAATCCCTAAGAGTACAACAAAAGGAAATAACAATGAAGGGAGAATATAAAAGCAAGTGGCACACAGGCTTAGAGAAATAGATTTACCATTAGAAACAATGCAGTGAAATCCTGCTGGTGTCTGTTACAGGTACTAGCAATAAAATAAGAGCTTAGGTTGTCATTTTGCCTTATTTTGTAAAGCTTTTTTATTAAGGTACATTGCTCAAGGAGCTACTTCCACTTATTTTGCTGCACATCTGTGTCTTTTTTTCTCCTGAATCTTTACCTTCTGACAAAGTAAACCAGCTCCCCTCATACTCATATGAATCCTCACCAGATGAGAGCATGTTCAGTGGTTGGTCCAATCTAGTCCTTGCCCTGTGTCAATGTATGCCAATCAGAGTGCCGGTCCATTAGCAGGACATTGCCAAATGTTTCAGGGTGGCTTATGTTTTAACTCTAAATTGAATGATTAATTTTGATCTCCTATCTAGCTATTCACTTTCATAAAACTCAAAAGAACTTACTTAAGTCTTCTGCTTCCATTTTAAATATGTCCTCAACTGATGGGCTTAAAACTTTCTAGAGGCAAACTGGCAGAAAAATGGTTAGAAAGATGGTTAGGAAGATACCCTAAGCTCTATTCTGCAAGGAGGCCGTGCTGAAGGCATGGCTGCTGCACAGATGGCACTACCATTTTACATTTATTTTAGATCTCCTCACTGAACAATTCTGACACCTCAGCATGTGGGCCACAGCAGTTGTATCCTCAAGGTATAACAAGAATATGTGTGAAGACAGGAAGGCAGATTATCTTCTGCTCATGCCGTGAAGTGAGATGCTTGAAACTGGGACTGGCTCCTGGGCTTAGGGCTAGATCTGAAAAACAAGTTACATTTTTGAAAAGATCATCGAATCAAGAATATCCCAAGTTGGAAAGGACCCACAAGGATCATTTCATCCTACGCCTGGCTCCACACAGGACAACATAACACTCTGACGGTATGTCTGAGAGCACTGTCCAAACACCTCTTGAACTCCATCAGGCTCAGTGCCGTGACCACTGCCCTGGGCAGCCTGTCCCAGTGCCCCACCACCCTCTGGGTGCAGAACCTTTCCCTAACCCCCAGCCTGACCCTCCCCTGTCCCAGCTCCATGCCGTTCCCTCGGGTCATGTCGCTGTCCCCAGAGAGCAGAGCTCAGCGCCTGCCCCTCCGCTCCCCTTGTGAGGGAGCTGCAGGCCGCCATGAGGCCTCCCCTCAGCCTGCTCTGCTCTGTGCTGAGCAAACCAAGGGACCTCAGCTGCTCCTCATACATCTTGTCCTCCTTTGGATACATTCTAATCATTTTACAATGGAAGACTTTTCTCCCACACTACCATCCAAAGCCTAAGTGGCTAGAACCCTCTTCAATGGCCTGAATACGAATGGCTACAAATATTCTAGGGAAAATTCCCAATTCTTGGATATCAGTATGTCCACTCATGTATCTCTGCTGTATTGGGATGAAACCTGGTGGCAGGCCATGCCACCAAAGGCAACTGACATGTGTGCCAAAGCTAGGGGACACAGCATTCTTTGGCTAAATGCACAAAGCTGGAATTTGAGTCCTTCTCAAGGAACACAGAGTGGCAAATAAGATGGAGACACTATGTGCTTCCTCGAATCTGCATTTTGACCTCGCTGTTCCTCACATCACCCTTTCTAAGTACAGACACTTCTTATTCACAATTTCTTTCCCACTGGGAAGACATTAGGGAGTCTCTCAGAGCCTGTGTTTTTACTGTGCCCAGAACTACCCTACTTTGACATTGTTTTGGACTGTTTACTGCTGCCTGAATAAAAAATCATAGTATTATCACACATTGGTAGTGACAAAGAAGTAACCGTATGTGTGACATGCACTGATTCAAATCCGTAGTTCCAGCTTTGAAACCCACAGTTGTAGCTGTGCCATGTACAATTCCAATCAACAGCACTCTTACAGCATCACAGACTGGTAAGAAAGAAGGGAGGTTGCTTGCCAAAGTCAGAGGGCAAAGTGGGATAGATCTTACTAATATTTCTGAAAGGCCAGGCAGTCTTCCTGCCGGTCCCTTTCAGTTACTGTCAAGAAAAAACTGCTGAGCTAGGTAAATTGGTAGCGACAAGGTCGTTTGTTCTTCCTTATGAACCAGTTCATGCATGTGACAAAGCACCAGGAAGCAGACAGTGATAATTGTTTTTACTGAATGATAGTCAGTACAATATGTGTCCAGTCTGCTTGCCACTCTTCTGCAGCTTGAGTACATATAGTAATCATAGCTTATGTGTGCTTGGTCTTCTTCCAGGAACCTCTGGAGGGTAACAAAATTAAATCTCCAGTAAGCTAAAACACCAGCTTTAGCCAATATTTTGTGAGACTGTTGGCCTGCTGCTGTTTATATCCAAAACAAATCCTGCAAGTAACCTGAACAGAAGTTTAAGCATGCCATGTAATCTGTTTGCATGATGTCTACACAAAGCCAAGAATGGGTTTCTTTTTTATTGTGAAGGAAAGCTCATGAAATGTTCCATTTCATCCCCCTGTACTCTGCTCTGGTGAGGCCACACATCAAGTACTGTGCTCAGCTTTGGGCCCCTCACTACAAGAAGGACATCGAGGCCCCGGAGGGTGTCCAGAGAAGGGCTACAAAGCTGGTGAAGGGCCTGGAACACAAGTCCTATGGGGAGCAGCTGAGGGCACTGGAGCTGTTTAGTCTGAAGAAGAGGAGGCTCAGGGGAGACCTTATTGCTCTCTACAGCTACCTGAAAGGAAGAGGTGGGGAGTTGGGGGTCAGCCTCTGCTCACAGGTAGCTAGTGATAGGACTAGAGGGAATGGCCTCAAGTTGCACCAGGGGAGGTTCATGTTGGAAATGAGGAGACATTTCTCCTCAGAAAGAGCAGTCAGGCATTGGGACGGGTTGCCCAGGGAGGTGGTGGAGTCACCATCTCTGGGGGTGTTTAAGGAAAGGTTGGACGTGGTGCTTAGGGACATGGTTTAGTGGGTGACATTGGTGGTAGGGGGATGGTTGGACCAGATGATCCTGGAGGTCTTTTCCAACTTTAACAATTCTATGATTCTATGATTTCCTATCAGTATTGCCTACTATAGGAGATTTTCAACGATAGCCTCAAGCTTCCTGTTATACTGATGATTAGTGTGAGTAACAACCTTTTAAGGGACAAGAATAGACAACTGAAGCCATAGCTGCAAGTGGGAGAGCCACTAGCCTGATAGAGAGGAGACACAGAGATCTCTTGTTATTGTCCATGTAATTATAATAAAGACTCATCTTAGTTAATAAGCTCTGAGTCAAACTTCCCCTTATCCGGAATTAAAGAACATTGCCATTAATTAGCTACACATGTAACTGTGAGTGAAATCCTGGAAGCTATGCTGAAATCAGGAGTGGCCCTATCTGAATGCAGCTGTATTTTGCTCTCCTAAAATGCAAATGCAGTTTTTACAAATATGTTCCTGTATAACCTAAGTTCTACTTGTAAGGGCTTACTTTGATGTAATCAAACTTGCATTCAACGCAGACTTAAAAAGCGGTTGTTACAAAAGATAAGAAAATACAAGGAAGATTAAACCTCAAAGTATATACATCATCAAAAATTATTTGAGGAAATGAAATGAGCTGTGCTATGAGAATGACAACGAAGCAAGCTTCATTTTCTGAGTATTTGTATGCATTGCCCCATAACCTTCCCCTCAAGCAGATTGCTTGAAATAACCCCAGGTCCCAGGAAACCCCTTTACCTCTTCCCTCTTGTCCTCCATTCCATGAGGGACAGCAGGTGTTATAACCCCAAGCTGACTGGGCAGACAGCCACTGTCAAAAGCAACGTATAACAGCTAAGGTCTGCCCACCATTCCTTCTCTGGGCTACTCATTTGATTCCCTCTCTTCCATACAGGCACTGAGTTTCAATAAAAGTTTGTAGGACTGCCCTTGCTGACTTTTCACACCTCTCCTTCTGTATGGCATTGCACTCACTTGAAATCTGTAAACGGTGACTGGGAAGGAGAAGGGAGATAAAAGCCATCAAAAATAAATTGGCAGGCATATGGTCAATGACACTAGATAAATCTTCTTCCATTAGAAAATCTGGATAAAAAAGAGCAGAATTTAAGTTATTTATGAGCCAACACAGCAACCATACTATCAGAGGAAAGAGATGTTCTTGAGCCATGTGGAGTGAAAGACCTGTATTTCTGCTTTGCAAGTTAGTAATCCCTCACTGTATACTGACCTCTCTTGTTTTCTTTTACCTGACCTGCAGCTTGAAAAAGGAGCCACAAATATGGGACCTGGATTATGGAATCATTTAAGAACTTTCAACGTAATGTAGCTTTTGAGGTCAGTGAGAAAGGAAGCAGGGCTATTTCTATATCTCTAACAGCTACAATAGTCTAATAATTTGATGTTAATAATAGACCTTAGTTTATAAGCTCAGTTACCTTAACAGTATTTCTGGTGTGTATTTGCAGTTCTTACATGGTACTTCCAGCTGTTGCAGTCTTAAGTTAAAGATCGGTCAGAAGTATTGCATTTCTGAGAAACAACCCTTGTGATATTTTGCAGTCAGGATATCTGTGTTGTGAGGCATGCTCCATAGTGAAGTGATAGGCATATAACAAGCTGGTTGTCTGGCTGCTACATACCACAGATTAGTTGTCATGCCTTGGTCAAAACAACAAAGCGTGAAATACTTTTCCTTTTACTGAGAAATACAGCATGTCATAATAAAACTGAGGCTCCTCTCCGATCTTATGGAAGCAACTTCCTTTATACATGTTTTTTTCTCAAGAAACTCTCTGAGCAATCAGATAAAACAAAGAATATTTGCGTTATCTTGCATCCATCACTTGTATAGAGTTACATGAATTAAGAATATCACTTGTACTTCTTCTGTCATAAGATAAAAAGAACCACAGATGAATGGAAACCATTCATTTTTATGGACTCCATGTTCCAGGGAGTTTAATCAATGTTGTTGCATGCTGTAATTTGCATCTGGATAGATTTCAACTGAAATAGGGCTAAAATCACAAGTAGCTAGGCAACCCCCCCTCATATTCTGGGGGCTTGTGCTATTCCAGTTCACATATAGAAAGTATTGGGCTTGTGAATGATGCCAATAGGAGTACAATTGTAACAGAAAGACAGCTAACACCTTCTTGGATTTTGTGAATGTTGCATTTTCTAATCCACCTTCAGAAATACTTGACACTCTGCACATTTTGCCCAGATTTTTTAAAATGTTAATTAGGTGCGTAACCAATCTGGGGGAGAAATTTCAAAGGTCACTTAAAGGACAAGCTTTGATGGGAACAAAAAACATACAGTATTAGAGAGGCTGTTCACATCAGTTCTAAAAAAACCTCCAAAACCTTCTCTTTATCTCATAGAAGCACAGGCATTTTGCCTCTCATGGTATATTGTACATGAACTGTAAAATCAGAACAAAATCCTCTCTGAGACAAATCTGTGACAAGGAAAAAGTTAAAAATTTTCACGAGCAAATGACAAAAAAAGTGAAGAATCCAGAGATCAATTTACAACTCACTGAATCAGTTGTGTATGTAATTTTTGACCTATGTTTATACTAAGACTGGCATAACAGGTTTAAAAAAATGTATTTTTGGTCATTATTGTGCCACAGTTCTAATGTGCATTTTGTGGTTCATTTACTGTCTAAATGTATCACAAACCCTTTTGCTATACGATTTGTACAGTGCAATAGGATAATAGTATACTTGCTTTGGGCATATTACAGTAATTGTTACTTCTTATCATTTCCAGGTCATTAAAAGGTGACAGTCACCAAGGAGCACCCTGTAAAAACCTGCCTTGTCAGTCATCAGTTGAAAACCCTTTCAAATTCCTGTCACAGCAGTAATCGCAGTGCTGCAGCAGCTGTTATGGTCTAAGGATACAGTTGTAGAAAGGTCTGTGGGAAAGGAAAAAAACCCTTTTAACAGGCCAGTTAGTATAGGTGGAAAAACTAGACTAAGCTTGCAAGGGCTGTATCCTGTTCTTCAGGTCAGAAACAATAGGAGCAAAATTAGGAGCAATAGGAGCATAGAATCATAGAATATCCCAGTTGGGGGGGACCCACAAGGATCATTGAGTCCAGCTCCTTAGTCCCCAAAGAACCACCCAAAAAAACAGAACCCCTGTCTGAGAGCACTGTCCAAGCACCTCTTGAACTCCAGCAGGCTCAGTGCTGTGACCACTGCCCTGGGGAGCCTGTCCCAGTGCCCGACCACCCTCTGGGTGCAGAACCTTTCCCTAGCCCCCAGCCTGACCCTCCCCTGTCCCAGCTCCATGCCGTTCCCTCGGGTCCTGTCGCTGTCCCCAGAGAGCAGAGCTCAGCGCCTGCCCCTCCGCTCCCCTCGTGAGGGAGCTGCAGGCCGCCATGAGGCCTCCCCTCAGCCTGCTCTGCTCTGGGCTGAGCAAACCAAGGGACCTCAGCTGCTCCTCATATGTCTTGCCTTCTAGACCATTCTCCATCTTTGTAGGTAAAATCGAAATACAAGTCAAATGAGAAGAATATGATATCTATGGAGATTCTCACTGATCTTACCCTCCCACTTGACAGAGGTAAAAAGGAGCAGCTCCAACACTGGCAACATCTTCTAGGCTCTGGTTCATGCTGTCTTTTATCTCAGCTAGAACTAGCTCTTTAAACACAGCAGATAGGCACTGTCCAGCCTAACAGTAGTACCTGAGCATACCACTGGCTACATCTCCCTATCTTCTAGCAGGAGAACATTTTCTTACTAATATCAGATTTCCAGTTTTATGTATCTTTTTCTTGAGCTTTGTTGGTAACTTGCAAGGAAATTTTGGTACATATAGAACAGTGAGCATCCACCACAAGGGATCACTCAAAAATTACAAGCAATACTTAAATGGAAAATGTGCATATTAAGCTTACTGTGTGCATGGATATTTTGGCAATTAATTGTGGAAGAAAAAAAAAAAAGAGAGAACTAAATATGAAATAGCAGCAAGAGTGTTCAGTGTGAATGAAGGCTGGTGGTACAATTTCTAGATGCTCTGAAAGAAGAAACGGTCTTCTTTGTAGCTCCCTTTCATTCTGTCCCTTCAAGAGATGCACTGCTTTGTCTTTTATGGTTATGTCAACAGTCTGTTGCTTGTTTCAGTAATCTGTTTATTTTTGTGACCTATAGACTCATACAATACTGAAGGCTCTTCAGACATTGGTAGGGACGTGCAAGAGCTTCCCCAAGTGCCAGGGTGAGGGACAGCCCTGGGGGCAGAGTTGGCACAGTTGTTGGACCTTATGGAACTGGCTTTTGCAAGCAGGACAATGAATGTGGAACTATTTTCAGAACAAAACACAAAACTCATGTTCAGCATGGCTTTTCATATGCTCAAAGTTAAACAGCACATCTAATCCCTCACGCAAAGAGACACCACAAATTTCACAGTTAGAAACATACTCACAGACCTTCTGCCATCTAATCAAACTATTTTTCAAAGAGTTGGGAAGGTGACAAGGAACTGGCACATACTGAGGCAATGGGGTGATATGCAGATCCTGACAATCACATGATAGACAGAGCAGACCCCATGAAGAAACCCCATGTGCACACTGCATAAGGGACTACCCAGGACACATCTCCATGTTTCATGGTGAACAAGTAGGTTCAGTTGCTTTTTGCGTGGTCCTGGCACACTTTTTTCCCTTTTCCCTCACTTTTCCATACCAGTTCTCCTTCCTGTTTGTAGCATGTAGGGTAGGGATGAAGTGGTTCATTTGTCTTGGATCCATTGGCTTTTGCTTTCTAGTTTTTGTTTCATTTAGTTTTGTTACTTTGGAGGGCGGGGAGTGGAGTGGGGAGGGAGAAATAGATAAAGAGCTAGAGAGTGCATCAAGCCCTCAAAACTTGCCTAAGCTTTCACAGCCATTTTGGTCAATGATGAGAGCTGCCTGCCCAAGGACAAGGGTGTTTGCTCAAACACATCAGATTCATCACCCCCACAGCAATGAAAGTGGCCAGTGCTGGAGGATGCTTCAGCCAAAAGGAAATCCCAGTGAAAGGATATCTTTACCCCCACCTCACATCCACTAGCTCCTTTGTTTCTGTTTCTGCTGATGATGTGAATGTGAAAAGCAGACAAAAAGCAAGTACAAGTCACTCTTCAAATTGTCATGCTGTAATAACATACAATTCTTGGACTGTAAAGCTAAAGCAGGAGCTCCTTTTACTGTAGGGGTAAGAGGAAAAAGTGGCATGAGTTCCAGGTAATGTGCAAAGGAGCCTATGAAATACATACCTCTAAAATGAAAACTTTCAGATTAAAAGAGAGAAGTGTTAAAGTACTGATGAGAGATTAGTTATTAAAAGGATGAAAAAGCTGACACTTCATAAATGATGCTCAACCCTGTCTTCAGCTCCTCAATCTAACATGTATGCTATAAGGTCACAGAAAAAAAAGAAAAAAAGGAAAAAAAAAAAAAAGTAATTTTGAGCAGTAATCATTGGAAGTACAGTTCTCCTTGAAAAGGCAGCCATACCTGGTCAGTAAGCACTCTGAATAGAGTTACAGACTTCTTCCATATTGTAGGATCTGAGGAACCTGTGCCAGTATTCCAGGAAGAATTTTTGAAGCACTTTGAGCCAGGTTGTCAACAAGTGCAAACGTTATAACTTTTTTGCCAGTGTGAAGGGTACTTGCAGCATGATCAGAAACAGGATCTCCACAGTAAATGCTTTTCACTTCATTAAGAATAGCAGAGAGAAGGAATGGGCTGCTCTGTATTAAGCAGCAATGGCTGGAAAGTGCAACATTCTCAGAGCATAATCTGTTGATGTGAAATTTCACAATGGGCACAGATCTAATTTAGAAGTGATCATCCAGTGAAATTTAAAAAAAAACAATTTTGCATTTACCAGCTGCACACTAAAATTGACAGTTACTGAGAAAGTTGACTTTAACAAAGTTAGCCATCAGCAGATACTTGTATCTAAGAGCAATATGTGCTGATACTGATGTGCCTTTTTTATTTTTCCCCTGCAACTTAAAGTAGCATAATAACCCTGAGTTTTGAATAAATATTAAGACAGAAAAAACGTGGATGACTTCTTCTTAAAGGAAACACTATTTTATAGTTAAGTGTGATTTGTAATTGAATTACATTGTTTTCTCTTAAAAATACATGCAACAGAAATTAAGTGTGAAATTTTGGAAACCTATATTAAAGCTTAAATATATTGTGCCTTAATAACCTACTTTGCACAAAGAAAAAAGAGAAGATTCAGACAGTGCATAATTACTAACAGTATTTTAAAGAAGGTTATGAACATAGGAAAATAAAATAAAATAAAATGGACTTAGATACAGTTTACTGAAGTGATAATCCAATCTGGGGACAGATTCAGCCTCCTCAGCAAATACAGAAAGACTGCTTTCTTCATTTTAGTTTATTCACCACAGGACATGTCAATGAAGTGTTCCCTCAAAGCTGAAAAATGGAAGTTAAAAGGAAACAATGCTTACTGTGAAACAAGGTGTGCGAGTCAGGAATCTATTAATTCTACCAGCTGAAAAAACATAGGCCCTATGACAATAAATGTTCAAATCAATGAAAGACCTATGTCTTTTAGCAAGAAGTCAGAAACCTAAAGAGGACTTAGAAGCTTAAGTATTTAATTATATTAATGTTTCCTTTATTTGTAACATTTTCCTGCTTTAAATGCAGAAATAAAAGAGTATTCAAAATGAAAATGCAATTTGCAAAGACATTTTGAATGACTCAGATAACAGAGCATTACAAACTTCATCAAAAAACAAACAAACAACAACAGGGATAAATACACTAACATAGCATGTAGAAGGGCAGGCATGCTAGAGGAAAATCAAAGAGGAGGTGAAGGGTCAGCAGCACTATTCAACAGGTGTACCTGAGGTGATACTGGAAGCTATGTCCTGTGGCAAAGCCTTGGCTGCATAGCTATGCAGAGACCTACCTAAAAGTTTGGTTATCATTAAAGATGCAGTATTTCTTCTCTTTCTTCAAGAGAATGAGTTTCTCTTCGCCTTCTCCCTAAACCAAGCTTCATCTTACATGGCAGAAAAAAGATGTGTGATTGTGTGCTCTCACTTTGATGTCCTTAGGTCCATTCAAGGACCAGGTCATCAAGTTTGCCCTCCATAATATTCTCTTAGCCTTGGACTTCAACCTTATGTCTCCAAAGTGATATCCTTTTGAATTGCCTTATAGAATAAAAACAATTTGGATGGAACCTTAAAAGATCATAGAACCTAAGAATGGCTTGGGTTGGAAGGGACCTTAAAGATCAGCCAGTTCCAAGCCCCCTGCCATAAGCAAGGATGCCACCCAATACATCAGGTTGCCCAGGGCCTTGTCCAAGCTGGTCTTGAGCACCTCCAGGGATGAGGCATCACAGCTTCTCTGGGCAACCTGTTCCAGGTGGATGAGGGGTGGGGAAGGTGTTTTTAGTTTGCTTTTAGTTTCTCACTGCTCTAGTCTGCTAGTGATAGGCAATAAATTACTTCCATCTCCATACGCTGAGCCTGTTTTACCTGTGACAATAATTGGTGAGTGATCTCCCTATCCTTATCTCAACCCCGGAACCTTCCCATTATATTATCTTCTCCTTTTCCTTAGAAGAGGGGGAGTTTGAGAGCAGTTGTGGTGGAGATCTGCTGCCCAGCAGGAAAAAGCCACAACAGCTTTAAGTACTGGCATACTATATGACGAGGTGCCTCCTGAGCCTTCCCCTCTTGAGGGTGAAAAGACCTAACTCATTCATTCTTTCCTCATAGTTTCCTCATAGTTTTTTCAGCGCTTATCTTCACGACCCTCCTTTGGACGATCTACAGTCTGTCCACATGTTTTCTGAGCTTTTGGAACCGGAACTGGACACGGCACTCCAGGTATGACCTGAGAAATGCTGAGTAGAGTGGGATGATCACATCTCTATCAGGCAGTGCCACCCCCAGCCTGCAGGAGGTGGTGGGAGTGGGCCTGGGTCTCAGGCATGGCTGCGGGAGCTCTCGTATGGGGAAGGGGCTCAAACAACACCTCCTTGGCTCCCTCGGGGTGCCCGAGTGAAGAGTCCTGCACTTGGGAAGGGGTAACCCTGGCTATACATACAGACTGGGGGATGAGACGCTGGAGAGCAGCCCTGCAGAGAGGGATTTGGGGGTTATGGTTGATAGCAAGCTGAATTACGAGCCACGACCCAGTTTAGTGTCATCAGCAAGCTTAGTGGGGGTGTTTTCAGTCCCATCATCCCTGCCAGAGTTCAATTCAATTCATGTCCATTTGGACTACAATGTCAGAAATATAGTTGGATTTTTGGGTGGTCCTGCATGGAGCCAGGAGTTGGATGCCATGATCCTTGTGTGTCCCTTTGAACTTGGGATGTTCTGTGTTGAAGAGCATGGGGCCCATTACTGATGCCATTGGGACTCCACTTGTAGCACTGCACCAGCCTTAGTAAAACCACTGATTACCACCCTCTCAGGGTGTCCCGTTCGCTAATTTCCTACCCATTTTGCAGTCCGCTCATCCAGTCTATGTCTTGCTAGTTTGTCTAGGAGAAGACTGTGTGAAATGGAATCAAACACTTTGCAGAAGTCCAGCAATGTACTTTGTTTACGGTTTTACTTATCTATGAGGTATATCGAGAAACTCCAGCTTGAGTGAAATGCTGATATGTAAAATTAGAGCTGGGTAGATTGCCTGACATGCACTTAGAACTTATTAATACTCTACTTCTAGATGCCTCGGGGTTCTTCATGGTGCCGGAGACTGCCAAGGCAGTGCTTCTTCCCTTGTACTCATTCCTTTATGCAGCTGTATTTCACTTGTGTGCTCTTGTGTGGTACTGCCACAAGTAGAAATAAAAGAGCAAAGCCCAGCATTGCAGGTGAAAGATAATCAGGTCTCAGGTCTAACCCACTCATGAACATCTATACTCAATTTTTTACAGTGAAGATCAAGTTGCATCTTCCATAATCCAAGTCTTGATTTTGACTATATTAAGCCCATCACCTCAATCAGCTAATTAATTAATTACCTCACCCATCAGAAGAGGAAAGAGATGCAGAGTTGAATGAACTCAGCTGGTGCTCATTTGGCAATACTTACAATTTTTGGTCTCTAAAACATTACACTAACAGGATGATGAATGCAGGGAAGTGGTTTATGAATATTCCATACTTTATAACTTCAAAAATACATATAGTGTAACCCTGCTTCTAGTATAAAAATAACCGTTACCAAAATGTATGAACAGTTCCCAAGCCTCCAGTGCCAGCACTCTATAAGAATGCAAAGCTAAAATACCAGTGTAGATTGCATCAGGAAAGTTCCAGACTCATTTTATTTGGTTTATTTAAATAGTAGAAAATCTAATCAAACAGATTTCAGAAAAGTGAAACAGATCCCAGATAAGCAGTTTCTGCTCTTTGTGAAGTTAAATGTTTTCATAGCTATGTCCAGATGACAAGTAGCTTTGATTTTCCTCCGATAAGCAAACGGACATCTCTCAGGGAAAAGGAAAAAAAAAAAAAAGTGAGATGAATAGCTCATGTGCACATCTTATCTGTTTTGAATTGATTCAGTGTGGTTTCTTCAAAGAAGGCTTAAAGTTGAGAAAATGTTAAGCTGACCTAGTTGTACAAGCCTGAAGTAATTAATTTTGATCGGCATAGACCCAGCAAAGTAAGAGACATCAAATGAAATACTGAGCCTCTTCAGTCTATTTTGAAAAAGCGAACTGAGTCATCCTGATAGAAACAGAGTATTTATTTTCAATACTGCTGAAACAGAGACGCTTGAACATCTCTGTGTTATGAATGTGGGGGGAGCTATATGCAATCTGTATCTATCTTTAATGCATTAAGATGATCTTTCATTCATTCTCATGAAAAAAAAAATATAGCTATCAGTCAGAAATCCCCAGCAGAAGAGGGAGAAAGCTGATCAAAACCAGACTTATTTCCCTTAAAACTAAGCAAGTAACAATGGCAATGCATTCAGAATGGCTCTTAAAGGATGAAGCATACAACAAAAATCCAAATTTTGTTCCAAATAAACAATGCTTTATGCCTTGTGAGCTCTAAATTGTATTAAAGCAGTGACTTAATACAAATCAAACTGATCTGTGGAGAGTTATGTAAACATCCTACTACAATTACCCAACACCATTTTCCATTGTAAGTGCTCGTAAGAATATTCATTCTTACCACACTGGCTAGAGGCCAGGTATCAAAAGTTACACAAATGCATTCAAGACAAGGAAATCTTAAACTGTTATTTTGTGGTAATGGCTATTCCCACCTAACGTGATGACGTTGGCACTTTGGCTCCATAGCAACAAGGCCAGATGCATAATGATCACTACCAGCCTTCCTTTTTCTTAGAAAAGGCTACTTTCTACATCATTCCCAGCAGTAGCACAGGGTTAGCACGTCATGGCAACTGGAACTTTGCAAACTTTTTATAACTCAAAATTTTATTGCATGTGTATGAGAAAACACTTGGGTTGACCAGAAAAATAAAGGAAGAAAGGAAAGATCAAAGAAGGACCTATTATTTCCAGACCTTTTTTTATCACATATCATCCATCCATTCTTTGTTTCACAAACAGTAGAAAGATATTTTACATCCTTTAACTTTGTCTGCCTTGTCCTGAGTGGACACAAAACTCTGTGTCATAATGCCCCCTGACTACCCACTCCTACAAGGATGCTCGGGCTCATTCAGCTCTGCAGTCTAGACTGTATTTAAGTCCAGAAAATGTTTTCCTGTGGAAATGCTGGATTTGAATCAGACTCAAGCAGCTCATACTTGACCATCACTGAGAGCTTCTCCTTAGTGTTACCAACTACTGCTACTGATTCCTCCCTAAATTACTTGCTACCCTCCATTTCCCTCTCCTTTTCTATGTCTGCTGGCAAGATAATAGTCCCTTGTTTCCAGCCATCCCCCCCTTGCTCTCTTCTCCTTCAGCCTGTCTCAGTGTTGCTGCCTTTCCATTTCCCACGCAACTGAATACCTTCTTTAATTTCTGCAGTGGCTTTTTTTCTTTTTCTTTCTTTCTTTTTTTTTTCTTTTTCTTGTTTTCTATACATTTGAAGCATCCTCTCCACCTGCAAAGTTCTCTGTCTCTTCACGTCCTATTTTCCTTCATGGTTAGTAGAATGTTTTATCTGTTACAAAGCGCTGCATACACTCAAGCTGCCATATAAATTACTCAATGTGCCAACCAAAAGAAAAGAAAAAAAAATACTGCAGACCAAATACTCGCTGCTCAGCTGCCAGAGCTTTCCTTGTTCTTTTATAGCTGCCTCAGATGCTGGTTCTCATTTATACCCACTTGATTGACCTGCTGGCACTGCCAAAATGGTGTAATGTTGTTCAGACATAAATCTCAGTCAGGCTCTAACTCTGCAGTGCAATGCTTTCTCTGAACAGAGTCCTATTCACTTGGGGGTATTTGGGATCAGAAAAAGGGCTAAGCACAGAAACGGCGGTGCTGCACCAGGCCATTGGCATGGCAGCTGCAGTTGCACAGTCAGGATGTCTGTGTTTGGCCTGGGCCAGGAATCATTACTCTACGTGTAAGAGACTTGTAAACTCTCCTCTGCTTCTTTGTGATAGGAAATTTGTATTTCTGCCACTGTACAGCAGCATATGGAAGTAACAAGCTGTAGCTCCTCATGTATGTGGATCTTTTCTATCTTCCATCTCTGTACCACAGATAATAATCCCTGTCCCTGCCTCTCCATCTCAACGCTTAACATTTCCTCAGACAGTTGTTGTGCCTCCCAGCATCAGCACCTTCCTGCACCAGAGCAGCACTTGCACAGATTAAAACAATCAGAGCTAGGAACACCCCCAAACCTGACCAGCAGAACCCCAGCAAAACCTGGCTCTGATCAACAAAAACGTGCTTGCAATTTATATTCTCTTTGAAATGCATCCAAAAAACTCTCAGAAGCAAACACACTGCACAAAATGCTATGTGTTTTTGCTATGCAAAAGTGGTACACTCTATTTTAATGCTATTGAAAACCATCCCAGCTTAGCAACTCATCTCACAGGGTAGAGATAGGAGGAGGAAATCTTAGCCATGGGATTGCATGTGAGGCCAGTTCTGTAAGCTTCAGAAAAGGAATAGTTATTTGAATGTGAAATAAGGACCCTCACCTGAGATACAGAGGAATTCAAACTAATAATGCACTCGATCTAAAAGTCCCAGGAAGTCCACAAATGGAAATTTTCTCAAAGCTTCATGCTTGGCATACTTCTGATTTGGCATACAATGCCATGCTTGATCCGTTCTTAACTCAGACTCCTCTTCCAGCCCTTTTCTTTGTTCTTCTTCTTCTTTTTTTTTTTCTATGCTTATTATTTACCTGTCTCAGGGATTCATTTTCTTGGTTCCATAATAAAACAAACCAACTGTATTTCAAAGTGTATGTTGCATTTTAACATACAGGGAGAATTACCATGTTTTTACCATAATGTGAAAAATTCTTATTTTGCAAGCACCACTTTTTTTTTTTTTTTTTTTTTTTTTTTTGGGCCACAGCTATCTTTTTTCTCCTTTCCATGGCCAGTTCAAAGTGTGCAGACTTGCAGGATATGCATCATGTATTTTTATCTCAAGAGATAACTAGAAGGCTCTTATGTTCCCTATGATTACTAATAACTAAAGGTCACACAGCCCATCTTCCTGCAAATGACTCTTTCACACCTACTATTGTCTTGTCCACTTCAGAACACATTGTGAATCCTAAAAATAACCAGAAATAAATGTCACTAGAACAGAAGCTTTTACCTCTTCCTTAGGGAACCTGTCAGTGTGTTAAAGCTTGCTGTAAGATTTTTACCAAAATTTAACCTTGCGTTTTACTGTCTTATTCACTCCATTATTTCTAGACCATTAAAAAGGTATGTGTAAAATAATTCTTGTGGCAACTGCATGGGAGTGGAGTTTGGCCAAATAAGCCACTCCTGTGAAGCTGTAGTCACTGAAATTTGCCCTCCAGAGTTTACTTCCCCTAATCCAGGCTGGGAACTGCAGTTGCAGCTCAGCCAGGATTGGCTACCCCTTGAACTCTCAGCTGGTCATTATTACTGCTCAGCTGAAGCAGTTAGCATAAGCACTCCCTTCCCTTTCCAGTCCAAAGTCGAAGAGATTAGTTTACCCACAGCTGGGAGGTGGTGTGAATTAACCTGGCTGCCTTGCACCAGGAGGGATTAGGATTGCTCACAACCTCAGCTGTGGAGACTCAGCACTGTCAGAAGATGGTCTCTTCCCTTCTGCCTCTTAGCTGTTGTGAGACACATCTTAGCCTGAGACTCCATGAGATTTGCATAGACTCCATCTGCTGTCTAGACGGCACCCAGGCACTCGTGCTTGCCCAGCAGGGTGGTCTCTCTCCTAGCCCTTGGCTCCAAGAAAGTCTCAGCAATCAGAAAGGGTGAGTGTCAGAGGAGCGTCAAAGCCATGCTGATGAGTTGGCAATCCAGGTTGAATGCAAGCTGTGCTTAACTAACGTGGTAAATAAAGTTGTTAGGAAATATTATTGCTTATGCATACTGAGCATTTTTACTCTTTCTTTGTAAAGGCTCCGCAAAACACAGAAGGCTCTACCATAATACCCACAGAATAGTCTAATTTCAGTATTTATAAAACAGCAAGATAAGTCTTCCAGAGGGTATGTGATAGCTCCCTGATAGTGAAGTAGGAACATACAATAACTTGGCTACATGCAAACATAGCAGTGCCATGAAAGTGTCACCACTTTTATCTGTATTTCAGTCAAGAGGGACACTTATACCTTGGGGCCTGTCTACATTGCATGGTGGAACATGGTGCAGGTTCTCAAACTGACATCAAAGGCACAGTAGCACAATCACTTCAGCATGTTAGCAAGTACAGGAAATGCACCTGTCCAGGTTTGTTTTTGGAAACTGAACTGGTGCCTTTTTCCAGCACTGAAGTGCTGTGTGTCTATATAGCAGCTCAGCCAGGGCTCACAGTGTAGTCGCTTATGCAGCTTGCACTTCACTAGGTAGGCATGTCCTGAACACCTCAGTAGTAACTACTTTAAGTGTGGGTATTTTGGTGAAGGTTGTTGTGTCCCCTGCACTCAATATTACACTCCTGCAAGAAGTGCATCAGCAGCAATGACATCAGACTATGTCAAATTCCCTGAGACTGTTGATGTTCTGTAGCAGCCACCACTTTCACAACCCTGTCCCCTGCTATGCCAGTAGCACTCCTCCAGTGACATAGAACCTTGGCTTAATGCTACTTCAGCTGGATAACAAAACTTGCATCCACTTCAACAGATTGAGAATTTGATTTGTGCTGAGCACTAAACCAAAATTCATGAGCTACTAATTTGCACCTGCCACTGCTGAAATGGAGGTCTCTGCTGGAGTCAGAAGCAAGACATCTATTGCTCTTACCAAGGTCGGCTCACCTTGTGATTCCAGGGGAGCAGGAGAAAGGGTCAATCACATAATTATTTAAGAGCTCTGCTATGCTGCAAAGTGCTTAATTATCCCTCTAGCATAATAAGTTTAGTGAAGTCCTGAAAGCTGTTCTTTATCCCACCAATGCCCGCATTAATAAATTTGTCCCAGTACTCACTCTAGAGGGAGTGTAGCAGGCTACATGGGAATATTGCCAGCCATCTAGCCATGAACAATACAGGGATTTGCATTGCAATCACCACATCTTAACTTCCTGAGGTAAGCTGAGATAAGACTTTTCATAAAAAGTGTTAAAAAGAATAAAAGAGTGGTTCATTCCCAGTTTTCTGTACAGACTTTAATTTATAGCACCAGTTCCTGAAATGTGCTACAAACAACCAAGGCCCAGTCCTGACAGAAAGTCATCTAAGAAGGAAAAATCCCTGAATTTGCTTCAGTATTGGTGTTTGAGGCAGTGCAGGGAGTGCTCCATCAGTCTGTAGCTGTGGGACACTTAGCAGTAGTACAGCGTGGTAGCTGTTCAGGTAGGACAGCCTGGCAACATCAGGTGCTCAGGAAAGAATTTCTTCTCTTTCTCTTCAAGGAAAAGTCCTTGCCTGATTCCTGATGAGTAATTACCATCTGTCCTTTCACACACCCTAATGCCACAGGTGTATGATGTGTCAAGTAGGGGACTTTTTCACGGCAAGAGCATCAGTATCATTGAAAGGTCTGCAGTGGCCTTTCAAGCTCAACACCTGCCTGACAAACTGTGTTCCCAATTAGAAACATGCGCAGACTTCACCGTATGTCAACAGGTGGAAGGATTTACTGTTTCCAGACCTTCCTCATGGTGGAGAGTAATTATGATGATTACATGGCAGAGAGACAGCAAGACATCTGTGAGTCATTCACAGTAGTAGAGTTCGCAGAGACACAGCCTGTACGTAGGGATTAGTAAGGCAAGACAGACAGATACATGCCTTGGGAGTGCACACGTGTGTGTGCTCATTAGGTGTCAAAATAGATGATTAAGGATTACATTGCATTAAGAAGATCAGGCAGGACTTAGGGCACATCCACAGGCTAGCTGCATTGATGAACTGATCACAGTACCCACAGAGCACTTTCGTCTCTCCCCTCACCACACATTTCACTGTTGTTTAGTTACACTGAAAAGCCTCCTTGCCAAAAATAGAAGCTTAAGCAAAAGAATTTATCTCAGGACATTTCTATGTTTCATAGAATTGTTCAAGACTATTGTGGTGTATTAATACGGAAACACATAAGACAGTGTAATGCATTTCCTAAAAAGCCAACACGATAAAACTTTTCTTCCTTCCTTTCTTCTGTCCTAGAATAGGTTTTTCTATGAATAATTGTATGCCCACAGGAGGGGGAATCAGTATGTCTGCGGGGTCAGGTATCCCTCATGGCAACTGTAGAATGGAACCACTATCTGTGCAGAGCAAACTCACAGCAGAGGGACAGGAATGTGCATCAGAGTGCCTATTTTTTTTTTTTTTTTTATATGTACACCGAATGGCAGCTACTATGGGGCACCACTCAAAAATCCTTCTTTCATTTCTGCTGTTCTTTGAGTATGGCAAACATTGCACAGACTGTGTGTTGGAATGGAGTAACAGTTCCCCTCAGGCTTTTCTACAGTTCTGCCTTATAAAAGTCTCCTTTTTGATAAACTACATTCCCATGTCATGTCTGCTGCATTCTCCTCTTATAATTAGGAACAGGGTGGTAAAACCAAGGCTGTCTCTATAGTGATATTAATATTATACAACAAATCAACTGTTGTACTGTGGTCAAACTAAATATTTGTAAATAGTTTGCATCTTCCTAATTTCCTTGCATATCTTATGACTGTATTCAGCTCTAGTTCAGCAGTAGTGTGATGGAAGCAGCAACAGCCATAGATAGTGTCTCTGTGGAGAAAATACAGGGACTCTGAATAAAATTAAATGAGATCAGCATCCAGCAAAGCTCTGAACTGAATGTAGAAGCATGATTCGTTGTGCTTTCTCCTATCAGTTTTAAAAATGCATGGCTCTTACTTGGTATATACAGTGTGTGTTCTCAACACAGCACCCATTTTCACATCACCTTACCATGCATTTCTTATGTGCTGTCTTCGACTGAGAAGTGTGCAGTGTCCGCTCCAGCTGGGAGTATATGGCTGTTAGTGCCTCTAGCACAAAGCAGTCTCATTAACTTTTCATGCTCATCTACACCTGCATATTTTCTTTAACGTGAACACATCTAGCAGTTCTGATTTTAATCAGAAACATAACAAGAAGGGACAAGCTTTTCTCCTCCCGAAGCAGGAGGCAGGCAAATGCAGCCTCTCAAGTGTCTGTGGGTATATGCAGGAAGGCTGCTCCGCCATGGACCCACCTCGTGCTTCCCAGGGTGTAATCCACAGAGCTGGAGCTGCGAGACTAATTCAGTGCTGGTATTCTCTTTCACTTACACAGGCAAAAGCTGGGAATTACGCTGCTGGAGAAACATGGTTACAGTGGTGCCATTAAGAAATGAACAATGCCCTTGGCCTTCGTGCTGATCCCGGTCCCCAGTGGGAAAAGCCGGCGGGGGATACGGTAGCAAACTTTTAATCGCCGTTTCTGACTTACAGCTGTTCTGCCCCATCATAGCACTGAAAGAAAAGGCGAAGGTGGTCAGCTGAAAGCTTCCGCACCCTTAGCAGGAGGCCATATCCACGCTACCCCTTCTGGCTGTGTATCAGCAGAAACACGGCGTGCCTCCCCTTGCTGCTGGGAAGGGACAGCTAATGCAGCACTGCCTGCAGGCCTGCCCCACCACCAGGCAGGCCTCCTCGGCCACCCAGGGCAGGGGGGGCATGCGACACGGTGGTGACACCCACCACACACCCGTCACCACAGCTGAAGGGGCTGTGGTGGGTGAGGGCGGCAGGCAGAGCTTTTGAGAGCCGCTTGCTTAAAATGTCACCGAGTAGGCTTCAGCTGAAGTGCACAAAAATAATCTAATTCCACTCCTACTCTTAAGAGGGTAGCATATATTGTTCTTTCCCTTCATCTATTTCCCCTAAAAGCTTTCTGCACCCAATTGTATTAATGAATGTTGAGCTGATGGTGACGCATATCAGATCAATATGGGTGTATGCAGAATTAGGTCACCCTAATGGAGAGCAGGCCCAGCCGTTCCAAAAGCACTCTGCCAAATGAGAGGGAGCAAGCTTGCTACCTCTTCCCTTGCTTTCATTTTTATTATACGTTGTGCATGCGGATGAAATCCAACATGCTAGCAATGCATTTTGCAGAGCCTGAAACTTGCTCTGAATTTGAATTTTAAGCATGAGTACCTCATGTACTCAAGTACAAATACTTGGCCCCTACCTGTGCTCATGAAGGCCTCTAACAGCTACGTAGAAGCTGTTCTTTACAAGCAAGGCAGAGAGACTATTTGGGAAGAGACAATGCTACAT
>CM021729.1:20135343-20165084 GCA_011074415.1 Stictonetta naevosa
ATTCAAGACTGAGAGGTGTGGAAGAATAAAGCCAAAGGGGCCTATCCCCAGACAGATCTACTATTAAATACAACGAGGTGGGTAGGACAAACAGGAAAGAGCAAGGGAATCCTATGGCATGTCCTAGACCACCAGAGAAAATGCTTCTGCCTCTTACTGCCATAAAGCTGTGTCCAGGTGCAGCTAGCTGAGACTTATTTCATCATGAGCTTACACTGTATGTTGTCAGGATATCTGCTCATGATGTTCAGTTTTGTCAGCAGTGAATGTGGGGCAGCAGTTGAGTGAAGGTGGAGTGTTCTTGCAGTGTTTCACCAATTTTTATTCTCTGTGGAATAGTAGAGCTTGTTCTTTCTTTAAGCGAAGTACAGAGGGTCCGCTATTGAAGAAAGATTTTTTTACACTGAGCCATCTTAGAGCCATCAGAAGCAAGCAAGGGTTGAAGATTAGGCCTGAGGTCGGAGAGTAGGTCTGAGGTGAACCTTTTTTATTTATGATATTTCTATGCTGGTACCTCAACCTCCTAGACAGCAGTCACAGTTTTAATGTTAAAGTCTATGAACTTTATTTCTGCGCAAGCTGGAAGAGGCACATTCCTGGACTTCACCTCGAAGAGTTACCCTAAAATCTCTATCAGGCAAGGAGGAAGTCTTGCGCTGAGGGTATGATATGCTTCATTAATAATAAAAAATATATAAAGTCTGCTACCGTTACCCAGCAACACCACAAATGTGTCATATATTATGTCAAGTAAAGCTACCTTTATACTTTTACATCCGCCTGCTCATGTCTTACAATAGCAGTACTGAGAAGTAAGTAAATTGGAGCACTACAGGCCCCCACAAGCTAAGGGATCTTATGGGGCAATGGAAGTAATGCATCTCTGTTGACCTGGCCACAGTCTCAACATAAACTGCACAGACTGTGAATGAAGAAGATGCTGATATTTGGGTTCTCGACCTTGTCTAGGCTCTCAGCTGTGCAGACCAAATGTGAAATCATTACGGACTATGGCAGCTAACAGTTCATCACTGAGTCAGGTGATAGACTGAGCAATGACCTTGAAAACTAAGCTGCAAACTAAGCTAGCTAGCTAAACTAGCTAGCTAAACTAAACTACCTTGGTTACTCTGTTGAAATGTTAATTACCATGACAGCTTTTCCATTCCCATGTAGCCTATTATTTAAACCAACCTAGATAGATTTTTTCTGACGTTAATGATGACAATATGAACTGCATTCTGGTGCATGTGAATAGATGCTCCCAGCAGAGGCATACATGCTGACTTTCAAGACAAACAGCAAAACATTCCTGCCTGTCTGGAGTGAGAAACACAGCCCACATGGTATTAAGTGGTCAGTATGAGACTGAAATTTGGTTCTAAAAAAGCCTGGGCTAGAGAAGAATGAGGGGGCTGGGATTTTTCATTTTAAAATAGATCTTTTCCCCATTTGTAGGTTGGTCTCATTTTGCAGTAGCTATATTCTGCACCAACATGTGGTAGACCAAAGATTAAGTCTCAAATTCCCAGACACTGGGTTAGAGGAGGCCAAGAATGCCACAGAAGTGACAAGCTTAGTGTCAGGAGATGGGGATTTGGTTGCCATACTTTTCAGCACCTCTTGTTACTCGAGCCCTCCAAGAACCTTGACATTCGTAACAGAAGTTGCTAATTCCCACCTCTTTCTTTCCCAGCAAGCAGCTCTCAGTAGGACACATACCTAAACAGAGCTGTGTAGTGTGTTTTTTGTTTGTTTTTTTTTTTTTTTGTTTTGTTTTGTTTTTTTCAAATGTCTGTGGCTTACACCCTCCCACCGACAATATTAATGTCACCCTCTGCTTTTTATAAAGTGGTCAGGACTTCATCAGAGTGCACAGACTTGGAAGCAGGAAAATATAAAAATAAATATCACAGTTATCAGCCAGAGTCCAAATGTGCCAGGTAGTTATCCAACTGCTTTATGAAACAAACACTTTGTTTTAAAATTTCTTGTAGCATATGTGTCTGAACTCTTTTTGACTGCAGAGGAAATTATATCTGTGTTTTCAAGGCCAAAATCTTGCCTGAGGCTAGCAAATACAAACTAGGGGCACATAAGTGTGAGAAAGGTCAAAGGGATATAGCTACACAACACTGTTAAGGGGTATTTCTAAAACATCCTGCAGCCTATGTGCTCTCTTCAGACATTTGATCAGAATCCCTGCCTAAAGCATAGGCATAGGCTGCTCTCAAAATGATGTGCCTCTGCTGGTACCTGTGCTCACCTACTATCTTAGTACCTTGTAGTTACATTTTTACGTGCTTATGCAAAGGTTGTGTTGCCTGCAAGATACTGAAGTGTACAGAATAAAAGTGGACGTGGGAATCATGTTGTTCTTTTGAATGTTGGATGCTCTTTTGGAGTACTCCATATAGGCAGGAAAGGCACAGCACCCTAAGATTGTCTGATTGTTTTTTTAAAAGACATCATTAGAACAAGAGTCTATTTCTTGATTTCAGTCTTGCTTTTTAAACCACACACTGCATCCTCAGCTCAAACGTTCTAGACTTCAAATTTTTGCTCTTCATGTGGAGTCAGGAAACTCCAGACTCAACCATTTTTATCTGCCACTACCCTGGGATGGAATGTTATCTCAGTTCAGTTTGGAGGTTTCTGATTATGTGCTTCATACTCAGAAGTGAAGGGCTGAGATATGCACTGGCTAAGAGCCTACTTAAAACCACTTAGCAGAAAACCAAGTGCAGTTCTGGAAAAGGAATGTAGGGTAGTTTTCAAATATGTTTCCAAATATGTTTTTCCTGGATTGGCATGCTCTATAGTGTCTGGAGATCCAAAAGCCAGCTTCAACTCTCATGGAAAATGGCAGAAGTATAAATCAAGAACATTTCAGTGTTTGCCAGGCTTTCATATATTTTCATTTTACAATCCAAATGCAGCAGCAAAAAATAATATTTAATTTCACTCCTCTGAATGGGAATTTCTAATTTTCAAAAGAAATGCTCGTCTATACCCTAGGAAATGATCATCAGTGCCTTGGATATTAAAAGCCACAGACATTGCAGTAATCTCCACTTGCCTCTCAAACCAGTGATTTTTTTTCCTAGATCCTTAAGTAGACTGAGTTCAGAGGCATCAACCTTTGCTACCAATACTAACCTTTTCTCTCTCAGCTGCCACGAACTGCCACTCCAACCACTTTTCCTAGTGCTCAGACCTCACCTCTGTGCACCGTGCTGTTGGTTTCCAACAAGGCTCTGTGTGTTGCAGCTAATTCAGGCTATTGTCAGCACCAAGGTTGCATAGTCTATCTTATCCCAGCATTTGGGATGCTCTGACTTCTGCTGAAAACTACAGAAACCAGAGCAGCTCTGATGTCTCCCTCTAAAAATGTTATAGCACGACAATGGCTAAATTTGAATATTCGTTTCAAAGCAGGGTTGCCAGTAAAAGTTAAGCTTCCTAGCTGCTACCTGAATACCTAGCCTACAGACCGATGAAGGCAGTACAAAACTTCTCATTGACATTCGCATTCCTCCAATTCAGAGTCACTTCCCGTAACTACCACTTAGTCTGTCACTGTTCGTGCACTGACAGTGCACTGATTACCCATGAAAGGGACCAGTACACTGCAGCACATCTCTGTATATTTAAATTCCATTTATAAATTGTCTGTGAACAAACTTGCTTCCCCAAATTCATTCTTCACCATTCTTCATTGACTGTTTTCATAGTCATTGTCTTAACGTATAGATGGCTGTTGTATGTGCCTTTGTCTGTCAGTTCTCATTTAAATTTCGGACTGTTTTGGTTTAATTGGTAGTTCATGTTCACTGATGTAGTAATAATAATAATAACAACAATAATAATAATAACAACCAATATACCATATCTCAGTGCAAATTATTGTGAATATAAATCTGAAATTTATTCCCTCTGAATTTTCTCAATAATCCCCTAATATTTAATGCTTTCATGAGTATTTCTGTGTATAAATTTACTAGCTATAACATTCTTGGGAAGTAGATAGTAAAGGGATATACTGAAGCACACTGTAACAATTTGAAAGATTAACTCTGAACATTTTTGTTGCTGTTGTTGCTTTATTGATTGAACTTTATGTATATTCAAATGTGTATTTGATTTAAATTGCCATCTAACATACTCATGGAATAATGTCATCTTTTATTTTTTTAACAAGTCACTAATATAAATCACTGTTTGTGAATATCAAGGAAATATATAAATGACAATACATTTATTTCATATCATGTGTGATTTCCTGTTCTCACAGCATTTACCTTTTCCCACTCCCAGTTCACAATTGACTTTTGAGCATATGGAGAGGCAGATGTGTCAGAAGTATCCCAGGGTACACTAAAAGAGAGGGAAAAAAATTATGCAGTCCTGTGAGGTTTAATAAGGTTGATGTGAACACAAATATCCACTGGCTTAATAGCTTTAACTAAAAGCTGAGCATCATAGTTCCTTTTGTCTCCTGTGCTGACTTGCCCTTTTGCATAGATTTACTGAAGTTGCACTAAGTTTTGTATTTCAGCACATTCCCACTGTGTATTAAATAAAGTGGAGATGTGCCATGTGAAGATATCTGATATACAGATAGATCTGGGCAAAACTTTTTGGATAAAACATTATTCCTGTATGACAGTGATTCAATTATGTTCATTTTTGTGAGCTGCTTAAGGAGAAAATAGTCTTAACACTGGAAAAATGTCAACTTTATAGTTTTGAGATACTTTGATTTTTAGTTCCAAGCATTTGGAAATCAACTTTAGTTTTATGAAAGAATGAATAAGCAAACAAACAGCCCCTCCCAAACCCCAAACCTTGTTCTCAATTAAAAAAAAAAATAATATTATTTTTCCTGCTCTTTATTTGGCTGAGTACTTCATTCCAGCTTGATGCAAAATGAATTCTTATGATCTGCCAGTGAGCCCCCCAAACCAATTATTTACCCAGCTCTGGATACAAAAGTCTGCTTAGAAGCAATTCTTTGGCAAGAGTACCAACAGTAATTTTTGTGTGAGTGTCGAACTCCTAGGTTATTTACAGATAAATGTATGGTATGCTTTCAAGTCACTATTCTTCCAAACATTCTCTGTTTGCTTGTACTTATTATGCATCAGTAGTTTTGCTTTCACATTGACAACGCACAAAGATACAACTTATGGTCATGAAGTTGTGCGAGAAAGATGATAGCATGAAGCCAGAAAGGACTTTGGATATCAGGTTTTGAATCAACAGCAATTCAAGTATGAAGGCCTTGGTGTCTTAAAGGGGATGACAGAACTTTCCACTTCTACTTCGCTCTTTTGGATCCTGGATGTGGCTCCTCACAACAGAAGGGTGAATGGAGCATGTGTCATATGAGGAGAGGCTGAGAGAGCTGGGCCTGTTTAGCTTGGAGAAGAGAAGACCGAGGGGAGACCTCATTAATGTGTATAAATATTTGAGGGGAGCGTGTTGAGAGGATGGGGCCAGATTCTTTTCAGTGGTGCCCATTGACAGAACAAGAGGCAATGGGCACAAAAAGAAACACAGGAAGTGCCAGATCATATGAGAAACCAAAACACTTCCTTACTGTGAGGGTGACAGAGCACTGGAACAGGGAGGCTGTGGAGTCTCCTTCTCTGGAGATACTCAAAACCTGCCTGGATGCGACCCCGTACAACGTGCTCTGGCTGACCTTGCTTGGCATGGAGGTTGGACCAGATGATCTCCAGAGGTCCCTTCCAACCTCAGCCATCCTGTGACTATGTGATTCTGTGAACGGGAGAATTTGTAAATAAGATCTGTAGAGACTACCATTATAATATCAGTTGAAATAAAAATCACAGACAGTTAGGTGCCTGAAGCAAGATATGTACTAACATCTCCGTTACTTAAAATCCTTGTTCTCCTGATGGATGTCAGCAGCAGATATGAGTGCCCTTCTCCTCTGAAAATCAGGAACTATCCTTGTGCACCAATACCGATCCAGCATGCCATGGGCCTACACAAAAACCTTCCAGTTTTCCAGGGCAGTGTGTGTTGTTCATTAACAGTGAAGGGGGAAATGCCACCTATTTATATAGCCAGAAAAGTCAGCATGTGTGAGAGGTGAGTCACTTTGTGAAAGGTAAGTGTGAGCATTTGTGAGATGTGACAAGGGCCTGGACAATTTCCAAAGACACCTTTTTATGGAAGAGTGTTGCCAATAATGTTTCGAGTATTACTCGCTCTATGGAAGTGCTGTACTGATTCTCCTCCTCTCAGCCCAGCTGGAGAATGTGGCAGAACCCAGCAATATTCTAGGGGTGGAAGAAAAGAGATGAAAAGAAGTTCAGATGCAGGTTCTGCTATTCATTGCAAAGGGTGGCAAAAGTCCAGTCCCACTGAATTCAAAGCCAAATGATTTCCCCATTGCGACAGAAATTAAAGCACTGCACACAGACGTGGACTGTAACACAAAACTCTGGACAAAATTATCTTCGCGTTCCCAAAATACACTACTCTTTTGCCAAGCACAGAACAATCACTTAATCATTTGTAATGAAAACTGTAGAAAATCCTTGCTGCATAGTAAGTGTTTTTCACCCATACCGAGTAAGTAAAGTGCAGCCAAATAGAATTAACCAACAACAGCAAGTATCATGCATGCCTTTCTGGGACCTCCCTGAATCCTCTTTCAAAGTATGAAGAGAGTGCTAAAGTTACTTAAAGAATACTTTTCTGTGTCAATCTCAGGAGGAGAAAGATTAAATTTATTGTTTCTAGTAATGGGGCTGACTTTGTCAAAGTTGTAAAGGTGACAAGATTACCCATTAATTGTATTTGACCCGTTTGAAAGTACTCGTACATTTTTTTCATTTTTTAATTTATTTTTTAATTCTCCTAAGTCCAGGCAACACCTGCCAGGCGATGAAAGAAACTAGCTGCCCATTTTCATCTCTTCTTCAGAGAGAGATGAATTCTTGCCAATCCTTCCTCCCTCCCTCCCCCCCAAAAAAATAAAAAAAATGTGAGAGTAATTACAACAAGATGTACAAAAAAAAATACACCCCACTTTTTAAAGAGCTGTAGCTTCAAAACCTCATAAAGGTAGTTCAAATGGCTATTGCCCCCATGGGATGCAATACAGTAGAAAATTCACTGCAAGATCTGAGCTCTGACATCATCTATCCATCTAAAGAAAAGTGCAGTTTTGCCACCAGGATATTTCATTTGAAGGGCACCTGCCTATCTTTCAGTGTCCTCAATGGGACATGCAAGTTTTCATACAAGAATTTTAAAATTCTCCTGTGTTCATGTTGCCCAGAGAAGCTGTGGATGCCCCATCCCTGGAAGTGCTCAAGGCCAGGCTGGATGGGGCTTTGGGCAACCTGATCGGGTGGGAGGTGTCCCTGCCCATGGCAGGGGCTTGGAACTGGGTGGTCTTTAAGGTCTCTTCCAACCTGAGCCATTCTGTGATTCTGTGATTTTGTAAGTCTGTCTTCACTGAGGGAAGAGGGGAGAAGGCAGAAGCTTTGTAGTTTTAGCTTCACAATTCCATATTTTTGGTATGCACGAAATAAAATGAGCAGGATACCAAGTCATACATGAAGTGTAAATAAAATGAGACTGAAGTGCCAGGTGCCATTTATATGGTGTGCATGCTTGCTGTTTGCTCCCTTTTATAGGAAAAGTTCATGGCTACATAATGTATCTCTGTGCTCGAGAAGCACCAGCATGACGGCAGTAATTGAAAGAGAAGCACTCATAGTAATTATTAGAGGGCTAAAAGGGATGACGTGTGAGGTGAGCTGAGAACAATTGGATGTGGATATGTCAAACAAATGACAGCTCAGTGCAGGCCAGAGCAGCCCATGCTTCGTGGTGGGAAAAGGTTAAACCTGCTCCCCCCAGCCAGCCCAGCTCTGCTGCCCCATGCTTGGGTCTTTCCCCAAGCCCAGGAGGAGCACAGAGGCTGAGCCTGCCTTGCTCTTGTACCATGTAAACTCTGTGAGTTTGTGCACATGGTGACCACTGAAAGGATCCTCATCTTTTGGACCTCATGCACAGGGCTGAGCAGAGGAATAAGTGTCCAATGCCTCATGTACCAGCCACAGACACCCTACACTGAAATATGTAATTCTGGTCCCTTTTCTGATAAATCACTTGGAGAAACTGCATGATGATTCCTTTTTCCCCTGTCTTCTTACCATTCTTTTTTGCTTTCCATTTTGTGAATTAATGGTAGATTTATTGCCTTGGGTGAGATTTTCAAAGCATTCACAGTTGGCCTAATCCTGTTTCTGTTGAAGCCACTGGGACTTTTGCCAATGCATTTAATGAGAACAGAGTCAGGCCAGTGCTGCGAGCTTTGAAGCCCCCGCTTTGTGTGTACTCATATGAAGGTGGGGAACAGTGTGCAGATAAAAAGGGAACCAGTCTAAACTTGGATCCAGCAGGGGAAAACAATGCAAACAATACCTTTCTTGTGGTTTGAAGGAATCTCTTCTGCCGTTTCTTGTTCCATTCCCCAAAAGCATCGACCTGATGCTGTAATCAGCACCCCGCTCTGTGGGCATGCTTCCCTCTGTGGGGCCATAGCTTGGTTTAACTCTGATTTCGTTCACCTTTCGAGGCTAGCTGTTTTTCACCGGGAGCAGAACCCAGCTTTTTTCTTCAAGTGCACCAGTGAACAGTTTGCTAGTAATTAGTCAGGAATTTTAAAACCAGAATGGACCATCATAGTCATATAGGTAGACTTTCAGCATAATAGTGTTTATAGAGGTACAGTCAGTAATTTCAATATTCACCCACAACTTCTGTTTGAGTTATAATAGCATATAGAATATTTTGCTGTGTGTATGTGTTTTCAGTGCTATAAATAGGCCAATAAACATGTAATCTACCTGGGCTGGGTGTGCTACATAGAGAGAAATATTACCTAGTTTGAAACAGGCAAGCAGTTATATTAAAAGACAAATTTAAACAAAACAGGGTTTTTTTGTAGTTACTTCTGAATTGCAGCAATATTTTCTTGTTGATTTTGAATACACACAATTTGATTGATTTTGAATGGCATTACCTTCTAACAGTGCTAGATTGAGCAAAGATTATACACATTAGCACAAAATGCTTCTGTAAATTCAATTTCTTCATCTGTATATGAGATTAATACTAAAAACAACATTTATCCAGAATATGTTACTACACTGTACAGACTTAGGCATTGCCAAGAGAGATGATAAACAGGCTTCAACTTGCTTCAAATACTCTTGCCAGTATTAGCATTGCACTCAAGAAAGCAATGACAGATTTCATAGATTATAGTATTTTTCACAAGCTATCAAAGGCAGTTGGTTATGAGATACTGTTTTAAAAACCCTCAAGCCCTAGAGAAAAGTAGGTGCTGGAATAAGAAAACTCTGAATTCAAAACCTGGCCCTATAGTCAGATGCTCTGTGGCCTGCTCAGCATGTCCAATTCTCATGATAGCTCAGTTAGCTTCCTAAAGCTTCCAGAGCCAACTGATTGCATGAGAAATACAGCTTTCAGGTCAAAACAATAAAAAAGCCCTGGCCGTCATGGCAGTACTGATTATCTTCAAAATAAAAACTCAAGGCTCAATGTTGCATGAGGAGTTAAATCTTCTCTCATTTTTTTAAATTTCTTTTTCAAATTCCATTAACAGTGCAGAGTAGAACTGGAGTATCTTTTACACATATGTAGGCAAATCACATCTCATGCTCAGTTTCTCTTATGTATAGACAAGTATTCATGCTGCAGAGGCTATTAAAGAGAAGAAAACAATCTCTGCCTCAGAAAATCCTTGGGCACAAAATGTTAGGGTATAAGAAGGGCAATAGTGCTCTCTGTTTGATCCGTTTTCTTATTCTTATACTCCTGCTCCTATGCTCTCAGCCTAAGAAGCTGGGTATAGTGGTGCTGGTGGATAAATACTGGGATGTGTGGAACTTCATCTGATGCATCTGATATGTCTGTGCAACTAAACACTGGGAGCTCTAGGAACAATGACACAGTCTCTGGAAAGAGGGCCTGTGACTGATTAAAGTAATGCAAAGAAAATCCAGTGCCAGAGTGGACATTTATAGGCTGAAATTCGTGCTAATTGCTGCATGCCCTGGGGTGTAGAATGGAGGTATGAGAAAACATCAGAGGATACAAGGGCTGATGGGACTGCAGTTGAGGACCGTGTGCTGTGGAGGGAATGAGCTCTGATATAATGCCTCTACACTGATGCTTTGGGGGAATAGTCCCTCAAGGCAGCTGACACTAGAAATAGGAGTAGCTTTGCCTTGGACAGTGCTAGTCAGAATAGCTCAAACAAGCAGAGTGAAGTACTAACCAATCTGTGTGAGCAATCATGAGTACAACACTCTTGCATACTTCCTTGGACACTATTTATTTAGCAGACCAAATGTAGCCAATGTGGCTCTTCTTAGAAGTGTGGGGAAGAATACTTAACTAGGAATTATATTGTGCTCTAGCACGGTTAAGGATTACTTAGTGTTATGCAAAATTAGAAAAGAAAAAATAAGTTTTCTAAAATTGGTTCTTAAAGGTATTCTTACAATGTTTGATTGTATTATTTTCAAGACCACTCTCTGCTCTAATTTGCAGATATCTTCTCTAGCTTCATTCAAGAGCCTAGAAGGGTGTCTCTTTGGAATGTGTTTTCTAGTCTATTTTAAACCATGTTTTCCTTTCTGCTTTAAATGTAATATTTGGCTGTGTTTCTTTAAAGATTTTTTTTTAATGTACTCTTACTGTAAGGGCTTTGAATGTGCCTCTGAAAACCACGAAACAACAAAGTTGTTGTTGCCATCGCTGCTTGATCTTTCTGGGAGGCCAGTCCCACACAAACCTCCTTCTCTCTCCAGAATACTGCATATTGTAAATACAACAACAACTTTCAGTTTAGTCAGAAGAGAAAAATGTAGTAGCTTTATCCTCTTTCATATTATGAATTATTTTTTTGTTTCATGAATATCATTTTCAATAGCTGCACAGTCATTTACGTTAACCAAAAGACCCCAGATAACAAAAAACACGAGTGGTGTTGTGAGATGCTTTTTCAAATTCACTGTTCTGGGCTTGAACAAAGCATTATATTTAGACATGCTCTCAGATTCTCATTTCTTTTGACACTTTTAGAGCTCTTGATGTGCTCTAAATGTAATGACAGGTATTGAAGAGAAATGGTTGAGAAATTACATAAAAAGCTTATTCTCATCATATAGCCAGAAGATTTTTGTTCTGTCTGTGTGAGTCGGTGAACTCTGACACTTCATGCTGTGATAGCTCTAGCCATTCTCATGTGACTGAAGAGAAACTAAGGGAAAGGCAAACTAAAATAAGAGTCAAGAATAATATTATTCATTTTATATCTGATTTGGATGAATGCAAACAGAAAATTATTCTCCCATTCTATAAGAGTTTCTGACATTTTGCAACTTTTCTCTGATGCTAAATGGGAGGAGGAATTGAAAAGTAGGAAAATATCATAAACTAATACACTAAAATAATAATAATAAAAAGCCAGATGAACTGTATCATTTTATTTTTTCATGTTAAAAATCTTTCATCTTGACTGTGGCCTTTTATATGCAATTATGTATTATTATAAACTAGTTCAACGTTTTTAGGAAAAAAAGTAAAATGAAGGGGTAAATAGCAAGTTGTATGTGTTTGAAATGTCTGAGAATGGTGTTAATCACTTCCAATAGATTTGGAAATTCGGGATAGTTTTTGAATCAGAAAACTTGTTGAAATAGCTCCTTTCTCCCTGGCAGTTTCATTTTAACTAGTTGACATGAAAAATCTTAGAAAGCTCTTCTCCATCTCTACCAACATCTTTTTTCTGTTCACTTTTCTGCTGCTTGCCACCTCTGGTCACTTTGCTTAAGTAAAAGGTAATTATTTTTAAAACTGTGCTAAGCCTTACAGCTATGCTGCTCCTTTTCATGTTTCTCTGCCTGTCGTGATGCTGCACAGCCATTCCCCTGCTTTAGGCATATGCAGCGCTTCCTGACAGCCGGGGAGAGGAAACACTGGCATGCAGCTGAGATCCGGACAAGCACAATGCTGAAAAAGGGCAGTAGCTGAACATGGAGAGACGGGGTAAGGAGAGAGCTGCAGGAAACATGTCTTCTGTTTCACTGATGGATATTTAGATGTTGCATCCAAGTACAGATGAGGGAATTGAGAGCACAGGAGGAGACTTAAGCAGATTGCAGATGGGTGGCATGTCACCTGGGACACCAAACAAAAATCCAGAAAGCTGGATCAGTGGTTTGAAACAGTTTGAAGGAGACAGCTAAGAACTAATCCAGATCTGGAAATACAAAAGGCAGACAACTCCAATTGTATCTCATCTCCCACATTTCTACTCAGCTAACTGTTGCTGTCAGTCCTAATGTACGTTTAAGAGCTAACCATTTTTTTGGATGGAAGATAGATAACACAACTATTGGTGCTGTTATTTCAGGCTTTTTAGCTCCAGTTCAACTAGACAATCAAGCATGTTTTCATTATGTTAACATTATCTGTACAAGCCAGAAGGGACTGCAAAACTCAGACCAGAACTGCCCAATGGATTTGACTGAACAATGCAAGAAAAAATGCCTAGGAATGAAGGAAGGAAGGAGGGAAGGAGGGAAGGAGGGAAGGAGGGAGGAAGGAAAGAAGGAAGGAAGGAAAACGTAGAAGAGTTCCCTAGTTTGTGTAATGTGCTGTTTTGAATCTCCTTCCAGCTCCTTCAGTCAGATTCTGAAGGCCTGTGCTGCTGTTGCTGTGTACCGTGCCCATTGCAGTGTGCCTGTGGACAGAAGCTCCAGGGCAGACAGGAGGCCCTGCCGTGGAGCTGCCTTGGGATCAGCAACCTCAGGGCCTAGGGTTCCTGACACAGAGCCAAACATTTAGAAATTCGGGGCTTCTAGGGACAGCAGCTGTAGGGCAGCTCAACTGTTTGGACTATGCACATGTCCAGCACTTCTCGAGTCTGGATTGGATCCATCCTGAACACTGCCTCCATTCATCACTGTTGGAAGGGTTCTTTGTTCTTTTGGACTACAATTGATTCAAATGGCTTTTAAAGCAAGGAAAAGGAGTGAGATCACCTGTATTAAACCACATTTTTTTACCTCTCAAAAATGTCCCTTAGTGAGAACATTTATAGTATCCTTTCCTTCATGAATGAGAAATAGTTTTTCCTTACGGAAAATCTCTGTACATATTGCCTTTCTTTCACTTTAAAGAAAGATTTCTAAACTTGTTAGGTTTGTCAGCTACTGTGCTTCCAGTTTTAGCTATTTTCTGAAGGCTGAGTATTGAATACCCTATCAACATTGATCAAAATTCATGTAATATAAATATGTTTTTTCATCTGATTGTTCCACAAGTTTTGACTCAGAGTAGGAATGAGGTGGAAAAGGTATATTTGATATTACAGAGTATACACAAAACAGTTTTGGGGTTACTGGCAAGTAGAATATATTGTAGGGCAAAGGGAATCATGGTGCAAATCCATACCTCCTGTCAGGCAATATGTAAGTATGATTGCTAACAAGTGCCCAAAGGAAATTTTCCTTTCTCACAAGAAAATATTTATCCTCCAGTCTGGACAAAGAATGAAATCTGAGGGGAAAAAAAATCTTGAAAGTTTCAGAGTAAGAAGGAATTCCAATCCAGACAAGGAAAAATATTAATTGATAAACTAGAATTTCCCACAAGAAACATATTACACTTGGGAAAAAAAAAAAAAAAATAATAATAAAAAAAATCAGCTCTTGATTCTCAGTTTGGTTTCCACAACAGGGCATGCTGGGTTTGACCTAAGTGCTAAAGCTCGGATTTACACTACTGCATGCATTGTGAGGTATTGTTACTCCCAGAATTTAACTGATCACCAGTTTAAGGATTGCTTAGGTGGTTTGCTCCATTGCTTTGGCTGAAAGAATCTCTTAATTTAATGGCTAGGAGCCATCTAC
The DNA here is from genome assembly GCA_011074415.1 of Stictonetta naevosa. Lineage (NCBI taxonomy): Eukaryota > Metazoa > Chordata > Aves > Anseriformes > Anatidae > Stictonetta > Stictonetta naevosa. Next base: position 20,149,341 of record CM021729.1, read on the forward strand.
TTCTGGTTGTGCCAATGTCATGCCTATTAGATATAACTCCTCTTCATCACTGGTATCTTTAGAAAATCATCATATTTCTTCATAGTTTGCCTTTTACTACATGACACAAAATAGGATCTTCTAGTGTTTTATAGCTTCCTCTAATCTCCCCTCTCCCCTCCATCTCTCCCTCATTATAATTTGAGCTAATCTTTCTCAAATATGGCAAACCAACTTTGAATGTTCTTGTATAGATGTGGTTTAATGACTCCATGGTACACTGATTGTAAAAGTATTCAATATCTGTTGGAAGTATTTCTTCTGATCTAATATCATGTTTGCCTTTTTTTTTTTTTTTTTTCTGATTGCATTGCATTGGCAGTTTACAGCTGTTATTTAATCAACTTCATACTAAACTCTTATTCTTCACAAGTCATTTCCAACTGATGCTTTTGCTATGAGTCACTACGGGGTCAAATTCTGAGATGTCTTCATAATCCAAGTTCAAATAATTTCCATAGGGAAAAAAAAATATTTTTTTCCTAAAAATGTGGAGTAGTTTCATTGCAGTGTTCATGACAATATGATGTGCTAAGAAGTTATAGTTTGGATTGATTTACAATGTTCCAAAAATTAGTCTGAGACTTTGCCATGCACAGAAAATGCCTAACAGTTGTGTCAATAAAATGTTGATTGCATATCAGATCTTTGCTATTACAAATTGTATATCATTCTTTGGATCCTTTCACATCTGAGTCAGCATCAAAAATACAACAGATATTTTGAAAAACATCCAACTTAAACTAACAATTAATTTAAGGAATTTCATACAACTCTCTTAAAGCTTAGTTCTCTAAATGTAAGAACCTTAAGAAAGTATTGAAAATTAAAATCACCAAATCACTGCTTTGCCTTTATTGTTGGTCCTTCATCTTATTATGCTAGCACCTGCACTATGGTCTTATCATGAGTTTTGCAAATTTTTAACTGTAGTGCAGAGAAGGTATGGTGTATTACTTCTTCCACATTAAGGAACAACCTTGTAGAAAAAAACTGTTATTGTCTGTTTGGTACCATAGCACTGATACTCCACTTTGCCAAAGGAGAGTGACTGCAGTATTTGTCTAGTTTTCAGAATAGCCCATGGTAAAAAGCTTTACATTAAACTAAAACTCCAATGCCAGTGGAAATGGCAGAACCTGATATCATATGTAAAAGAGCATTTCAAACATTGATGTATTTTGTAAAGAGAAATTGAAATTTGTATAGTGTATTTTTTTGAATTCATCTTGGAAATAACAAATTGCTCCTAAGTATGTTTTATATCTTCTGTTGCAGGTATATGCAGCCTTATATATTTATCAGTTCCCTGTATCTCCAAAATCACTTTTACTCACCAGCTTTGTCTCTCCATGAAACATAAAATAACACCTGGTAAGCAGCAAAATACTTACCACTCTAGAAATATGCTTATGCAAGTTATATGGGCATCTAAATCTTACTACTGGATGGCATTTTTTCATTGATAAATCTAGAGGGTTGGAATGTCATTAGAGTTCCTTGCCATGGAACAAGCAGTGAGTTTGCCATCCTTTTCAAAAACAAAAATAAGAAAAAAGAAGAAAAAGATGAGTGGTGCAGTTGATATGATAGAAGGAAGAGATGCCATCCAAAGAGACCTGGACAGGCTTGAGAAGTGGGCCCATGCAAGCCTAATGAGGTTCCAGAAGTCCAAATGCAAGGTGCTGCACATGGGTCAGGGCAATTCCAGATGTGAGCACAGACTGGAAGAAGAACTTATTGAGAGCAGCCCTGCAGAGAAGGACTTGGGGGTTCTGGTGGACAATAAGCTCGACATGAGCCAGCAGTGTGTACTTGCAGCCCAGAAGGCCAACTGCGTCCTGGGCTGCATCGGCAGAGGGGTGGGCAGCAGGTGGAGGGAGGTGACTGTGCCCTTCTGCTCAGCCCTTGTGAGGCCCCACATGGAGTGCTGCGTCCACATCTGGAGTCCCCAGCACAAGAAGGATGTGGGGCTGTTAGAGAGTGTCCAGAGGAGGGCCACAAAGATGATCAGAGGACTGGAGCACCTCTCCTGTGAAGAAAGGCTGAGAGCTGGGGATGTTCAGCCTGGAGATGAGAAGGCCCCGGGGAGATCTCATTCTGGTCTTTCAATACTTAAAGGTGTCTTACAAAAAAGGATGGAGAAGGACTCTTTACTCGGGTAGATAATGATTGGAGAAGGAAGAATGGTTTTAAACTAAAAGAGGGGAGATTTAGCTTAGAAGTTAGAAGGAAATTCTCCACTCAGAGGGTGGTGAGGCCCTAGCACAGGCTGCCCAGAGAAGCTGTGGATGCCCCATCCCTGGAGGTGCTCAAGGCCAGGTTGGACAAGGCACTGGGCAATATGATCTATTGGGTGGCATCCGTGCCCACGGCAGGGGGAGTTGGAGCTAGATGATCCCTGAGGTCCCTTCCAACATGAGCTATCCTATCGCTCTATGATTCTGATCTAGTTCACAAAATGCTCAAGATAATGCTTTTAAAATAATAAGATTTTAAATAAAAATGCATGCAGGGACCTGCTTCTTTACCTGAAGATATTTGAACCTGCAATATTCCTTTGTAAGGTTTTGTTGAAAAGATCAGTTTTATGGACTATTATTTATATATTTATGTTGGGGGGGGTTGCTTTTTTGCTTTTTATTCTTTTTTTTCTTTTTCTTTTTTCTTTTAGCAAGAGCTGAGATTCTTATGTAGCTCTTAGTTCCTTAAAAGAGATGTTAAACCGAGTGATGTCAGAATGCTGTGTAAGTCTCATTGATTTGAGAATATTTTATCCAGTCTTGGGACACTTGTGTCATTTAGAGAAGATTTTTGAAAGTACATAACAACTGTCTGTGCTTCTTGTCATGTCAGATTCAGGACAGGTACGCAAATATACCCACTAAGTAGCACACTGACATTGCTGTGGAATGCAAGGCTACTAGAGAATTATGCACATAGTGGCTTAAGTGATGCTGGGATTTTATTCGTGATAATAGCATGGGTGTGTGGGTAACTGGCTTGGCATCAGAACAGATGATCTCAGCTACTGACACAGAAGAATTAGTTACGGAAAGCAGTAATGGGAACACATGCCCTTTAAGAAAGCAGAGTCTCTGAAACAGAGTAGTTCAAGATGATCCAAGGTTATGAATCTTGCTGACAGAAAAGCTCATCAGCAGAACTGTTACCAAGAGCAGCGATGGAATGCAAAATGAAAATGTTGAAGTTTGGCTGCTTCCTGATGGCCAGGTAGCCATTTGTCAAGATTGTCTTTCATTATTTGTGGTAGGCAATGAGTCCGCCTGTTTACCCCTGAAATGCTGGTCTTTTCACACCTTGGCATACATTTGTCACCTGGATTTGGATCCTGAATGCTGGCTAACGGGCTTGCAAGAGGCTCACAAGCACCAGGTCAAAGTCCTGGGAGACTTCAGGAAATCATATTAGGAGCTGGAAGCTACCAGAAGGTACTTTTGCTAATAATGCTGATTGTAACTCTATGGAGCATGAGCCATGTTAGCCCGCTGATTTTAAGCAGTTACTTAAGGTATTAATTTGCTGCATACAGCCTTAAATTATTTATCTACTTGCTGTACAAGAAGTTCCTCATGTAGTTGAATTCATGTGATTTTATAGCCTGCTTGCCTGACAGTTTTGTTTAGTTTCATCCTCTACCCTCTCTCTTTCCATATTGTAATTTGACAATTTTGAAATGCAAAACAGCTTTAAAACAAACCACTGGTTTTAAACCACTTTCTTTTAACCTCATTCTGACAACAGAGGATGTTTTGACCAATTTTTGAATTGGGAGATTTTTAAAAAACAGTTCTACTATCAGTTTTCCTTTGAATGAATGTGTATTTTGACATATGAGCACCAAGGATTTCTCAAATAGTTACTTTCTGTGAGACTGGTATTTTTATATCTGAAGCTACTTATCTGCAGTGTTGGTATAAATGTAGATAAACTGTAGTAAGTGACCAATTATAACCAATCAGGACTAATCAGTAATGGAGTGATTTTAGAAGTAGCCTGCTTGTAAAACTCACAAGACTGCTCAAAGAGAGACATGGTTTGCATTTTTATTATACTGGACACTGGTGCGATAAGGCATATGCAAATCTCTGGGCATGCTTAATCAATGCAAGGCAGTAAAGAGGAAGCCAGTGTTGAGCTTTTTTCTTCTACAGCAGCATGATCTGGTAAAGCCAAAAAGTATTGCAAGTGATTCAGAGGCACACCAAGAAATGAGAATGACTGCCCTCCTGAGTAATAGTAATTCATTCTGAAAATGTTAGGTAAATTACAGTCAGCTGGATCTACTCTGCTGCTTGGAACATGGGCATCTTAGATTCAAAACTTCATATTGCACCGAGAACTACTTACATCGGCAGTTAGACTGCTCGCAGACAAGCCACTGCATACTGCTGATAGCCCGGGATCTCCAAACCACCCCGGGCACTGGTGCTTTGCCAACACATTAATTATGTCAGCTGCACACACAAGCGCACATAAGTTGTGCGTGCTGTACACAGCCAATTGTATAGGTGGTTACATTAGTCCCACATGCAAAATACTCACAAATAAAGGAAGATTCACTGCCTGTGTTTCTCTGAACCCTGCCTTAGGGACAGAACAAGGAGTGGCACCTAGGCAAGCCACTTTCAGCCCCCACTCCCAAGCAAATTGACACTAATCAAGGAAGAGCACCAAGGAGGTAGATGATGAAAGCTGTTCCCAGGCTCTTTTGAGCTGATTTGGTTCAGCAGCCACTTCAAAGGACGTGGCCATGTGCATGCCTCTTGGTTTACATCTCGGGAGCTATACCTGCAAGGACTCCTCTCCTCCTCCTCGTGCTGTCCTAGGCTGCCAGGGCACATTGTCACCTGGCTGCACGGCTTTTCACATGGAAAGACACAGCTATACCCTACCTTTCTTCCAAGCATACCATCTTAGGAATATTCTAACCTGCATTACACACAACAGCCAAAATCCTGAGCCAGCCAATCACAGCAAATCATCTGAAACCTGCAGTGCTAGTCTTTTAAAAGGAAATTCCCATCTGTTGCAACTCATGGATGGGAACTACATTACAGTATTTCTGTAGCTCAGTGGGCTGTATCTGGCTCTACTTGATAAACTCCCAATTTTCTGTAAAATTCTATTTGTTCACACATATCGAATAAAAAATAAAAAATAAAAATAAATAAAAACAAAACAAATGAAAACACACACACACACACACACACAAAACAACAAACAAACAAACAACAAAAAAACAAGTATCAGCCTGAACATATTAGACAAGCCTTCAGGATACATAAGAGAGACTAAGTCACCTGTTGCAATTTCCCTCTGTCTGCATGGTCTGTGTTGCACGCACTTTGAATTTTCAAAGTCTCTGACAGACCTGGAGACTTCAGGGTTGCTACTATTTCCAGTTCAGCTGGAGCCTGATATAGCTCTGCAGTTAAATGCTAAGAATTTTTGTCAGTCTATGGGAAGGGTGGGTCTGAGAATATTGACAGAGATGAGAAGGGATAAAATGTGGTTCATTTAAATACCTCTATTTAAATGAAAGGCTGTAAGATTTCACCTTGTTCAGATTAGTTCATTTCCAGGACATGACAAATAAAAAATAAGGCCTGAGTACCTGGGATCATGCTCCACTTCCAGCTGCTGAGAGCTTTGCCTGAACAACAACAGCACGGCATGGTTCACAGTAACAAGAGATGCATGTTTGAGAATTGGCTGTTTCACTGCACAAATAGACATTAACCAAAATTATACACGCTTTTAACTGTTGCTTTGCTGCATGGTAACAGCTGATACCACCCAGACCTTCCCATCTCCTTTTGGGAAATTTCCCTGGAGTGCACAGTGCCTAACGCAATAGCCAAATATGGTTTAACTGGGTCTAACTCTGGTGTTGGTTGGTGACAGTAATATTCAAGATATAAATATCCTAATTCTGGCTTAACCTTGGGCCACCAGACAGCATGACAAATATGCAGGGGACCAAATATGTCCTCGGAGGACTATAACTTATAGCTGCCACAGTTGACAGGCATTCCTGTTCAGATGGCCCCTCAAGATTCACACAAAGCTAACACGCTGCCCCCTGAAATATTTTTGGCAAGGACTTGCTTGGTTTTAGAACCACTGATCTTTTTCAGGCCGCTTGCATGTCTGTCTTTTTCTTCCCACCAGTAATTGCCTTTTTTATTGCATGGTCCTTAAAAGTGTCAGTATTGATAACCAGTTAAAACTCACGTATGATTTGTAGCTGAACAGGGGATTTTTGCATGGGATTAATGAATTGAAAACTGTTAATCAATCTATTAATAATTATCTGGAAAATAACCCTCACATCACTGATTACTTGCTGAAGAAAGGAGAAATGATGCTTTGCTTTCTAGGAAGCCAGTTAAAACTAGCTGGGAAATTACTTAACTCCTTAAATATGTATGGTTTCCTATAAAGGGAAATATTAGAAACACCCAGGTATCTATGGGGGAACCTAAGGTGCTGGAGCAGTGATTTAGAAACTGAATTACTTCTTCTGGATTACTTGCAACTAACTAACTCTCACTACTTTTGCAGCTAATAAAAGGCAGCATGTGGGACTAAAATCCTGTGAGTGCTGGAGAGGAGGAACTGCTTTAGCACTAGGAAAAGAAGCTGCTGAGATGCACTGCACGAATATGCCTAAGATACGAAAACCAAACATTACAAATCAGACTAAATTTAAATGGTGCTTACGAAATCACACACACACACGGACTCTTCACAACTATTTCCCTAACACTGGAAACCCCTCAAGGACTTGCACAAAACGCACACACTGAATGATTAATAAGAAAAACTCATCTGTCAAGGATTTATTTGCAAACATCATACTTCATTGTCTCTGTCTTACAAATCTACACATTACTTCATCCCACTAATATCATTATAAGGTTGCATGGTATTGACCAAGGTTAAACATCACTCATTTTATTTCAATCTATAAACTGAAGCCAATCAACATGCCTTGATATCACTACTCAAAATTCTCAATAGGATTGAATAATAGAGTAGAGGTAAATCAAAGCTAACTACTTTAGCTCCAGCCAGTCTGTCTCCACTCAAAGCATCCATTCAGCTGGGAAGCACATCAAAATTTATAGCATAGACATTTACTGTGAAAGGCTTTAACACTATGAGGAATCCTACACTCGTGCCTTGAAAGCCAATAACATGACGCAGAGCCTATATTTGCACTGTTCTACAGGAGTGCTCAGTGGATGACAGCAACAGCAAACAATAGCATTTATTAGCCTGTGAATCGTATTTCATCTATGTACAGTGACACTGGATTTGAAGCTGAAAACAACAAAAGATTAGAAGTCATAACAACTCCCAACCTTTTTTCTTGTACTTCAAACTGAAAGTCCAGAATCACAGAAGATTGATTCAATCCTCCATCACAAGCCTGGGCAACACAGCCGTGTTTTCCAGCATCATAACTAAGCAGTACAGAACATTAAAATTCTTCCACAGTGAATACAGTAGATCTATTTTCCTAGAGTGCAAAATTAATCTTCTTTCAGGCTCATGAAAAGAACCAAGATTACAGAATCACAGAATCACTGACACAGAATGGCTGCAAACACTTCAGTTGCCAGCAACTTCATGCCTTCATTCTTGATATTACTAGTGATGATAGAAAAGAGATAAGCATCAAAATTACCCTCTCACTGTGGAACAGCAATCACCTTGTTTGGACAAAATCTCACATTTTTTAAGGAAGATGGTTGAATGGATCTGAAATAGCAGGAAGACACCCTTGTTTTCTCTTTTGACCAGAAGTTTAATTTCATTGCATATTCCTCATGAGAAACATACGTGGCTAAAGAAATGCATAGGATATGTCTGTTCTACTGGGTTTCCCTTTGTGTTTGGGCAAAATGAAATTAGGTGAATTAGTCCAACACCATTTTTCCAGATCAGGTCCCAGTCAGATGTCAAAAGTAGTTGCACATTGGAGTGGAGTGAATGCTCTTTGCAGCATCAATATTGCTTACAGTCTGTTTGACAAAACCTGAATATTAGTAGAAGAGATTACTCTTTCCTTCATGAATGTAACACAGTACAGTTTGGCAAACAGGAAGGACAGGAGACAGGCTGACATTGAAAGTCTCTTGATTAAATTGCTGACCTAAGTTTTCTTTTTACTTTGAAAATGAAGAATTTATTTTAGACCTGTGCTTCAGCCCGTGGTTCTAACATTCCTTATAGCCAAAAACGATGAAAAGCCAGCTATGATCACCATCATAGCTGTGATCTACATTTTGTACAGCAGTGAAATGCATTGCTGCTTGTAGAACATGATTGCTTAATATTGCATTGCAATACAAATTAAAATTGCAATATTGCAGAAGCAAACAAAGATCTTTGCTGTTACTCTTTTATTTATCACTGAGTAATAATTGTATCAGATTTGTCAATTCAGAAGTCTAACCTACCAGAGAGATGCTCAAAGAATAGGGATGTTCTCAGACCCTCAGTGGACATACAAACAGGAAAATAACCTTGCATTAATGAAGGAGGAACCTCCATACATTCAGGACTAAACAGCTCACAACATATTATGATATGGATTGTATGATTTTGCCATAAAGAACTACTAGAGTTAGCAAAGGTTTCTGCTTTTCTAACCAAAATAGGTCCATGTAATTGGTTATGTAAACAGTTTAGGGGGGAACTGCCAACTGTAACTATGTTCACTTAGCATTTTGCATTTCACTTGCTTTGTTTCTTTATTTAAAGGGTCAGTATTTACATCTGTGAGATTCTTCTGTGTTTGTTGTTGTTATTGAAGTTTTTTTGTTTGTTTGTTTTGTTTTGTTTTGTTTTTTTAAAAAAAATCTGATTTAGTAATATTTAGTTCTCTTCCTCACTTCCCATTCAGCAAATTTCAGCCACTGGGCCCCCCCTTACCTTTTCTTCTCTATATCTCCATAAACATATCTAGGAAAAGAAGTTGTGGTTGAAACTTAAAAAATACATTAGCTGTTAACGGATGAAAGATTTAAGTGAGCTAAACCATCAAAGCATACTTTCAAAAAAAAAGCCTTTTCTTCCTGGCCTTCACTTACCCTGAACAATTCACATTTTTCCTGTTCTGGTGCCTTTGTCCTTTCTTGTGTTTACTAATTGCTTGCCAATGCCTTTGCGTTCACTTCTCAGGAAAGTTTTAAATCTGACATTACCAATGCATATTAAGTAAAAAAATAAAGTGAAAAGTGGAAACAAAATGCTACAATAAAATACAGATAGGCTATGTGAAGTCAAGCAAGGCCTGTAGTGCTAACCCTGCCATGCTGATTTTCTGATACAACTCCATTTTGTTGCGAAAGGGAGTGAAGGAGCATTGGCAGTTCTGTTACACAAGCGCTAGAGCTGATGAAAGACTTTGCTTTCTGTAGAATATCACAAAATTCAGAGAGAAAGATGTACTACTGTCCTGAAACCAGGACAACTACCTTGTTCCAAAATGTCTTCAGAAATTCCAAAGCTTTTAGGAAAGGGGAAATTTCCATGGCATTTTATTTTGAAATCACGTCAAGCATTTCATTTCAGATATCTTTAATCCACCTAGCAAATCTGAAACCCCTTGGCCTGCTGCTCGTGAGGGCAGCACACAGGATGGGCACTTCCAGGGGTGCCAACCCCATTATACTCAGGCCATGAAGCTAAGGCTGCATTACAGGTGGGTGGCCAAGCATACAGTGAGGAAACTGTCAATCTTCTGAGAGAAATCTCTCCATCAGGCAACTTTTGCAGCCTACCTTGTAGGAAAAGTTCCTGGATTCCCAGACCACTACTTTCCTGTTAGATGATTTCATGCTCTTAATTTAATGTTTTTAAATAACAAAAGAAGATCCATGTTGGAAATTTCTGAGAAGTTCTAGAAAAAATGGTTACATAAAACCATACATTATCCTCATTTCTTTTTATCTCAAATTGCCTTTTCGCTTTTTTAGGGTGATTTCATTTTCATTTCAGACAACCAATTAGATGCTATTACCTCTCACATGCCTTAACATCTCTTATTGGTCTTGAGTTCTGAGACCGGTTCTTCATTTCTTATCTGTTTGCTCTGTCTTTAATGACCAATACTCTTTTCCTCACTAATCTCCCAAGCTAACTCTGCTATTTCCTAAAAAAACTAACTTCATTTACTGTTGTTAGGTTGCTGATATTCTCTAGGAAAGAAACACCTACCTCACAGTTGCATGTCAGAACAGTTTGTGCTATACACATCTTGTTCAAGCAGTGCTGAAAAATATCCAGAGATAGCAAACTCGTGAAGATCCAGCTCCTATCTGACTACAGTGCTATACAGGACCATGGTCTGGGCTGGCTAGCATTACTAAAAGACTGAGGTCCCCTTGAAGTCCTGACAAACCATTTCTGGTTATCAATAAGTTGTCAATGAATGATGATGGTGTGTGCTGGTTTTCTGCATTAATGCAGCTTTTCTATTAACCCTCACCTTATATCAGCAACCTTACCACATGTGAGTGAAATTTTCTGTCTCTCAAAGTATCTGTGGTGGTTTTATGCTGCTGGGCAGCTGAACTCCTCCACCACTGCCCTCTCATTGCATCTCCTCAGAAGAGGGGGAGAAGAATGTATGATGGAAAGAGAAAAAAAAGGCTCATGGGTTGAGATAAGGATACTGGTGTGATACCAGTGCTGTTCTAGCTACAGGTGCACAGCACAGAACAGCACTGTATGTGCTGATGCAGGGAAAGGTAACTCCATCTCAGCAAGACCCAGTACAGCATCTCATACTGCATAAACGTGAAACAGCAAACATATATTGCTTTCAGATATGCAGTTTGTCTTATGATTAATATTTTGAGGTGAAAGTTTTACCTCTTGCTTGTTGAAACTCCTTTCTACTCTGAAATATATTTAGGGCCACGTGCAGGACTCCTATCATTTGTCATGAATGACCTCTGAAAGGCAGTAAGATTTGCTCAGGCATATGCTTCCTCAGAGGGTCCAACATTTACACCACTTCTGTTTTCTGAAAACATTAACTGGAGATACTTTCATGATTGCGTTATTCTAGATATAGTACTTTCACTCAAGAAATGTGTCAACCTTCACTCTTCTTGAAGGAAGCTGTCTGGCCATATGTACTCCTAACAGGTCAAACACCTGTAGCTCAGATAGTTCAGGGTTCTGTATAATCCCTTAATGAATTTGATATCATAGGGAAAACGTGAGCTACATGTATTCTGACTTCCATATGCTGTCTGACTGTGTTACCTAAAGAGAAACTCTTCTCACATGTTTCAGATCAACATTTGTTAAGCAGCTCCACGGGAATCCATAAGATCAGAAGAATGATTTGGTGTCACCTTGAGAGCTGTCAAGCACAAAGGATGACCAAAATAGATACATCTCTCTTCCAGCACATTATGGTTACCGTATGTGTTATAGGAAGTATATCATAATATTCCACGACAATGTCTAGTGTAGCACAAGCAACAGGAACCTTTATCATCAATGTATTATTGCAACTCATACACTAATTTCTCAGTTGCATTTGCAACCATTGCATGTTCTCACTCGATGTGTAATCAAACTCTTGCCTTTAGGAACAAAGATATTAATTAAAAGTGAATCTGTGGCTCATTTGCTGGAAGTATGTTGGTGGTGATGTTTTTAATACTCTTATCTAATAACAGGATTTCAAATATGGTACAGGGTGGATAGGCTAACTAAGTTGTTGCCACGGCATGACCAAGGTGAAAAGTCTTAGGGCTACAGATTGAGGGGCAAAGGTCAGCTGGGAAAGGTCACAATCACCTGGTGCTCATTAGCCTCCTAGGAAGCAACCTGCGACATCAGAAAATGAAAGGGGAAAGGTGTTCCTGGTGAAATTCAAAGGATATGGTTTGATCTTACACTATAATGACAGAGTTTCTATAAATTTTTGTGTTTCCTATTTTTTTCCTAGAACAAAAATATCCATAAAGAGTGTTCCTATCTTGCTGTGACTTTCTGCTAATTCAGTAAGAAGGAACATGGACAACAATTTTTTTCTGTATCGTGGAAAACAATATGGGATGTTACAGTTTTTTTATTACTCAAGAATATTACTACTGTTACCAAAGCGGATGGAGGAGAATAGAGGGATATTTACATTTATGATTGAGCAGATAGGGGAGGTAGCATATAGCAATCATCTCTTCAACACAAGGTTGTTACAGGGGAGATGCTGTAACAAAGTCAGAACAAAAAAACATTTTTTGTAACAAATTAGTCTTGCAGAAACAGACTGCCAATTTCCCACAAAGACCAAAAATACTAGTGGACTGTAACTAGACTGTTGTGTAGGATGTCTTCTGGTGGTGATTTCTTAACAGGAGAATGGATGAAGACATTTCCTAAGAACAGAAGAAGAATATTCGCTCTTCTACTCACGCATTGGTTAAAATGCATGAGTAGGTTTCTTCTTCTACTCATGGGTAAGATAAACAAAGATCAGAGATCACAGAGTCACGGAATGGTTGAGGCTGGAAAGAATTTGACTACTCAGCTGCAACTGGCTCTTAGCTGGTGTGCAGCACAGGTCCATAGCAAGTCACATCATGCTACCACTGCAAGCAACAGCCTGATAAACTCCTTAGGATGATGGTTCTGTTACACTCAGCAGCTTGGCAGCTTGCCGCAGCTCGCTTTGTACCCAGTTGTAGAAGAGTTATGTCATGCTTTTCACCCAACCGTGTCATGCCACAAAGCAGATTAGAAAGCAAATGCTAACATTGATAAATGCCACAGGCTGGCATCTACCAGGAGCATAGCATAACTCCTGCTGGAGGTATATTGTAAGAGCTGGAATGGGCAGGAGAGGAGTTGTGCTCATCAAAATCTGTGTTTGGCCTTGATATGGGGCTCAGCGCATGGACTGGGAGTTATTCACAACAGAGTGAATGCAGTGGCAAACAATATCTGTAATTATTCCTGCAAAATTTATCATAATACTACTGATGTTTTGATATTATTGCAGTTCCATCTGGAATAATTACAGCAAGACTAGTGTGCAACCTCCCAATAAAAAAATAAAAACTCCTGCATATGTGGCCTGTTCCCACCTCCACAAATAAGGGTCCTTCTTACTCACTCCCTTTGGGACCTGGACTGTCTTTCTGGCTTCAAATATACTGTGGCTAAACAAACACTTCAGCAAAAGCTTCAGTGGCCACCGTGAATCCTCAGCAAGTGCTTCTGCAGACACCTGAAACAAGATCAGAGCCTACCCATTCAGCAAGCTGGGGAATGTAGGTGAAAGATTAAAAGTAAGAACCAAAACTTTTCTATTATCTTGCTAGGAGACTAGGAAGGCTCATGAATAGTATGAGGCTGGGCTGCCAGCCCTCAGCCTATGGCACAGACCGTACGGGTATCTGCCTGCATGCTGTGGTACTGGACAGTAGGGTGGTACAGAAAGACTCGGATGGTTTATGTGAAAGACAAATTTTACTCAAGTGAGAAATCTGATCTCCACAACTGCCTTTAAAGGCATTAAAGGTTCTTACTTAAGATTGTTTGGGGAACTAATTACACTTCCTTATAAGACAAAGAGAAATACATCTAATCCTACAGAAAGCTTTCAAAGAACAAGCCCAGCAGAAGAAAAGGATCAAGCAACAATTCCTATCTGTGAGGAAAAAGAGCAAAGAGCAGGAGAAGAGGGATGACCCAGAAGGTGGATGAGAGTATCCAGTGTGAATGCCTGGGGAAGCAGCAGGAAATGTGGAAAGCAGGATGGAGCTCTAGGCTGGGGTTCACAACATCTTGGGAACGATTGCCTTGCCCTGTGCCACAGCTACCACAGGGATAAAAAAAATAATAATAAAAATAAAAAAATAAAAAAGCATCAGCGTTTGCAGCATCTCCCAGCCATTAACTGCCATACTCACAATTATAATACCTGATCAATGACTGCAGCTGGATTGGGAAACCAGCTGCCGTTGCAGCCAGTTGAGAAGATAAGCAGCAGTACTCGAGTGGAGCTGCATGGCTGCCTGCTGCTGAGGTGTGCTCCGAGGCCAGTGGGCAGCTGCTGGCTGCTGATAGGAAACCCACAAAATGAGAAGTGTTGCAGCTTGGGTATCACCACGGCTGGCACACGAGGAGAACAGAACTTCAAAATGCCTTGGGGAGGAGAGCTTTGCTTCTGGCTCTGTGCAGTATGCTGCCAAATATCAAACTGAAATTTAGCAGAAATGACTAAATCCAGAATTCCTTAGCTTGATGAATGTGAGGCCAATTCCAGTTGGGAGCACTCTGTAGAAATTTTCATCCTCCATGTCTGAGTACCTGATGAAGGAACTTTGTGTAATTTATCTGCTCACGAGCTGTAGTGCAGGGAGGGACTACCTGAAACCATTCAGTGGAGACTGACTCCAAGGTTTTTAGGTCCCAGCTCAAGTTGTCTGCTAAGCTACACTGTTTGGAATAAACATTATCAGCTCCACAGCAGCAAGAAAAATTCCAGATAAAGTAAGGCACTGGTCTGAACAAAACCAGTGACTTGAGCATGGAAGGAAGTTGCTAGTACATGGCAAAAGCACCCACTGTGCAGTATCAGTTGGTTTTGACACCTTGCTTTGCAAGTACCGCTGGGCACGCTGCTGGCATGAAAAGCCTCAGCCTGCAGCAGGCTTCTGCTTAGCCACATGGACCAGTCACCTTGGTGGTGAAGTAACTAATAGCCTTAGGAGGTTAGGATAGTTTTTGTTGGTGGTGGTGGTGGTTTGGTTTCGTTTGGTTTGGTTTGGTTTGGTTTGGTTTGGTTTGGTTTTTTAGGGAGGAAGTGGGAAGGCATGGGAGAAAAGAGAATAAAGTGTACAGGGAAGAAGCAGAAGGGAAGGTTATTTTATTATTCAGCTGAAAGTTCAGGATTAGGGCATGTTTTGTACTTCCTGAATTGTGTTGTGACTTGGGTACTGGAGTCAACATTATGCAACAAGGAATAGATCTGAGAACTTGGGTCATTCTACAAAGGAGGGAAATTCACTGTACCTGCAATCAACGGCTGGCACAATCCTCCTGTTTTGACAGCTAAGACCCTTATTATGGACTGCATAAAAGGAAAGCATTAGAAAAATATAATATCATTCTTCTTGCATTAACAGGAGATGACTGAGGGAGAGAGAAATTTTTAGAAATGTTAATAATTTATGTGTGACATGAAGTGAGGAGGAACACTTTGTATTCCATCCACTTCTGCCTGAACAATTCTCACATTGTTATTCTGCTCCCTGCTAAAATGAATGCTAAGCACTTCTAATGGCTAATAAACCTCATTGCATTGTTCTGTGCATTTCCAAAATCCATTTTGCACTTTTATCAAGAAGTGATGGACGAAATTCTTTACTGTGAGGGTGGTGAGGCCCTGGCACAGGCTGCCCAGAGAAGCTGTGGATGCCCCATCCCTGGAGGTGCTCAAGGCCAGGCTGGATGGGGCTGTGGGCAACCTGGTCTGGTGGGAGCTGTCCCTGCCCATGGCAGGGGGGTTTGAACTGGGTGATCTTTAAAGTCCTTTCCAACCTAAACCATTCTGTGATTCTGTGATGAACCTTCTACAGAAAATAACCCAATGGTTTTCACAGAGAACACCTCAAATCCTGTGTAACTACAATTATTACAAAA
>CM021729.1:20165484-20187069 GCA_011074415.1 Stictonetta naevosa
AGTGAAATATTTGGAAGAAGGTAGGGAGAGCTATGTTGGTTTAGAAGTAAGATAAGCAAATTGTATTTTGTTTTGGGGGTTATTTTGTAATTAAAGATCTACTTAAAATGCCATCATATGAAAAACAAAGCAACTAAAAGTTTCAGGTATACTTTTATTAGTTAGCTTTCAGAAGTTTCTTGAAGAAAATATGGGTTCATGACATTTGCCCAAATATCATTTAAATTACAGATGGTGAGAAGAGCATGTGAAAGCAATACAGATAGAAAGCTTTCAATTTGGTCTTCTTTTGGTCAATATCTTTGGGCTTAGAAAACATAAAACATTTTTCTGGCAATAAGCAACTTAATTTGCTGTCTCTAGTGGAAGATCTGAAGTAGTTTCAAAGTACTGTGAAGAAGTAACATACTGGCTAAGATTATTAAACAAAAGTTACTCACTTGATATCAAGCCAATCACAGTCACAGTTAAATAATAATAATATCAAAAAAAAAAAAATAGAAATGCTAATGTCTGCACCGGGATAAAGAACAAAGGTCTAAAAGAAAACATGCTATGGATCTTATACCTGGATCTCAAAATTATTTTGGTGCTCCACTGCCATTGCTTCTAACCACTGACAAAGCAGTTAATGTGGATTTGACATGTGTTAACAAAGTAATTCGTAAGTGATGCTGCTGGATGGATTCAGTTATCTCCATGCAGATTAAAAAGGGTGTCTCTTCTGGTTTTGTTCAGGGTAGAGAAGATATGCAAATCCTAAAGCCAGCTGTACAAAGGACGCGAACTTAAATAACTTATTTGGCGTAGGCTTTGTGCCTTACTCACATACAGGGATTTTGCTGCAACTCCCAGTTCAGTTGATTTAGGCCCAGAAACCCAGACCTGTAAGTAGCTAAGTAATTTATGTAAGTATCTGTGATCTGGGATTTGTGTCAAGTTGAATACATAAATTCATCCACTGTGCCATGTAGGTCCTGTAGATTCAATCCCCAAAGTGTCATTCACGGAGACTGAATTTGATGTAGCAGTTCCTCAATTATCTATGGACAAGGTTGAGGAGCAAGCTAATTTGGGACATTACCTCAGAACTGACTAAGCTAGGGACTCAAGCCATTCATTGTTATTCATTCAGCTGGGAAAGTTAATAAGATACAAAGTGTACTGGATGATGTCTAACTGTACTGCCTCCAACAGCAATGGGATGCTCGCCAATGACTTCAGTGGGTGGGGACTGGACCCTGAACCTCCATTCTCCAGCTCCAACTTCTGTAGTTGCACTTAGGAGCTCTGCCTGCAAACGAACGAGTCAGGTTCTCATTGACTACTTACACTTTCTGTCCACCATTCTGATTAATTGCAAAGGGAAGACACACGTGTCACGCCTTGCAGATAACGGGAGTTCTCTTGCCATTACAAACAGGGTTTTAGGCACTGGAAACATCCACACTGCAGAGAGAGAGAGAGTTATTTGTTGTAGAACATCTTAACCACTCTGTAAGAAACTAATTCTGATAACTGGTGCTACACAGGGCAAGTACAGCATTACAAAAACCATTGCATTTGGGAAGCCTGGTGTTTGGTATTGCTGAGGGAACGTCTTTCCTTCTGTACCAATTTGCTGTGGTGTCAGTGATACCCGTAACAGTGAAGTGATGGATGAGCTTCTAAATGCCTCCGCAGTTTGACTTTAAAAAGTTACTCCGGCTAAGGTAGTAATCAATTTATAAAATGAAGTGAAGAATTTCCACTTTTTGGAGCTTGTTATTTACAGATGCAAACAACTGCAAGTGTTCCGATCCAGAAAAAAAATAAAATAAAATAGGAGGAGGTGCTAAACTGCAGGTAAATTTGTGCCTCTGGCTTTTAGGGTGCATAAGACAAAAATGACTACCAGTACAGTGGCTATTACAGAAGATATGAAACTTCATGGATTTATTTTCTACCAAAATATGCTAACTCAATAAAAGCAAAACATTTAATTTGGAATTTATTATGTTTCTACAGTTTTCTATTGTAACAATTGGATTTCTTATTAAAAATCCTATTTTACATTTAGGAAAAAAAAATCCAAATTGCAATTAAATATTTTGATAACACTGAAACTAACACAGTGATAAGAACAATAATTTGGGGTTTAAGAATTCATTCCACAAGAAATTCTGCGTGTTTTGTCTCATTTCATTCTAAAGTCTGATTCCCACCCTCTTGATTAGCTGTGCTGCTGGCCTCTGGCCATTGTATTTGTATTGGGAACGCTTCCAAACTCAATCAGAGAGTAAGCACATAAAAAGCCATCTTCTACTTGGTTGGTTAGTACATCTCATATTGCCATATGCGTCTCTGGTGGAGAAAACTCCATAAACGTACAGTTGCTGTGTTGCAAAAAGGAAGAAGCATTGGTCTGCTTCACTTTGAAATTCTAATTCTATACTAATTTTATTTTTTAGTGCCAATAAAGCATAGATATTTCTCAAATAAAATTTTAAAATGCGAACAACTTTTTTTATAAGTAGTATTTCTAGCATCTGTATAAAGCTATCAAAGCCCCATTCTTCCACCTGACAAGTTTGATGGATTCACACATTCTACGTGTCCTGAAAGCTGAACGTGTTTTGAGACAGCCTTCTGCTATGGACTGAAAATGGAAACTCCTGAAGATGGGAGCAAAGCCAAAGTAAAAAAATAAAAAAATCTTAACACAGAAGTATCTGCTTATGAAACAGTAGCAAATCTGAGTCAGAAACACTGGCAGCAGTGGATTGAGCTGTAGGATGCCCTGCAGTGGGAGCTAAGATTCAGTCTCATTCCATTGATGCTGAAACGTGTTTGAAAGTGCAATGAGGTGTACTGACCAATTCAGATTAGAGAAAAGTCTGTTTCTAGTAAAAATGCCTCCCTCTGTGCACAAAGGCTGGGTAAACAGCATTTACATCTTCCTGTACCCTGAAACCTGCCTGGTAGCACAGTTTGTGCGTGTGTCCAGACCACCACACTCCCAGATCCTGTGGCTTACCTATGTCCTGCAACAGGATCTTGAAGACTTTATAAAGCAGAATCTATGATCATGCTCAGAAAAGCAAAACAAATCAAGTAAACGGGTTGTTTGGCTTGTCTAGCTAAAAATTGTTTGTTTGATTGATTATTTTTAAAAAGGCTTTGGTACAAATTTAGAACCAAAAAGTGGTCCTATAAGAAAGAGGCTTTGTCTTTATCCAACCTGTAGCACACTAAAAATCCTGCTTACCATTCAGAGATTATTACATATGCAACTTGGCCTCTTTTTTCTGTTTCCATAAACTAACTCTCTTACAATGCTGAAATAGTTGTGGAATGGCAATTCACAAGTAGGGAGCAGCAGACCTGTTCCACTATCAGAAAACGTGTAGATTTAGGTGATAATGCTCAACAGGAATTGGGTACGTGCATTTCTTTTACTTCTCTTTTACTGAAATACATTTAAAGCTGAACATTAGCAGTGAAAGTAACACGCACCAGAGAGCTCTGTGGGAAAAACTGAAGTCTACTGTAAGCATTTTCTCACCTGTGTGGCTCCAGGCAGCATCTACAAATTGGATAAATATTTACTAAAATGCAGAACAATGAATGCTGTGAGCAGAGAAAGTTTTACAGCAGCAATTTAGACTACAGGGGAATAGACTGTTTAAAGAAGTCACAGTGTCATAAAGAGATGTTAAGTGGTATATAACTGCATGCCTACAGTTAGTGTTGGCAAACATTAAGTCCTTCTAAGTATTTCATATGAGAGTATTTTAATTTATTTATAAACCTCACATACTCTGAAATTTTATTCGTCTGCATTCCACTCCCAGGAACAAGTTCCAAAGAGCTGCAGGAGTACAGAAAAGGAGACTGGTGTTTTTGGAGTGAACACAGTGGCTATAAAGTAATGCCACTGAATGAGGGGTGGTATCTTCCTAAAGAGGAGATGGTATCAGATGCAGGACAGAACTTTTTGCTTTTCATTTAGGGGCATAATGCAGCAAAATGTACGTGAGAGGACACAGGCCTACACGAATGTTAAAACTGGGGTCTGAATATGAACAATGCACATCAGAGTGGTCAGGTAATAAAAATCAAGACTAAAAATTTGAGACGTGGCATTTGTGTTTGCTCTTAGTACAGGCTGAGGCTGATCCCAATAGAAACATAAATGTTCTGTTTTTGTTTCTCTCACCACTATGCTGAAATCCACCTAATACTTCAAGAACAAAATGTGATGTTTCTCCAGTACCTTCAAGTCACAGGGGAAATATTTTCAATTATTATCTACAGTCTCTCCCCTTCCACATTTCCATGTGTGAGTTTCTCACAGGACTAACTGCAAAATTTCCATACCTGTATTTATGCCCCAGTTGCAGTCCAAAGAATGGAGTAGTGGAATTCCTTACTCAACAAGGAAAAAGTAACCGGTGCTCATTTTATTCAGCTCAAACTTTCAGGCTCCGGCACTATTTTCTTCTTCATATTTAAAGAGTAGTGATAAGGAAGCTGTAACCGCTGTGTATAACAGCCTATAGATCCTCACCCACCTTTCTTTGGGAGCTATATCACATTAATCTCAGAATGTCATTCTTCCACACCTTACTACAAATGATTCACTCTGATACCATCCTGAAGCCTTTAATAGCTACCTGTGAGTCAAAAAACTTGAATTCAAGAAATCTGGATGGTAACTATTTGTCAAGGACCCCTGCCATTTCAAGAGCTGCCTAAAAGAAACCCAATGCTCAGAGGTGTATGGAAAGGCTATGCACACTGATATGCCACTGAAACTTCAGTGTTCGTATAGCCACCATACTGATCAATAGCACTGGAAGGAGGAGAAATGGTCTTTACTCTCTGAGAGCATGTCTGTCGTCAGAATGCTGCCGGAGAAATGGTCTTTACTCTCTGAGAGCATGTCTGTCTGCAGAATGCTGCCTGCTTTGTGTCTACTACTGGTATTTAACATCCAGTAAATTTGGAAGGTTTTATGAAAACTTATCTTGGCATTTTTGGTGATTTCAAGATGAATTCATGTTAGTTTGCTGTCCCTGCTGAATAGCTGTCAGTTCTTGCATACAGTTCCATTTTTTTGTAGAGGCTTCACAAGAGGATGCCCAAATTCTGTAAGTTAAAGGTGGACCAAAAAATATGAAATTAATCTCTTATCTTGGAAATTAAATGCCCAGCACAGAATTAAGGCCTGCCACACAGTTTCACGTAATAACACAAACTAGTTTTGAATTTACTTAGCTGCAAATAAAAGTCAGTTATTAATTCATCAGTCATCTATCACTGCATGGTAGAGCAAAAGACACATAAACTAGGATTTGTGCTGGAGAAAGAAGAAGCAACATATTCATATCATGGAATAACTTTGTTTATTTATTTTTTTTTCAAGGGTGTTATGTTGATCCAAGCAGAGACAGGGACCATTTTCTTTCCAACTGTGTTTATCTTTTTGACTAGTGAATTTCTGAATGACAATTAAATAGAACTTTAATTCTAATTAAGTGTAATTTTACTTTTCCATCATTCAAACTGTGATTACCATGACATTGCCTGCAATAATACAACAAAAACGTGATAGGGAAGGGATGTCAAGAGATTAGCTAGTCCACTATTTTGTTTCAAAGCAGGAGAAACATGCCATCAATGTTCATGTCAGATGCTTGTCTTCCATGTTCAGTAAAAGGCACAGCAGAATAAGACTTTGTGGAGAACAGCAGAAATAAATGTTACTCACAGGTGCTGCCCGAGAACTGAATTGCACTCCACAACAAATTCCAGTTTCTGTAGAGGACAATACAGTAAAACATGAAGTTCATCTCTTAACACTAACTGTCCTGCAGTGTTTCTTTGGTCCATTTCTTATCAAAATTATTAATTACTCAAGGTTAGGCCCAGTTTCTCTACTTCTTTTCTGAGGATAACGTGATATTCACTATACAAATGGCTATAGAAATTGAATGACAGGATAAACCAGCCTTGAGGATTTAAGTTGAAAGGGGAAGAAGAATGTCCCAAGACCCCTTTTTTTTTCTGAATCTTTTTGTGTGGGGAGTAGGACAGGGAGGAAATGTTCATTTTGTTCATTTCATTCCTTTCACTCAGAAGACAAACAGCTGTTTTAGTTGTCACTACGTCCAGCCCAATAACCCTATGCTTTGTTGGTTGTCACATTACAACTAGGAAAACTTTGCTCACCATATGCCATTTCAGGCCTGCTGGTCTGTGACACTGTCTTTTGAAGTTAGTCATGCATGCACAAAAAGCTAAATCTGGTAAAAATGATTGCATTGCCTTTACTCAGAAAGCTAATGCTAATCTGAGTTGTGTTCCTACTAAATCCAAATGAAAGTTACACTCCTTTTTTTTTTTTTTTCTCTTCATGGGTGGTTATATATGTTCTGTTCTAACTGTTTATATATACCTGACCAATATATATATGTATATAAACACATGCATATGGCTTACTAGCCAAAATGCAGTACTGTAACATTCAGCTCATCTCTTACTATAAGATTTACTTTTAACTAGAAAAACAAGCCAAGTCCCCCAAAGTAATATGACTGGACTGGCAGAGAACTTGCCAAGTTGTCTGGTGTTTGGAA
Source organism: Stictonetta naevosa (assembly GCA_011074415.1). Lineage (NCBI taxonomy): Eukaryota > Metazoa > Chordata > Aves > Anseriformes > Anatidae > Stictonetta > Stictonetta naevosa. The sequence continues at coordinate 20,172,105 of CM021729.1, forward strand.
ATTCAATACTTTTCATGAACTTTATTTCACCTGTGTTAACATTATTGGTGTCAAACAGCCAGCAAATGAACTAAGGCACAGTTAACTGAGCACCTTGAAAAAGACCAAGAATACTGAAGGAAAGCTAACAATAAATATCTATAAATAAAGAAAATTAAAAATAATGTTTTATGCCTCCCTTTTCTCATCACATTCAGAAAGAAGTCATGGAAAGAGTTGTGCTTAGACAGAGAAAACATCTGTGACCTTTTCCATTGAAATAAAAATACTGAGTAAAATCAGTCAGGCAAGAGGGAATTTCTTATGTTACACATTTAAAGTGACACTATTTGAAGAACGGCAGCTAGTCCTGTAAGTAAGAGTGAAACCTTGCTACTTCTCTATTGCTCGGTGAAGCACTGATAAAACTTTCAATGTGATATCTGATGCATGTCCAGTTAACGCATATGTGGTTGCACATCTATGTATAGCAGCCTGTTAGCAGTTTAACACTATTCCAAATTACTCTGAGCCTCGATTAAGCTGTTTATTTTCAGGCTATGACTGAATATTCTGTATAGAAGTCAATGGAGCCAGTTTAGACTTGCTGAGAATCTGGCCTAAAAATTCTTAGCCTTACATATGATGGTAGCTATTTTCAGCAATAAGTAGACTGAAAAATAGACTGAAAAAATAAGACTTGCATCCCACAGTAACTATATTTAATCAGAAACACAAATAAGGTAACTTCCCAAAGATGCATCATTAGTGACAGATAGAAAGTCAAAGATATCTTTTTTTTTTTTTCTTTTTTTTTTCTTTTTTAATAACCCAGGCTCCTAATATGGACCTAACATATTTCCTTCCTGCCAAGCTTTTTGCAGATGTAAGCAGGTAATTAATGACTGCCCTCTCCAATAATAATTTAAAAATTTGTCCAGCTTTCTGCAAAGCAAAGCCTCACCAAAGTTTAGCAGATCAATGGAAAACAGAGTAATAAGAGCATACCATGAGGAAGAAAAGGCTCTCTCCACAAAAATGTGTGGGAGTATCTCTGTTTACCTCAGCAGCGCGGAGTTGCTGAGAGTAGACAAACCCGGAGACCACCTTTTTAAAGGGATTTGTAGCTTTGAACAAATGCGATTCACACCTTATCTGTCCATCTGTAGGATAATGCCCGAAGCTGATCTGCACTTGATGTGCAAATGCTAGGTCTAGCATTTGCATGCACAAGTGATATGCAGGGACCCATTTGCACTTACATATGTAGAAGATGACATTTGAAAAACTGGCTCCTAGAATCATTCCTTCTGTGAATGTTATGCAGCCATCTGTACAAAAGTTAGCAACCAAATACTTTGCCATCAGCAGAGCGTTAGCCTTTCAGAAATGACTGGTTGAGAGGAATTTTTTTTTGTCCAAACTTCTTTTCAACAAAAAACTGTGGTGTGTTTTTTTTTTTTTTTTTCAACTAATACAATTTTTCAACATAATGTAAATACGTTGCTGGTTTTCAGCTGAATCTTTCCTTTTCTCACCATTGCCAAATTTGATTGATCTGATAGATGTTAAGCATGTTCATGCCCTGGGACTTCAGTTTTCTCTGTGGTAAGATCATCAGGGATTCTTGTGACAAATCCTAGCAGCTCAGCAACAGAAGTGTGATCTCACAAGGGGCTGTAGCTTGTGAAAAGAAACATTACCTCAGACAGCAACAAAGCATTTTGCCAGGGTTGGGGATTCATGGGTGAGGGGGCAGAAATCAAGGTTTTTTTTTCTGACCCCTCTTCCAAAAGCTTAAAAAAAAAATACAAGGAAAGAATTATTTCTCCATTCAATTTCAGTGACTCTGAAAATCCAGACTTGCCACAAAGCAGCGCACCCTTCTTCCAGATGACAACTATTCCAGGACAAAGATCTTTTCCAGAGAAAATTATTGTGACATATTGTCAAATAGATATCTTTACATTAAGATCTATGCAAAGGCAGCTGCTCAAACCAGTTACAAACTGGTCAGCACTCTGTTTTCAATGAAACATGCCACTTGATCAACGACATCAATGGACTAAGGATGAGATGAGAGAGGCATGAAGGCCATGGCTATGGATGAGGAGAACCACATGTGGAATCCATGGTCATGGCCTATGCAAAATGCTCTGCATGTTAAATCTATCATGAGCCACATTGTTGAGACTCTACAATACACTCAGTTACAGATATTAAACATGCATGTTGCATGTTAGATTACATCTGACTCAAATAACCTAAACACAGGTGATAACCAATGAGAGAACTCATCACAGAGTCATGAAAACAACAGTGTGGCAATTTTCCAAAATCTGCTGAAATAGCACACATGCTAGGACAGGTGTTCTCTACCTCCACACTCTATGCCAGAGAAATTAATTAGAAAAGTGGAAGAGCGACTTTTATTTCTCTTTTATTAATCTGTGCAAAAACTCATCAATTTTATCCTTTCTCAGTATTTATTTCATATGAGACCAAGGTCACATGTGCATGCATATACACGGATAAGAGAGATGGACTTCAGTGGAGCATAATAAGTTTTATAAGCTGCTTCTGCAAATATAAAAAATACAAAAAGGAGAGAGGGAGGGGGATAAAAAGGCCTTTTACTCTTTGTCTACATGTTTAGGACAAATTTTGATCTCATTTACACAAGAGCAAAACTTGTATCTGTTGAATCAAACAGAACCTCAACCACAAAACTGAAAAAAAAAATCCTGAAGAAATACTGCTGTAAGCCAATGTCCTTTCCTTACTGGTAAAGCCTCTCTGGAAAGCCAAAAAGCCTGTACTCCCTTTAAGAGGACTTATTTAAAATTTGGCATTTTTTCTTCCCCACCTTTCCTTCATATTCTGCCTTGTTCTTTACAAGAATATTAATGCAGGAGTGAAGTCATCTTATCTCACTTTGGTAGTACTTCTCCCATCCTATTTTCACAGCATTTTATGCATACTTTTTTATAGAGTGAATTATTACACAGGATGCAAGACAATGACAAATCATGATCTAGAAGACAGCGGACTTGGTATTTTGTTTTACATTTGTCTGAAAAATTAGTTCGGTGCCCAGTCCTGCACTAACAGCTGAAACCAGTCAGCCGTGCTTTGCTGTTGCTACCAGAAACCTTTCTGCGTCAGATTTTAGGGAAAAAGGACATCAGGTACATGACAGCTTTTATGAAGTATATGTTTAAAATCATTTCCCCTCACCAGACTGACATCCATTTCCATAGAAACAGAGGTGGAAATGGACCATTAATATCCAGGAGTCAATCTAAGCTACTAGCGGTCAATTTCTATCACTGAAAGAGATGTTGAATTAGTGAAAATGGGAACTCTAAAATGATACTTTAAACAATCTTTTCATGTGTTTTTCTGTGCTAGCCAGGTTCAGTCTCTATGGAACAGTCACAAAGTCACTTGGAGACAGCAGGGAAGCAGAGGATGAGGATGACTACTCCTGATCACATACAACAGCTGGAAGTAAAAAGCAAAACAAAAGGCAGATGAAAGTTTGGGGTTCTAAAATCCCCACATTAAAATGCTAATTTTAAATTGCACAGACTTGTTTTTTAAATAGTGATTGTTTAATACCTTTGTTTAAAAAACAAATACTCAAGTACCTTTAGCAACTGCACTAGACTTCTCAGGATTTCACTCTCCTTGGAAAGGTGCTATTATAGGAGAGAAGCAGGCATCTAGGTCATGGGGATATTTATTTAATAATCATATATACTGTGACTTGTTGTTTTACCAGTGCAATCTCCCTTGAATGGCTTAAAAGAAGCAACTCTGAAGTATCTTTTGCTATGTAATTGCAGAATGCTGAGCTATAAGAATGCTAGACTTAAGGTCTCCTGAGATTATGGCTTAGCAGCATGGTACAGATACTGAACCTCACATTTCTTTTATTGTGGTGTAACTCCATTGCCATTAATGACATTACTCCTGCTTTCTAAGCATGAGAAGCTTCCTTTGTGGGAAATCAAGGCAATCAAAACCAGTTTTGCAGTGGCTGCTTTCAAGCCTAAGTGTGCATGTGTTGTGCTCTATTTGCACATTACATCAACCACAATATTCGACTACCATTTTTGCTCTTGTGTCTGTATGCAGTTAACAGACTACATTTTCTTTCTGAAGTTCGCAACCACTGCACAAGGCTTTAAAAAGCATCAGAAAGGAGTTTGTGCCGCAAATTCATACTTCTACTTGAAGACAGAACAGCAACAGCTCTGCATAGCAGTTTGGATGCCTGGGGCTCAGGAGCTTCCCCTCTCTTTGGATGAGTTTCACTCCCCCCACAGATGGTTAAAGGATGAAAATTACATGCTTACTATTTTTTTTTCAGGAATTCTGCCTGATTTCTACAGTGCATTGATATAAAGGTCAAATTCCATCAGCTTCTGCCAGAAAATTCTCTGAATTTTGTTATTTTTTTCCAAGACACAGAATGAAACAGAACATTTGCCTGTAAAATATTTCAGCTTTGGAGGGTTTTGTTAGTTTCTTCCAAAAGTGTTACCTTTGCATATCATTTGTTAATTTCAGTATTTATCTCCATTATTTCAGCATTTAGTCTTCAGTATTGGGTTGAGTCCTTTTTTTTTCTGTCTCCATAGCTCTCAGAAGTGAGAAAGAACATCGTGTTCCTGCGGACTGCCCAGGACACATGCTTCACAGCTGTGCCAAGTTTGCAGCTGACCAATTGGCCTACGTTGCTAGAAGACTCATTTTCAAAATTTACAATCGTTTTTTTTAATGTGTGCCAGATAGGCCAATTCACTGTGAGACTTCTTTGATTTTATTGACGTTTAGAGCCTCATCCAGTTCCCAGTGAAGTCAATGGGTATCTTTCCAGTCCTTATAGCAGGACTTGGATGAATCTCCAAGTGGGCAGAACTGTTTCCCGTCACCTTTTTTTGCCCACTGCAATTCAAAGGATCTCTGACTGCCTCATTTTGTAACATCAGACAATGGCAACTATCCTGGAATTTAAAGGACTTGCATGATCTCCAAAGGTAGCTACCAAATTAAAGGTTTCACCTGACTTAAATTAGCAAATTCCCCACCAGTAATCCTTTCATGGAAATGGCAATACTGATGTCGTTATTTTTTTTTATCTGTCACAAAAATAATACAGTCTTTCCAGAATCCTAGGTCCTGCTCCCTGGAGATGGCAGCTTGTTCAGGTGAAGGAAGTTCATGAGCAAGCAAACTTTAAGCATCTAGTCTAAAATATTAAAATGTAATTTCATTAGTAGAATTTTTATAACAGTGGAAGCAGTCATAATTCAACCATAAAATGTTTTGATTAGAGTTTAATGTCTGAAACTATTTCAGACTGAACATTTCAGTTTACAGAGCATATAAACAGACTTCTGAAACTCAGCATTTGTGAAGATGAAATCATAAGCTGGAAGAATCCAAACCCAGATGACATTTGAGTGTGTAGCCAACAATAGCATCCACTCTGCAAAGGAAAACCGACAGGGGAGCAGCAATGTTAATATATGTGCTTTAAGCACAAGAAGCTTGTGTACATGCCTGTATGCCACTTTCCAGGTAATTGCAAGAAGAAAAAGAAAAAGAAAAAGGAAAAGAAAAAGGAAAAGGAAAAGAAAAAGAAAAAGAAAAAGAAAAAGAAGAAAAAAGAAAAGGAAAAGAAAGAAAAAAGAAAAAGAAAAAGAAAAAGAAAAAGAAAAAGAAAAAGAAAAAGACAAAAGAAAAAAGAAAAAAGAAAAAGAAAAAACAACACTGGGCAGTTTAAGGCTTTTCATTCCAATCAATCACCTAAGTTTTGGGAGGAAATGAAAGAAAATGAAGCTGAATAATTCCTTTCCCCATTTGCTAGGGAAATTTTCTCTAACAACTTGAATCACAGAATCACAGAACCACAGAATCGTCTAGGTTGGAAGAGACCTCCAAGATCACTGAGTCCAACCTCTGACCTAACACTAACAAGTCCTCCACTAAGCCATATCCCTAAGCTCTACATTTAAACGTCTTTTCAAGACCTCCAGGGATGGTGACTCAACCACTTCCCTGGGCAGCCCATTCCAATGCCCAACAACCCTTTTGGTAAAGAAGTTCTTCCTAAGATCCAACCTAAACCTCCCCTGGCACAACTTTAGCCCATTCCCCCTTGTCCTGTCACCAGGCACGTGGGAGAACAGACCAACCCCCACCTCACTACAGCCTTCTTTAAGGTACCTGGAGAGTGCAATAAGGTTGCCCCTGAGCATCCTCTTCTCCAGGCTGAACAATCCCAGCTCCCCCAGCTGCTCCTCTTTAGACTTGTTCTCCAGACCCCTCACCAGCTGTGTAGCCCTTCTCTGGACTCGCTCAAGGACCTTGATGTCCTTTTTGTAGTGAGGGGCCCCAAACTGAACACAGTACTTGAGGTGCAGCCTCACCAGAGCTGAGTACAGGGGGACAATCACTTCCCTGGACCTGCTGGTCACACTGTTTCATATACAGGCCAGGATGCTGTTGGCCTTCTTGGCCACCTGAGCACACTGCTGGCTCATATTCAGACGACTATCAACCATCACTCCCAGGTCCTTCTCTGCCAGGCAGCTTTCTAACCACACATCTCCCACCTGTAGCTCTGTTTGGGGTTGTTGTGCCCCAGGTGCAGGACCTGGCACTTGGCCTTGCTGAACTTCATACAGTTGGCCTCAGCCCATCGGTCCAGCCTATCCAGATCCTCCTGCAGAGCCTTCCTACCCTTGAGCAGATCGACACACGCACCTAACTTGGTGTCGTCTGCAAACTTACTGAGGGTGCACTTGATCCCCTCATCCAAAGCAGCTGCATCTCACTATGGCATATGTAGGGAGGAAGGAGGGAGGCAAGATAGCTCATTTGCTGTAAGAACTGGACTTTTTGTACACTACTTTTCTCTCCCCATCTGGATCTCATCCTCCTTTGCCTCTACAGCCATGATAAGGAAATCCACAGAAGAGCTATATATAGAAATCAATTCTTACAAGAAAATAAAATAATATTTGTCCCATAGAAGAGTCAGCATACACCACTCCTCCTCCTGTACTTCTGCTGAAAGATCACAAACACCTAATAAATAATTCATGCACAGTTCAAGTTCTCTCATTATTTTGCGGTATCTGAATTCGGGCATGCTTAGGACCATACATTCCTTGAATTTATAGATCTTTATACATGTCCATTTGTCACAGCAGAAGTTCTTAGAGTAGCACTCCTGAAAATAAAAACCAAATCAGAGAAAGTTGTCTGTCGTAGGCACAAAGGGATGTGGCTTGACTGAAATGGAGCTAAATTGGGGCGACATATCAAGAAAAGTTTTTAGTAATGTCTACAGGAGCATGAAATGTTACCACAAATATAAGCGTGGAAGAACCACCTATTATGCTATTGTAGAAGGCATTGAGAACACTCTATATGGATTCATTTTGTCATGAAGATCATGAACTAGAAGTATAATCCTTTTCATACTCACTTTGTCTACAATCTACCATAACTGAAAGGATATTAGAAAAACTGGCAAAAAGTACAGAAGTGTTTTTCTACATTTCTGCAAAGAAAATAGGAAATTATATGAAATCAGTTAAGAGAAGAATTAAGTCTAAAGCCAAGTAATTATAGAACAAGAGGTATTTGACCACAAGAAGAAAATAACAGATTTTCTCTCCCGCTCCCCCCCCCCAAAGAAAACAAGTAAAGACAGGATAAAAATCTATGTCACTGCAATTGCTAACATTTTCTCTCTGAAATGGTTTTAATTTCCAGTTGTATCATTTCCCAAAGAGAAACAAAAGAGTCAGTCATAGAAAGCTGACGAGATCATTCTGTCTCAAATAATGACAAGGCAAAAAAAAAAAACAGGAAAAGCAATAGCCTAAGACCCCTGAACATATTTCTTCCAAGACAGTTTCTTTTCCCTTCACATTACTTTGCCTTTGTGTTCCTTGCTCTTATCAATCTCCACTCCCACTCTTGCCCCCAACTAGACAAAAGAAAATGAATGTAAGGAAAAGGATCAAGAAATGACTTTTTATGAGCCACTATGTCTGTGGATCTGCAAAGTCTACATTTTGTCACTATATCCAAAGTACAAAATATGAAAATAAAGGAAATCTTCCTCAACTACTGGAGTTATTCCATCAGCTAGCTAAAGTAGCAGTCATTGTTTGTTTATAATACAATATCATCCAGAAGGCTTGTCCAGACTGAAGTTTTGTAATCTTAGGTACTGTGTAAGCAGAAATAAAGGCATCCTGTCCTTGGGGCAGGAATTGTAAGGTAAAATTAGTGTCTTGAGATTTCATAACCACTGAGGTAAAAGGGAAGAACAAGGAGGCAGCAGCTAAAACACATGTTAAAAAGGGGGACTAACACACAGAAGTCACTATTTCTGCCTAAGACAATGTCCATTTCACTTTGACAGCTGATAACATCTATGGGTTTAGCAGCACATTCAGTTGTTTTGCCTCCTTGTCTCAACAAAAGAGTGATTTATACAGTGGGATAGTGTGAGCATGAAAACTGCCAAGTGTGAAGGCAATGCAGCGCTGCACCTGGGGAACAAGGTAGGTGCCAGGGAAGTACATGTGTGTAGCGTGTGTGTGTGTGTGTGTGTACACACATGCCCAGAGGCAGGGAGGCCATGTCATCCTTCTTGTTTTCTGTTAAGGTTTCTTTGCTGTACCCTCTATTTCTTTACTGACCACTAGTTCATCAACAGTAGTAACAACAGTGAGGCATAGTCCGGAGCTTTAAATTCATTAGCCTCTATATACTATGTTTCAGTGAGTTAGTTGGGCAGTAGATACTATACCAACATGCTTTATTTATTTCTTGGAAATACACATGTTGGAGAGGGGTTCTGGGCCACACACCTGAAAACGAGAACCAAGACTGCTGGCGCTGACCAGGGCCTCCTACCTCCTTTCTTTGTCTCAGCTACACCTATGAAAAGGAAGAATACAGAAAAATATCCTTAGGACATTGCACCAGGGAGTGTTACTTGTGAGGACACAGCATCCATTTGACTCTGCAATCGCCATTGTCTGCACTTACATTCATGCTGCTCATCTTTAAATGGAAGCATGAACTGAACTTCAGGACACAAGGAAATGGCCCTAGAAGGCAATAAGTACACAGCTCCTCTGAAATCCCAGCTACAGTAGCAGGGTTGCTTATTCTGATCATGAAATCCTGTTTTTAGGAATATTTATGAAAAGATGAGCCAAATATCATAGAATTATAGAATGGCTGGCGTTGGAAGGACCTTAAAGATCATGTAGTTCCATAGGCAAGGATGCCACCCACTAGACCAGGTTGGTCAAGGACCCATCCAACCTGGCTTTGAATATCTCCAGGGATGAGGCATCCACAAGTTCTCTGAGGAAAAGAGTTGGTTAAAAATTTTCCCTCTTAGCTTATTTGTAACAATGGACTCTGTGAATCCTATAACAGTTCAATCCTATAAATGTTCAAAGAATAAATGAATGGTTACATTTCTGAAATACAACTAGGTTCCATATGGGCTAAAAATTTGCTTGGAAAGTGGCTGATAAAAATCCTAGAAAAAGAAGAGGAAATTGTAACTCGCTCCTTGCTCAATTATTTTTACTTTCAACACTGCCTCAGATAATATTCATACATTTCCCACTGAAGAATTCCAGCTCTCTTTCTCATAGATAAGCACACCCGCAGCCAATATGTTCTCATAAAAGATTAAAATTTCTTCCCATATCAACAACAAATTAGTCATTCATTTTCACACTGTTGCACTCTGGAATCAGAAAAATATAAATTATTAAATATTCTTATAGTCCATTTACAAAAGCAACTATTTTAGTTAATTGCTAATTTGAGCATGGCTTAAAAACAAATGAGAAAATGTACTGTAAATGTTAGCACTCAAATATATAAAGTGGATTCTACCAGGAGCAGTATTAGAACTTAACAGGGAGATTTATTTGAGGGAATAATTCTTCTTAGAAATATCTCCTAATACAAAAAAAAAAAAAAAAAAAAAAAAAGGATTTGCTGAAGACTTCATTTTCCTATATAGTAGTATAAAAATGGATCAAGGTATTTAAGGTAATATTTCTGTGTTATATATGTCTTATAACTAAGACCACATTTTCTCTCCTTGTATAGAGCAGAGTATTTTTATTGGCAGACAGGAATATGGCAATGTGCACTTGTGACTATTTAAGAAACCTGTCTGGTAGCCCAGTGATAAACTCCAATGAAATCTTATCTATTGACAAGATGAATAATTATGACAAGTCACTTGTCAAAGTAACACTTTAAATTCATAACATTGCGGAAAGGGAATCCTTTAAACAGATCCATCTGCATCACACCCTGTTACTAGCAATGAACCCAGATAAATAAATCACCCCATGGCATAAATAAAAGTTGTCTCCCTGTACTCTGCTCTGGTGAGGCCACCCCTCAAGTACTATGTTCAGCTGTGGGCCCCTCACTACAAGGACATAGAGGCCCTGGAGCGTTTCCAGAGAAGGGCTACGAAGCTGGTGAAGGGCCTGGAACACAAGTCCTGTGGGGAGCGGCTGAGGGAGCTGGGGTTGTTTAGTCTGGAGGAGAGGAGGCTCAGGGGAGACCTTATTGCTCTCTACAGGTACCTGAAAGGAAGCGGTGGGGAGCTGGGGGTCAGTCTCTTCTCACAGGTAACAAGTGCTAGGACTAGAGGGAATGGCCTCACGTTGTGCCAGGGGAGGTTCAGGTTGGAAATGAGGAGACATTTCTTCTCAGAAAGAGCAGTCAGGCTGGAACATCAGGTTGCCCAGGTCATCACCGTCCCTGGGGGTGTTTAAGGAAAGGTTGGATGTGGTGCTTAGGGACTTGGTTTAGTGGGTGATAGTGGTGGTAGGGGGATGGTTGGACCAGATGGTCAATTCCAACCTTAATGATTCTATGATAAATAGATGCATGCTGGTTCACCTGAGGTGAGAATTTACACGTGGGTTTCATCAGGACTTGACACAAGGACGTGGGACCATGGGATTTGGTTCTTTTGTGGGACTGGATATTGCAGTGGTGTTCTAAGGAATAGTATGTCTTTTCACATGTAGGGTATGTCCTGAAATTTTAAGTAATGTTCACTGGAATGTTTTCCACCCAAAGTTATCATCCAAAGTAGTGGACACATAAATAAAATACCAGCCAGCAACTTTGTGGCATGATGCAGAAGGCTGTGTCTGCCTCTGAAAACAATCAGTTCTATGAATTAAAAATTATATTCAGACAGTAAAACTGTTCCATATAAAGTTCTTTTTTTTCTTATTACTCATGAATCCAACTCCTACTGGACTGAGTTGGTGATCCATCACTGTACCACATCAGGGTCTTGTCCGGCTCTTCTGCAGATGAGACGGCTAGAGCACACAGCTATGGCCAGATGAAGTGGACAGAACAGACTGCATGCATGACCGCTTATAATCTCCACTCAGACTGCAGAGTAACCAAAGGCTGATAAGAATCCAAGACTGTTGAATTGGCAAAAATGTTAGACCCACCACCCAGGTCTATGTTGCATTGGCACCTATGGGAAGAAAGAAGTTGTATGCTTATTCTGCTGCTATACACCAGGTGAAGGGTGAAGTTAGTATTCCAAGGGTAAGCTCCCCTGCTACAGACCAGCTATACATATATTCTAATGGGGGTCTCTGCTTTTCTCTGCTCTTCTCCAGTAGACCTGTGTGTTTTTTAATGCAGCTTACTGCAGTTTATGGAGCAGCAATTACTCCCACTAGCTGGAGTCTAATTGCAGGGAAAGCACTGAGACTCGGGCTCTTCATCGTGGAAATCTGCAGCTTGGTCTTAAAACTGACTGCCTACACTTAGCAACAACTCTGAGGGCTACCACACTTCCCTGCTCTACCAAACTGCACCACTGATTCAAGGGCACTTTTGTTAGTCAAACCCTACATCATTTAACAGGGAGAATGAAGCCTCCGAAACAAATAGCACAGCAACAGTTTCCAGGACTGGGCATGGCATAGGCAGTTTCTGTGCTGGGCACAGAGGGGGAACTGGTTTTGCACAGTGCAATCACATTGATTATCAATATCATCGGAGTGGAATCTTATCCAAGTCCTTTGCCCACCTCTTGCCACACAGCTCTCCAGAAGTAGACAGTTTTTGCAATGTCTGCTCCAAAGACAAGCAGAACTGGGGCTAAGATCCCCCTCATACAACCATCCACAGGGCACAGACAATTTAAAATCATATGGTCACATCTGTTGCACTGAAGACAAACCTACAGCAAAGCTACTGAAGTAATCTGTCTTTTTAGTTGGAAATGGTAATGGAGGAGAACTTCTCTCTTTTCCTAGAGTCAGAGTGGCTTCATCACTCAGCATAAGCAATCTTGAGTAGATCTTCTTTGACTTGAGATAGCCAGGGCAATACACTGAAAATCCTGCTGTCTTTATAGAGGGAGAGATGATTCTTTTATGAATACTGAAGCTTCAGAAAGAATACTGGCATAGGAAGTGAAATCTATTTCAGAATACCTCCAAAAATTATCTCTCTTCAGCTTTTTCTTGGCAAGACTCACTAAGATTCCATGCAGTGCTGATATTGTATGAAATATAGCACTGCGCAGGAAATAATCTCACCGGGTTTACTGGAATTATTTAATTTCCATTTTAGCTATTATATTATAATATGGGGCCCAGATACAGAGATCAGACATCTATCCAGCCTGTCCTTGTTGCCACTAGAAATGGTGGAATAAATTCAAGTTTGTATTATGTGGCCACAGTCCTTATATGGAAATGCCACGCTTTACTAAAAATCCAGAATATGTGATACTTTCCAACTCAAAATAAGGTAGGACTCCCAGCCCGCAGTGTATCTGTAAACTCCTTGACTCTTCCTTTGAATCCTTTTTTTTTTTCAGCTCACTATTCCATAGTATAAGAGCTGAAATGCTATTTCTAATGTTTCCTGCATTATTTTGTAGACCAAGACCAATCACAAAAACAAAACAAACCCAAAAAATTTAGACATAGGGGAAACTTTCAGTGACTGAAAACTGAGATGGATACTGGGCTGTAAATTCAGCAGGCCCTGCCTTCCCCCAGCCATGGAGCACAGCACCATCCTGCAGCATGTACAACACAACACACTGCTCACCCAGACCCCCTCTGCCTTTCTCTGCTGAAAGCAGAAACACTGGAAGAGCAGCTGCTTACAGCTTCTCTCACAGGTGTACCTACCACGCATGTTCCTATAACTCAGTTTCTGTCTGGTTTGTATTAGCCACATTTTTGCGCTCCAGCTTCTTCCACGTTGCTGTTATTATAAGCAACCGAGAGCCAGTTGTGTCTGTACCAAGGAACCTAACTCAGGCAGGGCATATCATAGGACCACCCAACCTGGAGTTTCTCCGGGTAACAATGAATTTGTGAATATCTACATTACTGTGGCATGTGAAGGTCTCTGTGGAAGCGTACAAACACTGGGAGAAGCCACCCCCCCTTGCAGGGATACTGGCCTCCCTGGACCACAGCTTTCTGCCTTCTGGCCTCAGGTTGCAGGGGAAGTAGTCCTCAGGTCCTGTGGGGCAATCTGAGATGGGGGATTTGCTTCCTGTAGTCTGGTCCCTGGGTCCAGTCCCCAGTTTTCAGTTGTCACAATCCAAGAACAGACAGAGTTTCAGAACATGTCATGCTGTCCTAACAGCACTTCCTCTCGTGATCTCCCGAGAAAAGTTTTGCTGTACCAGCAATTCTTCCATGCTGCATTTAACCATGATGGCTCTTGCAGTGCACCTCACCATATCAGTCTGTTCCCACAGCCAATACATCTTGTTTTTTATTTCCTATACCCAAGCCATCATCATCTTCAGCTTCTTCTAAATCTTTATCTCTGGAAGGATTTATGAAAGTCAAATATTTTTGTGTGTGTGTGTCACATTCACATTTTTTTTTATGTTGGCTGATGTCTCAATCCATTTTTGTACTGACTTCAGGCTATTTCTTACATCTTCAAGGCTGTCACAAGATCTCTGAGAGATCTGACTTATGATATGACACAGCTGATGAAGTACAAGTTCCCCAAATTCCTTTGCTTTAAAAAGCAATGCTTCAGGAAACAGGCCAGAGAGCAGTCCCATCTCTTACGATGTTGGTGACCCTACCACAAGCCACAGTTGAATCATATCAAGGGATCTCTTTTGAGCAGCAAGCTGCATGAATAAACTGCACTTCGTAACATCGTTTCTGCTTCAGGGAACTGCCACAGACAAACAAGGGCAGTGACAGAGCAAACCCTCCTCCGGGCCACTTAAATGACTTCTTCATCATGATTGGAGGGGATCCTGGTATCTTGGCACCAGCCACTGATTCTTGTTTGCAGTCCAAACTCATTCCCATCCAAGAACAAACAAACAAAAACAAAAAAACCCTGATTCTCTACACTCGTTAACAAATACTGTCAGGAATGACATGGCTCTGTTCTAAGTCCAGTTCGCTTTCTTTTAAATGTTACTGGAAAGCTCTCCTTTTCTGAAATACGTTGCATTGTCAAAACTAGAAGTGAAATACTTGTTCTTATATGAAACGTGCAGCAACAATGTACAAATTGGTGGGTAATGGGCAGAAACTACCACCCTTATCTTTGAATTTCCATTCTTCTCCTTAGACCCCAAAACCTTACTTTAAAACTGTGCTATTCCCCCCCTTTTCTTTGTGGTTTAGCAGATAAAGTCAGAATGGGAGGAGGTTTCACCACTTTTGCTAAATGTAAAAACATTACATTATTCTGTTACTCTGAGGCTTGTAGATAGGATGAAGATGACAACTGAACACCAAGGATAGCATTTTCTTGTTCAGCTAGTAACAGAGGGTTTCTTTGGTTGGCTTTTCTTTTCATTTCTTTTCTTTTTTCTTTTTTCTTTTCTTTTCTTTTCTTTTCTTTTCTTTTCTTTTCTTTTCTT
>CM021729.1:20195297-20293161 GCA_011074415.1 Stictonetta naevosa
TGGAGCCGGCTTTTCGGAAGCGGCCCCGGCGCCCCCGCGCCCGCCCGCGTGGCCGTGCAGCCCCTGTGAGGGCTGTGAGGGGTTGGGAGCGGGACGTGCTCTGTGGTGCGGCTGAGTTAACGCGCGTCTTGGTTTGGACTTGTTCAGTTCAGAGACCCGGCGGGCTTAAAAACTCCCTCTCTAAGGCTGGCAGCTGTATAAAGGCTTAAATGGCGAAGTATTAGGAATACTCGTATCGCGGACCTCGCTGTCCCGCAAAAAATCGCGCTCCGGGGTGGTGCTTGCCTCGGCCATCTCCCCTCGGAGAGCGGCAGCATCGCGCTGCAGGGGCAGCCGAGGCGGGAGTCGCAGAGTTACAGGTGTGCGGACACCTAGTGGGGAGGGACAGCGGCCAGCTTCCCAGCCGGGTCCCCCGGTGGCACGCTGGTTCCCGTTGCTTCAGTGCCGCCCGAAGTGCGGTACCTGAACTCCCACCGCCAAACCCCACAGTACCTGTGCAAGGGGAGTTACCGGAAATCTTTGTGATAAGCATTAGTGGGATCACAAGTGCCAGAGAGGTGACGGTACAAGGAGCTGTGGTTATTAAATTCACTAATTTTAAAGAAAGCCTTCACTGTCTGATCCAGGGGTGCAGGATCGGTAACACCCACAGACGCCCCTCTGGTTGGGCTGGCAGTGGCTTGGGTTCGCCGAGTAAAAGCTGTTTTTCTTCTCAGTCCCCAAAGGAATGCCAGTGTGAGGGGAAATGCTTGGGTACCAGGGGGGCTGGAGTCAACCATCGTTTTTAACAGGGGCAGAAAGAGGCGTAGAAGGGAAACTTTCACGTCCCCTTTCTTTTCTACTTAAATTTACGTGAACCTCTTGCAACTTTCTGGTGAATGTCAAAGTTCATAGCTGTTGATATGCACAACATAAACCATTCTGTTGAGAGACCAGAATTCTGCCTGAAGTCGGGAATCTTTCACTGGGATCAAGCTCTTAGACAGTAAATAAAAAACAAATGAGCATTTGATTCTCTTACAATACTTCTTCCTCCTTTTCCATTCCACCCGCCAACTGGAAATCCAGTAATGCATCATCTCAAATACAACAATGTTTCTTGCCTAAAGTGTTTGGTTTGTTTTTTCCCCTCTACTTAAGATGTCTCCGAGCTATTTATTTTACGAGTAATCAGCTTAAATCAGTTTGACTCAAAATGTCTGAGGGTAGAGACCGTGTAAGTCCACTTGGAGTAAAGGGAGTCTGTTTATACAGAATCTTAACAGAGCAGAAAATGAAGGACTATCAAAGAGGGCTCTTTGGAGACGCTGCGGTATATTACCAGGCTGGTATGGAGAAATACTACTTGCTCATCCATGTGCTTTAGGGCGGTCTGCAAGGTTCTTGGGGTCTGAGTCGCACTCCGTCCCTGGACTTGACAGGTTGAGAGTATAAAAAGGTACACACGCCGTAGGTCAGTCAGGAGACAGGATGTGGGGGACGCTGTGCCAAGAGCGGTGCTGGGCCGTATGTACAGACCAGTGCTGCAGCTCTGCGCCCCAGGGAGGATAGGTTTTGGGAAGCTTTGCTACCAACGCTGCATTGAGTTGTTCTAGCATGCAAGTAAATCACACCTTTTGTTCTCTCCGATCTAGGTTTTGAGTTATTTTTAAAGATATGCTTCAGAACTGTCACAGACATTTCCTTACAGCGTGACAAATTCTGCATTGTCAGATCAAGTGCAAGATGTATTCATTTTAAATATCTGGCCATAAAGTTGCTATGATACATTTGATAATAAAAGATCAGAGGAGTAGGTCAAGTCAGTTAAATTATGCAGTGTTTAGAAGACTTATTTGGTTAGCTGCCAAAATGCCTGTAGGCAGTAGGAGTAAAATGAGTAGTTGTAGCAGAGCACTTGTTGAACCTTTCTTAAAAAGAATAAATATTTCAGAATATTTAATGTAGTAGAAGTGGTAATTTTCTAGCAGGTTTTGCTGTGCATTCTTGGTTTTGATTGGAAACATTTAGATTAGCCCCAACACTGAAATCCAAGGTGTGAAAGTGTCTTTTGTTTCCTTGCTCTATGAGAGGAACCCATGCTTTTGAAAAGACTTTGGTACAATCTAATTGATACTTGTGCTGTAGATTTGTCATCATCGTCCCTCCCTCCCCTCCCCCCCCTTTTTTTTCATTTCCAGTTAATGTCTGTACACTTTCTTCTGGTAGAAAAGGCAAAATAAATATCAGGGAAATTCTTTTCATGTTATTTTTGGAGTCTGTGGTGCTTGCTAGTATATGTGTTAAGGCACATAGTTTGGGTGTTCAGAAGTGGCTACAGAAATTTTGCTTTAAAATTTTGGTGGGAGCTGGATGCCTAGTTCTTGTGGATAGATTTGATATTTTTTTGAATAAATACATGTGTGTAGGCTTTTTTTTTTTTTTTTTTTTTTTAAATGGGAAGTCTAATTCAGACTCAGAATATTCTTTCCTGCAGCAAAACTGGTTGAGTGGATGATAAGGAAGTTCTTCAAGAACTTGCAAGACTTTCTTGTGTCTTCTGTTAGAAGGGATGTTGTGTAACAGCCTGCAGGGAATTATATTTAGACCTGATGGACTGAAGAGGAGCCCCATACAAATTAGGGATCAGGCCAAGCACTGAAAAGGGAAGCCCATACACATGCTTACAAGTCCTTTTTAGCTTTTTGAGTAGTGCTTTTCCAATGGCTTGATGACTGAGATGTTATAGAAAACAGTGTGGAAAATTGCTGTCAGAGGTTCCCTATTCCAGCCCTGTCTACTCTTGTCCTCTTACAGTGTGAAAGAGATTGCTACTTAAAAAAAAAAACAAAAAAACAGCCTTCTGTGGCATTAAGTATACAGTATGCAGTTAATATTTTACCTACTGGTATTACATAGCCCCCTCAGGTCTTTTATTCAGCTGTAGTTTAGGAGTTTCAATGCACTTCTGAATAGTTAGCACTTTCTGGTTCCCAGGGTAGTGTTTCGAGTTATGATTGGGCTTGACTTTTTAAGTAGATGAAAATGAGTAACAGTTGAAGTAATGTTTAGAAAACTTTCACTGTTCTATATGTCTTTAAACTACTGTTTTCTAAATTTGATTTTTTTAAATCATGTTTCCCCTTTATAGTCAGGCAACCTTGAGTCAAACGCTTAGGCCTGTAGTCTCTTGCCTGTAGTGTAATTTAAGCATACACCCTGATACCTTCCTGCTGCTAGTGCTGCTTAGGTGGTCTGGGTGTGCCCGTTTCAGTTGCTGGTTGCTTTTTCAATGTTTTACTATAAACACATTAAATAACATCTGACTGGTGCGGGAGTGGAGAATCCCCTCTTTTTAAGAAGACAGAAGTATGGTGCCGATGCAGTAAAAGTATTGCAGACATTTTGTTTTTCTCGCATGTTACAAAAAGACCCCTCTCTCCCATAGCTTTTGGGGATACGGTTTTTGGGTTGGAGGTTGTTGCACGGTTTCTGCATCAGCAGCAGGAGGTCAAGTACCCCAGTGCTGGGTGCTGGGTGCGTCAGCACTAATTGCAGCGAGCTCCACCTCTGTCCTGGCAGACCTTTCGTGGGCAGGGGTTGCGGCTGTGTGTCTTCGGGGAGATTACGAGTGAAACCTTCCTGCCAGGTTAGATACTGCCCTGGCAGGGATGCCTCGAGGGCTTAGCTTGCTCGCTCTCAGAGAGTTCAGTAGCAGTAAGCCACAGAGAAGGAAGCAGGCAATATGTGGTAGCATGTCTCATACTGCAGGGGTGGAAATTTGGTTCAAGTCATTAGACGTATCCTTTATGAAAGTGTGAGCAGTAGCTGACAGTTTTGTGTGTGTGTGTGAGGTTGCATTTTTTTGAGTGTTGTTCAGGGCTCTTTTGGGGGACACACAATCCCTGCCAGGGTTACAGAAAGCTTAAACCGTGAACAGAATCTCAAGTTTGCAATTATCAAGAGAACTTGGAATGACTATACCAGTTTTCTCTTCTCTTTACAGGAAGAGCATGCATGCAGAGTTCCGTGGCAGAATATTTAAGGTACGTGTGCAGTCTATGGCAAGTTCATCAGATGAAGGTGTGACTGGCTACAACAATCAGCTGAATTTGAGTATGGAGACCCAGAATTGCCAGCAAGCTCAGAAAAGGAACTAACTGGAAGAATTCTGCTAGACATAGAAGAAGTGGAAAACATTCTTCTGCAACAGACATTGACTTAGAATAAATGCATGAATTAAAAACACCAGTAGTGAAATGGTAGATCCTGGTGCTTTTTGATTCTCTGGTGGATTTTATTACTTAGACAGTGCTATTGACATTTTTATTATCACATTTAGTACATCTTGAATCTACCCATACATAGAAATAACTGGACAATTGCATTTTGATACTGTTTAGTAACACTTTTGAATGTTAAACTATTCGCCAAGATGAGTGCTGAAGGATATCAATACAGAGCTCTATATGACTACAAGAAAGAGCGAGAAGAAGATATTGACTTGCACTTAGGAGATATATTAACTGTGAATAAAGGTACCTTACTAGCACTTGGATTCAGTGAAGGGGAAGAAGCCAAGCCTGATGAGATTGGTTGGTTAAATGGCTTTAATGAAACCACAGGGGAGAGGGGGGATTTCCCAGGAACTTATGTAGAGTACATTGGAAGAAAAAAAATATCTCCCCCAACTCCAAAGCCTCGTCCTCCTCGACCCCTTCCTGTTGCACCAAGTCCTGCAAAAGCTGAAGCAGAGAGTGAGCAACAAGGTTAGTACTGTTCTCAAAAGGTGTGCGTGTGTGCATGCATGTTTGTCTTTCACATTTTTCAGATATTCTTGTTTCACTGCCTTACATGACTGTATACATGTGTGTATAGCACGTGCTGGTTAGGCTTTTTTAGCGCCTGCCTCATTTCAGTCAATGAAGAATTATGCGTGCTTTTAATATTTAGCTCATATACTTTGTGATCTCGTGCTTTGCCTCAGCTACTGGTCGCTGCAGTGCCTTACTGTGAGCTACATCTTACAGGTGTAAAGGTATACTTAAAATTCACAACTGCAAAGGCTTAAATGGAGAATGAGCAGTTACTGTTGATTTTGTTTCCAAGAAACTGATGGACGCATTTCCTTTAGTGGTTCATCAAACTAACTGCTAAGGAATTTCTTGGTGAATCTGGTGGTACAAATTTCACATAACTCTCTTGCCAACAGCAGAAGATTTGATAGGAACATACTGTTTATGTACTTTGTCACGGCGGTTTTCATGTGGCATTAAAAGTAACAGTAGGTATTTAAAAATGAACAATAGAGTGATGATAAAGAGAAATTCAAATTTAATTTAGTCTGTTTCAGGGTAGGGCATGCAGTATTAAAATAGCACTTATATAAACAAAGGAAACATTTTCCTTTGTTTAAACATAAATCGCATTCTAACCTACATTTGCAGCAGTATGTTGGACAGAGCACAGACAGAATTTGATTAGAATTCCCCTGTTAGTAGAAGAAAGACATAACAAGAATTGGAAAAGCTGTAGATTTAAAAACAAAATGAAAAAGCCCTTGTCATAGTGATTTGTCTGCTTTATTGACTGACGTTGAGATATTAGAGTTTTGCATACAAACAAGCCACATGCAGCTTAGAATGGATTTTATATTGGCCTTTCACTCCTCAAAAATCTAGAGTGATTCATTTACATGAATCAACATTTAATGCTTTAAATTCCCAGTATTTCTAGCCGTGGAAAATACAAGTGACAGTATGTGGCTTACTCTCACAGCAACACCATGGTCCTGAATAGTATCGTCACTCCCTGCCTCCCTAAAATGTTTGCAACATCACCTGTTACAATCTTGTATTTAGCTGTGTTGATAATCAACAGAGATAAGAGCAGAAATATAGAAAACTGTATGTGGCAACAAAGTGGAAACCTGGAAGAAGTATTTCCATGTTGGTGGGGACTTAATAAGGAGTAGACCTGAACTGTTTAGCACAGCAATATCCTCAAACACTCAGGAACAGTTTGTAAGTGTATAATGCCTTCATTCTAACAATGGTGTATGTAAACCCAGACAGGATCCAGAAGGGTGTGTGGTGGCATTTTAGGTCATACAGTCCTTGAACCTTCAGCCTCTTCAGGTCACACAAGTCTCATGGTTTCTCATTTGATTGCTTCGGAAAATGGGATATTTGCATTTGAAAGAAAACTTCTTCCTTGATAATTCCCTGATTTAGATATTAGCATGTGCTGATCAGATAACGTGTGCTTTCTCTCTTAAGCCACCTGCTGAGGTGGTTACCTCCATCGCATGTAGCTGCAGGACAACCATTGCTCTTTGGATAGACAGCTCAGCAATGGCAGGTCGTTCGGAGAGGCAGAGGGTGGAAGGAAAATGTGATTTCTTCACATGTGCTTGCTGCAGTGAGGTAACCGTCACCTGAGGCTTTGATGCATTTAATGCCTTGAACTTCCAGCAGTGCTTTGTAACTTGCCTAGGCTCGGTGCTTTCTTGGTGCTCCCGTTCTCAGCTCCATGCTGTGAGCTGGCCACAGCACTGCAATGAGAAGTCCTGGTGTTAATCTCCATTTCCAAGCCTGCCTTGGATTTCTGTTCATAACAGATATTTCTGGAAGCTTTGGCTGCTGGGAGTTGTTCCCCTGTGAAACCCTGCTGCAGGTTTTGGGGAGCTCTGCTGAAATATACCCTCTTCTGCTTCCATGGGATTAGACACTGCCCCAAGCCTCATCGACTAGTTCTCTTCTAATCTGAATTTTATTGCCTTGAGAACAAAGTACTATTTACATGTGCTTATTCTTAATATTTTGGGACTGTGGGGATTTGAAACAAGAAAATGTGCTAATTTGACTGGGAATCTTAACCTCAGATAAAGCCTGCATGCATGATCCTGCCATGCTCCAATGTTTTTGAGAATGAGCTTACAACCATGTATTTTTCTGATTAATGTATGTGTAAGTTCCCATACCTTTTTTTAAATTTAAGATTCCAAACTCCATGTAAATGGCTAGGCACACTCACTAATGCTTTAGCAGCAGGGATTAGACCCTCCTCAACAAGAAGTAGGAGAAACATGGAAACTTGAACTCAAGACGGCTCAAGAGATAGGTGTAATTGTTTTTAAAATCATGTATTTAATTTTAAAATCATTTAAAAGAAATTGGGAAAACTAATTTGAAGTGTCTCTTCATAGTTCTTTTTGTAGCAAAGAACTAAGGCAGAGAGTGCTTCAAATATTAGAACAAATATGAGAAGTGCATGGAGAGAATGTTACTAAAAATAAATAAAGTAGAATTTTTAATTGAGCAAATTAATACCAAAAAAATGAAGTTTATGGTGAAACCAGAGGTGCAGAAGGAAATATAGTTCAGTTAAAGACAAGAATAATATAGCAATGTACATCTGACTTTCAGGGTGCTGTGCTGTTTCTGCATATAAAATGTGGTGCAGGGAATAGCGCAGTTAATATTGTCCGGCAGCCAATGTCATGGGCAGTGGGCCAAAAGATTCTTCCCAGGATGATACTTGTCTCTACACCCTGGGAGCGTATTTCAAATAAATTAATGCGTAGTATGAAACTTGCTTGACCAAATACAGTCAAGTTTATATTTTCAGTGCTTGATGATTTGAAACTGTTGTGTATCAAAATGACAAATTAATGGGGAACTGGAAACAGACTTCTTAAATATATCATAGTTATTTGTAATCTGTATATTTTTGTCAGCCTGTGAAGAGTCAATTCTGTACATACCTATGTGTGTATGTGGTGAACAAGAATATCAGAAACTGAACTGGAGATGTGAAAGAATTTAGATATAATCGTGCAAGTTCTTTTAATTTTACTACATGCATATGTATTTTTAAAAGAAATTACTTTCTTATCACTTCATTAATCTCTAATATTTCGATATTTATTCTGAATGTTTTCTCCCAGCCTTTCCAAGTGCGGTCACCTGCTCACCAATGTTCGGATTCTTTTGTTTTAGATCAAACTTGCAATATGTAGGCAAAATGCTGCCAGTGTTCACAGCAAGCACTCAGATGCAAGTAACTGCAGGCACCTAAACAAGCATTGACATCAATGGTGCTGGTAACATGGGCAGAGCTGTTCGTCAGGCTTGTCTTATGCTATCAGTCTTAATTATAAATAGAAAGGTGTTAAATATTAGAAGCTAATATGAAAGCAAATAAAACTACTGATGGTGTCAAATTCTGTTAAAACATTAACTTATTCTAACACCTAGGTCAAATCTTTCTCCATATTTTTATTTTATCGATAACCCATTTAGATTGCTGGAACAAACTGATCAAACCAGAAGTGAGGATACTAGAAGGAAATTCTAGGACCATTGCATTTTTGTCTGTCTTCCCCTTAAGTTTGTCAATGAAGAGGTAGATTTAGTCTGAGTTTGTTTTCGTTGGTGGGTTGTTTTTTTTTTTAATTGCATCTGAAAAGATATGAAAATAAGGGGGCCCCAGGAAGTCTCTAGCACCTTTCAGTTTTAGGCTTGGTGCGGGTCAGAGCTACCAAAAGGCAGACTTAATTTGTATGGTTGGTGTGAGGCTCTTGGTGCCCCAGCGTTTTCTCCCAGGCTCCATCTCCCACCGAGGCAAGGTGAATGGCTGCCGCTGGAGGGGTCAAGGCACCTCCAGCATGGAGACACAGCACAGGGTCATCTTCATGCTCTCCTCCAAAGCCCCTAAAGTTGATGTGACTGAGACTTGATATGACAAATTCTTCTTTTTATCTCGAAGGGTTTTTTGGTGGTGGTGGTGGTGGTTTTTTTGTTGTTTGTTTTTGTTTTTTACATTGCAGCTACATAGGGCTGATTTTTCTTACTTAGCCCCATTTCACACAACTCCTTTTGAAAATGAAAAATGCATAATTTGTGGAGTCCAGCTGAGTTTTCTGAACTTTTATTCAGACTGATATGGCTGTGTACTTTGTTTCTTAGTGTTGGTTCTCTACCACATTTCTGAAAGCTGATTTTAAACAGACTTTGGTGTATAAAAGCCTTGATTAATTGACCGAAATACTTCCAGATTTCACTTGGAATGCTCAATTCTCACTTTTAAATGAAGGCCGGTTTGCAGAAGGCGAAAGAGAGCTGTATGTGAAGTTTTTCTGTTTCGATGTTTTGGAGCTTCCTGCAACTTCCTGTGTAACTTAAAAGGGTTGTGTTTGCTGACACTTCATACCATTTGAGCTGTTTTAGAGCCTAAAAATAATCAGAAGCTCTTCCTTCTTATGATGAAACTATACCATAAATTTAAAACAAACAACCAAACAACAAAAAAACAGCAGCTCTTACTTTTCTCCTTGAACAGATACAGATCAGCGACTTAGACAAAGATAATGACAGGACATTTGGAAACTCTTTCCTTTCAAAGACTGGGTTATGCAATGTCTGACAGGGATCCAAACTGACAGCAGAAAACCGTTTGTGCAAGGTTGAACTGAATATGCTGTAGAATTTATTTCTGCATTTAATTTTGCTCTAAAGCCAGTAGAGAGATTGAATTTCTGAAAATTATTTACATTTGTAAATTTGGGGGACAATAGTAAGTGGAATGCAGCGAGCCTGGAGCCTCAGCTGGGAAGAGAAGAGTCATCTCTCCTGATTTAGGCACATGGAAAAAGGAAATTATGGGGTGAAGTGATGAGTCACTATCTCATTTGGTAAATGTATTTGCCACTCAGTCTAGAGCTCTTGGGCTCATTCTAAAAATCCCAGTTATAGGGCAAGCCTTTGTTTGGCTGCAGTTGTCAGAATGCCCTACGGTCACAAACTTTCAAAGCCGGTTGATTTTTCACCTGCAGTGAGAAATGGGGCAAGTTTCTTCCAGAAAAACTCACTAGCTTCCTCGTGGTCGCGTTTCTCAGTGTATGAGGCAAATTTCAAACTGCTAGATCGGTGCATCTCTGAAAACAGAGCTCTCACCACCTGGTTTTACCACTAATGAAAACAAATATTTTGCAAGCTGTATTGAAGTGAGACAAAGCTTTTTTTTTTTTTTTTTTTTTTTTTGTGGTAAGAGCAAGGTGATAGTAACCAAAATAGCTTTTGTGAGCACCGCAGTGAGCCCAGAGCTGGACTTAAAAATGCTAGTTAGTGTTCACATTAACAGTGAGACCTGGGCAAGTTCATGGTTGATGCTTGGCCCCACCTGCTGGTAGAGGAGGAAGGAAGCAAGAGGAAGGAAGGAGCTTCACAACCACTGTCTTCCATGTTGTGTGGGAAAAAATGTTTTATTTTACTTATCAATTGCTACTTCTGGAGAAAAATTATATCACTTGGGGTGCACAGAAGCTTCTCATGTTTCTTGGGGATGACTTCAGATCTGAATAGGCTCGTGTGGCTGAAATTCCTTTTTTTTTTTTTTTTTTTTTCCCAGCTGTATCAATTACTTTAAAAAATACTGCCATTCCTCACATATTTTAGGAAACTGGAAGCAATACACTACTATTTTGTTGCTATAAGAAATTTATCTGTTTTGTATTGCACTTATTTTGATACACCTTTCTGTAGTTACAAAAGGGGCATCGTGTTGAGTGATTTTGCTGAAATTTCCTTAACCTTCTGTAATTTTAATACCTCTTGATGACATCTTCCTGGGGCAAGATACAAAACAAGGCAAAGGTGAAGTAGCCTACTCCTCTCAGTTGGAATTATCTCAATCTGTTCTTTTAGCTGTGATCCAGGAACATCTGAAAAAAAAAGCCACTGGTTAGCAAATAGTTCTTACTTAGGTTTGCATATGATAACATCAGTTTGTGAGTTTCAGCAACACATGCTGCTGTATATTTGCCAAGAATGGATCATTCTGCACCCCGAGCAAACAGCCATGCCCACTTAAATAGTTGTGTGATGCCATATACACATCCAGATTTTCTTGTGTGAAAGAACACAGGTGTTGTAACTACAGCTGGCTATGTGCTCTTTCACATCTGTGTCTTGCTCCAAAGCTACTTTCCATGATGAACATCCGTGAAATCAATCTGAAGGCTACAATACAAAGAACTGCTTTATTTTGATAGCTAAGAATGATGAGGGGAATTACAGGATTTTAAAAAGGAATTCAACTGGAGAAGGATTTTAAGTCCTGAGAATAATTTGGTGAGACTCTAGGTACTTAAGAGAATTTAAAGAGAAATTTTTTGGCTTTTCTGAAGTAATAACTGTGGTTAAAACTTAATAACTTCTGTCCATGCTTTCAGCAAATTACAGGTCTAAAAACAAGCCTACTTTGTATTTTCATCAGTGACAGTACTTATTTTTGTTTTTGTCTTGCTTTCTTCTTAGGTACGTGTTTCTTTTTAGCCCTTTGTTACAGAAATTTTCACATTCTTGAACAGTGCCTGTGGTCTTTTGGTAAAGCGTTGGCTGGTATAAATTTCTGTGCTAACTTCACTGCTTTTTGTGCAGTCTTATCTGAATGCTGTATGCAACAGTCTAGGAAAGCAGCACTCAAACAGTATTCTTTACTTACATTCCATTTTTTAAAAAGGATGCATAGCTTACATATAAGACAACATGTGAAAATGATACGTAGGCTGACACCTTGTTAGGTAATAAAGATCTAAACTCAAAAGCCCCCAGGACAGAGTTTCCAAAGCATGGTACTACCATGAGCTAGGGGAAGATGTGATTGCGTATGGTTTGTACTCTTCAAAATACCTTTTAGGACTATCATGTACTTCAAAACTGCTGTGGCATGCTATGGCGTGAAAGGTGGAAAAGGTCTTTAACAGTTCAGCTAGCAGTCGAACAATTTCCTTGTATAATTCACTGGATGCATTCATAGGTGTTGGCATCATTTGCTGGGCTAGAGCATTTCCCAGAGGCTAATGTCTGAGGTTGCTTTTTCAGTAGAGACCGTGGATATCAAGGACAAGAAGGGAAATCTACCCTTTTTAGGTCTGAACATGCCAGTTTCCATCTGTGCTGGCAGGTCACTTAGTAGTGTCCAGGATGGGAGGATCTTCCTGTAGAAGGCAGACCTGCCGAAGGAAGGCAGATAGTTCTGTTCTGTCCTGTTCAGCTCTGGACAACAGAGAAGCAAGGCTTAAACTAGACTGATTTTTTTTTTCATTGTGTTACTCTATTCTGGAAGACCAGATGTGAATTTAACCCTTCCTACCATTTGATGCTTCCTTCTAAAAAAACCACACACTCAAAATTGTAAAGGTACTGCCCGATAGTCAGGTATTTCAATTGAGCACATCAGATCGATGTAGTTCAAGAGTCTCCTCCTTGCTACTTCTCTTCTGTAGGACTGGATATGTCTGATGCAGCATGTTCCAGCACTCCTGTGCCATAGCTAGAGGGGAAAGGAGGGAGCGTAGTGCAACGTGAGCTCTGTAGTCCAAGGAGGGAACGTACCTCCCAGGAGGCATGGCTGTATGAGTTTTAAATGTCTTGTTTACAAATATACCAGTGAAATTTATTTGCTGGGGTACAAGAGAAAACTTGAGTCATTGATTTCATCCTGGATGTCCTCATCCCACTTGGACAACATTTTGTACGGGACTGATGAGCATGGAGGATTAGTCTTGGGAAAAGACTTCTAAATGGTATTGAACAGTGTAGACCTATGTTTCAAAGAGTATTATGCTTTCTTCTCAAACAGTCTGTGTCAAGCGCAGGGCTTTTAGTTTGTGAAGTTACTATTTCATCTCTAAGCCCTCTTTTCATGAGCTGCTTTTGGCTGGCGGTAGACCAAAGCGCTTTAATTAGCGAATTAATGAAAGAAACCACTAATTATACACGGTGATAGATAAGGTTGCATGGCTGTGTCTGGTTTCATTATCTTTCTATCCAGAAACATTCCAGAAATAAGCAGTTAAGGGCAAATATTTGCAGTCCTTTTCCTACTTTCACATGGTGTGTAACACCATGATGACATATTCAAGTCCTCTGTTGCTAATTCTTAATTTTTAATGTGCTGTGTTTGAACGGAGAAGTGAAAATGTCTGTTGTGCTTGCAGATGTAGCCACGAATTGTTTCCTCACTGTGACACAGCTGCTTGGTGCAGGTGAGGACTGACAGAGGCAATTGCAAAGCCTTCTGTGATTTCCTGCTTTCCTCCTACTTGGTGGTACATGCCTGAGGGGTCTCTAACCTGCCTTGGTCTGCAAAGAGCTGTAAGACTGCAGGATACGAGTGGGATGCAGAGAGGTGTGCTCTGCTCCCATGGTCTCCTGTCTCCGTGAAACACAGGTCCCTGAGCTGTCTGTGTGGGTGATGTGTAGGTCTTCTGTGATGGGTTGGTGCCATTTGGGAGCTCCTCTGAAACATCAAGTTCTTGGCTTTGGATTTGGTTGCTCAGTGCCTCTTACTGTAACAGAGTCTTTCATTCTTTTTTTCATATTTATTGCATTATTTGCAGTATACTCTTTCCCTTGAGAGAAACGTCAGAAAAAGTCATCCCTTGACATTTTGAAATGAGTTATCTTGGGTACTTTGGAGTTGAATCTGTATAGATGTTTGAGTATAATGTGGACTATATTCTTGCCAGTCCAAATCTATTCAGCTGTTCCAAAGCCAGAATAACATAGTTGCTCGTTAGCCTACATAAGCAATTTTCTTATGGAAAGAAAGATTTAGGGAGGCCTTTTGTTCCAGTGTAAGCCAGTACTGAGAACAAAGGTCCCCACAGTCTGGCCTGTTCAATAGAGAAAGTGTTAAGGAACTCATATTCAAAACAGTCAGTAGCAAAACTTTCATATCAAATATCTGGGGATAAAGGACCTCTGTTCGCTTAGTTAGGGGTCCTCAAGGGCACAGGGGTATGAATTCTCTTTGCACTGCTGAATTTATAATTTATTACCGTTGGTTGAAAGATCAATGTGCATTCCCCACCGCTTTCATGCTTTTCTAACTTCCTCTTGGGTTCAGACTTAGTGCTGACAACTCCAAGACCCTTTTGTTAGCCTGTGTAAGCTGCAGCCTTATATGTAAAATCAGGGATTTTCACAATCCCATTGGTATCAGGACACTTTTTTGTTTGTTTGTTTTGCTTTGTTATGGTAAGTCATGACTTTAACAGTGTTTACTAGGGGGCAACTAGCATGAAGTCCTGCTTCTTTCAATTGTGTTCTGGCTTTTGGGAGGATTCTGACTGTCCAACAGAGGAACATCTGGCACTAAACTGTTGTACATAACACTGATCACTGCTGGGGACTGTACTAGTGTCACAGAGCTAGTGAAAAGTGCCTTCTGTCCCTGATACTGAAACTTGCACTGAAAAGGGTAGCACGTTGGGTGCTTCCCTCCAGTGACCTAAGACACAGGACTCTGAGTTGCATGTGCAGTTCAGCAAAAAAGGGGAAGACAGTTACCAACTGTTGTGCTTCTCCAGATGTTTCTTCCAAGACAAATATCTAGGGTTTTATTATGACACAGAAAGAACACACCAATAAGATGAGAAGGGTTTGGTTTTTTTTTCTGTTCATTGTCTGTTTGATCTAAACAGCCAGTCAATCAAATGCTGTGGTAGATTGTCTGGTAGTTTACATGTAACATGCCCATGCTTGTTAATGAGAGCTGTTCTCTTCTAAGCAGAGTATTAAACAGTTTTATTCAAAATCCCTTTGGATGCAAACTAAAAATAAGATTATTTTAAAGTACTGCTGTTCTTGTAAATATTATACTTTTTTATTTACTTAAAAGACTTGTTCTTACAAGAAGCAGCAGGCTCCTACTCTGCTTTCCCTTAAATTGGTGGCAAAACCAATTTTGACTTCAGAAAGCACAGGGTCAGACCTACAGTCAGGGTTTAGTAGCAGTGGGACAAATCCCACAGTTCTTTCTCTCGTTTCTCTTGGACAAAATTCCCATTGTCTTTAGGATTTGGAGCACAAATGCTATAATTATGCTAGCTCTGTTCTGCAGAAATTCTCTTTTTTTCAGTATACTAAATTGCATACAATATGAATGTGCATGGAATACTACACAGTAAGCACTGCTGTAAAGAAGGACGTTCTCTGACTGTACTTTTATGGATTTTGAAGGCATGGAACAGAAGCACTACTATGATCAGCTCGTCTGAGCTCCTCCACTAACACAGGGCATGGAATTTCACTCGGTAGTTCCTGCATCAAGCTCATAACTTCTGGATGATTTTAAGCGTGTTTCTAACTTGTCCAGACTCCTCCCTTTAGTACATACTTAATGGAGGTGATATT
The DNA here is from genome assembly GCA_011074415.1 of Stictonetta naevosa. NCBI lineage: Eukaryota > Metazoa > Chordata > Aves > Anseriformes > Anatidae > Stictonetta > Stictonetta naevosa. The sequence continues at coordinate 20,210,480 of CM021729.1, forward strand.
ACTTTTTAGCCATTTGTATGTCCATTAAAAAAGAGTTGCTAATTTAGTAGTAAAATTGTCTTAATATGGGGGGAGGACAGGGGAGGACAGGAGGACACTTTGTAGTAGTTGGTGATGACAGTGTAGATATTTTTTTCACCAGGCTATCTTCTTCCATTATATTCAGTTATCTTCCCTGACACAAGTGAAAAACTTGTTCCATGTTGCTTTGGTAAGGCTATTTTTTTCTCAGGGCTGCTTGTTTGGGTAACTAGTGTGACAGTAATGAGGGTTCCTTAAAAGTGAGAAAATGGTATGGTGACATTTTTAATTCGATATCCTGTTATTGTAACAAATTACTACATTTAAGATAAATATAGAGTTTTGTTACCATGTTATTGCATGTGCATATACACAGTGAATTGCACACTGTATGAGGAGATTGTTAAGATTGCAAAACTATGCATTTAAAACTTGCGTTTGTACCTGTAATTACAGCTCCTTAGAGTGTGTGAAGTCTGATACAGTTTTTAATTGCATAGCTCCCTGACCCCTTTTCCCTCTCATGCTTGCTTTTCTCATTTTAGAGGTCTTCACTGGAAGAAAACTGCTTCATTCTGGTCGTTAGTTTGTGGTCTTAAGCCCCCTTTTCTTCACAGTATTCTCATCTCTGGAAACAGATTTCTTCATTGCCTTGAGTGCTCATTCCAGCAGCATTGCTGATAATGGCTTCACAGATACTAAGTCACCTTCAGGACACTGTTGTGAGTAAAAGTAGCGTCATAATTCCTGTGAGGAATAAGGCAGCCCTAAAGTAAGGAGGAAAAAGTAACTACCATTTTAACATATTTTACGGTTTTAAGTTTAGCCTTCTCATAATAGGGAGGTCATGTGAAAAAACATTGCAAAAAGCTGATTCTGGGGACACAACTCAAATAAAATTTTGGTTAAATGTTCATTAAGATAACTAAAACCAAGAACCAGAACTATTTTAGGCTTGATAGTGGAAGGCTTTATTTGTCAAAAGGAACAAGTACAGTCTGCTCACTCCATTGCTGGCTTCAGCTGCTGAGTACTGGGAGTCTGAGAGTATTTCTTGCAGAGCAATCAAATTTTACTGGCGTACCTCTCCCTGCATTATCCAGCTTCACCAGCTGGAATCCAAGTATAAGCATCAAAAGCAAAAAAACTACTAGAATGTGCACGCACACACATTGAACAGATGTGGTGACATTTAGTGGTGTCTCAATTTTTTCCTGATTCTGAGAATTTAAAGTTTCAAATTCTCAGCACTTCACTGTAAATGTAGAGCATGTCTTGTAATTGAAATATGTACATTAGAGCCATACACATCTTAAGTACCTTTTGCTTTACATTTTTATGATGTATGTCCAGTAGTTTTACTCTTTTTTTCATTGTATTGTATGATTGTTTTTGTTGTGATTAATGGAAACAATGTAGGAATTTTTCCCAATTATGACAAGTTGTGTAGGAAATTATGGTACTTGAAACCTTGAAAACTTTTCTAATACCAGTCAGTAACTTGAATACTTGAAAGATATTTTTGCTACCTTCTTTATTATGCCGTGCTGTAAACTGTAGCCTTGTTTAATCAAGAAGTATGGCAATGCAACTTCATCCCAGTGTGACAAAGTTTTTTCCTGGATTGCTCTATTACTAGCAACATACATTAGATTTCTCTTTGGGAAATACTAGTTTAGAAGGTGGAAATTAAGAGAGTGTCAATGCAGATGATAGATGAGTAATGGGGGAGGTAGGAAATGTATTCTTGACTGGTTGGTCGTCAATTTACCAGATACACAAAAGACATGGAAAGAGTGTGTGGCTGTGGAGGAATCTGTGATATGCTGTACCAGACCTCTACACCAAGATGGAAAAGTTGAAAGTATGCTTATTTCATAGGAATTTGCCTGCACATCCTTTGTATTCTTATTTTTTCATATCTTGTGCGCCTTCTAGATAGTGATATGTAATCTGCAGGCCATTACATTTGTATGTACAAACAAGACACAGGACTGTGAAGAACCACTCCATTTGATCTTTGAAAAGCAAGGGTGTATGGAAGCATGCTCCTATGAAAACCCCGTATTGCAAAAATCGTTTGTAGTGGGCTATAGAGGTATTTGACAGATTACGTGCAAGTACATACATGTGTGTTTCATTATTTGATTGCCTTAGGAGACTGGTGTTTAAGTTGGCAGATCTACTTATTAAAAGCAAAGCTCGTCGGTTGGCAGGATTACAGAATGCCAGAAGGAAAAAGAGACCAAATGCTGAGAGAGAAAGAGAGAACATGTAATGTGCATAAAGCATGGTGAAGCTATAAAGCAAGCAGGAAAAGTAGACTTCAATGTGGTTCCAATTTGTTCTGTTGGGCTCAAGTTGATAGCTATTCAGAAGTAAAAGCATGAAGTTCTCTCATTTTAGGATGTACTTAATATTTCAGAAAATCTAGAGTTTTCTGTCACGTTAAATGTGATTTGGTCACCTGTTTGTGGCCTCTCAGAAATCTTTAGCCCACGCTTATTATCTTGTTTCAAATTAACGAAGTGAAAAAAAAAAAAGAGAAAAAGGTAGCTTTCTTTACAAAGCATTGTCAGATGATGGCGTAAGTAGGCACTTGAGCACCTAGGAAATTTGTTATTAGTCTTGATTGGCTTGATATATGAATATAGTATTGACTCTCCATGTTGGCTTGATGTATGAATACAGTATTGACTCTCAATATATGTAAATTCCTGCCTGCACTTTCATGATATGTAACTTAGCGGAAAAAATAACAACAAAAACCAAACTATACATAGCTGTTTGGAATCCTCCGAGGTTTTGGAAACAGAAACCCAGCAAGTTGAGTATATGTGCATCCAGAGGAGTCTACACCTATGGCTTCATGCTTTCTCCCTCCAGTCAGGTCCCCTTGCAACCTCTGGCAGCACAGATCAGTATATTCACTTAGTGCTTTGCATTATTTTTTCCCAAGTGAATACCATGAGAACAAACAGTCACTTTGCTTTGTTTCCAAAGACTTCCCAGTTTGAGAACATTGTTTGAGATGTGGGAAGCTGACTGATGTACTGAAACACAAGAAAAAGAGAAGCAGCAGGGCTAGCTCCCCTGAGAAATCAAGAAATATGCTGCTTAAAAAAAAAAAAAAAAGTGTTTCCCTTTAAACAAGACCTAGATTTAGATGATTGCTCAAACTGATCTCCCTTAAAGAGACTATTAATGGCACATTCGTGGCACGTTTAGCATGAAATATTAGAACCCTTTGGGAGGTGACGGGCTCCTGTGAAGGGATTCTTAGTCCTGCAGGAATTACATACTTGTTGGTGGTAAGGCTTAGGTGAGTTACACCAGCTGTCTGCGGTATTTACTATTTTTGAGGAGCTTTATCTTGTAGGTGCCTCAGTAAAGAAGATACCATGGGTGAGCTGATTATGATGCAAGTTTTTAGAGTTGTATATCCAAGTCTGGAAGGGTAAAACTAGAAGGAGGGATAGGTAGAAAGATGCTTGTTGTGATGTAGCATGCAAGTCGTGTGAAACCCTCAAAAACAGAGAGTCATAAGCCTGTTAGAAAAATCAGGTCAGTTTAAAATGTATGCATTCCTCTTCCTTCTGTTCTCGACAGGGAACTAGTTTTCTGGAAGGACTCTCCATCTGGGAATCAAGTGAGCCATCCTTTTGCTTCTTGGCATGGCCCACATTTAAAAAAAAAGAAAAAAGAAAAAAGAAAAATCATTGATATTCTTTCCTTTAAAAATGTAAAATAAAAAGGGGAAGAGGTGTGTTTTTCTGTTTAGGGTCAAATAAAGGTAACTCTGGTTCTTTCTTTGGCAAGATGATGACAAAGGGATTCCTCTGGAGCACAGTAACAGAAACAGACATGTAAGAGTTCCTTTTTATTTTTGTTACTTTTTTTTTTTTTCTTTTAACTTAGTAGGATAGCAGGAAAACAACCTGGGTATGCCTGGCCTTTTGGCAGAAGAGTTCCCAGTCTTTGCTGGCCAGTGTGGAAGTCATATTCTATCCAGCCAAAAGACTTTCAGCCTCACAAACCTCCACCCATTTCATACTGAGTCATAGCTGGAGGACCCTTTCACATGTTTGATCACATCTTGTGCAATTTAGGAATATATTTTTACTTCTTTATTGTATCCTACAAACAACATTCTGGAACAACTGAGTGATTGTAGCTCTAAGTGCTCTCTGTACCTATGTGAAAATGCAGGTAGTTGTATTGATAGTGCCATTATATTTTCAGATGTAGATGTATTAGAAGAACAGCTAACTTCATGGCCAGGATCAGGATGATGGACAAACTTTTTTGTGTGTGCATGTGTGACCCTTAGAAACATGGTATACTTGCAGCACTTATGTATACAGCATGTTAGTGTAATGCTCATCTATATACTCAGTATTCCCCTAAGTTCAGAGACAGCATTAAGGCCTGATCCTGCTCCCCATGAAGTTTCTCTAGAGAAGATGGAGAATGTCCAGTGGCAGCAGTGAGGAAGGGAAGGGAAGCAGGGGGTCAGAGTGCTGCTTTCTCACCTACGAGTCTTTGCAGAGGACATAAGGTGAGCTTCTGCCTCCCTGGTGTCTTCCCTGGAACAGCAGCTTTCATTTAAGCACGAGTTAAAAATCACAGGAGACATGTCAGCTTGCAACCAGATGCATTTATTTATTTATTTTTCTTTGCTCAGCTCTTCTCCAGTTTAGGCTTTCCAAGACCACATAGAGATTGTTTTTGCATTTATTTCAGCCTGTTCTACTCCTCCTTCATCCTCACTTCTTCCCATGATACTACTTATTTTCAAAAGGGACGCATTTATTTGATTTAGACCTTAAGAAATGCTTTAATACTGTAGGCTTTCATGGAGGTTGCACAAGGCTTTATCAGAGTTCAATGCATAGTTCATTCAAAGGGTTTTCTTAAAGACAGGCTTTTCCTATTACTTCTACATTTTTTTTGTAAATCAAGACCACCAATTCAAACTGAAATCCTTTTCCATACCTTCTTACCCTTGACTTCAGTCTTTGCAGATAATGTAAAATAACATGGCCAGTTTTTCATGGTAGCTTTTCATTTACACTATCTTTGTTCTTATCATTTTTTTTAACACTTCCCATAAATAAATTTTACACTGCATGAATTTCTGCAACATCATGTGCTAGACAGTACACAAATAAAGTTATTTGTTCTGTTGTAGTTAACCAGCCAGTTGAGACCCTTACTGCTTTGTAAAGATCCGTGAAATTAGTTCACAGCTTTTACTGCTAAGATCTAAATTAAAGTTAGCAGTACAGTGGGAACAAACAGTGATTTATGGAAAAGAGGTCTTTAAGTTCATTCAGTAGGTGCTTGAACTTCATTTGGATGACATCCTTTTCGTATAGCATCTCAGTAATGTACATAGTGGGGATGTCCTCTGCAAAGACTCGTGGGTGAGAAAGCAGCACTCTGACCCCCTGCTTCCCTTCCCTTCCTCGCTGCTGCCACTGGACATTCTCCATCTTCTCTAGAGAAACTTCATGGGGAGCAGGATCAGGAACTGTGTAACATATAGTGGGGATGAGAAATCAACATTAATATTGCTACGGAGAGAAACCCAGACAAGTGTATGATATGGGTCAGAGAATCTATTATTATTAAGGCTGAGAATTTTCTTCTTCATCTGAAATTAAAGACGAATGTGGGATTAACTCTCTGTAGATGCAGTTCAGGAATAAAGTTGTTGTTTCTGTATCTGTGTCAGATCGGCGAATGGTTTAATGGATGTTAGAATTAACCCTGTTTTACTTTCTTAAAAGACTGGATTCCAGAAGAGCCCTAAAATAAATTTTTTTTTTTTTTTTTTAAAGGAGGAAAAAGACTTAATTTGAAGTATGTTAGTTTCCAGAATAAAAATATATACTTCTGATGCTCGATTACTGTTACTATTGTTTGCTTTTTCTTCTGTGTGACTGCTGTACACTCATTATTTTCAACTTTCTGTGTACTTATGTTTCCCATAATTCCCAAGATGAAGGAACTGTTTAGGCTTTTATCTGTCAGCAGTTTCTGCCAGTACTTTTATGTAAATCTTCCAGATCTAAACAACTTGACTTCTCAAGCACAGTAATACACATTATCTTTTTCTTGCAGTAATGAAGAGCTTATTCTTTTCCTCTAGATTGCTTGCCTATAGATAGTTTTAGAGTGATTTATTGTGTCTTCCTACCTTAGTTTCTTCACAGAAAAAAGGTAGCAAAATAAATAATTCTTTCAGAGCAAAACGAAATGCTGTCCTGAAGTTTAATGTATTCTGATTACTGAATAGAAAGAGTGTTTTAACATATGCTTCTCAGGTAGAGACATTATCACAAGCCAGTGATAGCCTAGCTTGAAAAAATAAGAAAATCATGGTAGTAAAACCAAAAAATACGAAAGAAACAGCAGTAAGGAACAAGGATCCATTACAGGTGAGACAGATCATTCTGGAGAGAGTGCCAGTTTCCCTAGTGTCTCATACTGAATGTCCATCCAGCAGTCCTGTTTCTGTTACAAAGAGGAGATGCTGCTGGAGCACCACTATTAACCATCATCATGGCTATGTGGGAAGAGAACTGAGTTAGTAATCTTAGTAGGTTGCTGCCCATCCATTTTGAAGGAAACTTGCCAGTGCTTTTTTAGGTGAAGAGGACCAAGTATCTGAGAAGACCAGCAAGGGAACTTGGCATTATCTGTAAAGCTTTTCGTCACAGAGGTCACTGAAGTCATCTTACCATCACACTCTCCACAGTCTTGCCCAGAAAAGGTAGAAGATGGTGGTGGCTGGCCAGAACCAAAATTTTCAAGTGCTTCTTGACATGGACCTCAGCATTCCTTCCCTTAAAGGATAGGCAGCTGTCTCTCTCTTGTGAGTGACAAAAATTTCCAGGAACCGAGTATGTATTTCCTTCCTCACTTGCTCTGAAGAGTTAGAAAACAAGTTGTGGAACAAAGTACTCTTTCATGGAAAGCTGAGTTGGACATGAAATAATAGAGGGCTTGGGTTTGAAGGGGGAAGTAAACGGGATAATATGAGCCTACTAGAAGACCAAGTGTCCTTTGACAATCTGGATAATGCTCAAGGTAATAAGTACCTCAACTATTCAGCTGGGTTCTATCCCTTGCACACTAAACGTTGTGTGCTGAAACAAGCAGAGTAATTTCATGGGAAAAAGGTTATGATGTTGAAAGAAGAACTGAAATGACATGTACTACCTTACGTCATAGCTGTCTTATGTTTTGAGTGCTTGGCGTTGTGATCTCGGTGCTCTGTAAGTGTAGTTGTGTTTATCTGTGAAGTATAACAGGCAGCAGACAGAACCTTTTTGTAGAGTAAACTACTGCGTAAATGTGTTAACTGACATAGTCTTTTTAAAATAAAGTACACTTTTGAAAGGATTTCACTGTTTATTAAAAAAAAAAAAAAAAAAAAAGACCAAAATGCAGAAGTTAGTAGAACTCCAGGGCTTTAATGTGTTTGGGAAAGAGGAGGCAGAGTTTGCAGGAAGGTTAGTAGAGCAACTGGTATGAATTCTAAGAGATTGCTTAGCTAATCATAAGGGAGGCTTTGTTTGAACAGAACTATCACAGGTTTGTTCCGATTCTGATAAGGACTTCTAGGTATTACTGCTGCAATCTGGATGTTTAATGACAATAATAACCCTGCAAGTTGCACAGGGAACCAGTTAAGTAGGTCACGAGATGCAGATGTTGGTGGAACACACTTTGTCCTCATGCCCACGCTTAGACACAGCACGCTTGCATATTCAGTGTCATAGCTTTTCCTTGGTGGTGTTGTGTATGGTTTCGTACAAAAGCACTGCCAGAAGCTGGAATGCTAAGTTTTTCATTGGCAGTGAGTATCTCTGAGGAGAATTGGACAGAATTGCTGACTTATTCATTTATTTATTTATTTTTTCCGGAGCTCAGCTCTGTTCTAGCCACGGAGCTGCCATCCTGAAGGAGGAGGGAATGTACAGGACCCTCTCTTGATGAAAAAGGCAGTGTTTTGCACTTCGCTGGTCCTCCCTGTACCTTCCCCTCCTTACTGTCACCTCTGTGATCTTAAACCTTGCTTATCGGGATGTGGTAACTGGGCACCCAGGCCATGTTTTAACTCTAATCTGCCAGTATCTCTCTAACTGCAGACTACCAGTGGGGAACCTGCAGTTACCAACAGGACACAAAGAGTAGGCGTTGACTCATTAAAATGTTTTCTTTCTCTGTCTTCAGAATCACACTCAGATGACTGCTGGCTTGCTCGGTTTAGAAGTATGAGAACACTCCTTCGCTTATACAGGTGATAGTTAGGGGCTGTGAGAACCCTGCTACCTGCTGTGCTCCTGTGAGTCACAGGGTAATCCGTGAGAAATGAGGGTAAGATGGAAATAGGAATCAGCCTGCGAGCCCTGAGAGAGGTGTGGGAAGCCTTTAGCTATGTTCTGTGCTCCGTAGTGCTGCAAGGAGGTGAGATGCACCTCTCCCAGACCGGCAGTGAGGAACCCCACTCCCTGCTCGCGTGGTGTGTAGTTCCAGCGGTGCTTGGCGTGGGCATCTCAGCAGATTGGGTGCACTCCTCTACTTAGAAATAGAAAGGCATCTTCTTTTACTACATTCTTGCTTATTTCTTATTTTACTGTTTCTGCTTGTCTGGCAACACTTTGAAAGACAGTTGAATGAACAAGTACTTTTCCCATTTTCTTCAGTTTCTAAGGCGTTTTCTTCTGCAAAGTAGTTCAAGCATTGTGTATGGCATTACAGTGCAGTGAACTACAGGACAGAATATGTTCTACTTATTAGTTTTTTTCATAAGCTGTGCAGTTTTTTTCCCTAGAACAGGGCTTCCTGTTTCTCTAATTTTGCTAATACTAGTTGGAAATAGTTGCAGCCATTTCACATCCTAAACTCAGTTACAGTTTAAAAAGGAGTACTGCAAAAACTCACCCATAGAGGGAAGCAAAATACTGTCTTTACAGGTCCTAACAACGGTCTGCTTTTTAAAAATTATCTGTGCTTCAGCTGAAGCCAACAAAGAACATCTGTTGTCTTATTTATAGCTCCTATTTCTAAGAAGTATATTCTGCCGCAGATGAGAAAAGTGCCTGACAGCTCATAATTCATAAAGTTACTGAGGTTTAATCTGATGGAATATTATGTACAAAATTCCTGCCCAGTACAGACAGTATCACTTCCCTTTCAACAGATGATACAAATAGGGTTTTATGAAACATTAAATTAATAGGTGTGAAACATGATTAGCAGTCACTATTAGAAGTATTAAACTATTATGAAGGAATATAGTATTCTACACTGCTGTTGCTTGGTGGTTTTATATGTTCTGCACATTTGTGCAGATGAGTTTTCCTCAATTCAGACACAGCCTGTCTTTCCTTTCTTTCTGTCTGAACTTTCATTCTGTTTTGTCTTAGATGATTTTTTAAATGATTAATGCAACAGCTCTCTGACAAGTATTGATTTTCTTGTGTCAGAGAAGGGTAAGGAGACCCCAGATTTCTTTCTAGAGAATTGGTAAATTATAAAATATGACTTCCTATGTCAAATCAAAGTTTTATTCTGTCTAGTTCTGCCATCTACTGTTTATAGATTAGTTTCTTGTACTAATCTGTATGTGCCCTGGGTTGTTTCTTCTTCCAACAGTTGCCCCTTATTCTCTTTAGTGCAGCTGCTGTGACATTATAAAAGGGGATGAAGAGAGGAGTTTGTTCTCCCAGCTCCCCAAACTTCCTGCATAATCACCATGCAGACGATTTTTTATCAATCAGATCATTGCTTGCATATATGCACTGATAACCCTGGAAAGTATCTAAGCAAAGTATGTGACTTGTCTCACTTGCAGCGTTTATTTATACAGGTAACTATGTCTTTTTCCACATATTATATGTAGCCAGGAACAAATGAAGTAACATTCACTTTTTATTCTAACCCTTGTAGATTCAGTGGGTTGGACTATAAATGGCCCAGTCATGATATACATGTAATTGTCTTCCTGAAGAAGTGACAGGATGGCCTTATTCTGTTAGGTACCACATATAACAACTTAAACACATTTTTTCTACCAGTATCAGTCTGAAATGCCCTGAATTTTCAAGCTCACAAGGGGCGTTTGTTGGTACCTACCTCACATTGGGTTTCTGTAAATTCTGGCTTTGTGATTGATCATTGTATAGGGATCGATTGAAGTTCAGAAGGTCATGTTGGTAAGGATTCCAGCAGTTATCTTTTGGAATAAACCCCTTCAAAAAATTCTTGTCCCCCTACATGTCTGATGCAGGATCACAGAAGAAATACGAATGCTTTAAAAAGTGACTGAAGTCCAAAATAATATTAACAGCGTATTGTTTATCCATGAGTCAATTGTTACCATTGAGATGCCCTAGAAAAGGCATTCTGCTTTATTTGAGTGTTTATCCATTGCAGATGAAGTAAAAAGAGGACTGACCACTGATAGGGTAAACTGTTTTTCCTGTACAGCTCCGTATTTTCACTGAGGCTAATATCTTCAACATACCAGTAGCAGACAACATCTGAATTAAGTTGTCAGTGTCTTCCAGCATATAGTCAACACCTGCTGACAAATGGAAGATGTAAACTAGGCTGGCTGCATATTATAGAAGAATTTTCTGACGGGGTTTTAGAATCAGCAGTATTTCCATCAAGCTTCCCAGTTGTAATTCAGTCACGTAAGGTCACCAGCAGACACTATTTCTCCATTCCTTTTCAGAGGTTTGAGATCATTCATACAGTAATAAATCTTGACTCGTGGACATTTTTCAGCCTACATTAAGATGAGCTTCTTGTGAGCCTGAAGGCTGATAGCGTTAGTGGGACAGACCTTTTCTTTTTCTAGTACTGAGATAATCTTCGTCTCTCTTCATTTCTCTTGGATCTAGTCTCCTCTATCAGCCATGGCTTCTGTGGTATTCTGAGTTCACAGAGTCTGCCTGATTGACGACATCTGATAAAAATAAAAGACAAGTAATAGTAGACAGACTTACTAAGCCACTCATAATGATGTGTCAAATTCACTGAAGTTTAAAACTCATATTTTCCCATTAATATGTTTGAAATATTTCTAATTAAATGAGTACTGGAAAAGGTGCCATTTTCAATGGTGTTTTTACCCCCTAGGAGAATTTAATTGCAGTCAAATCTGAATTGTCCTAGATCAGCAGGGGAATAAGGAGAGGTCTTTTATTCTTCCAACAGTTGCAGCCGAATTTACTGTCTATTGCAGTGCTTGATTTATCTATGACACACAATGACATAAACTTCTTTGTCTTCACTCTCACCTTCTTGTCTTTCATCCCTGTCCAGTGAAAACCTTTTGCTAATAACAGGTGGGCAGTTCTAAACACTGTATTTGTTTGTTCTTTTGGTAAGCGTCATTAAGCTCTCTAAAATTACAGGTGCCAAGGCAAGGTTACTGTCCTCAGAGTGAATTTCTCTGTGGTATTTATTTGTAATGCCAGACTTGTCTTCTTCTGTCTTGCTTGAACTGAAAGCACAGACCCCTCATACCTGTTCTACCAAATGTTTCTACAAAAACTGCTGCTTGGTAAGACTGTAACAAAATGTACAAGGGGACATGAAATGCCACACACTAAAAGTTACAGGTTTTGTGTCAGTCAGGCTGATTTCGTTCCCTGATGGGCCGTGAGGTTCACGTAGCCTTATGTCCCATGCTGATGGAGGTGGGTGCTGAGGGGCAGAGAAGGCTGAGTGAGGCCCTGTCTGGAGCAGCCACTATCAAGGTCTCTGAGAAGCACCCGACCAGCCTTGCAGAGGCACCCTGGCACTTCCCAGTTAACGCTGGGAGTGTTGAACTTGCACTCTGGTTTCCACAGATGGGGCTTTTGATGAGAGCTGCTGTCTCTTCCCCCTGGGGTCTGCTAGCAGGAAGCACACAAGAGTACACCGAGTGCCTTAGTGCATGCTGCTGCCTGAACCGTTCTGCAGCAATGCCAGGCTGCCAGGATCCTCACTGAAATTCAGATTCGCTTTCAGGGAAGATGGCTGGTAATAGTGAGGTGTTTTTCCCATACACGGTACTTACAGCTGGTTAAAGCATTCATATTTGGACATACTGAATGACTTTCAAACATGGATATGTGAAAATCTTATGACTGCATACTTCACTATGTAGGTGGATACACACATAAAGAATGTATCTGCACATACATAAGCCACTTATGATCATCTTAAGACCTGTGCTGTCAAATATTACGCTTTTATGTACAGCTGTGTTGTCATCAAATGCAGTATGTATAAACAATTTTAAATGCCATTTCTGGAAAAAAGAAGACAGTGCACAGAGTAATCTTGATTCAAAGTTAAATTCAAGTAATGTTAGTATATAGTTCCTGTAAAATATCCAGAAATTGAACTAACTTCCACGGTTTGTGTTGTTATATTTTAAGTTACTTTTTTTTTTTTTTTTAATGTATTCATTTTCATTCTTCTTCCAACAGTAATGAAAGATTTGGCTCAGAAACTTCTGAAGCCAAATTCCAGCTTTAAATTTCCACTTGTCATTGCCAGGTACTAACTCTAAAATATCTCTTTTTACTGAGAACCCTTCCAAAAGGTGCAGCTGTGGGCTGGTTTCATCTTGCACTGTGTAGCTGTGTTGGCAACCCTTGAACGTAAGGTATGCTCTCATCTCCCACACGTTGTGGTTGCCTTAGTGCTGTTCAGGCCTGTCTGTATCAGGGAGAGTGAAGAGTTCACAGATTGGAGAGAACCCTGGCTTGTGGTTCCTCTCATTGGTTCTCACTCTGGCAAGGTAAAAATAGAGCTAGTGGAAAATCCAGCTTTTATCATGTGTCATCAGAAGCTTCCTTACTATCTGGAGACCTACTACCAGGCTTGTGACTAGAAAGAAGACACGAAAACTGTATGATAGCTTTTCAGAATCTTATTATTTTGGAGACAGTGGGATTTCAAAAATAAATTAAGCACAGGATTTTTGGGGAAAAAAATGATTGCTCTAAGTGAAAAACTGATACTGGATTGTAGTAAAGGTATCTACAAAGTTGCTCAGATTCTTAAGACTGGATTTGGTTCTCCAAACACCTGTGCTGTACTACAGCATGCTTCAAAGCAAAAGATACTTTTGAAATCAGGTACTAAATGAATGTTGCATGTCGATTTTATTATCCTCCTCTTTTACTAAAAGTGACCTATCTGAAAATTTTTCCTCTGTAAATATCTTAATATGCATGCTATATTTTCTTCTAGAACATCTAACCTAGAATTAGAATTAGGACTTCTTTAAGGATGCCTTGTATTCTGGCTACAGGATTCAAATTGTTTTTCCAAAACTAGCTATAGTTTTCTTCAGGTTAGCCTCTGCCATTTCTTATAATCATTTTGAAAATGAAGGGCACTTCCCAAATCTGGCTGTCTTTTGTGTAGATGTTGCAAACTGGCTTCAGTTCTGCAGATACTGCTAAGTCTTTTTTTTTTTCTTTTTTTTCTTTTTTTTTTCTCTAGCAGATGTGTGTTTTGCGAGATCTTCAGCTTAAAATGGACATAATTTTCTATTTTGTGCAAAAGTTGGGGAATTTAAAGTATAAGACAATATGGTGCTATAATGTAATTATATGGGAAACGACAGCAATGAGTAGGAAACATTAGAATATGTGGGGGGTTAAGTAATATTAATTTGTTAATATCTCATCCATGCTTATAAAGTGAGGAGTTATTCAATATTGATGAGCACTTGAACTGTATTGTTTAGATGTATAATTCTGTCATTGCTGTGCTGAAGGTAACTTTTTTTTTTTTACTCCTACTGTGTGTGTATGTTCATGTGTGTCTTTTTGCTATTGAGCTTGTACTCACTGATGTATTCTTAGCATTAACAGAGTAGTGAATATCCTGGATTTTTAGTCAAATCCATAAGTGTTCTATAGCTTATGTATTTATGGAGTAGATTTTCATTATTTTAAAGGCTCTCTTCATATCTAAAAGGTCAGCAATGTCTCTGATGGATAAAAATTTCCACTTTTGGAGAACTGGCATGGGATATAGGGGAGAAGAAATCAGAAATCCTGATTTCTATTTTTATAATTTATTACTATTTTTAATATTTTTCCAGTGTAGGAAATATTTCATTTTAACCAATGCAATGTTTGCTCTATGTGCACATGTTCTGTAGACTTATTGTAGATTTTACATAATGGTAAAGGTAAGTGCTTCCAAAAGCCTTTCATTATCATCATCTAAGAATATTATTGATCTAAGGATACTGTAAAACAAACAGATTCAGTAACAGATTAGGAAAGAAGTTTAGTTTATAAGCTAAGGCCCTCTTTAAAGCGTAGATGAAAAGCATGGAGATGCAGAGGCATTCTCTGCTTAGGTAATCTGGTTAAGGTCTACATCCACCCCATTCTTTATGTCCCATGGGGACAAACTGTGTTCCGTAGTCTTTCTTCACTCTGCAGTGTCTTCCCATGAACTGAAATCTTCCCTTGATATTAGATTCTCCCTTTTTGTTTTCTTGGATTTTACTTCAATGTTTAAGCTTTGTTTATCAACCATAACTCATCCGTCCTGTACAAAAATCTAAATCTAGTGGGAAATATAATTATTTATCAAAATACACCTTGTTTATAGCCATTTGCAGTGTGTCCCTTGCCATCATTTCAAGGCACATTTTGTTTAGTGTGAGAAAGCATAGTCTTTGCTGCCTGAAACAAAGGATAACACCTGAATAGTGTCTGTCAGACTGACTTCCCTCTATCTCTTTCTCCCTATTCATCTCTTATTTTCTTGCACAATTTCAGTTTAGACAGAACTGCTGCCTCCAGCCAGAGTTATGAGATGTTATCTTTGTTCAGAGATGATGCAATTTCTCTGCTGTTACTTGAGAAGGAGTAAGGTAACTGGCTATCTAAGGGAGCAGAAAATTATTTTCATAATTAAAAATATGTAAACTCTGTTCTTAAAACCTACTCTTGTTTTGCTACCATGTAGGGGATGCATTTTATGCCCTTAGCTTTCTGTGACACTATCAGTATGTCATACTTGGAGTGTTTTTGTAGAATACCCATTGATACAATTCTGATCTAGTAATTCATTTATTCTTTCAGTTGATTTGCCGTTACTGTAAGATAGATTCATAGTTTGGGGTTGAAAAGAATTATTTGATTGCAGTTTTACAAATCAGATGGCCTTTATTTCAGCATGACTCAGCAGAGGCTGCTTGGACTGTGAAGTCTTGCATTTGAACCCAACTTGGGTTTGATAAAACAGACATGATGTTAAGCTGAAGGATGTGTTCCAAAAGGCACCTGGAAGTTGTTTAACTATGTGAAGAGATGAAGAAATCCGTGCCTCCATGAGTAGTTTGTTCTACATTAATAACTACACTTGGAGATCTGCTGGTCAGCTTCACCTATAGAACACACACTTCGTTTGCAGGTTTTAATTGCAGGGTTACGCTATCTGACAAAACTTTAGAGTTTATGTCAACTCATTTGCATTTCTCTTCTATGATGCCATCAAGGAAGTAATGTGTGTTTTTTTTTAGTAAAACCTATCCTCTAAAAGGTATGCAGACAGTCCTTAGTTACAGTGCAGCCTTTTATTGTTTTATCATAAGAATCTCATATTAAGTTTTTCTCTATTTTGCCCAAGATTTCCCCAATTTAACTAGTGTGTAGTCATCAGGGTCATCTTACTTGTCTTTTCAGAGTACGGGTAGAGCATTAGAACTCCTTTGACTTTGATCCTCAGGAATTGTTCTGATGTTCCAGGAGTCGTGAAAAAGTAACATCAGCAGGCCAGAAATCTGCTGAGGCAACTCTTTGGGACTCCTGAATGCTCATTTTCTGGGCACCCTAAGTTAAGCTGCTTAAACTAGCAGATATTTTTCTAATGTCCGTTTCAGTTATGAATGGACTGGAAAGTATTTCATCATTATCATACCATAATTCTGATTCCTTTTGCAAGTAGCATGTCTCAGTGTACCAGTATGCTCTACTTCTACTCCTAGTTTGTAAGTATTCTGTAAATTTTATTTCATTCTTCTATTTACTTTACTTCCAGACTTCTTCAGTACTTCACTTCCTGTCTTTTGCACCTTTAAATCATTTGCATTTTTAAAAAGATATGCCATTGCTGCTTCCAAACTAGGGTAAGGTCTCAGCCAGAATTGCCTGCTGTCTCAGTTGTGGTATATTTAATTTTTTGCTTATCTAAAAAAAATTTAATAAAAACTCTGTATTCATATTCTCCTATTGTTTCTTCTTTTCTTTTTTTTTTCTCCTACTTAATTATTGTAACAATTCAGTTCAGTTTCAGGCTTCTAGAAATATGACGTGTTAATGTGCATGCACGCATAGGTGTATGTGTGTTTAAGTATTGTTCTGTCCATGATGAGTTTAATTGTCCAGAGATCACCATCACTTAGGCAACTGGCAACTTTTACTTCAATGATTAAGCTTTGTTTATTAATCATAACCCATCAAAGAATCCCAGATGTTTCTGGCAACTGTTTAATAATATCTTTATGTAAATGTTTTTGCTTTCCAGGAATTCACCAGGACCTGTCTAAAACATTGAAAATATTATTTTGGTTAAAATTGTGCATTTAGAGATAGATCATCCCTTACGTCATAGAGCCAGAACATTCATTTGTATGTTGTCTTAGTGAAGAAACCACGTTGCATGAAAACTGACTTTGTACAGAATCAGTATGCAGGTTTATTTGAATCGGCAAAATGTTTCTTTCTGATTAGACTACTACTTATTCTTAACTGGTCATTGCAGAAAAGAAAATTTCTGCTTCAATAAAACTATGCTGTTAATACTATTAATCTTGAAAAATTATATATATAAATTATATAGAGAGAGAGTATATATATAAATTATATATATATATACATACATGTATCACTTAGCTTTTGTACAAATATGAACTATTTGTTTCTACTGCTATTTCATGCTTTTGCATGTTTACCTAGTGGATCAGCAGCTCCCAAATGGTGATGTGTTTAGCTCCCTCATCTGGCGTGCAGTGGATGTAAATGCTTCAGGAACAAAATGTTTTTCTTTCCTGCATTGTATTTCTGTCCCTCCATAGGTGACAAACTTTTATTATATTTTTCTTTTCCTGTGTAATACAGAGGGTGATTCTAGCACTGATTGAAATCTCTGAAAGAAAATGCTGTAAAAATACAGTCGTCATCATTTTTTACAGCTTTCTGGTAAATTGTGGAGTGTTCTCATTTAGGCCTGACAAGTGGGATGTTTGCACAGTCTTTTACAGCTGATAAGACGAATGTGTTCCATGCTTAAAAATTAATGGGTTTCATTATGTGTCATTATTTTCATAAATAGAAGTTGAATTCAGCTGTACCTTGGCTTATTTTTATTTTTATTTATTTTTTTTCTTTTACAGCTTTTTCACTTCCAGATCTTACAGAGCAGTTTTCACCTCCTGATGTTGCTCCACCAATCCTCATCAAGATAGTGGAGACAATTGAAAAGAAAGGTAGGCTGAAGAGTGATCTACCAAGGCTTTCTGTTACTTGTGTGAGCCAGACATATTATGGGGCATATACAGACATTTTCTCTCACCAGTGACGCACTTCTTTATACTCTGTGAGGTTTCAGACTCTACACATAGTCAACAGCAACCTAAGACTTGCCTGTTCCATACTCTCTGTTGACTACATAGGGTGTTTTAGAGCCTTGAAAACCAAGCGCACTCAGTAGGAGGATGGTGGTGGGAGAATGTTGCTCATTTATAGTGTAAGCACTTATTTGAAGAAAACAGAAGTATGTTGTCTCATGGCAACAGTCACTGGAATATTTATGTATCCCATCGATTTTGTTTTGAAGGTCTGGAGTGCTCAACTTTGTATGTAACCCAAGGCTCAAGCAGTTTAGCAGAATTAAGACAAATTCTTGAATGTGGTAAGTACAACTCTTTTCCTTAAAGCACTAGATGGATTTTGTGGTCACACTGATACTGTTTTCTTTGGTCCCCTACTCAATTTATGTATGATCTGATTCTGGATAATGTAATACTAAACAGACAAATATCAGTTAAAAAAAAAAAAGAAAAAAAAAAAGCTTAGTAAAGCTTACACTTAATATGAAAAGTGTTTTTTTTTGTTGGTTTTTTTTTTTTTTTTGCTTTTGCGGGTTGTCTTTTTTTCATTGTATGGTTCTTTTCCCAAGAATAGTTATTTTAATAATTTCTTGACCACTTGCTTATTCAAGGACTAAAAGTCTAGCTGCACAGAAGAAAAAAGGAGGGGGAGGGAAGGTGGGAAGGTGGTGGGGTTGTTTGTTTGTTTTAAGAGGCAAGGGAAAGATACACTATTCCTGTAAGGCTACAGGTTAATATTTTGTAAACAAATGGCCAATTGTTTACATGCAGTTCTGTGCATGCATTATTTTTTTTTTTTTGGGTGCAGTGAGAGGCAATAGCTGAATGTTGCTTGCCTGGTACAGAGATGATGCTGGAATGGAAATCAAGAGAATTGATCTGATGTTGCTGCAGTAGTCTGGGTTCTCAGGCTTTGGACAGTAAAATGCTGTTACACCACTAACACCACATACCCATTCAACTTCTCTGAAATATACTTCCTTCTCTTTTGGTATTATAATTTTTTTTCATGCCGGAATATACTGGCGTGACAAAAGTCAGTTGCACTGTGAGAAATGAGGAGCTATTGTAGCAGGAGTGCTTGACCATGCTTTTGCAAGCTGGGGTGCAAGTGTTGTGAGCTTCCTCTTGCGTGAAAGAGCACAAAAATACAAGAGCTAGGAAATGAAACTGGCTACATGCCAAACGGACTAAGCAAGCAACTCATACTGTAAATTAGCTCTCATCAGTTTCAGTAATTACAACTATTAGTAAAACAAACAAGAGATGATACTATGAGTTGACCATTCCTTCAAATCAAAAGAGCATCATCCTCTACTGATTGTGGTGGGAGAGAAGTACATGCATGAAAGCAGAGACAGGAGATATGCATGTGGTGCTAGCTGCCTAAGCCTTATTTTTACTATTCTAATTATATTATTTACAGCAGCAAAATGGGTACATTTCTTAATTTATCTGGATCCCTTGTTAAGCCTTGAAACTAATGTGTACTTTTATGAAAGGTTTGTCTATCTCCTGAGATCAAAAACTTGTGGTATACATGTATTCTTTAAAATGTAATTAGGTTTGAGGAAGGGAAATCAGGACTTCACCCTTCAGTAACAAAGTCTCTTTGTTCTATTTAACATACTATCAGAGTCGTCCAGGACAGAGCCGGTGTAGTAGGTGTCCAGATACACAGATACAAGCAGACCTCATCTCCTCTGCCTGCTCTCTTGATCTAGCAGTCTGCAACTCAGCTTTGGTTTCCGAACCATGAACAGCATTAATGTGCTGTTCTGCTTATGGTTAAAATGCTCTGCATATTAATTTGGATAACTGCCTGGTAGCTTCAACACAGTGCTACTTAGCTCCAAAATCAAAACTGATTTGCATCTGGCCAGCTCAGCAGACAGAATAGTTAAGATCTGTTTATGACTTTACACCCAAAGAGTTGCAGAGTACCACAAGTTTATTTTTACTCGCATATTCATTATAATAATTTGGGATGTACTTCAGAGAATGGGTCAACACTGAGAGAATCAGGACTTAACTTGAATTATGAAATAAACATCCTGTGAGCAACAGAACTATTGAAAACTGTTTTGTAGAAATTTGTGGTTGGATTCTCTGATGCTTCATTGCTTTTGTAGAATTCATTGCCACACTACAAGTTTTTCCATCATAATTTTCTCAAGTGGATTCTTTGGTGTCTGACAAAGATTAAGCTCCTGCTGCAAGCTTTCCTTTGGGGAAAACAAGAAGGGGAAGGAGGAGCACTAAGTGTTTTACTACTCTCTCTCGGATGCCTTTTTTTTTACAGTATGTGTAGACACACAGTGTAACTGTGTCCTCTACCTCCCTGTTGAGTTTAGTTTAAGCTGGCCAAATAGGCTCAAGAGTTATTCTACAGGGGACATGGCTACTCTGGAAAGTCAGTCAGCACTGGTATATTTAAATTCTTGTACCAAACATGCATTTGTTGGTAAACGTTTCGGACCTTACTGCACCAGGTTTTCATGTTTTAGGAGGAAAGCCAGTCTTGCTCACACTAAGCATTTCTGTGTTTTCCTATTTTTTTCCTACTTTCCTATGCTGCTGGTATTCCTTGCTTCACTGCTAAGAATTAGTGGCACTCTCAGACCTTAGCTCGAGTCATAACTATGCTGGAAGGATACCAGGTTTTACAAGATAAATCCCAACTGATGGTGCACCAAGCACCAAGTTTTGCACGTGTATATTTGTTTCCACTTACTCACATAAATATTTACAGATATGGGGCTCCAAGTTGTTAATCAAGCTTCCAGTCATAACAGAAGGAGCTGTCAGCAGAGAACCTGCATTTGAGCAAAGCCTTGATTAATACTTCTTACACAAAATATTTGCAGGTAAAACAGAGACCTGTTAAAAATATTCTGATGTTCCACAACATTGCCAACATCCAGCAAGTCACTACCATTATTATGAGTTAGCCCTGCACTGTGTGTGACAGAAGGCTACACAAGCTGTGATAGTCGTTTGGTTCATTGGATGCCAAAGGCCTGTGGGCACAGTGTTGAGCACTGTATATTCTTCATGTCAAATATGCATATTGGTGTCTTCCATTACGTCTTTTGAGTTGTTCCCCATAAAACAGATATTAGCAGTTTTGGTTTGGTATAAAGAGTTTGTATCACAAGCCTGTACATTTCTTCCAATTTCTAATATCTAAAAAGTATGTTGCTCTTTCCCTTTAGATGCCTCTTCATTGGATTTAGAGACTTTTGATGTACACACTTTATCAGATGCTCTCAAGAGATATCTCCTGGACCTGCCAAATCCCATCATTCCAGCAGCTGTTTACAGTGACATGATTTCTGTAGCTCAAGGTATGAATACCAAATTATTTCAAATGTCAAACAAAGGAGCTTTTGTTAGGATTGTGAGCACCCAGTGATCCAGCTGTCCCCCATAGAACACAGAAGATTCTGAACAACCTGGCAGCATCTCAGAAAAAAATAGATACTTTCATTGCTTTTCGTGGAAGCTGTTTCAGTTCAGATCTAGACATGCATTATTTACTTACCCGTTTAAGTTAATATAATGCAAAGTACAGGGATAACCCAGTTCTCTGCATTTTAGGAGGTAGAATGACTATAGAGAAACTGGGGGGGGAGGAATCAAGGACTTATCTGTGTGCAGAAAGCTAATTTTTAACTTTTTATCAGTGCTGACGAAGTAAATGTATTAGAGGTCATGGTGTTCTGCAGTATGTTGAGAGTTAACAGATTATGAAGTGACAAACGCAGGCGTGTAAGATTCATCATCCATAGTGGTCGTTTCAAACAAGCACAACTTACAGGCTTTCAGCTCATGCGCCTAGTATTCTATTATATGTCCCAGGACAGGATATTGCTACTGGTAACCTTCAAAGTTAGAACAGCACCTGTGAGACTTATCTTGTGCATCTCAGAATTACCCAATCATGTGTGACGCTAAACACAAGACAGACTTCTACCAGTACACTCTGAACACATTGTGGTTTTTACCAAAATGCATATCTGTTTCCATTTGACTTTTAAATACTTGTTCTCTACTTTTCCTTGAGCATTTCACTTTTTTCAAAAGAAGAAACAAGTCTTGCAGCACTCACGAGGGACAAAATTTTCATTATTTTTCTGTAAAATTCATGCTTGCAAAAGAGTCATATATAGTTACATTTTACTTGTTAAATATTCTTGTTCTGATATCAAGAGCCTTTTATCTGTTTGCTTGCAGAAGTCCAGAGCTCAGAGGAATATGCTCAGTTGCTGAAGAAACTCATCAGATCTCCAAATATACCTCCCCAGTATTGGCTTACACTCCAATATTTGCTCAAACATTTCCTCAGACTTTGTCAAGCCTCCAGCAAAAACCTCCTGAATGCAAGGTCTCTAGCTGAAATTTTCAGCCCTCTGCTTTTCAAATTCCAGATAGCAAGGTACGTGGGACATCTTTATTATATTCTGTATTGTAAACTTGGGTTAACTATGTACAAAACCAAGTTTAATTAATTAATTTTCTAGCCTGACTTCCCATGTGGAGGGCATTACTGTATTTTTTTTTCCAATTCTTTTGAATAACACTAATGTAAACTTCTGTATTTTTCCTGTTTCTTACTGCCTAATCCATCTCTTGCAGCTCTGATAATACTGAACACCACATAAAGATCCTAGAGGTTTTAATCACAAGTGAATGGAATGAGAGACAGCCTGTACCAGGTAAAAATTCCTAATTTTAAAAGTTTTATGGTGTTATTTTCTGAAATATTAAAGTTTATATTTAAGGACAGTAAATGTTCATTGTTTCTCTTTTTAATCACACAATGAATAAGTAGATAATTACAGAACCAATTTATTTATATTTTCCATAGTGATATGCAACATTTGTTTTATAAGAAACTGTCTTTTTCATTAGAATCAGTTTAGCATCCATGGTTTCTACAGCCTCATGGTATTCCTTTCTTTTTCGTTAAAAAATAGGATTTTTTTGTAAACCAATAAAATGTGTATCATACAGTGGTAGGGGTGGGAGGAGTATATTCTGAAGATTTTAGTTAACTGCCACTCTACTCCCAGACAAATTTTCTTGAACTGCAATATCCCATAGTGATCATCTGAAGAAATTGAGATTTTCCCCTTTATTTACATAGATTATTTTAATCCAGAAACTCAAAAGATATATTAATCAGTATCAATAAACTGTGCAGAAAATATTAAAACCCCATTCGAGAAAATCAGATTACACTTATTTTGATTGTGTGAGTTAGCATCTAATTTAGTTAGCAAAGAGTAAAACACACCTCTAACTTAATGCAAAAATCCCTGTTTTTAAATCAAATGTTTGGTAGGAGGAAGGCAGAGTTGCTTACTATGTGCAAAGGAAATTATTAATGCAGAGGGACTTTGTGCGTTAGCTTGAGGTCATTCCTTTTACAGCTTGTTAACGAAGGAAAGGATGGGGCCATAGTGAACATAACCCTGTGCATGGTATAGCTCTTCCACCTCTATTGACAGTACAAGGTAAAGTTCATGGCAGTAGCATTAGTAGTGCTGCTTATGTTTTGAAGAGCTGGAACACAGCAGCAGAAAAACAGCAACAACAAGCAAAAAAAAGTAGTATTTCTGGTAGGTTCATTGTATAAGACCCTTCATCAGCTAAAGAAGGTTAACTTTAACTGGCTAAAACAAAGATTTCTGTTCCTAGTGCTTTGACTGAAAGGTTTTTCCAGCCTTGCTAGCTCTGTTAGTTAGGAACCTTCCCATAAAAGTTAGTGTACATGTATTTTCAGCTAATTTATAGTTTCTTGGTTTTCTTCAATTTTCTCAAAATAGTTAAGGAGGCATTTCTAGAAACACAGTGCATTTCCGTTCCTAATGTTTCATAACAACCAGTAGAGTCCAAACTTTTAACAACTACTTGTCTTACCTTATTAAGCAGCAAATAACTACTTACTGTTAAGGAATGAATGTATCTTTGCCATGTGTTATAAGCCTTAAAAAGTAAAATACATTGTTGAAACCTCTATATTCTACAGTTTGATAACAGCATTTTTTGAAATGATGTGTTTGCAAATACTTTAGGATATATAAATTTACATGGCTTGAGGCACCGATCGGGTGGGGCATTACAAATATGGGGTCAATAGTGAGAGTTTCCTAAGTTGCCCTTAAGAGATCACTTAGTTGCATATAGCTCTGAGTTGCGTCCTATGAGGAAAATATAAAAGTGAAAGGTGTTGATGTTAGAACTACTAATGAGGACACAAAGTGTAGTCATCCTGAGAGTATCGTTAGAGTACTTGAAGAAATGTGGCTGTATCAATCAGATTTATAGGGTTTGACATTTCATTAACCATTAAAGTCATGACACTGCATTAATCATTAAAAAACAAATGTTTGTTTTTAATATTTCATTTGAATTAATTAATGTTTAGTAATACAATTGTCTATTTTGAGGGTCCTTCTGGGATTTTTCATATGATCTGTTACAAAAATAGATCTCCTTGTGTGTGTTTCACAGTCCATCCCCGGCAATGGAATGTTTTTCAGTAGAACATTTGCATATCTATTAATACGCTATAAAAAAAAAATCACAAATTTTCAACCTTTGTGGTAAGCTAGTCTCTGCTCTTAGACCTGTAAAGTTCCCGAACACTTTTCAAAAGTTGAATCCTTATAGAATGCTATGAAAGTCTACAAAATTAGGACACAAGCTTGTGTTCAACACCTTAATTGTTCAGTGACCTGATCATCTGAAATGCTGTGTTCTTTATAGTTCTTATAGAGCATTATAAGATGTATTTTTCAAAATTATCGGCTTCAAGATTATTGACTGCAGCGTCTTGAATTTCCATTTAGAGACATTGTAATAAACAAAGATGCCTATGAGGTTTTTTTTATATAAGTATTCTGAGAATGATGATCTGTAATAGAATTTGAGAAATACAGAAGTTAAGAGGTTTTAAACAGAAACAATCTTGTTGAAAATGGTGTAATGGGTATTGGGCAATTGCAGGTAAACTGATGTAGCCAGGTTTCTTTTATTTTTCACAGACTGAAGTGATAGCATCCACCTTTATTTTTTCTTTTTTATTTTCTTTCTTTTTTCTTTTTCTTCCTGTTATTCTTAGGCCTGCATGAAAACATTCAATCTAAAATGAATTGTGCATGAAGTTCTAGTGGTGTCTTAAGCAGTGAATCTGTACATTATGTGCAAGGCTGGAGATGTCTGAACAGGGAAGAGACTTTTGCACAGCTGTGGGCCTTTTTCTTATCACATCACTCAATTATTATCCTTCGTGCCTCAACACAATAGGAAGTATGTAGATTGGACCAGCATCTTAAATTGGACATCTTATAGCTACTAACATGGTGCTATGCACACCGTAGCACAAAAGAAGGAGTTAATGTTAGGCCATTACTTGATTTTTATTTTTTTTCTATTGCACAAAGCTGGACTGTTGTTTTTTTTGTTGTTGTTCCCTGTCACAATGTTCATCACAAACTCTGTATTTTTTTTGTGATTTACAATAACATAAGCACTCTGCAAAACTAAAACACCAAAGTTAAAATACATGCCGTTCTTATGTGTGCAGTATATGAAGACGTGGCAGAGTTGCTGGCATGGCACACTGACTAGCCAGTGCCCGGATGGTCAGCTAGCCAGCCAGCTACCCTCTGGTTGGCAGAGACAGGTAGAGTGATGGGAGATTTACTTTGGGTTCTTGGGGAGAACTTGGGGTGATCAGGGTCCTGCTGGGGTGGAGGGATGCTGAGGAATCTGCAGTAGCTGTTAGGAGCTGCTTGCTGTCTGGTACACGTGAATTGGAGCCTATAATGGCCTGAATGCCTGCTGACCTCGAGCTGCTTTGTCCAGATTGCCTGTCCCCTTTTACTGCTGTAAAACACTGCAAGTTTTAAGCATGAAGTAGGTTTTACTACTTGCTGTGTCACAGGTAAGAGGTGAGGTAATGAGACCACCTAACAGCTCACTTGCTGGGGACTGAGTGAGAATCCTGGCAGCACTGCCAAAAAGTTGGCATTTTGCTTTCAGCTAAACAAAATACCTGCAAGCTTGGCAGCACAATAACCAGAGCCAGGGGAGTATAAAGGCTGGTCCTGCTCCTCTGGAATTTTGTCTCAAAGCTGCCCTGGCCTGTGGTGGTCAGTCTTAGCCCATAGTCCTGCTTATAGCATCTTGGGGCTTAGTGGAGGAGGATGTGCAATTGTTATCCCTTTCCAGAACCTTTCTTCATCATGTCAGGACTTTTCTGCACCCTGCCACAGGCTTGGCTGTGCTGTTGGCAGTGCAGAGCGTGTTTTGGAGTGTGTGCAAGGCAGTCCATCCCTGGGAAAACTGATTTCACACTGGCTATTGTGCATTGTCTCCTCACCCAGCAGAGGGCTCCCCTTCTAAGCTAATAAAAGCCAGGCTTCATACTTGGTCTAGCGGACAGCAAAATGTATTGTTGTCAGCCCTAGCAATTCTGAATTCTTGCTTTAGACGTTGACAGTGGGGCATGCATTAAATTTCTCATTACCAAGTTGAAAGTATTTAGTTAAATGTGTGGGATTATCAGAATTATTTACATACTAATATGTGTGTGCATGTATATTTGTATGTAAGTACATACAGAGTTGTGGAATCTGATCAGTTCTCCTTCTGCTTCGTACATTATTTTGTAGAAACAAATTTCTTTACTGATAGAAGAACACTGTGCTTAAGAGTGCAAAAAGTAGTACGCTGCTGCCTTTCTGCAGATGCAAATCTATACATTCCATTGGTACCGTTTAAGTTGCTGAAATTTAAATGTAAATAAAAGTTAAGATGGTGCAATTGTCTGAAAAAGCAGGTGTGTGGATGTCAGGATCTAATTTTTTTGACAAAACGCATAATTCTTTCTGCAGGATGATTAGGCACTCATTTTTGCACAAGGCACTGGGATCAAAAAAAAATGGACTTAGGAACAAAGTCTTATCTTTCATCTCTGCCTGTGTAACTGTATGTTTTGAAATGATAAGCAATTAAGTGACCCCAGCTTTGGGATGTCTTACCTTCTTTGAGAATATGCATCTGCGCTGCGGTCCTATAAACCAAAGAAAAAATTAAAAATTATTAAGCCCATCTGTAGCTTTTAACAGTAAATAGGAGGTGTATCAGTTTCCTGTCAGAAATTAGGTTTTACCTCTTCTTTTGCTGCATGCTGTCATGAGTTCAGAAACACAGGTTACTATCTCTATTTGAAGTAGGCTATACTTTTATGATTGTGCTACTTTAAATTATATATAGACCTGACAATTGTTCAGGTAGGCAAAGGCTTAAGACTTGGAAAGTGAGGGATTTATATTAGGTGAAGCTAATCCATCAACGGTAAAACATCAAAATTGTACTGAAGATGCTTGGGATTTCATTGTGAATTACAAGTGTCTTTTGGTAGGTGTAGTATTTTGTAGCATGTGGGGATTTTGGTAGGTGGAGTGTTTGGGGGTGAAACTTCAGTGCTGTTTGACTGCCATAAGGAGCATGAGCCGAGCTCAAGGACCCCTGGTACCAGCAGTGCTCACTGTTACCAACAAGTGGGAAGAAAATATTAATCCCCTTCACTCCTTTCTCTGAATTTGTGGTCTTGTAGTCTGCTTGTTCTTTCACTTTGGACTTATTTCCTTGTAAAACTATAGCTGGCAAATAAATTAACTTCTGTAGGCAAAGGGGAGCAGTCTTTTGCTGTTCCGTTCCTTTAGCAAGTCAGATCTAAGGGAAGGAAAATATATTTCACCTAGGCAGCTCCCTCTCTGGACAGTCACTTTTCCCACCTGCCTGTGGGAAATGAACAAACCTGATGTACGGGCAAACACCATGAACATGGACAGGTGTTTTCTCTACTATTTTCAGTTTTCAGGATATGGGTAAAATCTTTCACAGCCTCATTCTAGGGGTCTTCAAGCAACACATGTATTTGTGATCCAGTGTAGGAGGTGATGCTGTGTTTGCAAGCAGGCTATTTTGCTTGCACAGGGCTGATCTGAGAGATGCAGCTCTTTTCAAGGAAGATTTTGAATCTTTTTTTTTTTTTTTTCTGCAGAAAGCTAGCCACTTCCTGTATTTAGCTGTTCTTGGTGCTTTTTTTGACTTTAAAACGGTATGCACCAGCCAGTTACACAGAGTATTTTAAGGCCGCTTACAATGGTCTTCTCATTTACTTAGCTAAAATGAGAAAGTTAGCCTTGCATTGGCCACTTGTTGGCTGATGACAACTTTTACTTTGAATCTGGCTCCCCCTCCCCCACTTGAAATACCTGGCTCAGCAAATATTTGAACCTGCCCAAGTTAATCATGAAACTGAGATCTTTATCTCTGAGAGACGTGCAAGCTACCGAGGGGGGTGGTGTTTTTTTTTTTTTTTTTTTTTTTAAGTACTAAAGTCAGGTTCACTTTTTAATGATGAACCAGAGTAAGTGGATACCTTCTGCACAGCACAGAGCTGTAATCAATTAAGAAGAGAGAGAAGGCTGGGGTTTTCTCATTGCACATTGCAGCTTTTTAGAGATTTTTGTGGAACGTTGGTTGGAAAGCAGTCTTCTTTTTTTCAGAATTATCTTTTGCTTAGTTGTTTCAGAGAAGCTTCCTAGTAAAAGGTTTTCTTTTTGTTTTGGTTTTGTTTTGTTTTTCTTAAAGATTTTTGTAAGAGGAAGCCAATTATTTTTTCAGGTTATTGGATTGTGTTTTCAGGCTGTATTACAAGGGCGAGTGTTTGCGATGCACAATGTACAAAGTAAGTGATTTTGAATTTCTCTTGAATTTCTTTGTGTTTTCTTCGTCACGTTGTGGAGGTATTTCACTATAACCCATTACCAGGTAGAGGTTTCACGGTCTTAAAATAGGTGAGTGAAGGTCAAGTGCCTGGAGATTACTCAGGGAGAGGGGAATTGCCTATCTGCTGCCTGTCTTTTCCTGCCCGCAAGCTAGGCTAGTCTGTGCTGAGCACTAACCCGGTTATACGAGCACGGGCAGCCCACAACTCAGCCACCACTGAAACCCGGGAGAAGTAATTTCTCCTGAAAGACCTTATTCAACAGAATAAAAAAATCTTACTGATCCCACATTAGACCTAAATGCAGCAATATAGTGTTGGTAGGAAATCTTTGTAACCTAATTTAAATAATTACCTTGGCAACTCAACTGTTTAGGTAGCAGGTGGGCTAAACCTCCAAGCTCAGTGTTTGGACTTGCGTCTGGGATGAGTTCAAGTATCCTGTTTCATTTTGGAAATGGAAGGAATCTTTGGAGCATGTCTACCTAAACAGGGAGGGGAGTCTATTTCAAAATGAATTTCAGCTTGTTAATATAGAGAGCAAACTAGCATGTATTTTTTTGTTAACCGTTGGTTCTCCAGACATGTTCTTATACGTTAGTGCTCGTCTAATGGGGTGAGCTGGTGAGTAGCACAGGGGGAGGGTAGATACGTGTGAAATATTTGGGATGGGTATAAACTGTGTTAATTTTTTAATGGGTGTTTGTGAGATAGAGCACACTTCAGCTGCACCAGGATTCCTCCTGATGTAGGCACAGATAGTTGCTACAGTTACTCTTTGTTGTGGTTATTTTTGGTATCTGGTTTTCTGCCCCCATAGATTATAGTGAGTATAAAGCATTTAGATTGCTTTACATAGCATTCTGCTCTGGAATCAATAGTCTGTTCTGTGCATGCTTCTTACAAGAGGTCTGAGATCGCTGCAGCCAGTGATGGGGGGGCTTAGAGAAATGGTTTCTGAATAGTACAAGTATGCTGGTGGCATAAAGTCAAGTTCAGAAGAAGACACTAACAAGGACTCTTGTTTTTAAAAACAATTAACTTGATAAATATATTGATGAGAGCAGGGTAGAGAAACTGTGAAAAGGCAGACTAAATCTCGTGTCCTGACAGACTGGCTTTTTATGTTCAGCAAAATCATTTTTCAAGATCTTTCTCAGTTTTGACTTACTTGCATGGTGCAGGAAAGTCTGGTGAATATAAGACTACAATATTTGATTTTTAGATTTCAAAATGAGTTAATCCAGATCAGTTGGAATTGTATTTTATTACAGAATGAAACGGGGGTGGCATCTCTGCAGTAAGCACAATTTATATAATAATATTAGGTGTATCAGATCTGCATGCATATTAAAATACAGAAATCTGTACGGTTTAAAAACCTAATCCATATTTCATTATGTGGATAAATAATGTATGTATTGTAATGTATGTAACGTACACAGCCTAAGTATGTATGTGTGTAATGGGTATATAATGGCTATGCTCTTTTTCTTTTCTGCATCTTTAACATGCACACAAGCCTTTTAAAGCTTTTTC
Source organism: Stictonetta naevosa (assembly GCA_011074415.1). Taxonomy (NCBI): domain Eukaryota; kingdom Metazoa; phylum Chordata; class Aves; order Anseriformes; family Anatidae; genus Stictonetta; species Stictonetta naevosa. Next base: position 20,240,506 of record CM021729.1, read on the forward strand.
AGTGGTAAACTACAGGCATCTGAGTAGGAGAATGAATCTGAGAAGTGACCTACCTCTCTGCAAAGGGTGCTGCACTGTGTGTGAGCATGCATGTGTTGTGTGCGCGTGTGTGTAAGAGCTACGTGCTGCAGCATATCAGCCTTTTGTCATCCTGCCAGGACTGGACTGTACCATGCTGCAAAGTTAGGAAAATGAAATGGAAATAAGGGTGCACAAGGAGAGCCTGCTCAGGCTTTTTGCTTCTAAAAGCAGGTTTATATTGCTATTCTGCTAAATGCAGGTTCTTTTTGAAACTGAAATTGTTCTAAGATTAATGTAGAACAAAATGATGAAACAGGAGTGGTCTGGTGACATTATTTTGACATGATTGGCTGAGGATTATGATGTAATAGGTTACAGTGCAGCCCCTTATAGGTTTTAAAATGAATTCCAAGACACCATTACAAAGAGAGCCTGACTCTTTTCTTGTATCTGAGCTTACTCAGTGAAACTCATACAAATGTACAATACTGTTTGGAATATGGAAGAACTGGATATAGAATATCCTAAGACAGATATAAATTGTGGCACAGACTTGATGTTTTACATAGAAATGGATCCACCAGGTAAAACTGCAGTCTTATTATGGAAGACTTAATTCCTCTTGGTCTTTACGATAGCTGATGAAAAATACTTAATTGATATGTAGGATTTATTTACTTTGTCGTTGATACAAATTAGAATTAAATTGTGTTTTTGTGCATGGTTATAGCAATTAGAATCATAACCTGTAGAAATACCTGTCTGCTTACTTAAATGTTTTTTTACTGAATTGACCTGTTTCTGTTTTGATTTTTTTTTCTTTCATATGTAGTTCTAGCTCTGCTATTATATCATTAAAAATGTAATTTCTTTCATTTTGCTATTTTGCTGTCTTCCACACTGTAGCTAAAAAGAGATGCTGTAATAACACTTATGTTTCCTGAATCAGTGATTTCAATTCAATGGTTTGGATTGCTTTAGGAAAGACAGATTTTAAAATCTAACAGTATTAACTGCATACCTGATATCACATAATTTTTTTCATAGTATATAAAAATATTATGCTATCTTTATATTCATTGCAGCTTTAAAAACATTGTATTTTGTAGCTGGTCATAATATACATACAGGGATGTTCATAAGAAATGTTGTACTTACTAGAGAACTAAAGAGCTGGGTTGATTTTTAATCCTGATCCCAATGTAGTCCCCCTTTCTAGTAAGTCAGGAGTGCTGCAGTATCTTCCTCTGGCACCCACTGGTATACGTATGCAGCTTTGACATTGAGAAAAGGGGATGTGTTTTTTAATCAGTCCTGGCATTTGGAAGACAATTTATTCTGTAGAATACGGAGATTAACACAAATGATATTTGGGTCACAGATGGGTTTCTTCAAGTTTTTTTGTTTTGTTTTGGTTTGGTTTTGTTTTTGTTTGTTTGTTTGTTTTGCAAATGATTGCACAGAATGCAGAGGATCTTGGAAACCTAATTCTTCGTATTAAAACATACAGTATTGCTGTGGGTTTGCATATTTGATTACTCAGCTTATAGGTGAGAAAACAGCAATATTAGTGTAAGATCATCACATAGGATAAAACAAAATGAAATCTTACATGTTTTATTATTTATAGTTAGCTGAAGATAGTCGAAGAAGGTAAAAGCAAACTTTAGATTTTTTTTTTTCCAAATGCTTTCCTCACAGGGAGAGGAGATAAGTAAAGTGGTATATTTTGCTTAAAATATATTATTGCAAGACTAGCATTCTTTTTTGAAGCAGTACATCCTTCTTGTTGAATTGTATATTTTTTCAGTAAAAATCTTGATTCCTCATTTAAGTACTGTCAGAGGTGGAAAACACTTCCATAACTATTCCTTTTTTTTCTCATTCCTGTAGCAATGTGTGATTTCAAGGACTATATGGTCATGTTTTCAATGAGTTATAATCAACTTTTTCTCCCTTTATCTGCAGCACTGCCTCCTAAGCCACCGAAACCTAATACTGTAACTAACAACGGCATGAATAACAACATGTCATTACAAGATGCTGAATGGTACTGGGGAGATATCTCAAGGTAAAACATCTCAAGACATGTATTTCTCATATTTGACTTTATATTCTTGCTCTGTTTTTCTCTGTATGTACTCTGCTGAAGTATAGAAAAATTACAGCTCAAAGAGCCATTTTTAGGATATTTTCCAACACAAACATATCACAGTTGGTTTTATTCAAAACATGACTAAAAAGTTACTGGCAGTCCATTAGAATGTAATATGTGAAATGGTTTGGTGATTGTTCTGTTGTTTTAAGGCAGCTGTATGAAATGCTAGCATGAAATACTAGTATGAAAAGACAACACCAAGAAATAAGTATTTTTTTTCTTGTCTTTCATCCAGATCCTCAACTGTAGGCACAACAGTTAACAAGCCAGACTAACAAGTGCTATGTATTAGCAACATTTTAATGTACTATATATAGGTACATTAGACCAGCACTGGCTGCTCCAATTGTGCAGGCTTGTATGAACAAGCAGAAGACCTCTGCATGAATATAATTTTGTTCCAGCAGTGAGAGGACATAGAATATACCATTTTTGTATCCCAGTTGTTCTCTAGTAATTCTAAATAAGCTATTAAATAACTGTGTTTATTTACATGGAGATCAAGAAGGCTTACAAAAAAAAGTTATTTTAAAACAAGAATTTAGAGCACGGTGAAAGGATAAATGAGTGAGAAGCTGAAATGATTAGTTACTTTTGCTTTCATTTTAGAGAAGAAGTGAATGAGAAGCTTCGAGACACTGCAGATGGTACCTTTTTGGTACGAGATGCTTCAACCAAAATGCATGGGGACTACACGCTTACACTAAGGTGAGATAGTTACAGTAGGTCTGTAATACCTTAAGTAAAATACAATACTGCCTTTAAGATACCACATTCTTTCGGAAATAGTATGCCTAACTTTTCAACAAACTTTACTTGCAGGAAAGGAGGAAATAACAAATTAATCAAAATATTTCACCGAGATGGCAAGTACGGCTTTTCTGACCCGTTAACTTTCAACTCTGTGGTTGAGCTAATAAACCACTACAGGAATGAATCTCTAGCCCAGTACAATCCTAAACTGGATGTAAAATTACTGTATCCAGTGTCTAAGTACCAGCAGGTAATTTAGTCTATTTTCTTTGTGTTCCACTTAATTACAAAGAAATTATTGCAGACTGGGGAGACATTTATTACAAAGAATTTCAGCTCAGTTAATATTTGAAAAAATAAAGTGGGTATAAAAGTGGATGTTTTTGTTTAAAACCAACAGCATAAATTGCATATAAATAATTAAAACTTTAAATACTGCAGAAGCATTATTAAGAAGTAAATTTAAGTTACTAAATTCCTCACTCAGTGCTGATGAAATATATCATTTTTATTATAAAGCTGCACACTTGCAATGGAAAATTACTTTTTGTCATTTAGTTTTATTTTGAGTTGCATATTGTGCATATAATATATCATACCTCTATATTGATAAAAGAGATGTCACATTTACCTTGTAAATATCTGGGCATTTTTAAGCAGTCTGGAAATCTGTGCAGTGTATTGGTTTTTTTACCAAATATCTTTTCTTCTCTTCACCATCCCAGGATCAAGTGGTAAAAGAGGACAGCATTGAAGCAGTGGGAAAGAAATTACATGAATATAATACCCAGTTCCAAGAAAAAAGCCGAGAATATGACAGACTCTATGAAGACTACACAAGAACATCTCAGGTAAAATAGATTTGAAAGCAAAAGGGGAATAGAAGACTAATGTGGATTTAGAAGACTGTTATTTGAATTCATGTTGCTATTTTCTTCCTTCCTCCTCTCCCTTGCACCACGACTACAATTGCCCAAAAGAGGAAAATGTACCTTATGTGCTTGCTCAGTATAGTGGAATTGCTTACTCATGTTTTAACAGTCACCACCTACAACCTAACTCAGTGCTCAAGACCGACACGCACATCCAAAGGAAGCACCTTGATTTACAAACATATCTGCATACTGGCCTCATCAGGGCGAGTTAAGGTTTCCAAGACACCTCTGCAATGAAGCATTCTGTTTTAATACTAGTTTTGGAAAGGTCTGGTTTCACCAATGCAGGGTGGAGTGATACCCTGCAGGAATGAAAAGCTCCCACTGTCCTTCTTTCATCTTATCCAATTATTAGCCAAGTCTTGAGGTTTTGGTGAATTTGTTCAGTTTTACACTCCTAGAATCAAGACTGCTCCTTAAAGTAAACAGAAAATATGCTTGAAATTAATTGAAGAAAGGTGGAGGTGTGCAGGCAACTTCAACTTAATTGTTTAAAAGACTTAGCCCTGGACTAGCCATGTAGGGGCAGGAAGATGGACTAAATTGACCAGTCCACCCCAGTAACTTAAAATTTTATTTTAGAGAGCCAACTGTCCTTCTAAGGACATTAGCTGGTACAAAGGGCAAGGTGCATTGCCATAAGGCTAATCTTCAAAAAATTATTTCTAAAAAACTTATTTATACAAAAGAGAGCTTGTAGCTAACTCTTTGTCTAGCAGTTTCTCTTTCCTGGAAAGCGTCATAATGGTAGTCTTTTGCAGAGGCCTGTTTTCTCTGTTTTGTAAAGCTCTGCAGATAGGACGCATTCTGGTAATGGGATATTGAGGTCATTCTGTTAGAATATATTGAAATGTCTCCATGATACAAGCCAATAAATCATCCACTCTGTTTGATAACAACTGTAATTTAAACAACTATTTTGTTTTCAGGAAATTCAAATGAAAAGAACAGCTATTGAAGCATTTAATGAAACAATAAAAATATTTGAAGAGCAGTGCCAGACGCAGGAGAGATACAGTAAAGAATACATTGAAAAATTTAAACGTGAAGGAAATGAAAAAGAAATACAAAGGTCAGTGTATTCCAAATTGTATGATTCTGAAGAAAGAAATAATGCCAAGTATAAATCTGCCTAAAATTAAAGCAAGATGTCAAGGTTAAAGTTGTTCGGTTGTAGCAAAGGAAACTTCAAATGGGGTTGATGTGAACTTGTAAAGCATAAAGCTACATTTAGAGAAATAATCTGTTCTCTTAAAAGTCTATATGAGAAAATAGGAGATGTAAAGTTATGAATAAGACATTATCAGAGTATAACATACCACATTGTTCCATTCAGAATTATGCACAACTATGAAAAACTGAAGTCTCGAATAAGTGAAATTGTGGACAGCAGGCGTAGATTAGAAGAGGACTTAAAGAAGCAAGCCGCTGAATATAGAGAGATAGACAAGCGTATGAACAGCATTAAGCCAGACCTCATACAGCTGAGGAAGACAAGAGACCAGTACTTGATGTAAGTATCATTATGAATTCACAAATATATACATATATATAAACCTATATATAATAATGTAATAGTGCACTATGGTAATAATATAATACAAATATATTTATTTATTGGCATCAAACTTCTGTAACTAATAATTAATTTTATTTGGTATTATTGTCCAGGTGGCTGACTCAGAAAGGTGTTCGGCAAAAGAAGCTAAATGAATGGCTTGGAAATGAAAATACAGAAGAGTGAGTATTAAAAGATTTAAATATTCCTGGTATTTCCTATCATCTTGCACATAAGTGAGATTGAGCATATTTAATTCTAGATCTACCCAGAGGGAATCCCTTCTAGGTATCTTGTAACAATGTTGACTGTTAACGCAGGGCAGCCTACATAATGCAAGGACTCCCTCTCACCCTCTAATCCGCCATTACTCAAGGAAGTGTGTAATCAGGTTACTATAGCAAAGCGCTGGAACTTAATCTGTGTCTTTATTCTTATTAGCAAAATTAAGATTATAAGGTGTTGGTATCTTGGAGGGATGTCATTAGGAATAAATAAATTGTTCAGAAGGTCTCTTAGGCACAGGTGGGCTGTTTACGAATTACAGATGTTGATACTATGGTGCTATCTAGTATAGTGGTGCCCACATCAGTGTATCACATTGCTATTAGAGGTGATAAAATTGTGTATGCTGAAGAGTGGTCCTTCTCCATTTTTATGGTCTAGTTAGTCCTTCTGGGAAACGGCAGGATAATATTCTGTCATTTCAGCAATTCAGTTTTTACTATCGGTTCTGGCTGGGGCCTGGCCACTGAATGTACTTCACTTCATTCCTGAAAAAAAAAAAGGCAGCAAAAAGCAAATATAAACCAAATTTTAAACAGAACAAGCTGCTAAATAGTATCAAAGTACCTTAAATTCACAATTAAAAATAGTAAACAGTGAAGAGTGAACAAGTAGAAAAATCAAGAATCAAGAAATCAAATCTGAGTAATATTTGTATCAACATTTTCTGCTTGTGTAGTCTCCTGTGTATGCCTTCTATACTGCCTGGCTGAACATACAGCAAAAGCAGCAGATTGACAATGACTGTTTTCTGGTTTTACATTCTAGTTTTGTTCACATTAGTGGTCTATTTTAATTTGGCCTGGTTTGCTGAGTTTCCTGCTGTTATACTGGAAATTGTGCAACTGCTGTGGCTGCGTTGGTAGAAGAAGGGAATAAAAATGGCATACACATTTTAAAACCACGTTGTTCACTCCGTCTTAGCACTGCTCAGAGAAGATATAATGGAGAATATGTAGGCACTTGTTTCCACTGGTACTCTCATCAGTTAGACTGAAAGAGCAATGCCAGGCTGTGGTTATAACATAGCATCAAAATAGTAAGTGATACGGTTTAAAGAAAATCTTCCTTTTCTGTCTCTGTGACTCTCCTTGTCAGTGAATCTGTTAAGTGCTCAGGTTTCTGGTGGCAAATTAAACTTTGAGAATTTGACTTTTTCTCTAAAGTAAAGCAGAAAAAAATGAGTCTAATAAGCAGCAGTAAAAATAGGAATCTCTCTAGGTGCTGAAAATAGAGCCAAAACTGAATGCATTAGAATATCTTGCAGGGCAAAGAAGTACGGTGGGTAAGGGAACTGGATAGCAGGTCATCTGAAACAAAAGAACCTTTTTTTCCTGAAAAATTAAAATGTGTGAAATCACTGATCTTGGTAGACCACCTTGAGACTCTTCAGAACAACTGATTGTAAGCAGAGTGGCAGAGGCAAAGCTGACCAGTGCAGGCTGCTGGGCAAATAGGGAGCTTTGGAACTGCAGAGTATCAAAGTGGTGTCCCCATAGCTGAACCAAAGACATCTTCTTTCACAGTGGGTTTAACTCAGAGGGTTCTATGAAACTCTGAATCAGCTTTGAAGTTGGTGGCTGTTTTGGTAAAGAAGGTCCTATATTACATGCTTTTTTCGTAATCTCATAAGGAAAGAGAACACTACTATTCCAACCTCTCCACAAAGCCATCTCCCCTATGAATAATTTATCTATCTACCTGTAAAACTGCTCATAGCTCTCCCAAGCAGCAGATGTAATCAATACGTTGCATGATTTTTCACTGCTGACCAAGTGTTCTGATCTTTAGAAACGAAGCTGTCTCAAAGGATATTGATTTTGGTGGGCTTGCTGTATACCAAAACAGGGAGTAATGGTAGAACTGCTGAAATGCTCACAGCAGATTCTGATAGATAAAACAGCATCCTTTTATGTCCATCTTCACATCTACATTAGTATTTTTAAAAGAAACAAGGACAAGAACTTTTATTTCAATTCAGCAGGTGAAATGTTGTAGTATTACATGGTTTACACCCCTAGTTCTACCAGGGAGACAACCTACTAACCAAGTTTTTCCAAGTGATACAAAAGGGGCACTAGCATATTCATGGTTTTTGCTCTGCAACATGTTTCACAAACATCTTTTGTCATATTTTGACAGCCAATACTCTATGGTAGATGATGATGAAGACTTGCCCCATCATGATGAGAGAACATGGAATGTGGGAAATATCAACAGAAGCCAAGCTGAAAATCTGCTGCGGGGAAAGCGAGATGGAACATTCCTGGTTCGAGAGAGCAGCAAGCAAGGCTGCTATGCCTGCTCTGTTGTGTATGTACCCTAGATGTGAACAATGTAAACATTTGAGGCACCTATCTTGAGCAAGGGGCACATGCACACTTGCACGTGTGTGGATTCCATGGGATCTTTCTGCTTAGAAGCAGACAAGAAGTCCTGAGGCCATTCTTATTGCCGCTCCATTTTCTACACAGCTCAAACCTGTGCTGTTCCCACAGATGAGGCTCACTGAAAACAAGGGAAAGTAGAGCGTGGAGTAACTCATTTATCTACAGTTACAAAGTCCTGCCTAACTCCTGCATCCTTAAGCTCACGCAACACCTGGGAATTTGAGTAACCTAGGCTGTTACCATTTTCCCACCACAGAAGACTATAGAAGGAATCCTATGTAGTGACTAGCATTTTAAGATTTATTGGCAGCACCTTATTTTCTAGCTTAATTTTACTGTACTGACAAACTAAAACTGTTTTTTGTTTTTTGTTTTTTTTTCTTTAGGGTGGATGGAGAAGTTAAGCACTGTGTGATAAATAAAACACCTACTGGGTATGGATTTGCAGAGCCATATAACTTGTACAACTCTCTCAAAGAACTGGTGCTACATTATCAACACACATCACTCGTGCAGCACAATGACTCTCTCAATGTCACACTAGCCTACCCAGTATATGCACAGCAGAGGCGATGAAGATCTTAATACTCTGGGTGTTTGGTTTTTTTCTAAAGAAAAGATTTGACAACATTGAGGCCTCTGGAGAGAGCAGGCTCCTTTCAGCCTTACTCAAGAATTTGAGCTGCAGTATCAAAGCTATCTGTCTTCAGATGGGACTAGAGCTTTCCTTCACAACTGCAGTCGGAAAGATCACAGTGTTAAGCTGTGAACGTATGTTTCTAATCTGAAGTGCTTTTTTTAATTGAGAAAAGAAAAACACGAGAGAGAAATCCTAACCCGATCTCCCTGCAGGGACATAGAGGCCTTTAACCATGGTGCTTGTTTACGACCACTTCTGAAGCTTTACCAGCTAGAACGTTGGATTCTGCAGACAAAAGGTGTAAGAGGTCTTTGTCATTTGGTTATTGGAATTTCTTGGTCACAACCTGGCTTGGATTTGATGTTGCTGCACTCAGTGGATCCAGACACACAGCATTGTGGATTTTTTGGTTTCTGGTGAATGATATGTAGCAGAATGGCACTTTCATTTATAAGGGACACTTTAAAAGGACTTCAGTTACCGTATGTTGTTTGGAGAAATTGTAATAGTGAAGTGCCAGGAAGTGTTTTGCTTAGACGTTTAAAAATCCTGTTTTAAGAATATATTTAAGACTGAAGAAAACAGGACTTTCAATGGCATACAGTCTTTAATAATGTACATATTGGATGACTAACTATCATTGATGGAAACTGTCAATACCAAACTGCTTCTCTTTTCCCTTTCTGTTTGCTGAAAGCTGAATTCTTAGACCTTGCTATGCAATACTGAATTTTCTTTAGGCTGTAGTCTTCTCTTGAGCATGTCTACAGGTTAAGCTTGTTTTTCTTTCTTCTTTCCTTGCCTTCTTTTTTTTTCTTTCTTTTGCCTGAAAATACTTTTCTTGATGATTATTTTTTGTTATTCTTCTGATGTTTTCTGTTTTTTTGTTTTTGTTTTTAATGTACAGGAAGCCAGCAAGAGTTGGCTTCAGAATTAAAACTATGAAATATTTCATAATTTTCTTTGTATAGAATATTGAGCTACTAGCTCAAAGTTTAAAAAGTTCATCTTTTTTTTTTTTTTTTGACTAAATATTTTGTTGGGCAGTGCCTGATAAGCTTCAAAGCTGCTTTATTCAATAAAAATATATGAACATAACAAAATATCATTGAGTCCAACAATATTGTTTCAGAGATACCTTTAGAGTACGGTACCTTGCTATGTTTGCTTTTGAAGCATTTTGAACTTCTGTCATGATTGTCTTCATATTTGAAAGATGCAAAATTGTGTATCCTTCTCTGATAATGACTGCAGAAAAACAGGAAAATTTAGCTACTGGAGTAGATAGGTTGGATTTCAGAATGAATCCACACTTCACAGTAAATAAATGACATCTTGACCTACTGTGGCAGAATTTTTGTCAGCATGTCAAAGTATTTTCATTTCATATGAAGGAAGTTTCTCTAAACAGTTGCCTGGATTTGTTTATCATACTAGTGTTTTTAAAGAAATCTCCCACCTGTACTCAGAACAATTGGATACAACATAGGGCTAAGACTGGAAAACCTCTGTTCTGAAAAATGATTAGGCTTTCATAGTTAATATTTTGGATTTATTGTCATAAATTTGTAGACTGAGGGAGTATCAAAGTGAACATTTTCATAGTTTCAGGCACTAGAGAATTACAGAATTATGGTTTGTTTAAAGGAAACAAATACATGAATCCCACTAAAGCAAACTTACTAGTAATTCTGGGACAATTCACTGTGGGTGGCTTGCACTGGTTATTGTTGTTATATATTTTTTACCATGACCATTGCAGAAATTCGTGCATTGCAAATCGATAAAGTAATGAAGTTCACATAAATATTGGACAAGTTTTGACTAAGTAAATATGAATTTATTCTTTCCCAAAGATGCACAGGGAATACCCATTACTATTTAAGGGACTTGCACACACAATCAAAAGAGTAGGTCCCATGGAGTTGTCTCATAATAACTCTGCTTTAGAGATACATGTATTTTGATTCTAAGCATTCAGTACTTACTAAGCTATTGAAAATAATGAGGAATTTGCCAGTCTCCAGTAGTTTTTATATTCTCTTTTAATTTTTACATTATCCATTAATATCTGAGACTGTAAAGCTTAAGCTTTTTTTTTTTTTTTTTTTTTTCAATTATATGGATTTTGTGCTTTTTTCGGTGGGTTGTCTTTGCTTTCCTATAGATGTATTTTCTCTCTAGAATCTATATCAGGAAACAAGATACAACCAACATAAATGTTTCAGGATAGTCATCATTTTCAAAATTATTCTGATTTTTTTATTTTCTAAATAGAAGTTTAGTCTTCATCCCTTTCATTCCTCATTCCACCCTTCTTTCAGGCCTCTCAGAATAGGACCATTTAAATTTGGTTTTCTAATAACTGGTTTTTACTATGAAAAGCAACAATTACTCTAGCATGACAGTCATACTACTGGGCTTGACATTACAAATTAGCTCAATATACAACAATTTAACACTTGTAGCAATCCAAGGTATTCTTCAGACATATATTAATTTTTGAATGTTAAATACTTTAAGAGTAAAATCGTATTTTTTTCTCTATAAGCAAAATATATGTAATCTGAATGGATGTTTCACTTAGTATTTCTCAAGAAATTTCATCGTAGTTAAGGCATTTGGATCTAATTTTCCTCATATTAAGAAAACCTCTGCTATGTCAGTGGGCCATATCCTTAGCATGCCCAGCCCAGTAAGGGATATCATTTGTTCCTGTTGTGCTGTACTACTTCACTTCATCTGTGGTTGTAGCAGAGAAAAAATAGTGTGCGTGCAAATTTGGCACTTGCTTTTATTGCACAAGCAACAATGAGAAATAAGCACTATGTTATGGGGATAAATGCTTTTAGGGCTTCGTTAGGGGAAGTTCTGCCTACACAGGGTCTGTGCAATTCACAAGGATCACTTACGCCCCCAAAGTGGGCATGAGTGGGGTTTCTTTGGTACCTGGGTATTGTGTGGCCTCTGCATTTTCCTCCCTCCTTAATGCACAGAGCTGCATCCTGCCAAAGGCCCTATTCACTGCAGAGTTGTTTGTCCTTAATGTACCATATTGTTCACTCCAGTTTTGATTTGATCTCAAACAGACTAATATATACAGAAAAAGAGCATGTGGATATAACTGAAGAAACGCAATGCTTTTCTGTGTTTCTATTGACGTATACTTTTTCCACCTAATATGATTCAACGGTGGGAATTGTTTTGGTATGTTTTTTTGGTTTGGGGAATTTTTTATTTTAAATCCCTGAGTTATGCTGCACTGCAGCAGCACTTTTGCAAGGCTTTTGTAAAGTATGAGGCATAACACAGAGAACCAACACCCACAGGGAAAATTAGGAGCTTCTGATTTCCGTAAGTTGAAATTGGGATTTCCAGTTTTGGGGATATTCATGTGTGCATCAGTGCATATGCGCACACACTTGCTGTGTTTATGTATGAATAGATCTCAGTATAGGTGCATTTTCACCAAACGTGATCATTTTGCTGAATTCAGTAAGTGATATTATTAATTTTGTGTAAAGACACACACATGCACTAGACCTTTGTGGGTGCAGCATGTTTCCAAATACAGTTAGAAGACTGAGTTTCTGTGTTGTTGTTGTTTTTTTCTAAAAAAAAGCTTGTCTGTATGGTTCATTTATCTAAAAAAATCTTATCAAACTGTAAAACCAAATCTTAAAATTTTCTATTTGGTGTCAACTGTTCTGTAGTAAAGAAATGGCTTTGTCTTGTAATTGGCAATGAAATAATAATGCTTGGGAAAACATGCAAATGCTTCTAATGGGGAAAACTTCTGCCGATTTTCACACAGTGCTTTTGCTATGCATGGTATTAAGTTGGGAAAGTGAATCCTGATAGTATTTTTTTCAGGGTCACTTTAGAAATGGGCAGCACAAAGCACAATGCCTCCCATAGGACAAGGTTCCAAAATGCAACATTTTATGTAGAATCATGTTGTATTTACTGCAGTGGAAAACTAAACTGGACTGGAGGAGTGGGTAACGTTACATTGCACTTGTCCTAATGAGACTGCATTAGCTGCCCAAGATGCTGCTATTTTTTTTATTATTATTATTGTTTTAAAAAATAAAGCTCTGTTCTGTTAAATGTCTTTAAAACATTAAGATTACTTTGTTTTAAAATGGTCTTTGAGGAGGTGGAGGGTAAAGTGGGTTGTAAATTGCCTTCACAAGGCAACAGTGAAAACATGCCTCCTTGAAATTTTGTTCAAGCTATAGAGTTGATGGAGCTGTGTCTTGTTTTTAAGTTGCTTTAAAAATTGTAATAAGTCTTCAAGCAGAATAAAGGTTGTTTTGAAACTGCATTTCAGTTTCTGAGGCTTCAGTGAGGACTGAGATGTCCATTTACCAGAATCCTTTGCTGATACTTCCTGTCTCTATATGTGAACTACTTCGAAAATGAGACCCAAATGTTATTATTAGAGGGAACTAGGGAGAAAATGATTTCAGCTTACTCTCAGCCGTCCTATGGATTGAACTGAATAAAGTAGCTGACAAGCTCCAAAATAGTCTTGTACCAAATAATGCCAAAATGACAGTTCTGCTAACATTATACTCTTGCAAAAGCAGTGCATCTGTGTTTTATACTACAGATGAAGTGCTGTTCCATCTGAAATTAGAATGAGTTTTGTCATTGATTTCCATGAAGCCATCCTGTCAGCCTTTGTAGCCAGAGGTAATTTACCAGCTTCATGACTACCCCTGACAGTGAAAACCAAGGTAACAATGAAGAAGGGGGAGAATGGAGAGGCTGATCGAGCAAGGCTGATTCTGAGCACTGTTTTCTTTCACTCATTGCTGGCATACAGTATTTTAATGTTTCATGCGGGTCCATATCTTGCCTCAGGAGACGTCCTCCAAGGAAGCCAGCCAATCCCTCTAAAAGCAAAAAGAGATTCCTGTTCACAAGGCTTCCATTCCAAAATCTGCCCACGTGTTGCTCACTGTCGTCACATAATACACCCAGACTAAGGTACCCAGGTACCACAGGCTTGAAGTAATTACTAAAAATTATATCATCACTGGCCTTACAGTTTCTTAAAAGAAGCACAGCCTAAAGACTTATTTTTAGTTCACTTGATAGAAAGTGGGGTTAGATCTCTGATTACCGTATGCATTGCAGTTCTTCTCAATTAGTAAGCTGATTCTTTTAAATAGACACCACGTTTATCTTGTTCCTGCTCTCAGAGCATATGCTAAGCAACACAAGGTCCTGTAGCCAGAGAGGTCTACATCTAAAAATACAATTATGGTCATGAATCACACATCTTCCATCATCAGCTACTGAGAGAAATTATGATTGATTGATCATAATCTGCAGAAATCCACGGACCAGCGCCTTTCTGGCCTGTATCACACATTGTATAGAAATCACACTTGGCAGACTGGAAAAAAATAGTTTGCAAAAATATCATTCTATTTTTGTTGTCTGCAGACAAACACACTCCTACTTTTTCTCTGCTTTCTTCCTGAGGCTTGATGGCCATTTTTCATAAGGAATGTGAAAAACTGCTTGAATCTATCTGTGCAGCTACATGTGGGTGATTTTTTTTAAAGGTTGAGGAATACTTTTCATCCTCTTTTTCTCGTGGAGCCGCTTGACTCACATGAAGTCCTGTGCATACGTAACTTCTCACGGGCCCCTTTGAGTCAAAATGGAAGAGGAAATTTTAGACTTCTTGCTGTGAGCTATTACAAGCCCCTCTGAAGGGACAGGCAATGCCCCCTCCCCAGTGGTGGAACACACAACAAGTGCTGGCACCCCTCAGCTGCCTGTGGGGAGCCAGGCACAAAATGGCTGGCAAGGCCTTGCAATGCCTTGAGGGCTACCCAGAATGGCGACCCTCCTTTACACCCCTGCAGGGAAGGGCCCCTCTGGTTTTCAGGAGTCCTCTGAGGGACCCTGAGAGCCATGGGGTGTATTAGCATGTTCCTGGAGAGGATTATATTTCAGAGACACCTAACACTTAGCACAGTGGCCCACCATGTCCCACCAAGCCCAAACAGAGCCACCTCTGCCTCCACCCAGGAGACGTGGTGGCCACCTTCTTCTTCCTCCCCTCCATGTTCTGCACATCCAAAGCTGAGACTGGCCCCAGCCAGCATGGCAACAAGGCCAGCACCTCTGCAGGGGCCCTTGTTTAGAGGGTGGAAACTAAGGAAATTGTAAATGGTGGGGACCTGCCCACACCACAGGCTGGAAATGAGGCAAAAAACAACTAATTCTGCTTTACCTGCAGGGACATGGAGTCAGACACACTTTCCAGTCAGACCTGGGTTGTACAAAAGGCACAGAGCTTTTCCTTAATAGATTTGAAACAAGAAAAAGCATTAACTGTGGGAGCTGTGCTGAGAACATGGTTCTGGTGTGTCCTTCCTTTTTTTTTTTTTTTTTTCTTTTTTTTTTTTATTTTAGTCTCGCTGAGGACCTATGTCCTCAAATACATAGACCACCAAAAATAGAAGCTCTGTAGGGACTTTTTGGGTAAACTGGTATCAATCAATCAGCAGCTATTCAAACTTTGGATAATCTTTGTGGGGACCAGCACTTTAACCTCTGAACAGCAATCAGATGACCAGAAACGTCCCGATAATTCTTTGAAAAAGCAGCGTTTTTATCCACAGCTGTGCCAGGCTCTATTCCCTACCTGAATACTATTACATGAATGTATCTTCTCACTCCATTCTTTCTAGCATGAAGAAATCACCCTTGCATACTAAGAAAGGAGTTTAAGCCACCAATTTAAACGTGCAAATATTGATAGAAGAAAAATTTAACGGGTAACACACAAAAGGATTTAAAACCTCCTGTCCTCAGGTCCTTGAACAAACAATATTGACAAAACCAGGCACGAATATAATTGTCAGATGATGATTTCACTTATTTCACTTTCATATGTCTGGTATTCCTAAATCCTTAGACAACTGTAGCCTGAGAAGAAACATAATGAATTCATTCCTGAGAACACTTCTTCTTCCATAAATGTTTATTTCCTTACCCAATTTACTTTTTTTTTTTTTTTTCCCTACAAATCTTGTTCTTGGTGTAAAACAAATGTTCTGTGAAAGCAGCTAGTTAGGTTAATCCTTCTTCCCTCTTTTCTTCATCTGGGAACCACCCTACATACTTCAGCAGATTTCTCTACAGGGTGCTGGGTAGAAGAGCCATGCTGAGTCCACATTTCGTGACCTGTCTGAAGGGAAATGCATGGCTGGTTTGTGTGGCAGGGTGGTACACCACACTACCGGTCCAGTGCTTTATACTGATGATGCCTTTCATTGTGCCCTCCGGCCTATTGCTTTATCAATCTAAAAGACAGGTAAAGCAGCTTTTAGCAGCTTGTACATTGTGAAGCTGGATGGAAGTAAAGACCTGATAGAGCATGATATTAAAATATGATAGGAATGCAAGTCCAGCAGCTGTAGCCAGCCATACCATACTGGAAGGCAGAGGCGAAGGAAACAGCCTTGTGCCTCTCACCATGTCCTCTGGGCAGGATCCCAACTGCACTGTGCTGGGGCACAGATGCCTTTTGCCTTCCCTTTCAAATCCATGCAGGATTATTTCTCTCTGGGGTGAAGGCTGCCACTTAAAAACAGTGGTAAATTTGCATGCTCATGCAACTTGCAGTTCTCCCTCACGCTCCTCTGTGTTTCAGGAAGGCATGGAGGTTGAACATTTTGAGGTGGGATTCATCTCTCATTTTAAGCACCTAAAAGAAAGACTTGTCATCAAAGCCATCTGGCAAATCTCTCTTCACAGAGAGAGACAGGCAATTCCCGAGGGTGATTCACCCCACCTACCTCAGGCTCTATTCTTAGGCTTTGGTTAATCATGCTCTGGAGTCACTCCATTGACTGGAGGGGGAGCCCAGGCAAATGGCTGACGTGATAGATGCAGCTTGGAGGCTAAAGTTAGACGAACTCAATATCTTCTCTGCTGATAGGCAGTTCAGTTTCAATCTTCCCAGTACCTGCTGTGGTATCTTCTGCTCTTAGGCGTAATGTTAAGGAACAATTAATTTGGGATGAGAAGTTCAGTTGGTTGCAGAATTAGGGTCTTTCATAATTGCGAAGGCAACAGGGTTGAAACCATGCTGGGCAGCGTCCTCCCTACTGCTGGGTTCCACACAGAGGAAGGTGGATGAGCAGTAATGCCAGGATACTTACTGCTAGCTTCTCTGCCAGATCCAGAGCAAGTCCTGACACTGCCTGAGGTCTGGCTTACTGAGGCCTGCCCTCGGCACCCTCAGGCCCAACTGACCGCCGGTCTGCCTGAAAGCTGGAGACCTATCTTCTGGGGAATCATTTGATCTCTTGCCAGCCATGTGATCAGCTGAAAAGGCATGGATGGAGATGCTGCTGATTTTTCCAAGTGAGATCAGTTTGTTAGTCACCACATTTGTATTTCCTTTCTTATCCAGGGGAAACTTATGGAACTTGACGATCTTTCCTTCCACTTGATCCACAGCCAGGATCACAGGGTGGGATATTTTGACAAGAAAACTAAGATAGAAATGACTTCAGGCAAGTTACTTCCCAGGCCCACTGAGCTCTGCAGCAAGGCAAGAGAGCTGGTGGGATTCCCCGTTCATCTACTATATAGAAAAATCGAGAAGATGGCAGGCCCTATGGTGTTTTTTTTTGGCTGTAGCACTGCATGTATGCATGCCCCAGTTCAGTTAAACCGAACCTTTCATCAGCAAATGATCTGCCAAGGAAGTTCTGGCATAGAGAGTGTTCCCATCCAGTGAAATGGGAGACCTGGCCTTGCAGAGCCCCGTGGGTTTCAGCAGGTGCATTGACATGTGGGATTATGTTCTGAGGCAGGAACAACATTTGGGAAAGAAGCTTCAGGAGACTTGAGATGAAAGAGGAGAAGCAGTTATGCAAACTGCTGTTGTTCTACTGATAACAGGCAATGTAAACAAGAAAGTCCTGGATTGTCAGGCAACCCATGAGCACCAAGAGTCCTCAGGGCATGTGAACAAGACCCTCAGAATGAGTTCACAGCATTGCACCTGTTTATGGTAAGCACTTAAGGTTTCTGGACAAGAAAACAATCCTACATGAGAACAGACTGAGCTGGCAGGTGTGTACGTCTACACATCCACCTTCCTGCGGGGCTGTGAGTATTTCAGAGGGAGAGAGAGAATAAAGTGATTTTTAAAATGCCAGCTGGTGCACAAAGACACAACTAAATGACGTTGCTGTTTCAAAATGTCTTGATGTGTCTCACTACTAAGACCGTTACTGAAACCGAAATCTTGTCATGGTCAATTTCCCACAGTATTCCTGGCAGGCACAGCCAAGCAAGACCTCGCCTTGGAGAAAATGCCTCTTATCTGGCTGGGCCACATGGGCTTCCAGCAGGGTGCGGCCAGGGGCTGGGCTCACGCTGTTGCCTGTTAGAGCCAGGCACTCAGGCACTTGTGCATGTTCTTGGCTTGCTCTGTGTAACAGTTCCTTAGTAATGCTGGTTCAAAATAGCTGGTTTCAGAAGAGGGGAGGGACTTGTTATTAATGTCCTGGTAAGAACTTGTTTTCACAAGAATCTTCCTTTCACTGTCACATGCAGAAGAGCACACTCTCCAACAGGACGCTTCATGAGAGCTCCCTTTATTGATTATAACTGGGGAATGCGGTAGCTGTGGCAACTCAAAAACCTGGTTTTCCCCACTTGCTTTTTAGAACATCTATAGCAATGTGAACACACATGCTCCCTCTGCATGTCTACGCCACAGACACTGCGGCCACAGGATCTGTGGGCGTACCTGGGCGTGCTTGGCATTACGTAGCTAAACACAGCCAGTAACATGGCCTTGGCTCTGAAGACAAGCTGACCACTTGGCATAGTCAGCTTCTTAGCCAGGCTGCACCAATGAACAGTCCTCATTTCAAAACGCTACCCTCCCCATGTTTTCAAATTTTATTTGTCCATTGAAAATAGTGTAAAATTAGTGAAAAACTGTAAAAAAAAAAAAGAAAAAAAGTGTAAAAATGGTGTAAAATTGGTGAAAAGTGGCAAGTGCCCCAGGCTTTGTAAGAAGCCTAGGAAATCCATGCTTCTGTAAAGTAACCATGCTGTGCAAGTGAAACTGACTGCTGTAGGAGTTTCCCAGAAAAGATGTTGGAAAGTGAATCTACCACAACTCTATCACCGTGTCT
The DNA here is from genome assembly GCA_011074415.1 of Stictonetta naevosa. NCBI lineage: Eukaryota > Metazoa > Chordata > Aves > Anseriformes > Anatidae > Stictonetta > Stictonetta naevosa. The sequence continues at coordinate 20,259,436 of CM021729.1, forward strand.
CATCCTTCTTGCAAGTATCTGGAATTTCTAAATCAGGTTTTCTTGTTTCATCTCCAAGCAAAAGCAAAGAGTAGTGTCTTTTTGACTGAATTCAAATCTTAATATTTCACTCACAGGGGAACTAGCCAAAGCAGACCAAAGCTGTTCCCCCCATGCACATGCACAGACACCTTAGGTTGTGTTCTGTGGCAGTGAGGCTGCAAGGGAACATAGTAGTTAACTTTTGCCCTCGTACACAATCAGAACACACCTGAAGAACATTCTGAAACTCAGAAACTCAAAAAAGTACTGCTGGATTTGGTAATATGTATGTAGCCCCTGCTTTATGCATACCAAGTCTAAGAAAAAAATATATATATATATGGTTTCTTCTTTGCGCTGCTACCTTCAAAACTTTTTAGATTAAAAAAAAAAAAAAATCAAAAGAAGCTAGGCAGATGGCTTCTTCTGATTTTTTTGTTAATGTCAGCTCTATCTCTACAGTCATGAAGCTGAACTAGCTGACTGTAGGCTCCCCACCAAAAAATAATGGGTACCTGTGGCTATCAGTCCCAGCAGATACTTTGTATCTGATGTCTCTCTGCAAGCTTTCACCTCTGTAGCTTCTGAAGCAAACCTGGCTCTGGAGTTTTGAGAACTGGCTCCCACTGAGAGATAGGGACTGTGAGATACGTTGGGAAAAAAAAAAAGAAAAGAAAACAAAAAAAAAAAAAGCTTTTCTTCCAACTTTTACCTGAGCTGCCAGTTTTTAGAGGATCAAACTCCTAGACCTATGTGAATGCAAGGGGAAGGAGACAAGGTGCAGAAATATGACAACATAGTTAATGATTAGCTTTTCTATTCAAACAGTCATCTAAAACCTTGGATTTATTTATCTTTTTAATTTTGCTCTACAGATCATTAAGAGCCTAATTTTCCAGCCCAGCATCTTTATCAGTACAAAGTTATTGGTGTATTTGTTAGTACTGACACACTTTATAATACATAGCTACATTCCTGTGTCAGATAAATGGCCCACTCTGCAATGGGATACTGTCATTCTCCATCCATTCCTAACAAATAATCTAATCTTGGCCCTTGAAAGAGGACAGGAATGTAAGGTTCAGCATGCCCATACTATGGTTGATCAAGGATAGTTAAGCAAGGACAGTTCTCCTTAAAAACCCTGACTTGTTTGTTTGATATGAAACCCTGACAAGAATCATCATTTCAGTAGACCTTCTTCAGTGTTCAAAATGAAAGGCAGGACTCCATTTTCCATCTAATACAGCATGTTGGCCAACAGTGATCATGCTTGCTGTCGCTTAGCACATGTGAGGTTTAGGAGACTCTCCACTGAGCACTGGCTAAAGTCAGATATCAGGCATCCTAGGTGAATGCTTTCTCCACCTAACTAAAGAATGAGCTTCAATCCACTGGTGGTTTGACTCTGTAGGAACAAAAATATTCACTGAGATTAAAAATAAATAAATAAAATTTAGTAAGCCCAGTCATTACGGTACTCACCAGAAGCAAGTGAAGACTGAGTTCACGTCCTTACTTCAATGGTTAACCCATGTATGCAGCATCAAGCTTCTTGAAAACTGAACGGACTTAAGCTGAGATAGGTAATTGTGTAGCAGTAAAAGACAGTGTTGTTTTTCCTTTAAGCAGTTTGATTTCATGGTCCTTTACTGAGTATTACAGCTCAAGAAGTGACATCTAGATCAGAACTACTTTTAGGTCAACACTCACCTTTCAAGGCCTAATTGGTCTGTGATGTGAGTCTGGCTTGGGATTCTAAAAGACCAAAATCTGGGAGGATTTTCAGGCATGAGAAACCATTTCATGCATTTACAGAAATCACAGATTTTGCTTTGAACAGATACAACTTAAAAACAGAGCAGGAAACCAAACCCAGCCAGATATGACTGTAACGCAAAAACCAGACTGGACTGGTGTTTTCATAACTGTACTTTATCCACCCAGATCTCAAAGGTATGTTAGATCTTCATTTTTATTTTGGCTCATTTTTACTGAAAAGTTCAGTATTGCCTAGCCTTTTGGATTAGAAAAAAGGAGCATTTGAACACAGCAGCAAAGAAAATGCCAACAAACGTATTAGAAGCTTTTATGTCTCTAAAAACGTGCCATAGCATAATTGACTTTTAACTGAGTTGCAAAACAGAAAAGAAAGACCCTTGGGTCTTCTGTTTCACCCCCTTCCCTTCCCCCCCCCCCGCCCCCCCCCATATCCCCCTTACAGCATACTCCAACCCCAGTACAGATTCATGTGAACTAGAAATGAACTAATATACAGGATGGGGCAGCATGTACCTAAAATCTCTTTAAGTTCACTGACTCATCTAATCCCAGCACAAGAATCTCACCAGAATTATCTCCAGTTCCTATGGATAGACTTGGTTGGCATTCAGGTTTGCCACTCACTGATTAGCCCACCCCTACTTGCTAAGCTAAAATATTTTAAAATTGTTTCTGCTTTCTTTACCAACCTTATTAAATGCAAATGAACAGAAATCACTGTTCTGGCCTCCTAGTCTTGAAGGCATACATAGCCCAGAATAGGAGAGTTTTCTCCTATCTTTTACATGGGAGCAGAAGTAAAGCATAAAAATCCTGAGAGGGTAATAGAATTATACCAAGGATATACATTAAAGAAAGTTAAGTTAAAGAAGAGTCACATTAAAACTTCTCTCAAATAATCCCTTTTGGAGGGCACTGAAGGAACAGCTGTTTAAATGCTGTTCAACCAGCAAAATGGTGATCATATCCATGAGGCAATTTATTTGACAACTTTTTCAATAATTTATCTAGTACTGATGATATTGCATTTGTAAGTGAGAAAGTGTAAATTATAAGCCTCATTTAATTGTGCTGCCACAAGCTCCCATGGAGGGTTTTTGTACTGGTGTCAGAGAAATCTGTTCCCTTTGTGTGTCTGACTGCATGTACCCAGTGCATCTGAATGGTACTTGCAGTGGAAAATAGAACTTGCATCTCCCAGTTAGAGAGCCTGACAATTCTTACAGATGCTTGAGTTTCTTGATCTCTTTGTCCATTGTATCTGAGCTATAAACTTTGATTAAATATTGTTCTCACAGTGATGTTGTTAGCTTTTGGGATTAGGGAGTTGTTGTTGTTGTTGTTGTTGTTGTTGTTGTTGTTGTTTTAACATTCTTCTGCATGTTCATTTGCCTGTCTAAAAAATCAGCTTGGGGCAATGAGGCACAGTGCAAACTGACCGGGTGATTGGTTTGCCTTGTCATCAGCAGTCACTTTCAGGGTAGGACAAACAGTTGATATGAAAGCACATTCTGGAGAAAAGAAGAAAAGATATGCTTGTGATGGTCACCTGAATCAGGAAGGTTCATCTCTTTCTGTTGCTGTTTCATTGTGCAGACAGCTGGGAGTCAGCAGGGAGGAAGCAGTTTCTTCGTTAGTGGTAAGGGCAAAGGGAGGTGTACATTTCCTCTTCTAAAACTGCAATGTATAAAGGGTTGGTTTTTTTTTTTCTTTCTTTCTTACCTTTTTAACTGTAGACAGGTATATAGGACAAGTCACTAACTGCTACTGCCGCAGCACAGAAGTTCTGTACCTACCTATTTTTCTCATGTTGGCAATGGAGATTCACGCCTCAGCCTGTTGCTTTATCACACAATAATCTGTGAGAAGCCCTTTTAAAACACCCAGCCCAAAGAAGAGTGATTCAGAATTTACTAAGCAACTCTGCTGTTTCAGCGTAGTGGAAATCTTAGACTATGTGTGGTTGTGGTCTCCCTCATCTTGAAAAGCAGCAAAGCTACCAAAATAGGATGAAAAAGGTGGCTGAAGGTGTGTGCTGGCTTCACAGAGTAGGGCATTAGCTGGACTGTGATACTTTAGTGTGGAGAAGAGAATGATGAAGAGGTGTGACAGAAGTACAACTGCTTCTGAAAGACAGAGAAGGCAAACAGAAAGTTTAGTTACTGCTTCTCAAAACACAAGGTCCACGGGCATCAAATCGACTTAACAGGTGGTTGGTTTAAAACAAATGAATATGAATACATAGCTGAACTGTGAAATTCTTTGACTCAGGGAACTGTGAACACCAATGACTGATTAAACAAATTCATGGCAAACAGATCCATTAGGAGTACTGAGCAAAAAATGCTGCTACAACTGCCAGGCAGTGAAATCCTTAAACTGTGGCTAGCTGAAAGCTGAAATACGGTCAAAACAAGTGCTAGTGTACACTATATTTATACTCCTTTTCAAATAATCTGCTACAGGTCTTAGCTGCAGATAGGTATTAAGACACATTTACCACTGATTTAATATATATACCACCTTCCCTGTACTTTTATATTGTGTTTTCTTGTGCTTTTTGAGAATGGAAGCAATGATAACCAAGGAAGCTATTATTAAGGGAACTATAAGAGCATCAAAAAAAAAAAAAAAAAGTTATTGAAATAATTCAGATCTGAATTCCAAATTTGTTAGGGATTTGAGGATTAGTCTTATTACAGCTTCAGCTGCAATGGTCAGCTCCTGCCTTCAAAAACATGCGGTGTTGTTCTGCTTTGGCTTTTTTCCAAAATTTTGATTCTAACTCATGCATCATGTATATTATTTTTCTATTTTTTAAGTGTCCTAGATCTCATGACTGATCTAATAAAAGTTTTAGACAATCTGGCAGAATTCCATCTCCACAGGAGGATGTGAGGCTCACATTTAAACTCTGGGGTGAACAGTACCATAGCTACATGTACTAAAATTACAGTAAGTATTTGTCAACACAAACAAATAAGGGGATATTCTTACTGTGATCTTATGATCTTTTGCTTCAAAAGTAAACAGAAGCTTAATTTCTAGTATTTCCCAGCTTTTGCATAGACATTCTAAGAGGCTCAGTTTTAAACAAGATTAAACATGTTCACAGCTGAAATCTAAATGGGTTCTGCATCCCTGTTGAAATGTTCTGCTTAAATGTTTGATCCTTAATGCAGTCTACACTCTGCCTACAGCAAATGTTCCTCCCAGCTGCTGTTCTTCCCATTAACAGAAAGGGGAAGACGAATTAAGGTACTGTTCTATCCAAACATGTTGAAGCCAAGAGTTCGGTAGCTGCCATCCAATATGCAGTGGCCTATAATAGATTGGGTAATTGCCTGCACAGATATTCAGGACCCATGTTGCATGAAAATAAACATTCCCATTGTTAGAAATATTTTCCTGATAATTGAGTCCTTCTAATTTCCAATCACTTAAGGAGGCTTCTTCCTCTTTTGGGGGATTTTTTTTTTTTTTCATTATTAGCCTGTGTTCAGCCATAATGGTAAGTTTCATCTTGGAGTGGAAGAAAGAATGCAAAAGCCCTAGGATCATACCAGAATCACTCTGTTCATCCCTGGATTAGCATAAGTAAGTCATTACATTTCCATCTGATGCATTTCAAAATCTCTATTAGCTCCTGACATTTGCCTAGTTTGTCATTCTGTGTTACTTTAACAAGTACAAGTAAATTGGAATCTCTGTACACAGGAAGGAAGGAAGGAAGGAAGGAAGGAAGGAACGAAGGAAGGAAGAGAAAGAGTGAAAGAATGAATGAAAGAATGAGCAAAAGAACGAGTGAAAAAGCAAAAAAGCAAAAGAAAGCAAAAGAGAGAGTAAAGAGAAAAGAAAGAGAAAGATAGAGAAAGAGAGAAAGAAAGAGAGAGAAAGAAAGAGAAAGAATGAAAGAAAGAAAGAAAGAAAGAAAAGAAAGAAAGAAAGAAAGAAAGAAAGAAAGAAAGAAAGAAAGAAAGAAAGAAAGAAAGAAAGAAAGAAAGAAAGAAAGAAAGAAAAAGAAAAAGAAAGAAAGAAAGAAAGATTGAAAAAGTAGACAAAGAATAAAGAAAGAGGAAATAAGACATTGATAAAACCTATTTTTTTTCCAGGTTTTAGTTAAAGAGTCATGCTGATACCAAACTACAAAATTCTGGGCCATTTTTAAGGCAAATATTCCAATTCCTCTTATTTGGTGGTACATGAAGCCACAGCTGTAAGTTATCAGAGCCACTAGCTGAATGACTGTCCTAGGAGAGACTATGCAACATGGTTCTGATCAACTTTGTCCTATTTGATTACTCAGTTTAATTCTGTAGCCTTACAGGCATTTTACTTTATTTTTGGCCTTGTGAGAGAGTACGAATTAATTGGCAGGAAGCTATGCAAAAGCTTTTTGCCCGTCAGACCAGGGTGTGCACAGGAACCTCATTGATGACTTTTACCTCTTCAGTCCAGGTAGTACTGGGGAGAAATGGACACAATTCATCCAAAATATTCTTACATCAAAAACAAATTCACCCCTCCCCGGGAATACAGATGGGTTATCCTGTCCTCAGATTCTTTCCTTTTCCTTTTTTTCCTCTCTTTTCTTGCAACCATCTGAGTATTACAACTGACAAGCACAATGTATTAGGCAAGCAGGAATTTATCTGTGTGTGTACTAAATTACCCAGTGCAAGTTTGTCATTGCAATAGGTCAAATTTCTTCTTTTTCTGTTTCAGCAAAGGCATGAGACAACACCCAATATATACAAAATGAAAAGTGAAAAATTATAAACACACACAAAAGAAAAAAAGCTCTGAACGTTAACAAGACCAATTTCCATAGACTTTATAATCATCAAGCATCTGTTTGTAGTGTCTGGGAGAAATGACCAAGGACACTGCGATTCTAACTACACAATAAGTTCAGCAACCATTATCACCACTAGACCCCATAAATACCAACTTCTTCTGTGGGAGTTATTCACCTTTGTAGAAGTAATTAAACATTCACAGGCCTGGAGCAAGCACAGGCACTTAGGAGGGATATGATGGACCAGTGTCTAGATCTCTCACCAGGAATATAGGAGAACTGGGTTCAAGATCCTACTCAGAAATCCATTTAATTATTTATGTAGCCTAATAGGCACTATTTATCTACTTTAATAGCAATAACAAGAGATCTCACTTGAAAAAGTCCTGTTCCAAGTATCTATTAGCATCATGGTGAGACTATTCCACTACACTGTGAAAAAGATGCTTTTTGCTCTTAAACTGGCTCAGAGGCAGAAGCTTATTAGCAATTAGCCATTCCTTTGACCAGAAGACTGATTTCTCTTCCCTCTGAGTTTTCTCCCACCAAACAGGAATATTATTTATATTTCATTTACTCTCATGAAAGAAGTGCTTGCTGCTGATAAAGAAAAAAAAAAAAAAAAAAAAAAAAACAGCATCTGAATTGGTGGATTATGGTCCCCCAGTGGATAGCTTTGCAATGATCTCTGTGGTATAGGAGGAAATCAAGGACTGTTGCAAATGGACATTGAAGTCATGTGAAGCAGGCTTTGCTTGTGGAGCCATTCAGCAGAGTAGCATCACCTTGTCTTGTCTACTTCAAGGCAACACAACCCCAAGAGGAAATGTTCAAGACTTTAAAAGCTCAGGGTCAGAGTGGAGGGACCGAGAGCTCTGGCCCTAGAAATAAGCCTGTGGAGGAGAATTTGTTACAAATCAGCTTAGCTAAGAAACAATTTTGTGAGGATTACCGATGGAACAGCTAGCAGCAGAATAATTTGATTAGAGACACAGAATAAGACCAAGCAGTGGTTTAAAATAAACTGCTTAGATATTTTAAAGCTATCAGTAACAGGAAAGATTGGGAGAGTCTTTGCTCTTGATAATTTTAGGTTAGATTTTCCAAAAAAGCATTCAGGAAGATCCTCTGGTGGTGGGGACTGTGTGGAGGAGGAGTTCATGTGAACACAAGCGCAAGGAATGCAATAGAGGTAACAGAACTCAAAGGGCTAGCACAGAAAAATCTCTCTTATCCCATGTGCAGCTTCATTCACTACAGGATGCTTCATGGGGCATGGTTGGGGAACTGCCCTGTAAACATGCAATATCATTCCAGTATGGACTAAGAAATTGTTTTCTAAGCTTTAATATTGTGTTATTAATGCTATTTACTTCAAAGAGAAAGTGAACCGCTGCAGCAACAAACATCATAATCTGCCAGAAGTCCTTGGGTTGCAGAAAATCTGTATCATGCTGTATGCTTGGGATAGGTTTACAGCAGTGACAATGCCCCAGTTCACCTATATGTTTAGAAACCCTGGGTCTGAATCAGTAACAGTCCACTATGTCCTCATCTCTTTCTTGAACTGAATCTAAATCCGTGAAAAACCTGAATCTTAGCTCTCGGTCTGGGTTTGAAATCATCACCCAGGAAGTAACCTGAATCCATTTACCTGTATCAAGCTGTTATGCACACTAGGAAAAATAAGGAAATGTATTTCTTGTACAAACTTATTCAAGTAAAACAGAAATGTGGTGCATTATCCCAGAACTGCAAATGAGTCTGCCTGGGCTGATGTTGATCAGGGGATTATAGACCTTTCAGCCTCTGCCCACCAACAGATATGCACTTCCCTACCTGCACTGCTTTGGGACTTGATTTGCAATGAGGCTGTTGGCTCAGCCTCCCCAGAGGAGAAGTGCTGAGCACCTTCTGATCGCCTTGGCTTCTTGGGATTCAAAACCATTTATCACCACTGGGAATTGCACAACACTTGGCAAGCCGTAAAAAATAAAATGCTGAATGGAATACATCTCTCTGTTACATCTCAGCTAATAGCTATGCATAACGCCAGGCCAAGCACAGGTTTGCTGTACAATTATGACTCAAAACCACAGCTAGTTTTCAGAAACCCTCCAGTGTGTGGTTGTTAGCGCTGCTCCCTCACTGCACTCAAAATTCATCATCCACAAACAGACAATGCTTCCACTTGATACTTCATCTTGAAGGAGGAAAAACTTCACATTGCAAACTGTGTGACTAAGAAATTTTATTAGACACTTCAGAGCAGTGACTCTTTGAGCTTGCTTCCCATTACATCTAGAATAATGTGGATAGAAAAAGAGACGAAGAAAGTTGTTTCGCTGTTACGGCCAATCTGTTCTTTAGGCCTCATTAGTCCTTGGGTATACTGATCCTCATCACAGCATCCAGTCTAAATGCTTGAAATATTTTCAGGCTATGGACTGTTACTCTTCAGCTGCAGAGGCAACACTATCCGGTACTCTCACCTACCCAGATTACACCTCAACCTCATGAGAATGACACACATCTACACAGAAAAGAAATATTGAGAGATACTTTTAACAATCTTTAATGCAATATCTGATTTATATTTTCTGGAAAATAATGTAATCCTACTATTCATTAGTGTACTTAACTCCCCTCCTTAGTTCAGTGTAATATCAGACACCAGATAGTTTGTCTGATCTCCTGAAAATCCAGGGACAACCAGCAGTCCCTCCTGGACAGTTTGGAGACTGTCAGATGCCCCTTTCAGATGTTCAGGTAATTAAAATAGTAATCCTCCCCTCCATCTTCAGAAATAACCTCATAAGCAGACTTTAAGCTATCTCCTCTGTAAAACAAATGCTGTAAATACTGCTCTCTCTCAGGCCACCAGCATGCCTCTACCTACTTAGTTTTCTCTCTGGGCCTCAACCAGTAAAGAAATAGTCAGAAAGTCTGAGCCAGCATACCAGCTCCCAGAAGAAGAGATTTGGGTTTTCAGATTAGGAGCAGAAAAGCCTCCAGGAGATCTGAAGCATTTTCCTGCGCACATATTTGCATGACCATACTTATCTTTTTGCCCACTTTCCATTTTTTTTTCTCTTCAAGACACCCTACCAGTTTGCTTTATCTTACAGCTGTAGCAGATTTGAAGGGCTTAGTGCCTGTAGGTAGGAATAATTATTGTGTACCCCTGTGCCATTTTAGAACTGTACACTTTGTCTGAAGTCCCTTAAGACCTCACATCTCTAGCAGCTCCTACAGAGGGTACTCGATATTCCTGAGGGCTTGTTAACCTTCAGTAGACACAAGGCTGTGCACTTTTAGTGAATGAGTGCCTTATGGCATAACTTCACAGTGGTGCTGGCACCAGCAGATCTGGGTCCTCCCCCAGTTTTTAATATTTTGGGCTGTAGAACTCTGAAATTAGGAAACTGAAATCTGCTGAGATTAAACTAATCCAAACCTAGAAAGATCAGGTTTTATTTGTTTAGGGAGGCACATATACTTTTAAGGCAGGTCTTTCTATACTCATTTGACTTCATTAATCTCCAGGAAGGCCACACAGTTGTTAGTTTTTACTAACACTTTCTTTATGGTATAAATCAGAAGGAACGTGGAACAGAGCTAAATGTATCCAATAATTAAGGTTCTGCTCTTAGAGACATTGTATGCATATGGCTAACTAAATGCAATATACTCTATTGAACACATTTACGTATTTGTAAAGATCAGATGTAGATCCATAAGATCATGGTCTAAATAAAGTGCTGGATGTAGTATACACATTCACAAATATAACAAATCTCTCTTATGTAATTTCAACAGAATGCAACATGACAGAATCTGGGCTGCTCCTCAAAAGAACCAACAGAGTTAGAAATCTCTGGAATAGAGTTAGTTGCCAGAAGGACTGTCTATGCCATATAAGATCCTGTGCACACAGGTGATTCTGCTGGTCTTTTCTCCCTTGCTGTGCTGAAGTCAATGTCTCAGTTTGCAGGTTAGGCTCACAGATCAAAACCCTCAGATTTCCAAAACCAGACAGTCAGAACTGGAAGGCCAAAGGTTAAGCAAAAGACTAAATGCTGGTAATTACAGAGAATCCACATCCCAGACATCCCAGATCTGAAATACTCTCTTCCTGTTTAGATTGCATAGAAATACAACTCAGAGCAAATTAGCAGTTCTCCCTGATAAGATAACGCTCCTTTGAGAGTAGGGATACTGTGTCAAGAGTTAGCTGTTCAGAGTCCAAATGTTCTTCCCAAGAGGTTCCAGGGATTTAAATCTTTCCAAACCTGTTTGGAGAATATAGGTATTTCATTAACGTTTGCTTGTTCTGCTGAAGATAAAACACAATTCAGAAGGAAGCTGGTTTTACCCTCATTTGTGGATTAGGTCATTATCTGGCACATCCCTGAGTTCTGTTACTGCCCAAGTCTATGGGTGTTTTTATCTTGCAACTGTAACAGATATGACGGGCTTAGCACTTGTATGCAGGAATAATGGTTGTGTATCCCAGTGCCATTTCTGTACACTGCTCTTTATTTTGAGTCCCTCAAGAGCTCACATCTGTAGCAGCTCCTACGGAGGCCTCACTGTGCCCAGTGAGAGGACAAAAGGCAATGGGCACAAACTGCAACATGGGAGGTTCCCATTGAACTTCACAGTGCAGGTGACGGAGCACTGGCACAGGTTTCCCAGAGAGGTTGGGGAGTTCCCTCCTTGGAGGTCTTCAAAAGCCAACTGGACATGGTTCTGGGCAGCCTGCTCTGGGAGTCCCTCCCTGAGCAGGGAGGCTGGACCAGGTGACCTCCAGAGGTCCCTTCCAACCTAAACCATGCTGTGATCCTGTGATTCTGTTTCATCACTGCACCATAACACCACTTCACATACTGATTTCATGACCATTTGTTAAGGCCATAGAAAAGAGACTGAAACAAGCCCAGCAGGGGTGACAAACAGAAATGCAAAAGAGGAAGAACCCAGGGTAATATGCATTTGTACTACCTATCAAATGGGTAGCAGCAGAGAGATGGAGCCCCAAAATCATGGCACTGGTGAATTTTCGTGAACCCCAAGAAATGACATGGCTCCTTCTCATGTGCTTTTCCTTGTTAGCCCAGTTTAGTATGCATGGGAAATAACCTCAGAAAATAAACTAGTAAGAATATTGTTGCTTGTTCTTCTACTCCATTAAAGTAGTAGTTATCCACCTTCAAAGTCTTGGCCTTAGGGTTCTTTTGGTCCCCATCCTGAGTCTTTAACTGCAATTTCTGTAGCAAAGTTTCAGACATAGGTTGGGCCACATTATTCAATTGATGGTCTTTGTCACTGATTTTCCCAAACAGCTTTTACAGTAACTGGTTTTACTTGCATAGTAAAAGCTAAAATAAAAGGTTGCATTTATAGCTCATTGCATCACCAGCCACAGCAGCAGGCCCCATTAACAGCCACCTAGCTCAGGGAGAGCTGCAGTCCCGAATGCAAATCAGTTAAATGAGAAGGACTGGCATCTAATGGTAGATAAAATTATTTGACATTGTCAAGGTCACAGTTGCCTGTCTGGTTTTGAAAGATATTGCTATCAAACTTAAAAGACGTAAAAGGTCAAGTGTATCATTTTAGGAAATACAAGGTTAAGGGGAGAACAAGAGAAGGTTATTTTATCTTCATGCTCTTTAGATTATGATTTCATAGATTATTCTCACGTTAACTCACAAAACAGATGAGAAATAATGTCTGCTTGTTTTCCATTACACCTAGCTTTCTCTACTGCATAGACTCTGCAGGCTATAATCAAGCTTCATGTAAAGGACCCTGGCACACTCCTGGTGGGACCAAAATTTTATATGTGGTGATGGGGAGCAAAGTTTAAAGAATTCTCACTAGGAATGAGTCAGCTGTGGAAATCTTTTTCCCTAGACACCTGAAACTTGGTTTGAACCATTATCAGAGAACAATGCCAATGTCATATTTCAAGTGCTGAACAGCAGCTAATCTCTTATCAGGGAATTATAGCAGTTGCAATAACAAGGAACCACCAAGTGAGACTCAAGTACTCCTTACAGGTAGGGAATGCGAAGGTTAATCTCTTACACAGTCCACTTTTCAGTGTGAAACAGGAGGCTGAAAACTTCTCTGTAGATATATCTCCTTTGAATTAGCTGAAAAATAAGCTGCTTTTCAGAGAAACACACAACATGCTTTCCGAGGCAGGCCATTGTGTTCTTTTCCTTTCTTTTCTTGTCTTTTAGGTATTGATTCAAAATCATCCATGCAGTAACTTCATGTTTGCTCTATTTTGGGAAAAAATAATGGATGAACTAAACTTGTGGATAAATAAGGCCACTGGAAAAAAAAAAAAAAAAAAAAAAAAAAAGTTGTTCCCTTTTTAGAGATGCCTTCTGACAGGGACAGACCAATTATCTGATTCCTATCTGTACCAGCATGACTTAAAAATTCTTCCTCTGACTGAGTTTGCTAGTATGTTTTATAGTTACCTGGATTAATCTCTGCTGAGATTCAGATTGCTGAAGATTGAGTCTGCTAAACTGCCCAAGTTGCTTCCCAACATCTTCCATTAAGGTTTAGGCTGCAGGGGGATCAGCTAGCTTCTAGCAAATTTGGGAGGCCAGACCTAATCATCAACAGCATCTTGAAACCATCCCAACTAGTGACAGAGCTCTGATCTTTCTAATGTGATGGCTGCTCTCAGGACAATGCTGATCACAGTACCTGTACTGATGTGATTAAATGTGTTGTGTGCTTACATGCCTCCCTTCTGTTTTACTAGAATACTTCAACCCAAACAGCCAAGCAAAAATAAGCAAATAAATAAAGTCACATACAAATGCATTTTTTTATATTTAAAAATACACAGAAACTGCAAACTGCAAAATAAAGAGAATTTTACTCATTAAAAAGAAAAAAGGAAAAAGTATCTGAGTTCTGCAACATTTCACTATTGCCACTGATTTTGCCTGATGTGCTTTCAAGTAGCCTGTTAATAGATGGCTACAAAAGATCACAAGACAAAGATCTACAGATTTATATCTCAGTGAAATTGCTTAGTCCTCTTGCACTGTTTCTCCACATCAATAACTCCACAGTGTGAAGTTACCAAACCTGTAGGTATCTGTAGCCCCATAAACTGGTCAGACCTTCCCTGAGGAGCACTGCCTTGAACCAGGAATGTTACAATATGCAGTGCATAAAGGACATAAGATGGCAGATATTTCCTTTTCCTTAAAAAAGTCTAGAAACTCCTATACATAGCAAATACTTCAGTTTTACTCTAGTAAAACAATCTACCGTGTATTGCCTTTATTTTTCTATTACAATAACCAAAACAGCTGCATGAGGGAAAAGAAAGAATTGTTCTGGATTTGTCTTGTTCAAAACAGATACACCAACAAAAAAAAAAAAAAGAAAAAGAAAAAGAAAAAGAAAAGAAAAAAAACTATGAAAATCATCCCTCAATGGCTGATAAAAATAGAACTGCAATTTATGCTCCCAAATACTACCTTTATCTTAAGGCTCTTAAGGAGCATTTTCAGTAATGATGGCTGATTTAGATGGATTCCCAGGGTGCTGGATCATTGCCGATGACATTAATGGTTTAAGGCTCCCTGAATTTTGATTGATTGCTGTAATCTGCAGAAACTATTTCAGGACATAGATTTATTATTATTAAGCCTATAAAATGGTGTCAGGGTCAAAGCAAGCTGATGATTTGTGTTGTGATGCAAACATTACACAGGAGAAGATGAAATCTTTTAATAAACGTGAAATTCAGGACCAAACAGTGTTTCATCTTCTTTGAAAAATCTGTGGCCAACTAATACAGATTACAGCAGCAGGGAGGGCCTATTTAGACTCAGCTTGCACTGAAAAAAATAACCTTCAACGTCATGCTGGGTCCACTGAGTGTTATTCCACTTTGGTGACGGAGGTGTTTCACTAGTTAAACCATGCTTACCTCTCCTTCCTCATAATCTGTTGATATAATCTGGTGTAATGAAACACCATGGACTTTAATACACTTTAATAGCATGCCAAATTTCAAAAATGTCTTTCCTGGTGATTTTCCTCTTGTTTTCACCTTGTTGGAGAGGATGGAGTCTGAACTATGCTCTGACTCCATCAGAACATAATCAGAGAGGCCACAACTAAGTCTGGAGACGACTGTTGTTTTTTTTCCTAACATCATGCTTACACAAACAGAATCAGAGCAGCTGGTTTATTGTATAAAAGAAAAATAGGATTATAGCGAGGTAATTCATAGAAATTCATGGAAGAGATGAAAAAATACCCTTGCTTGCTTTTCTCCTTGTCACTGGATTGAAAAAAAAAAATAGATCTTGGAGTAGTAGTACAGCCAAGAAGAATGGAAGAAAGATATGCTCTCAAAAATGAAGTGTTACATGGATGTTTCATCTTGGCCCAGCCTGCATGCTCTGTGGGTTAATAGGTTATTTATGCAACTGAGTACCTTCAGGCAAAAATGTATTTTCTGCAAGTGAAAGGACATCTACTGAAGGACCAAGAAGTACAAAAAATCTGGTAATTCATTTATTCTGGTGGTTCTAATCAGCTAAAGACTTGAATGAGAGACAATCAGTAAGTTTTAAAAACTATGAGATTTCTTTCAGGATAGCATGGTTTAGCTTCCTTGTGTCCTGCTATGTCCAAAGCCATTGCCATGTCATTGTTATTCATTGTTATTACTGAACACAGTCCACTGTGATTAACATGATGGGAAAAAAAAAAAAAGAAAAAAAAAAAAAAAAAAGAAAAAAAAAGGTCTTTGTCCCTGTAAGCTAACAAAAATAATTCAAAAAGAAGAAAAAGAAGAATGAACTAGTAAAACACAATATAGGAAAATGACTATATAAGTAAAGTACCAGGGCTTTCCAATGGCTGTTTGATTGTGTTTATAATTAAAAATTTACAACTGCTATGTTTTATGTCATTAGACAGTGTTCTCTAGAGTTGAGGCTGGCTGGTGGAGGAGTAGGAGAGGAGAGAAATGGGCAGGGCAATGAATACAAAGACTGCTAAAACAGGATATGCTGTGAATAAATGCCAGTGCATGTTAGTTTTAGGAGTATGTAAACTTTTGGGAGGCTATTTTAAATGATAGCATGTTTCCAGAGCAAATTTTTTTCTGGTTTTCTTGGTTAGTCTAATATCTGTTGAATCATCTGCAAGAGTTTGTCTGAGGGTGTCTTTCCTCCTCTGAAAGCACTTGGAATTAACAGGTCCATCCAAACGCAACAAAGGCTTCTTGGTTCGTTGGCCAAGTCCTATATACCTGGTGCTGAAATCCTGTTTTCTGTAATACCGCTGGACTCAGGCTGGGCTCCCTGGAAGGATAATGCTCAAGAGTATCTGAAGCAGTTTGTTTGTAGTTCAGTCCTGCCTCTTTGGCCATGTCTGGGAGTCCTACCCACAACATCTTCTGCAGAGTAGAGAATTACTCTGCTGGAACTGTCTTTAGTGTGTGTTCTCAGAAAATGCTGTCAGCTCTCTGTCCGCTGCTGAAACTTCTTGGTCAGCATTTGTGAGCAGTCTGAGGCTGGAGAGATGAGAGAGCGTCTTTGATTCATTTCATGGAGAGTCAGAACAAGACTTTGGAGATGCTTGCTCAAAGACAATAAGTAATGTGTCTGCATTCACAGAATCATAGAATGTCTTGGGTTGGAAGGGACCTTGAAGTTCATCTAGTTCCAACCACCTGCCACAGGCAGGGAGGCAACCCACCAGCTCAGGTTGCTCAGGGCCTCTTCTAACCTGGCCTTGAACACTTCAGGGATGGGGCATCCACAGCTTCTCTGGGCAGCCTGTGTCAGTGCCTCATGACCCTCTGAGTGAAGAATTTCCTCCTAACATCTAGCCTGAATCTCTCCTCTTTTAGTTTAAAAACACTCCCCATTGCTCTGTCATTATCTGATTGAGCAAAAAGTCAATCTCCATGTTTTTTATAAGCCCCCTTTAAGTACTAAAAAACTGCAATGAGGTCCCCCTGGAGCCTTCTCTTCTTCAGGCTGAACAGCCCCAGCTCTCTCAGCCTGTCTTCATATAAGAGGTGCTCCAGCCCTCTGATCATCTTTGTAGCCCTCTTCTGGACCCCATCCTCCTCATGCTGGGGGCTCCAGAGCTGAATGCAGCACTCCAGGTGGGGCCTCACAAGGTTTTGCCCTTTTCTCACTTTCTTCATCACTTCACTCCATTGAGGTTTCTCTGGCTGCCTAAGTTCTTCAGTACTCAGTGGACTTTTGGGACACCAGCAGGAAAGGAACAAGGGTCTTTGCATGTATTGACTGAAGAGCAACTGAGGCAGTGTGCATGTAAACCTGTCTTGTGTCAGCCAGTCTTACCAAAACCAGAATATCAATTTGCTTGCTTATTTTTGCATAAACTCAATTATTAGTCTGATAAATCCTCTGGCCTGGTAAATGCTAAAGCATTTCCAGAGGCTTCAGGTAGCTGCAGCACTGGCTGAAACTTTCTAGAAGCTTATTTCTTCCTTTTCTCAGCTCTTGGGGCTGCACAGTCCTGGCTGCACAGCAAGTGTTTCCCACTGGCTCCCTTTCCTCTCAGAGTGTTCAGGGACTGTGGTGATTTCTGCATCTGAACAAGCAAAACATTAGTTAATTACATACCCCACATCCCTGTCGGTTCACCCCTCTGCATTACAGCAGGAAGAAGGGATTTACTCATGCCCACAGATGAACTTGGTGGCAGAGCATTGAATAGATGCCAGATCTTTTGAGTCACAACCCAACTAAATAGCTGCTTTGGCAATTTAGCTCAACGCAAAAACCATCCAGCACTGCTGATAAGATTCCTGAAGAATGTTTGGAAGCAAAAGGTAATACTTGTGAAAATTAAGTGCATTCCCAAGGTTACATTCCCAACCACACCATCATGAAAGGCAAGGCAAGCAGGCTGCTGTTGTCTCTTTGAGGCGATGGTTGGCCCCACAGCCCTGTTCTGCCTGGTGTCTGATGGCTATGGTGTCTGAGCAGGGCATGGCCAGAGGTTCTCTGCTGCCATCTCCCAGCAGAACCACACCAGGCTGCACCACAGTATCCTGCAGGCACTGTGATATGGAGGAGTTACAACTGAGCTCCTCTGTGTGACAGCAAGAGAGCTCCAAAATGAGCTCCTGCAGCCCGGGGAGGAATAGGGCTGTCCGGGGAAGGAGGTGATGCCCTCCTCTGAATGCCTGGAGGGTTCCATTAAACAAGACACATTGCTTTCAAAAGAGGGTTCAACCAGAAATAGCTTCAAATTTAAGATACTTTTCTCACCGTATGCCCTCTTTACCATTTTGATGTATGAATTTCAGACCATGGAAGAAAGCCGGGGCTTAGGTTTGACAACCTTCAAAGAAAGGGGTTCTGTCCATAGCTGCCTGAACCATGCATAAAGCATGGCCGTGGGGTGACCTAACAGGACAGGGACAGCTTCACTTTAGGATACAAGACCAACACTGCAGGACATAAATTCCCTGAGGGACTAGCTCTCAGCTGTGTGTGGCAACGAGGTCCATTCTCCCCTAAAACAGTGCAGATCTGGAGGTAAGCATTGCCTCTGTGCATTAAAAAAAGACTAAGGGAAAACTGGCATCCTAAGGGTCAGCCTTCCACTCCTTGGCACCTGCATCTTTGTGGCCCCTCCTAAGGCAGACAAAGGGAACGTGACCCGGAAAGGACCACTGGTGTAAAAGCAGGAAGATGGCACAGAGTGAGGAGTGGGGAGGCTAGGAAGCAGAGGAGCTATCAGTCACTGATACTCATCTCTCGTATGTGAAGGATTTAGGGTTCCAGACTGAACCCAATTAAATATTTTTTATTATTTTTATTAATTAATTTATTTATATTATTTTTTTTTTTTTTCAAATTAAAAAAGACTCATAACCAAATTAAAAATCCTGCTGCTGTTGGTGATGGAACCTGCACAGTGGAGGTACTGTGTGAGTTACAAAGACAAAGGAAACGCATCTGGAGTGGAGCTGTGATAATGGTGGGAGGACCAACATGAGTAATGCAGGATGCGAAGCCTCACTGAGAGCCTGGATCACATGACAAGCTTCTGGGTGAGCCATGCCCTCATGGGGCTATGTGCAGGTCCAGCAGGCACAGGGCAGGTGATCGTGATGACCAAGAGCAGAGCTTCGTCCTCTCTGTCTCAGAAGCTCTGGGTGCCCTGGCTTACCGGCTCTGTTTCCATTGGGCAAGGCAAAAAGTCTGCCAGGATTGCCATGATCTCACATTACTGAAAGGTTAGATGGGGCAGAATGAAATATACATTTATATATATGTATGTATATAAAATAGTTCAAAGAAGAGTTAAGTTTTAATGCTGCACCTCTTTTCTGACCAGGCTTGCCCTGAATGTTCTCAAGTGCCAGAAATGAAAGGTTCTCCTAGGACAGCAATTCTCTTTCCAGCAATATCTGGAGATAAATAAATCAGCCAGTGAGTAAGGCAGTTCCTGCTTTCCTTTGCTGGAGTAGAACACCACCTCTTAGCTCTCTGCTGTTCAGGTCAACCTCACCAAAACCTCTTAGCTCTATGGATAAAGGTATATCTGCTTTCCTTAGTCTAAACTTGGACTTCTCCGAGTAAAGTTCAAGGAGAATATACTGGCTCTGCTCATGCCAAAATGAAGTACAGACTTTAAAATTGCACATGTAAACAATTAACAAGGTTTCTAATAAAGGTTCAGTGTTAGTCATGTGGTTGTTTCAGAGTCACATCTGAATTATTTCTTTGTGTAACGTAATCTGTGTCAAGTGCCCTTGGGCAGGCAGCCACTGTAAGCAAGTTGACTAGTTTACCTTGTTCCTTTATCAAAATGCCTTACCTAAGTAACCAATTCTGCATTTACCTGTGAGATCTGTAAAGAAATACCAAATGGGCTACAGGAATAAGCAGAATTACTAATCATCCAGGTGGAATGAATAATTCTGGTTAATAACGTACTGAATTAAGTCAGCCTATTTGTCTGCTTCCAGGATATCCATAACCAGACCACAATTACCCCTCATTTACCCTTTATTTGCATTTTCCCAATAAGTATGTTGCAAGACTGACTATACTCTGTGACCTGCTCTCCATTACCCCTCCTGCCAGCAGGACTCCTGTAAGTGGTTTTTCTTTCCGTGAATCTTTCCCTCTCCCTTGTCTTCATCAGCTTCCCTTTGCACATTGAGATCCTTCAGTCTCCTTTTCTGAGCTCCTTTGGGTGTTTTAACCAGAGCCATCAGCAGCTGGCTGCTGTTGGCTGCAGAGCATTTTTTCCCGTTTTCTGGCTGCCTGGTCCACAGTGATGGCAGAGGGGAGCCTGAAGTGGTTCAAAAGCAGCTGTAATTAAGAATTATGGCATCTCAAAACAATGGCTTTGGTTAAAGGCTGCACACACAGGCTTCTTGCTCAAGGAGTCTTTCCTGAGAGCGAGCTCTGATGAACTGTGTGAGGCTCTCACAGCCAGCATCCCAATTTTCTGTCTCTGTATAACCGAACACTTGCCTGGGGATACACCTCATTTAGAAGGATGTCGTTGGAAGCTTCCTGGCTGCTCTACCCTGCAATATGATGCCCACAGGCAAACTGCCAAACCCCGGCAGACCTCTGCAGCTGTCAATCTGTGCAGAAGTGTCCCGTCATGCACACAGCCTTGTGGACCATCTCCACACCAGCAAAAAGTTCTGAAAAACTTTTCCTTACTTTTTTTCATTTTGGTAAGATCCATTTAAATGTTTCCAGCTGCATGTTACAGATTGCTCTGGTATTTTCTGTCATGTTGAGCCCTTCCTCACGTTGAGCCTTTCCCTTGTCTCATAGCTCTGACAAAGAAGAGGGGAAGCTGGGAGCCTTCTTCAGCCTGGGAAACCTATATCTCAAGTCTACTTCCTCGCATGGACATGTTGATGTGCATGCAAATTTTCACTGAGGGCAAATATAAAAAATACCCACAGGAAAATTGCCACTGAGGTCCCACTAATCCATGATAATATCAAGAATGATAACATCATCCGCTACAATGCTTGTATCACCCCAGAAAGCAAAGAAAACCATATGACCGCTGGCATATGAAATGAGAGCAACATGTTTGGTCCACTGGAAATACAGAACTGCACAGGTAATGCAATGGTTGATGGACAGGCAAACAGGATTATTTTCAGCAGATCTGTGACTTGGTTTAAGACTTCACTGCTCATGTGTACCTGCTGCACTGCATTTGTTTCACTAGGGCCTAGTTGTGACCAAGGACCTAGCTGCCAAGACTTATCAGTGAATGAAGTTTATTGTGATATGAACAGTGTGAAAGGTGA
The DNA here is from genome assembly GCA_011074415.1 of Stictonetta naevosa. NCBI lineage: Eukaryota > Metazoa > Chordata > Aves > Anseriformes > Anatidae > Stictonetta > Stictonetta naevosa. The sequence continues at coordinate 20,280,378 of CM021729.1, forward strand.
GATCTGACTAGCTGGTGAAGATTCAGACTGCAGAGATCCACCTGCAGATATCAGATTTCAAACCGCCCTGATTAAAATTCACCCAACCTGAAACTGGAGGCCAGTCATGAGAACTATAACATAAACCTGCCTAGCTGTCTTCTGCCCCACTGTATTGCATCTTTTTCTGCTCTATTTCCATGGAAATGGGAGTGAGAAGGTCAGACGTAAGGTATAAGCAATTGTTTTTAAAGGTGCTTGAAAGGTTTTGCTATTCACTGATCTCATTTTTTTCTGAGAATGAAAGTGGAAATGAAAGCCAGATACTCTTTTCTTTGTTTGTTTTGTTATTTTTGGTGTTATTAAATTTGAATCTCTAATTCCAGGAAGCCAGGAAAATTCCTCTTGATTCCTTCTACATCTAGGAATAAGACTGCTCTTGGGGGAAAGGGATTTGACATGAAGCCATAGTGTCTGTTACTGAACATGTTATCATGGTCCTGTCACGTCAGATGCATCACTGCTGAGCAATGCTTAAACAGCCCAGACTGAAACAAAGGCTCTCCACATACCTGGGGAGGGAGCTTCAAGTCTAAAAAGTCTATTTCCCTGGTAAAAAATAGGGGTAATATTTGCCTCAGGGATGTTTTGAGCCAACTACAGTTATGTTTGGAAAGTACTTTGAGATCCACCACTGGAAATAGATCTAGATAGAAATCATTTGCCTTATTGCTACCACTAAGCAGAAGTAAGATAAAGGTATTAGACTGCTCTCTGTTGATGATTTTCTCTTATTTTATGGTCACGCTGCTAGTTTCCATTTCCATGGAAACAGGGCTAGAGAGGCAGTTTGAAGCAATGTGCAAGCAGTAGATGGGAATGACACGTGTAGATTTTAGCTGCTGGATGTCAGCTGATAGCTATAAAAATCAAGGCACAATGTAAGAGGAATTGAAAGAGGGAAAGAAACAGACAAAGGGAAGGAGACCCAGAGGTTTCAAAGCAGGTGAGCACTCCTCCTTCCTAGTACAGGCCATGGGCATTCTGAGTTTTCCCTCTGCGGTACTACCTGCATTTTCCAGGCCTTTCAGTCAGGAGCCTGTGTCTGTACTTGGACCTGGCCTCCTTTCTATTATTTCTGTAGTAATTAAGTAATATTTAGTTGCCATGGTGCCAGAAGGCCCCAGAAAACCTGAGGCTCTCCCATGCAAGGAGCCATGCAAACCTGCAGCCAGAAACGTTTCCACAATGTGAAGAAGAAAAAAGCACAGGAAAGGGAAAATGATTTGTGTGTAGTCACATGCACAGGCTGGTGACAGAGCCAAAATTGTTCTTTTTGTACAGAGCCCCTCTCTGCTTGCTCGCTGCTTGCTGTGCCAGTGCTGAGGGAAACAGGCCTCCATCACTCCTCTAATGCTTCCTCTCCCTTCTTGAACCTGGGATTTCCTTTCAGAAACTGCCTTTCCTGACTATACAATCATTTTGAGTTGCTCTTCTAAACCCCATGCCTACAGCTATCTACGGACCCCTCCTCCATTAGCACTTTTGCATGTATGAATGTGTTCCTCTCCCCAGCACTGCTCAGACAGAGCACTGTCTCTGTTAAACACAGTGCCAAAGGAGCATCTTGTCCTCTTCCAAAAATGTGTTAAACCCTCACCTGCCTGCCCAATAATCCTTCAGTGAGTAGTTTATCCTTCGAATTCCTCCCTTAAAAACAGGGAGGCTTACTGACAGCAGCCAACTCTGCAATCTCCGACTCACAGGTATGGATATTTCACCTTTGAGTCTCTCTGCCTGATAACAGTCAGGCTGTTCCACCTTTCTGCTGAATTCTACGATCACTCACCCTCTCTGCTATCAAAGACGTCTGGGTTTTCTTCTTTGTTATCACACAGCCTGTTTAGGGGCCACCAATCTGCTAAGGACACGGCTATTTCTGAATGGATGTTCATGACGGAATTATTACAATTTAGTTAGTTAATTTTAAACATGATCTGCTGTCGAAAGAATGTGATATTCAACAGAACAGAAGTTTTATTGTTCAGAAGGCAACAGCACATACTGCAAACACATGCATTGCTTTACTGCCATTTATTGATTACACTGAGGAAGTTACTGGGCACTAGCTGTGGGTCTCTGAAATATGGGACCTTTCACTCACCTGCACGGCAGGCTATACTGCATACACTGAAGGCTTGATCAGGTCCATGAGAGATGAAGTATGGCATTATAATGGCTGACTAGAGCCTCTCCTACAAAAGCACAGGAACAGTAGGATGGGGAGCATTACTGTGAAAGCCACTCTTTAGTGGAAGGTGTCTTAAAGGCTGTGTTTATGGTGAGAAACACAAACTTATTAACTGCAATCAATGTGCTTGTGCAGCTTTTCTGTTTGGGTGCTCTCAAAGCCAAGTTCTAAATCTCATTTATAATATGTGTGTCGTGTCGTCCCATCACCCCCCCCCCCCCACTTTATCCTTTCATTAAACTCTTGTGGTCTAGGTATGGATCTTTTCAGTCTATGAAAACTGAAGCAACCTACATGTCCAGCTAAGTCCAACAGCTTGTGCTGCAAATACGTAAACAAGTAGGTACCCAGCCTTCCTCTGGTACTCAGAAAGGATTGGTATTCATAACGTTGGGGCAGGCAGTATAAAATCTCCAACAGCAGATAAGCTAAGAACCTCACATACCAATGCATCACACTGAAGAATTAATTTGGTTTATTGTAAAACAATTCCAAAGCGTTTTTAATACATACACACACACATATTTATTAATTTGGGGGGGAGGGGTGTTTATTTAGTACACCAGGTCTCTTTTAATCATTTGCTGTTCTTCTTTATATACTAGCCAATAAGACAAGAAGTGCAGAGACATTTAGGGTGTTTTAGAATACAGGGAGAATGAATGAGGGGATATAAATTCATTTTATGATATAACACTACTCCCTTCATGCTCTAAAACTCAGCAGAGCAACACATCTTTTCTGTGTGTTAACCGCTTCTTCCACCTCCAGCCTACCACAGGCCCTTTTGTTGCTGCACAGCTGAAGTGCAACCTGTGGGAATGCCACCCCCTCCTTGAACCTTGGCACCTAGAAGCTGATAGGGAATTATAGCTAAATATCAACCAGGATTGCTATCACTGGAATGCAAGCTGTCCCAAAACCATTCATGCAGAAAAAATAAATTAAATTTAAAAAAATAGTAATAAAAAAAATCATGTTAAATCATGAAAAATAAAATAGAACAGAAGGCATGGAAAAGATTATCCAATTCAGACATCCTCCAATTTTTCCCAGAATCCTTCATGGCGGACGTGTGAAGGCCAGGAGATACTTGTTCTGCCTTTGCAGCAGTTAAACTTCTTCCTATACTCCAGATCATCCCGACCTCCAAATCCACTCCACAGCCCTCCCCAGTCCCTCCAGAAATCAGCTTTGCATGCTGTCATGGACTGGTAAACATATTCACCAGGCATCCCTGGCACCGGAGAAGTCCTCTCAACATGGGAGGGATCGCACAGAAAGCACACCAGGGGATATATTTCCCCTTCTCCCAGATTTCAGCACATTAACAGAGTCAGGCATCATAGAAGTGCTGAAAGAAATCAGAGTCACCACATGTAAGTCAAACCCATTCCAGCCATAGCTGATGAAAAATACCTACGAGCAGCATTACTGACAGAGTTTGTCAACACCGCCATGAGGAAAGTGGCTCATTGGGTCTCCGAAACAGAAGCTTGGCATCTCCTGGAAACACTTTTTGCACTTGGCTATAAATTATGCTTGGCTCCAAAGCACTTGTGAGTAATGTGATTATGAAGTAACCAGAGAAATATTTTATTTTAAATCTTTTGACCACTACGCAAGCCCCTGAGGCCAACTTATGGTGTTACAACGCTTTTGGTAGCAATTACAGGTTAGTGTCTACCTATAGTCTAGAAGAAAATGTCCATGCTTGCTCATGGGGTTCGACACTCATCTCAGTTCAGAAATTGTTCAAAGGGTTGGCAATGAAACTTTTGAATGACAGTACTTCAGATGAGCACCAAAATAATGGGGAAGGGTTTAACTCTGAACAAAGACTAAGTGAAGTAATAAATGCCTGGATAACAAACCATCAGAAGAGCAAACAACCTCACCGCCTGCCTGTTCATCAATGGAGTTTGCTCCAGCAGCATCAAAACAGTTTACAATCCAGCAGGGTGTCTGGCTCCTCAGGGCCCTTTTGCCTGAGGTGAAGACTGAGCATTAGATGAGTGTTAGACTCAGCTGAAGAGCTGCAAGTGCTGAGTGCCTAGCTTGTAATGGCAGCCCCAAAACGCATTTAACACTCCACATCTGGAAGCAAGCAGAAGGAAGCGAGCCTCCCAGGCAAACAGAAGCACTCCTACTGCAGCGCACACACTGGTGCCAACTGTTCCTCGCTGTCTCACCGTGCAGCAGATGTGCCACAGGGTGGCGAAGCGAAGGGCTCGGAGAAATGTGGATGACTTCATCATTTTGCATATGTCTAATGTAGATGACTTCATCCTCCAAAATAACCAGCCCCAGCAAAAATCTTTAGCAAGCAAGGAAGGCTCCTGAATGCACATATTGCAAGGCAAATGGCGTTATATTTGATGGATGAGTTATGTCATTTCTGCTTCCTTAAAATCTTTCACCTTATAATCAAAAGACTTGCCATAGAAAATCATACAGGAAAGAAGATCATTCCTCCAGGAAAGTTACAGTTTCTTGGGATGGTTATTCTGATGGTACAAAAATAAGGCATTGCACTCCTTTTACTAGCCTCAGATCTTGACTTCTTCTTTTTCTTATGCTGCAGAAATGAACAGACTCTTCTCAGAGCACACATGTATATGTGTGAATAAAAGGCACTATTTGTAATCAAATGGTGTCCATGTTTTCCTTATTAGCATGCTGAATGAGAAATGAAAGCAAAATATGAAGAGGAGGATGGGCCTCAGAGTGGAAGGACTGTTTCTGTTACTTCTTGTGCCAGAGGGTCTTCAGAGTATGGCTTCTCATCACCGGAATTGGCCCCAACAACACCTGTTATGGCCTCTTCTACAAGGTGAGTCTGTCCTCAGGACATTTGGACATGAGTGCCCCTCTTGCTTGGGGATAAGAAAGAAACAGCGATGAGTCTCATCCTCTTGTTCCTTGCCTACTTCTGATTTGAATAGCTAATTGTGCAGAGATTTCCACATATCTGTGGCATGGCCAGGAATAGTTATATGCATAGGGACAGAAAGAGCTGCTTGCAGCTCCACAAGCCATAATCTTGTTCCATGATCCACTCCCAGTGAATACAAAATAAGTGTCGTAGTCTTGTTCTCTTAGGAGTCCAGGGGAACTATTGGAGACTGAAATTTTGAATCCTAATGGTAAAAGTATAGCTGGCAACAGAATTAGAAGAAAGTGGAAGCCAGGAAGTGTGAGGAAGCAACGGCCCAGAAAGTGATCAGCCTTCCGTGAATCCCTTACCAGACCGGGTTTAAATTATTCCAGCTTTCCAGTGCACCCACAACTCTGGTAATGTGGTTGGGTTTGGGTTTTGTTTGTTTGTTTGTTTGTTGAAGTTTTTTTTTTTTTTTAATGGAATGTATTATCTGAAATGTTTTCTACAGTAGATTTCCTAGTTTAAATATTTAAAAATCGATTAAGCTTCTTTCTGCTTGAAGAACTGAATCCCTGCATTATTAAAAACATTCCTTGCACTACTTATTTCTCTTTATTTCCTTATTTAGGTCATGGGTTTGGGATTCTTTTTTACATCCCACCACATCCTTTGTTTTAAATCTGTCTCAAACTGAGTATTTAAGGAAAAAAGATGACATCATATTCTATGCAGTTCTCAAATATTCTATACTATTTCTATTTCTATTCTTTCTATTCAACACAGTTCTCAAATATTCTATACATTTCTCAAATTTTGTTAAAGAACTTGGTTAGTCAAATCTTGGTCTTTACTGGGACAGTGTGCCCTATTGTGCTGAGTTGTGGCAGGGTTAGGAGGCAGCTGGAAGCACGTAGGTAGGGAGCAAGAATTGTCTGGTGCATTTATTCTCTACAGCCCCTGAAAAAATATTTATCTAAACCAAGAAATCTACGTGCAGGACCTGTAGCAGGAATTCTTAGAGACAAGAAGAAGAGAGAAAAATGGCACAGTTTCAGCAAGACAGAGGGGATCACAGTGATGATGCCAGTACCAAGAAGAGCAGAGACTGTAACGATAATGTAACGATGATGGTTCACCTATTGTTAGCCTCTTAAAATGGTGCCCTTTATGGTCTAGAAATAGCATTTACTAACAGCCTTGCAACCTACCCTGTGGTAGAGCAATGACAACCTACTACTGAAAATGCCGCATGCTTTCTTCATCCCAAGGACTGCCATTCGATGGCTCGAGCCAGGAAGATGAATCAGATGTCCCTGTGCTGTTTCTGACTTTGCGTGACTGAGGGAAAATCGCTCATCCTCTCTGTGATGTGATTTCCTCAGCTGTGGAAATGGGAGAACTCCTGTTCGTGTGCAGGGATGCTGCAGATGTATGATTTGCAAACTGCCTTGTAAGCAGGCGGCTGGGGAGCTGCTTTGCATCAACACAAAAATTCATTCCGTGCAGCTGCTAATACCTCACCACTAACAACAGCATGTGACAAGTGCTGAGGTCTGTCACACCAAACCGGCAGCGTCCATCAGCAGTTTCCATAGGCTGATAAGCTTGGGGAATGCTTCTGAAGCTATTAGAGACAAGCTCACCTTCAATCGCATGTCCTAGATCTATCCTTTTAGGTCTCTTGCTTTTTTCACTTGGGGATTTTGCCTTAGAAGAGGATAAAATGTTTGTTTCTGCTGGGCTGTGTATCTGTCACCCAGGTGGACACACTGACCTCCAAACCCACCTCTCAGCAGCAGAACCGTGAATATCTGTGCCTCATGCTTCAGAAATGGCTGCAGAATTAAAAGCTGGGGCTGGGTGCTAGGAGGTTATTTTTGTCACAGGCTATTATATTTGCAGTTGTGCATGGTCACAGAGATAAATCAGAGTTTATGCTTTGTGGCAAAGCTTGTGGACTCAGTTTCAAAAGGCTTCTCAAGGCATCAGCCACCTCTGGGGCAATGCTGGCAGTTGCAGATGGTGCACACCGAGCTGGATGAAAAATGAGGATGTCTGACTTTGACATGCAAAATGAAGGAAGACAGTTTTGTGTGAAATAAACATGGGTAAGATTAACATCACTCACTGTTTATGTATTGAAAGCCTGCCCTAAGTCTTCTCTTGGTTAAAGAGAATAAGCTCCTCAAACAGAACAAGGCTTATCAGGTCCTGCATGTGATCACCCTAAGGCCTCCTGCTGGGAAGATGCACATCCAGGGGGAGGCACACCGGACAGCCCCTCTTGCCCCCGTGTTTGTATCTGGCTCACAAAGCAGTGGGTATGGGATCATGGACGGCATTCACCTGGCTGTTTTTCCCCATCCGCACTGCAGTTTGCATCTAGCCCTCATGTCCTGTGTCTTCTAACTGCCCACCAGCAAATTTTACCATTATTGCTAGGACCTCTTGAACCTGAAACTGCAATCCTGAAGAGGAAAGCAGGCACAAAAGAGCAGATGGAAGTTTTCATGCAGAAAGGAAATGAATAATTGCTCTTGCATAAAAACAAAGCAAGCTATAAATCATACCTGCAAGCCAAGTGAGGGAACTTGCAGAACAAAAAATACCCCCTAGAACAAACAAACCAAAATTTTATGATCACCAGAAAGTGCAGCCAACTCAAAAATCACCTCACAGAGCAGGAGGAAAACTTCTTTACATTATTATTGCTGATTTTCTACCTGTTATTCTGGCCACTGTAGAGTAAGTAACGTAGTCTCATATAGTCTCTGGTACTTAGCTACCACATAGCTAAGTACAGCACAGATAACAAATATTTAGCAATATATCATATAGCTTCAGATGGGTACATCTGAAATGGGATGTCTTTGTGATGCTCTGTGGAGAGAGGGCAGTCAGTGTGCCAAGCACCGCATACCTGAAAAAGTGCCTTGCTCACCTCTGCTGAGGAAAACCCACCCAGTTTCACACAGCTCTGGCAAAGCTGTATCAGATGCTTCCCCTTCACTTGAGCCCTCTTTCTCTTTCTCTTGCTTGTGATTTCATGTGACTGTGGTGCTTTACTGACACTGGCTAACCCCATAGTCCCTTGTGTCCACTATCCGTTTCCACCGAACCGCATTTAGTGCTGTTCTCTGCCCATAAGGACATCACAGACTGACCCTTTGTGCTTATCCTTCGGTTTGAGTTTTTATTAATTTGAATAAAAGATGTGTTCTACTTCCCAAGCTATTGATCAGTCGTGCACAGTTCTTAGCTTGGGGTAAAAGGATGTTCGGTGAAAATCGCTCTGTCCCCTCCCACGTGCAGAGTGATGGAGCCCGTGATTGCAAATGACACTATTTGCTTCTGTGATCCCTCAGTGACCACAGAGGTAAATCTAAGCAGCTACAGATATTTATAACAATGCAGCCTATCCCTTCTAAGTGCTGTTCAAGCAAACCATTCTCCACGCACAGGGTTCTCCTTCTCACCAGCAGTCCTGGAGAGGCAATTCTGGGCAACACAGCCATGCACTTCCACTTCACGTGGAAGGGACAAGCAGCTAAAATGGGTCGCCTCGTTACCACTAGGTTCATGAGGTTTCTTCTCCCACAGATGGGTCATTATGTAATGGCTTTACTGCAGAGTAATGTATGATTACTATTCTTGAGACACTATTAAAATAAATAAATAAATAAATAAATCAGATAATACTGCTTAGTCCTAAGCAGTCATCAGGCTCTGCTTCAATATGTTGGAAATCCTTTACATAGCAGAAGCCTAGGACACATGTAAATATAATTTAGATTGTATCTGACATTAAAAAAATGGTTAAAGAAATCTGTTCATGAGGGCAGTGAGTCACAGGGGATTTAGAAGTAAAGCTGCAGAACGGTTTCTGAGGAGGAAATTATTTACACAGCCTCTTAAAGGAGCACGAAGAGGTGCCACAAAGAAGCAGATCCACCCCCTTGGATGACAGAGGTTGTAGGCAGGCTTTCTAGAGGTCTGGAAGGAAAGGATGTCAGGGGAGAACAGGTGTCAGCAGGGCCATGACAGGAGGGATTTGGAGGAGCTCAGTGCCTCCAAGCAGTGCCCCAGCATGGGCAGCACCTCAGGGACCAGCAGCTGAGCAGGCTGTGGGGCTCCACGACAGGGACCCAGCCCGCTGAGTCAGGATTTGTGCCAGAAAGAGGAGCAGGGGCACAACAGACGCACAAGCAGCTTGCTGTCAGCAGTGCTGCAGCAAGTGCTCTGCCTCAGTGGTGCAGTGCACGTGCAAAGGATGTGGGAAGACGGGGAGGTTTCTCTGTTACTGCTGCTCCTTGCATGGCTCTGAAATGCACATCCCCAGGTGAGAGCTGTGGTTGCTGAGAGCTGGTGGAGAGCCCGTCCTGGCCACAACTGTAACACAACCAGAAATCGCTGTCTTCACAAGTACCAAGCCAAAGCTAATGCAATCACAAGTGCTGCATTTTTAATCTGGGGGTGGATTTGACCCTGTACTCCACTGCTATCCCTTACTTGTTTAGTGTCAGAAATGTGCTTGGAGCTCTACTGCTGGAAAAATAAATATAAACCCTGTACTGGCTGATCTTATGTTCACAGGACCTCTACAAAAAAGCTCACTGCCAGAGAATGCATGTAAGTAGAACTCATTTACCCAGTAGCTTTTGCATGAAGGCTGCTAGCAGGCCTGCAGCGAGACCACAAGGCAGCCTCACTTGTCACCCTGAGCTCTCACCTTTTGTGAGTCTAAAAAACATTCACTTTTTGAGCTGAAAATGTTCATCTCTGCTCTCCAGCCAGAAATAAATCCTTGTAGTGAGTTTCATCTCTTCCATTGTTACTGAGTTATGGCAGAGCAGAAAAAATACATTTTTTCTTGCGTTGTAAAATAAGTTCTTGCAATGCTGTTGGATTTTTGGTTGGTTGGTAGGTTTTTTAAACAACAGGGAAAATAAAAATAAATAAATAATAAAAAAAAACAGCTGATCTCTAAGAAATAAAAGCTGGCAAAGCCTCATTTCTGCTCAGGATTGATCCTTCTGCCAGTCCTTGTTTGGGAAAATAATTTAGCATGGACAGCAAGTTGAGTCTGTGCTCAGATCTCATTCAGGTCAGTGCTAAAGTTACAGTTAAGTATGTGATGAAGTGTTGTGTGGGATGGGGATGGTTTACTGAATTGTGACACAGCTATTTTTTCTCATCTGGAAAATAAAATGACTAACAGGAGCTGAGGAAAAGCATTGCAAAGCGAGGTTCCCAGGATGCCAAGAAGACAGGCTAAGTCTGCAGCAGCACACTTAAACCCAAAGGGATTTAGCCCCAATATCCGAGATACCGAAAGCAAAACAGCTGCCCCAAGTACTCACCGCAGAATTTGGGAGGGGAAGAGGGGATGGTGACCACATTGCCTGGGGTGTGCTGGCCCAGGGCTGCCCACAGACCATCATGGATGCCAGGGTGGCCAGCACAGACCAAGGATGTTATTAGGTGGTCTTCAGCCTTCAGGTCCTCTTCTCTGCCTCACCCTGTTCTGCTGGCTGGGAGCCAGAATGCACCAGGGAGCCCAAGATCTGCTCTATGGGAATACTTTATAACCTTGCACCCTGCACCAGCCCAGCAACCAGCTCAACTGCACCAGTGCTGTGTGACCCAGAAATCATCAAAGAATCCTAAACTGCTGAAATGAAAATGCAACCTTTGCTGTGCAAACAAAGAACTTTGGATGGCATTATGTCTCTTATTTCTGTTTTGGTTTTGACACTTAGTACCCAAAAATGACCACATCAAGCTAATATTTCTCTCTTATTTATATTTAAAAAATAAATAACAAAATAAAGACCACATTAACTTACAACCCAGAAAAGCTGTAGTGCATAATGTCTAGTTTTCAATTTGATTTTTAATGGAAGAAGACTCTTGAGGGCTTGTAGGTGCTCTGCTGGCAGGGTCTGCTTTTTGAGGCAAGCAATCTGTTTCAGGCTTGCTTTTCTCCTGTATAGGGATTTGGAAACATTTTTGTCCACCTCATGTGAATTTCAGAATTGTAGTGCTTCCTGTCAGTCTGTAAAACTCTGTCACGATGGCTGTCTTCAGCTGGAAACCACAAGTCGTGCCTTACAAGCTAACCATTGGACCTGACCTGAACTCGTTAACTAACGTGACCTAAGTGGGGGCAGCATCGTGTTCCCTCTGGAGCTGGGTGCAGGAGGTCACATTGGGAAGTCTGCGGAGCCCAAAAGCGACATGAGCAAAGCTTTCCTGTAAAACAGAGACACATTAACTCAAGGTTCAGAGTACAGAGCAGTCGTATGAATGGAAACGTCTGATTAGGGATTGCAAAAAAGAGGTTAATGTTTAGCCAGCTTATCTGCTGACAAAACACTGCCAAAGATCTTCTTTGGGTTGTGATTTCTACATGGTGCATAGCACGAGTTGGGTATCACAGGGCAATTTGAGCCAGGCTTTTTTGAGGTGAGCAAGAGCATAACAGGTATACTGCCAAGTATATTTCATTTAGTTCTGGCTTGTCTGTTTTTCAATTCTATCCTTGTCTTCAAAGTTCAGTAATGCATATGAGGTATCTTCTTTCAACATCAGAATGGAACAGGGAGGTGGAATGGTTTTTAATGTTTTAATTGCTGAAACCTTGCAGGTGTAAGGTTCAAAAATGGTAGATAAATTGTTCTGAGCAAATTAAAACCCTGCTAAGCACCTCAAGAGACCATCATGCGCTGTTGCAGGTAGCCAGGGATGCAAGACCAAGCACTTTCTCATCCCAAACACTAAGCCACAGCACTCAGCCAAGACATCAGTACACAAAACCATTTTTCTTCTATGAGTATTGTTCTGAGTCTCCAGTCACTGTCTTTTTTATTCTGCTATCATTTCTTTTTCTTATCTCACAGGATGGTTTCACTCTTTTAGGACTCTGGCAGGAATGGATCTTGGTTAAAAACTCATCCATGTCAATTCAAAAATATCACAATTCTTGACCAGCTGGTTGCATCTATCATACAGAGCTGAACAAAGTCTGTGGGCATGGAAAATGGATAAATGCTATTTCACATGGAGTAGACATGGGTTGACTCCATCTGTGTGTATTTACCTTAACTTGCATTGGTGTGTGAGATGTCACAAAACAAATGTCCAGATCAGAACTGCTGCTTCTGGTGTCACTGACAAAATTCTCCAAAGAAGTGGCCCTGAGTACTCAGGAGGTCAGAGGACTTTCTAGGACCACAGCTGAGCACGATCTCTGGTGACAACAACATGCCCAGGGCTGCAGGGGGTTCAGCATGTCCCCACTCGATTGCACCCATTTCTTCATTTGTAGGAAGAGTTTCTTGCCTTGAAATGTTTGGAGAAGCCTTTTTATATTGTTGAGACATCTCATTCAAATGTTTTGTTTTGTTCTATTTTGTTTTTAAAGAGTTAGCCATTTGCTGTGTCACGCAGGGTGGGTATTACGGTAGCAGTTAGAGGGAAAAAAATGAGAGGAAAATGCATTGGAAATTGAAAGGCACTTAGAACAACATGATCGAGAAAGAAGAAGTGAGATAGGCTTTGGCTGGGCTTTCAGTATTTCAACTTTCTGCCTTGACAGGAGATACAGAAAAATTGCAAAATCTTAGAAATTCCCACAGGCTGAGAAAGAAAGAAAGAAAGAAAGAAAGAAAGAA
>CM021729.1:20293561-20316407 GCA_011074415.1 Stictonetta naevosa
AAGAAAGAAAGAAAGAAAGAAAGAAAGAAAGGAAGAAAGGAAGAAAGGAAGAAAGGAAGAAAGAAAGAAAGGAAGAAAGAAAGAAAGAAAGAAAGAAAGAAAGAAAGAAAGAAAGAAAGAAAGAAAGAAAGAAAGAAAGAAAGAAAGAAAGAAAGAAAGAAAGAGAAAAGTGGTTCTGCCCCTGTCTAGTTATTAACATCTGTGTGTCATGAACCCAAATCAATATCACTCACCTGTGATGACAGCCATTTCTGGCTCGTTAACATTAGCTCTCTCTGAGTGTGGCACCAAATCCCCCTCAAGAGCAGCAACAGAAGGAAAGGACCTTGCCCTAGGTGAATTTAGGGATGGGCTTCATCTGCCAATGGATGGCAACTGGTGGTCAACGTGGTAAGCAGACACCTCCATATCAGATAGTTCAGGACTTCTCAGAAAAAATCAATATGAGATGTGTGTCCAGGAGCACTGAAAAAAATCATAAGGAAGCTATTAATGCCATTTGATTATTCTTGAATATAGCTCTCTGTTCAGTGTATAAAGTTTTAAAATTCTCCTTAGTAGGGATAGGATCTAAATCTGAAGTGAAGCTGCAGGTATAACGATCTTATAAAATGAAAAATCTAGAGTGTTTTATTTTTCTTGTCTTCAGCAAGGACTTTTCTATAAATTAATGCAGCTACACACCATGAGCCTTGAGCCACTTCAAGGATTTTCTCTACTGAAAAGGCTGTTTTACAACTCTCCACACAGAGGAATCAAGCAAAAACTTAAGGTTGCACTCGGTGTTTGAGCATAAAACAAGAATGTGCCAAGGCAGTAACTAGTGAAGGTTTACAGGGGCTCAAGGGGATACTGGACAAGTACCTGGAAAAAAAATAATAATAATAAAAAAAAAAAATAGGTAGGTGGACATCTAAGTCAGGATACTGAGTTGGAGCAGTCAAGGATGGGAGAATGCCTGGGGGGTTATCCTACAGCCTGCCTTCCCCCTCTGGACACTGTTCCCATTGATTTTCTGCTGTCCATCACTAGCAAAAGTAATTGTTCCCTCACCACCACTCCTGAGGAAAAAAAAAGAAAAAAGAGAGAGAGAAAAATAGGGAGGAAGAAAGAAAAAAAAATCAAGAGAAAAGCTAAGTGACCTCAGCAAACTAAAATGGGAAGAGAAGGCAAGCATCCTCTGGACGCTTCTTGCTGGTGCTCTGCCTGGAGGTGCAGCAGGACAAGCCCAGGGAAAGGGGCTATCCATGGGCTAGCTTATAGACAAGGTTTCCCCCCTGGGATGGGGAGGCTCCCATTCAGACCACTCCTGGGTGTTGTTTGCTTGCTGGTGGGAGACACAGTCCCCCCTGCTTGCCCCTTCCTCTCTGTCTGTTCTTCGTGCACATCGCAGTGGCCGGAGCAGTGATGGAATTTGCAGCACTGAGTTTCACAGTCTTTCAAAAAGAGTTTCCCACTTGTTTGGAGGAGTCTCTGGTTTAAATAATAATAATAATAATAATAATAATTTCACTTTAAATGAATCTTAATAACTATAACTGCTTTTCATTTGACAGCTTGTGAGCCTTCAGTGAAATTTTCTGGGCAAGTGGCAAGTTGTGCCCAGGTAATCATAAGTCTTTTTTTAGACATGAAAAAACATTTCTAGCCCTCTTCCACTTGTGGTTATCAGATGCAAGAGAATTCTCAGACACAGGTAATTTGTAAGGTGTTTTGAGTAACCTGGATTTCCCCTGTGAAACCACACCATGAGATTTCAGCCAGCTGAATCTTCCTTGTGTTGTCCAGGACAGTCACTGCGATTGCATTGCCTGTGTCTCTGGTCCCCAGGAGTCTGAGCACAGCAGTATTTATTGGATACACAATGGATGGCTGCAATGAAAAATTCCATCCCCACAGTGCTCCCAGGTCTGCTAGGGAAGGGATTTATTTTAATTGCCTTATAATTTTCCCACATACATCAGAAGTGATCACAAAGTCTTATGGTCAAGCTGGCTGTGGCATCTCTGCTTTCCCAGCTTTTATTCCAGAGTACATCAGATGTGTCCTTGAGAAAACTTTTGCTGTGATATGACTGCTTTTACATATGATGTTTTCATGGTCCACGCATCCCATCTCACCCATCCTCAGAAACAGATCATGCCTCATTCAGAGCATTCACCTTCCCAGCAGAATGACTGGCAGGAGCACTTGCAATTAGCTGTTTTATAGGACTTGTTCTCAGACTCCTTCTAACCTCTGTCTTAAAGTTGCCTCATAACTACCTTGATTGATGTCTTCTGTGTCATTCAGCTGCCTGTGTTTCTTTCAATTTGATGATGTCATATTTCTGGTGAGCTGCCATGCTTTGTGTTACAACGTTCTTTCAGAAAAGAAGTCAGATAGGTACATCTCAGTCTACTCATGTATATGTTTAAATACCAGTTTTGCAGTATCAATAGCATGTGTTGAAATCTTTCAGATGCCGATGGTAACGACTTTTTTAAAAGTTATCTAGTCATTCATGGTTACCTCCTTCCCATGCTTGGACATGTTGGATGTACTTGTCAATGTAATTTCCACAAGTACACAGTTGTGTAAGCCCCTGTTCCAGTTTGACTTTCAATACAGAAGCCACTTACTGTCACTTCTGCAGCCTCCATCACATCTTTCTGTACACATCCCAGTATTTTGAGATGGGTAGGCTGCATCTGAGTTATGAGATGGCTACATCATGTTGAGGTAGCCACATGCCACATTTGTATAACTGTAATCATAAAAGATTACTCATACTGAAAATTTGGGGAGGGTAGAGAAGTGTAATTAGTTTACAAATGCTGATAATCTCTAAACCAACTAAATCTCTTCAGTGTAGGTATCTGTTTCATTACTGCTGCCTTCCCAAGATCGGGTCACAGGCCTTGCATGATCAAGGGCTTCTGCATGCAACACCACTCCTAGCTGCATTTCTGCTTCCCTGGGTGCTCCCAGCAGACTGTGGGGACTTCTGCCATGCTTCACAACAGCCTTCACCAATCTATCATTGCATCTGTGCTGCCAAAATATCATCGGCTGTGAAGCAACTTCTTAAGAATCTTGTTTGTGCATCTTTCTGGTAACACTGAAAGTCTTGCCCTCAGCTTTTACCCCAAATGTCATTCTTTGCCATTTCTATCAACCTGATGACATCCCAAATATGGTGAAGTAGCTCCAATGACATTTATTAATACCCACTCTTGGCTCTGGTTGACAACATATTTTGCTGATGTCATGTCAGTTTATATTTCTCCTTTTGCAGGCCTTTGATGCTGAGTTCTTTTTATTGCTTTGTTTGAAGCAAGTGGGTCTCTTGCAAATAACTTGTCTGGTTTCTCAGTGAGTACCATGCTACTTGTCCAACTCTTGGCTTCTGTGACAATACTATCTCCTTTTCCATTCTCTTTGCGGCTCCCATTGTTAGTTGTTTTGCTCTTGTAATGGAATTGATTTTCTGGGAGTCAGATTCTACAACAGCCAAACTGTTTTATCTATTATCACATGTAACAAGTCTGGAAGACATCCCAGACCATCAAAAAAAACAACACCATGGTAATTTACTAGCCTTCCTACTGTCTTGATGGAACAGAAGATTTAGTTCCTCCTGCTACAGCTTCAGTTTGCCAATTGTCTACGACAGAAGCATTTCTTTTGGTTTCAGGGGTTGTTAGGGTCATATATTTTCATAAAAGCAGAGGCTTTGTTTTTCTTGTTCTCTACCTGAAATCTCAGCCTGTCTCTTCCCCTTCAATTACACCTGGTTTCTGGTTTTGTGAACATCCCATCATATAATTTTGATTTGATTTGTTTTGCTGCAATTTCACTTTCTTTCCTTGAAAAAGGCTCTGGGTACCTATGTAGCATATCACACTGAGCCATGTTCCAGTGTCTGTCTGGCTTTTGGCTTTTGGCTTCAAGCTTATTCATGACTTTTGCCCTTTTCTTGCGCCTGGTACTCCACCAAGCTTTATGGACATTTTATGGACATTGAGCTCATTGACAAAGAAGAGGTACTTAACTTCTTTGCCTCAGTCTTCACTAGTGGTCAGGCTTCCCACGTCTCGCAAGTCCTTGAACCATTAGGCTGGGGCTGGCAGAGCAGAGTCCCTCCCACTCTAAACAAAGAGCGAGTATGGGACCTCCTGACACAACTTCACAACTACATGTCTATGGGCTCTGATGACATGCACCCCAGGGTCCTGAGAGACTTAGCTGATGTACTTGCCAAGCCCCTCTCCACCATATTTGAAAAATCATGGCAATCAGTCAGTCCTCAGTGACTGGAAAAAGGGAAACATCACTCCCATTTTTTAAAAGGGTAGAAAGGAAGACCCGAGTAACTACAGACTGGTGAGCCTCACCTCCATGCCTGGCAAGATCATGGAATGAATACTCTTGGAGGCAATGTTCAGGCACACACAGGACAAGGAGGTAATCTGAGACAACCAAGGGTAAATCATGCCTGACCAGACTGGTGGCCTTCTGTGATGGAGTAATTGCATCAGTCAACAAGGGAAGACTGACTCATGTAATCTACTTACATCTGGAAGGCCTCTGACACAGTTCCACATGACATCCTAAACTGTAAATTGGAAAGATATGGATTTGAAGGGTAGATCATCCAGTGGATAAGGAATTGGCTCAATGGCCCCACCCAGAATGTGGTGGTCAATGGCTCCCTGTCCAGGTGGTGACTGGTGACGAGTGGTGTCCCTCTGGGATCTATCTTGGGACCAGTGCTTTTCAATATCTTCATCAATGACACAGACAATGGGATTGAGTGCACCATCATCAAGTTTTCAGATGACACCAAGCTGAGTGGTGAGGTTGATACACAAGAAGGAAGGGATGCCATCCAAAGGGACCTGGACAGGATGGAGAATTGGGCCCACATTAACCTAATGGGGTTCAACAAATCCAGGTATTAGGTGCTGCACCTGGGCTGGGGCTATCCCAGATGTGAACACAGCCTGGGAGAAGAACTCAATGAGAGCGACCCTGTGGAGAAGGACTTGGGGGGTTCTGGAGGACAAAAAACTCAACAAGAGCCAGCAGAGTGTGCTTGCAGCCCAGAAGACCAACTGAGTCCTGGGCTACATCAACAGTGGGGTGGGCAGCAGGTGGAGGGAGGGGATCGTGCCCCTCTGCTCTGCCCTTGTGAGGCCCCACTTGGACTCCAGGTCTGGGGCCCCCAGCACAAGAAAGATGTGGACCTGTTATGGTGAGTCCAGAGGAGGGCTACCAAGATGATCAGAGGACTGGAGCACCTCTCCTACACAGAAAGGCTGAGAGAGCTGGGGCTGTTCTGCCTGGGTAGGAGAAGGCTCTGGGGTGACCTCATTGCAACCTTTCAGTACTTAAGGGGTCTTATAAAAGAATGGAGAAGGTCTCACTACTGGGGTAGATAATGATAGGACAAGGGGGAATGATCTTAAACTAAAAGATAGATTTAGTCTAGACATTAGGAGGAAATTCTTCCCTGTAAGGGAAGTGAGGGGCTGGCACAGGCTGCCCAGAGGAGCTGTGGATGCCCCATCCCTGGAGGTTTTCAAGGCCAGGCTGGATGGGGCCTTGGCCAACCTGATCTAGTGGGTGGCGCCCTGCCTAAGGCAGGGGGGTTGGATTTAGATGATCTTTAAGATCCTTTCCAACCTGAGCCATTCTATGACATTTTGTTTTCATTTGTGTGTTTTGTGGTTGGTGGTTTCCTTTGCCATTTTGTGCCACACAGAGATAATGTATGTGCAATACCCACCTCTTGGATGCCTGCTTGTTTCTGTAAATTTGTTTGTATATATTTTTTCATCATGACATTCAGGGTGTTTTCTCTGTAGTTTGTCCCCTCCGTATATGGGCAGGCTCCATGTATTTATGACCACATTTTCTGGCAGCAGTCCCTTTGCTTACCCCATCTTTGCTCTGTCTGTGGTTGGAAGACTGCCCACTAGATTTGTCCAGGACCTTGAATGTTACTGGAGTTACATGGCTGTTTGGTTCACTCTCCTCCCGTTGCCTTTCATTCTGGTTATGAATCTAACTAACAGTTTCACCTTTAATGAGCTGCTCTTTGCTTAAGTCTGGTTGCTGCACACTCTGTCATTTGATAAGTCCCTTGTTCTCTCTATCTGTGAGTGGTCAGGCTGAAAAGATAGATGTTTGCTTTATGTCTCTGGGGAGTTAAGTATGTTTTTTGAGCATTTCTAGGATTTTGGACGGAGCCTCCTAGTCTGCCACTGCTCAGTGCTCTTAATGCAGGTGACAGCCTTTCCAACCACACTAATATAATAGCTGGTTCTTAGTTTTCTATTTTTTTTTTTTCAGTCATCTTCTGGCAATTGTTTAGTTGTACCACTACAATCAAAAGAAAATAATTTTACCAAAAGAATTGGTGAATTCAACCCTTTTCAAGAGCATCTGCTTGGGAACAAGAAATTGGTCACTACCACAAGAACTGCTTTCTTTGTTTGAGGAGGATTGCTTGCAGTGTTGGGAGAACTCTGGAGGGTTTTTTTGTTTTGTTTTGTTGTTGTTGTTGTTTTTCTCAGTCCCTGATTTGTTTACTCTATTGGGAAGTCTTCTGTCATTGTCAGCTCTATTTTCTTGAAAAATGGCTATGCCTGAATAAAGACCACAGTCCCCTTCTCCTCCCTCAACTGAGGGACTAAGTGCCAAATTGCTATAGCTTTATAAAGGGAATGAGTAATGACTGCACCATCTTCTCTTAGGACAAAATCTAAGGGCAAAATTACAGGTCTTATTGCAAACAGTACAAAATGCTCCAACATACTTACGAACAGGCAGTTTTATGCTATCAATAATTTAACAATGCCTAACATGGAAACTGTTTTGCCCCTTTGCCTGCTGTATATTCCTGTATAATAAGTCTGTACAGTCTATATCACAAATGCAGGAGACAACATTACACAACAGTCTTATCCACAGTGTTCTCCTAGAAGTGTTATGCACCTAAAAATATGCTAAGCATAATAATAAAACAGTATGAAGTGTATCCATCTGACAAAAAATGGAGCAAGAGGCAGAGCCTTCCATAAGAAGTGCTTCCCACTTTGTGGAAATCATTCAATTTCCAGGCTAAAAATGTATTTTAAAGAAATTCTTTCCCAAATATCCATGACAGATCATGTCATGGTTAGTGTGATGAAGGCACGTTCATGTAATGCAGGGAATTTCTTATACATTTTATCTGGGTAGCAAAACATTAAGGAGGAGCCTGGATGACAAGAGTGTGCAGTGTCACGTTCCTGAGAAGCGGGACATGAATCAGTATTCAGCAGCTTATAATTCCCAGTGCTTAAACCCTGAATTGGTGCCGGGTGCTGTTGCTCCATTGGAGGCAGAAGACTCTGGGATCCAAAGAAATCAGCCAGGCCCTAAGGAATACAACGCAGCAGATCCTCTCAAAGGATGAAACCCCAAATGCCATCAATCTGCGATGAGTTCTGCACATAACTGTGAGAGAACACATTTTGTCGCTGGGCTGAACACCACAGCATCTCCCAGAAGCCCTAGCCCTTCAGCTAAGATTGTAATCTGGTGTAATCTTGCTGGCTGCTAGTGAATCAGCCCCCCGGGGCAGGCTTCCTACACACCACCTAATGCTGGTCAGCAGATAAGCACATCTGTGGGAGACTGCAGTGCATGGTCGCCTACTCCAGCAGAGAGGTTTCCTGGGTTGGTTAGTGTTTGGTTTAAGTTAATGTTATTATTTATGTCATGGCACTGTTGTATCAGCTGCTCAGGAAGGAGAAGGTGGGACAACATCTTCCCACTAACTCCAGTGTCCTTGTCAGAGCAAAAGTACTCTTCTTTTTTGGTGGAACAAACCTTCCTCTGCCTCCTGAGACTGTTCCCCACTTACTAGAGACTCTGGACGTTCACCTTCTGCTTAGTAGTGGGAAAAACTGTTGTGGTATTTAGGACATGCACTTCTATGGCTGTAAAATTTGCTCTCAACAACCTATAGTCTGGATTACAGATGCCAGACAAATTATAATATCTCTACTACTTTTAGATATTGATCCCTCAATCTACCCTGTAAAGAAAATAACAATTACTGTAAAGAATATTGGAGATTACAGCGAAACCTCAGGAGTCTTACAGCTACAGCTGCAGACTGGGAGACTGGCTTATCTTCTGACTCATAATCCAAACAAGCTCCTGAATGTTCATTGTACATGGGAATAGATGAGAATGCTCTGGAGGAACAGAGCCAGGAAGAACAGTACTGAAGGTAGATAAGGTCAGACCAATTCTGGTAATAAAGGCTAATTAGTAAATCAGCAATGGAGTGTTTCAATAATGCAAGCTGCATTGCATCAGAAAAAAAGGAGAGACAGAGAGTACCACATGTCTGAGGAGATGGAAAAACCCCAAAGGGATGAAGTCAGCATTACTGAAGAATTACCTTTATTTAACCATTGAAGGGCTGAGAATTTGACCCATCTCAGATACTTACAGTTTTATTTACTCAAAACTTTTTCACTGTGGAGACCAAAGAGATTCAGACAGGACTTTACCTGGAGAGGAAGGAGATGAATGATGTTTGATGTTAAAACGACATATCTGGTCTTGAACACAAGATTAGCTAGAAAGTTAACATCCCAGCAAAACCTCTCAATTCACTTAAAAGAGGTTTTCAAGACTAAAGTAAGAAATCATTTAAGCGCTTGTAAATGTGAGCTGACATGTCCTGTTGCCATGAAGAGAAGAAATATTAATGTCATTGTCTAAAATAAAAGATAAATTATACAAGTCATACCATGGGTCCATATCAGATGTGGCACCAAACATTATTAAGAGTAACAATGTACTACTAGAAGAGGATTTCCAACAAAAGCAAAACTAAACAAAGGAATAAATGTCAAGTATGTCATTTACTTTTGCCTCTCATGTCAACAGGCCTGACTTTGTGCAGTGCAAAGGAGTGGGAGTAAGAACAACAAAATTTCCTCTGCTTAAGATCACAGTGGCATTTTTATGAAGCCCCCACATGCAAGCCCTCCCTGCGAGGGCTGTGAAACAGCTGTTCAGACCTGCAGATACCAAGTAAGAATGAAAGACAGTTTTTAGTAGTCTGGTAAGAGGTGACCCTTCTGCACATATGGAGTTACAGAAATCTAAATGGCGAGGGGCAGTTTTCACCACAAAACCACCTGCTGTGAGCATTTGCAGCACCACAGACGTGGCAGTGGCGCTCAGCACGGTAGTTGGTTCACCTTTCACATCGCTGTCACTGGGGTGGTAGCTACAGGTTCTGCTTCTAGAGCAGGATCCCAATGGCTGGGTGAGCCTCTGCACCAAGGAATAAAAAAAGTTTGTCTCTTCTCCTAGGAATTCATAGAATCATAGAATCATAAAGGTCGGAAAAAAATCCCCCTACCACCACCAGTGTCACCCACTAAGCCACATCCCTAAGCACCACATCCAACCTTGAACACCGCCAGAGGACAGTGATGCCACCACATCCCTGGGAAACCTTTTCCAATGCCTGACTGCTCTTTCTGAGAAGAAATGTCTCCTAATTTCCAACCTGAACCTCCCCTGGCACAACGTGAGGCCATTCCCTCCAGTCCTCTCACTAGTTACCTGTGAGAAGAGGCCGACCCCCAGCTCCTCACACCTTCCTTTCAGGTAGTTGTAGAGAGCAATGAGGTCTCCCCGAGCGTCCTCTTCTCCAGATTAAACAACCCCAGTTCCCTCAGCCTCTCCCCACAGGACTTGTGTTCCAGGCCCTTCACCAGCTTTGTAGCCCTTCTCTGGACACCCTCCAGGGCCTCGATGTCCTTCTTGTAGTGAGGGGCCCAAAGCTGAACACAGCACTAGAGGTGCAGCCTCACCAGAGCTGAGTACAGGGGGACGATCACCTCCCTGCTCCTGCTGACTGCACTATTCCTGACACAAGCCGTTGGCCTTCTTGGCTACCTAGGCACACTGCTGGCTCATGTTCATATTTCCTTTTCACCAAAAAGGCAGGCTAGAAATCTCTGAAGACTAGGAAGACCAGGCCGAGTGAAGAGTTAATGAAATGATGAGATTACAAAGGGCAGAGAAGCTCTGTATGAGGTGAGAGTGACAGGATTTCACGTGGCTTGTTCAATGTTCTTTATTTGTTGTTGTTGTTGTTTTAATTCCCAGGTAAGATCAATTATTATCTAACAGTTTTCATTAAAAGATTCACAGCCTTCATTCAATTCTACTAAAATGACTAAACATTCCTGGGACTTCCTCTTCAGTTCCAGCTAAACCAGGTCAGAATGGCATTTCCAGTGTTTATAGCACAGAGAATCTGCAGGCCCTTTTAAAGATACCTCCTGCCTCTCCTCTCCCTTTACTTGTCTATAATGATGCTACAAAATATTGTCTCCCTCCCCCACGCCCCACCCAGCTGCCAAATTGTCTCCCTCCCCATGGTCAGTTCAGACCATGATAAATCAAAAAGATGCCATCTACAGCAGTCTTGGTGTGGATTTTTTGTTACAAAATTGAAACTGTTGGGACCCATATTTAACAGAGAAACATGAATTTAGAGGGATGATTTTACAGTATTGATCTGATGTTTATCTATATTGAGTTGGCAGGAAGGTTTTTTTGATTTTTTTTAAGGGAAATTGATGATTTATTGTCTCATGAACACTGTCTGGAGCATAGTAGACTAAACTCTTCTTTCAAATAACTAGTGTGGAGAAAAGGTGTCATTCCTGTCTTGCAAGAGGACAATTCAAGATTTTGATGGAAAAGTCCTTCTTTCAGAGCATCCAAGGATGACTGTATTTGGGCAGCAACTACCCTAATTAGCTACAGGTTTTTGATCGTGGTGAGTGCTGAGATCGGACTCAGGGGTGCTCGGGCTCTAAGAATGCCTTTTTCTTGGTCCTTTCTGAAGAAATGCTCAGCAGTAGGTGAAAGGAGCTGATTTGTTAACCAGTCTCTCTTCCTGCTTTCCATATACCTTTTGTGTTCTGGATGCTAAGAAAATGTGTGTGACAAACAGCTGCAAAGTGGAATGAGTAGGAGGATGTAAATTTTGTGAATTCCAGGAAGACTTAGTCATGAGTTTCTCCCTGGGCAGCACTGTCATTTGGATGTCTAACTGACAGAAACAAAGAAAAAAGGGAAAAAAAAAAAAAAAAAAAAACAAAAACAACCCACAGATTTAGAGGATTTCATTGGAAAATCAAATTCAAAATAACTTACCCTCCCAAATAACAAGTTGTGAGTAATAGTTGTGCCTGACAATATGGTTCTAATGCTTACAGACACATTTAGGGTACATATATACAGCTTTTAAAGAACCACAAATGGAGGCTGTGGCCTCTGATCACCTGTTGGGGAAAGATTCATGCCCACGCTCTTCATGACCAGCACCCCTGGAGCAGACTGACGGCAGCAGAACTTAAAATAAAACTTGTCTTGGTCCCTCCCAGTCCCAAAGCCCTTCATATCCATTCCACTTGCCCCTGCAGTCCCAGCTCCTCAACACTGGTGCTGCACCCTGCACAGGACAATAGACCACATCAGAAAATGGCCCATTACTTCCTGGCAAAAATGACCCCCAGCTTGTTCCCACCCCACCTGCACCTGTAGCTTCTGGGCAGATGATGCCAGAAGCCCTTCACTAGGATGACATAAATCTCAGGGTCCCTTTGATTTCAGGTGGGAGCTGCTAGAACAGTGGAGTCTGGAGGGCGTCTGGGATGCCTTCGACCTCTTCAGCCCCAGCCCACCCCTCTGTGCTCCTGTAGCAGTGCTAGCTGTGCTTAGTGTACCAATCCAAGACAGATATACTTAGAGAGAGAGAGCCCTGACAACAACCCACAAGTATGATGATTTTATCTGAGGAAGGCAGCATTGTGTCACGCACACAGGGGATGTGGAGGAGCACAAGACTCCTGGAATGTTGAAATGTTGAAAGACTCTTGGGTTGAGAGGTGAAAGCTTGTACAGCCCACATCCTCGCTGCTGTGTGGAGCAGATCCTGGAGTGAAGTCTTCATCAGCCACTTTTGGGTTTCCTCGTGGGAGGAACTAGTTGGTCCACAAGAAAAAGATACTCATACACAAACTAGAATGTACACTAGGTGGGCAATCATCAAGGCAGGGCTGGAGGGGACAAGCTGCAGAGTAACTCATGCAGAAGTGCTTCAGTACCTTCCACCCCTTGGAAAATCTAGAGTCTCCAGTCCCTCCCAATCTAACAATACCTTAACTGGGAAATTAAAATAAAATATAAAATAAAATAAAATAAAATAAAATAAAATAAAATAAAATAAAATAAAATAAAATAAAATAAAAAAGTTTAACCATCCCTCCTTTGAACATACTTGTACAAGGAGTAAGATGGAAATACTCCTTTTGATGGTGACCCCAACGTGATGTACATATATGGTGTCCCTGTCCTGGAGAGTTAGCAGGAGTGCTATCCCCCTCCCTGTGCCAGTATTCAGCTGGGGATTTCCAGAAGGTCTGAGAGTTTTCCTTTCAGTCTCTTCGATGAGTCCACCAGTGAGTTCATGGATTCCCCCCTGACTCATCCACATTCCTGCTACCCTCCTGGCTGGACCCTGGGGCTTTCATTAACCCCCTCCACACCTCTGGATGCAGCTAGGGTGTCTCAGCAGCAGAGCTCCTTGGCTAACTCATTGCCCTGGCACTTGTTTTATTTCCCAGAAACCCAAGTCACTGGCATAGCCTGAGTGTACATACCACTGGCAACAAAGCCTCACTGGGGCCACTTCCCATCCCCTTTTCCTGACTTTCCTAAAATTAAATTCCCCACGTAATTTCTTCTTGTTGTTTCACTCACGGCAGTGAGAGCTGTTCTAGAGATCAGAAACTGCACCAGAAGACTACCTAGCACTACACACACTCCATAGCTAAAGCAGGACTCTGCCCTCAATAAACTGTTTTCTGACACTATGCACTTGGCTATATTTGTTATATTGGAGGTTATTATTCAAGGCCATACACTGTAATATGCCAAGCATTACATTTAAAAACAAAGCAAGTACAAGGTATTCAAACACAAGAACAATAACTTTTGTTAAAAAAGAAAGCCTGGCTGGAACTGTATTTCCAATTAAAGGACTTGTAGTAAAACTCAGCTGCTGGGTAGGAAGTATAGGTGGCATTTTCTGAGTCATTATTGAGCCAATTTACCAGCGTGATGTGAAGGGGTCATTGCACTGTATCACATATAAGAGAGATAAAACTGAGATCTTGATCACATGGTATTCATTAGTTTTGATGTATAAATGATAGTTATTTTTCTTGGATGAACAGAGTAGATATTTTTTTAATGGTTTTTCCTTTGTTTCTAGGAGAACCTACCTCTCAGCCTAAGATGTAATTTTGATTTTAACCTTACCAAGGTGAGGTAGTGCATGCAACACTCTTGTTACCTGCAGCAGGCACCACTTAATGCACAACTTTCACAGCAGGAAGGGCAGGAAGGGGGGAATTCTGTTCTCTGGTGCGCCAGAGGAGATACTACATTACTGCAATTACTGCAAAGTGGCAAATGTTATTTTAATGACACCCAGCTTGGTAGTTTCCCAAGGGTGAAATCAATATCTTGATGGTTAAACTGAAGCTACTGTTATATTACTGAGAACATATGTATGACCTCATTGATGATATTCAGAACATTGAACTGAGAAAGGGAAATCTCCCTGATGAAATGCTACAGACTTCCAAATTCATCTGCAAAACAGAAAAGACGTTCATTTAGATAATGCTAGAAAACAGCAACAAAGTAGCTAGAGCTAATCTGAGGCAGGGTTCCTTCTGCTGCTTTTGAGCATAAGCAGTAAAAGGTCACTCTGTCTCTAATTGAATTACTCTGTGTTGTGCTAATCTACCTAATGTCCTGTTTGCAAATATAGCACCATCTTAGACACTTTGTGCCATGTGGGCTAACATTCAAATTGTGCTCTTCATTGCACTTGTGCATTTTGTAATTAAGTAACTGTGATATCAGAAAACTGTTGTTCCGTTTATAGCTTTACATTCCTATGAATGGACATTGTTACTGAATTCTTTCATAAAAATCTCATACTTATCTCACATATTTAGAATTTTTACTTGTAAAATACTCTTCCACTTGAGCCTAGGGAGATGTCTTACTTCTGATAGTAAGAGTGCATTTTTGATCCTTCATCTCAGAGCCGGAATTATATTTACCACATGCTTTCAGAAACATGCAGGTTACACTTTGACTGTCTGCCCCTGTTCTGGCCGGAGAACTGGGAATTATGTTGTAGGTTAGGAGGGGATTGTTTCTGATCTATTCATTAATTTTTAGAAAAGATAACCTTAGGAGCTATGTTGTTTTTGCAGATTTCTATCTGTCTTGCTCCTTCCAGTTCTTTTCAGACTTTGTGGTACACTTTTATGGAATTCCTTGGCACTGAGGTAGCCAGGACTTGTGTAGTGAGGAAAACATTAATTAACATCTATATGAACGCTAGTCAGATAACCAAAAAGGTGTTGTTTGTTCTGTCCAGACAGTATGACATGGTAGGGCTGGGAAATCCTGCAGGAACATGCTCCTAACCTTTATGTGTTTTCATTGCTAAAGAGTAAAGACGTGTGTAGAAGATGCTTTGCTCTTTCCTGCTGTGAGTTGCTCTCAACTTCTCTCCTAAGTTACCACTTTAACATCCTTAAGCGTGCCTGACTGTGTTCCTAGGACTCATCAGATTTTCCCCTCCATTTGAGAAAGTGTGGGATAGAGGAGTGGACAGTATGGTGGGTTGAGAACTGGCTGACTGGCCGAGCTCAGAGGGTGGTGATCGGCGGTGCAGAGTCCAGCTGGAGGCCTGTGACTAGTGGTGTTCCCCAGGGGTCGGTGCTGGGTCTGGTCTTGTTCAACATCTTCATCGATGACCTTGGTGAGGGAATAGTGTCTGCCCTCAGCAAGTACGCCGATGACACACAGCTGGGAGGAGTGGCTGACACGCCAGAAGGCTGTGCTGCCATACAGCAAGACCTGGACCAGCTGGAGAGATGGGCAGGAAGAAACCAGATGAGGTTTAATAAGAGCAAGCGTAGAGTCCTGCACCTGGGTAGGAACAACCGGAAGTTTCAGTACAGGCTGGGGGACGACCTGCTGGAGAGGAGCTCTGAGGAGAAGGACCTGGTGGTCCTGGTGGACGACACGTTGACCATGAGCCAGCAGTGTGCCCTCGCGGCCAAGAGGGACAATGGATTGTGGTGTGCATTAAAAGGAGTGAGGCCAGCAGGTCAAGGGAGGTGATCCTCCCCCTCTACTCTGCCCTGGTCAGGCCTCACCTGGAGTACTGGGTCCAGTTCTGGGCTCCCCAGTACAAAAAAGACAGGGATCTCCTGGAAAGGGTCCAGCGGAGGGCCACAAAGATGATATGAGGCCTGGAGCATCTTCCCTATGAAGAACGGCTGAGAGACCTGGGTCTGTTCAGCCTGGAGAAAAGACTGAGAGGGCATATCAATGTCTATAAATACCTGAGGTGTGAGAGACAGAGGGATTTGGCCAACCTCTTTTCAGTGGTTTGTGGGGACAGGACAAGGGGCAATGGCCACAAAACGGAGCACAGAAAGTTCCGCACCAACATGCAGAATAACTTCTTCACAGTGAGGGTGGTGGAGCACTGGAACAGGCTGCCCAGGGAGGTTGTGGAGTCTCCTTCTCTGGAGATGATATTCAAGGCCTGTCTAGACACCTACTTGGGCAACCTGCTCTAGGGAACCTGCTTTGGCAGGGGGGTTGGACCTGATGATCTTTCAAGGTCCCTTCCAACCCCCTCAATTCTGTGATAATTCTGTGATTCTGTGATGTGGAGTGAGAAGATCAGTAATCCAACTTGATGTCTTATCTTTCAATTCTTGTAACTGAATTCCAATATTTCACCAGTTTCCCACCATATGGGAAATTAGTTTGGTTGGGTATGTAGACAAGAAAAGGCAGGAAACCAACAGAGACAGGTAAATGAACATGCATTTCTGGAAACTACTTATTAAGAACACCTTTATTTATGTCTGTTCAGAACACAATGAAATAGATTGAAACATTTCCAAGACTACAGTACCTCACGTTAGAAGGTGGAAAACCTTCCTAGTGCAACAGAGGAAAAAAAAACCTACTCCACCATCCTTTTATAAGAATAGACAGACATCAATAATCTTTGGGTCAGGCTCTCCATTCCGATGCTCATTACTTAGGTTAGATTAGGAGTAACTCATTAAACTGGCTTTGGCTTTACACTGAAATGATTAAGGTCATGGCCAAGTCAAAGATTTATTTATTATTGTTTCATGGAGCTGGGAAACTATCTTTCTTAGTGTCTATACAGTTATTCTTTCAGGGTGGAATCTCTTATCAACCAATTGCCATGTATTGTTTAGCATACCAACTCTCCACCAAAAGGTGAAACCTATTTGTAGGAGGCTTTCATTTGCCCCTAGGTATTACTATTGCTAGGGAACTGTTTGATTTAGAGATGAGGAGGTAAATTTGAGCTAAGCGTGGACAGTATTTTGTTGAAACAGGGCAGGTGAGCAAGTGGTACAGATAACTGCAGACTTAACATTGCAACAGGTGAGATGGTATCATGATTTTATGACCTTTTATTTCAAAAATATTCAGTTCAGCTTAAATGGTAATAATAATAATAATAATAGTTACCAAAGAAAACAAGTAAAAACAAGACATCAACCAAAAATATTTAATCATGAAATCTGCAGCATACAAATTCTGTGGATTTTTCAGAATGAGCAATTTGTTAGTAAACATGAGACTTTACAGAGAGAAATGATGTTATAGAGAGGTGTTCCATAATTGCGTTACTGTACCTTTACTGGCTGAATATCAACTGGTTTGAAATTGAGCAATGCCACTACAACTTTATTGTACATGACTCAATAGATATTGTCCTTGGCTTACTGAAATTGGTAGCATTTTACTGCAATCTTCTTTGCAGCCAAAATCTTGCTCTACAGCTCCGTTACAAAACAGCAGAATCCAGCTAATCATTCAGAGGAACTTCTCTAACTTCTATTATTTGAAACCTTTTTAAAAGAACATCAGTATTGGTATGCAATATTTAAAGCAAGAATTCAAAATTTGAAAAGGATGCTTATATGTGAAAAAATACTTGTGAATTATTTTCAAGTGCAACACCTATTCAACTACTGGAAATAGAAATAAAATGCCATATGGAAGGTGTCCAGATAAAATAATAATAATAATAATGATTTTAACAGTTCTCTTTCACTGAAATTCATTGAGATAACATGCTTAAAATATATTGTTTTGTAAATAATTTGCATTGTCATCTGAAAACCAGTGTCTCATTGACAGTCAACAGTTTGACAGCAGGAAAGCAGTTCAGCCTCAGTGAGACCTGAAAATGCATCTATCCCTTTCCAAGTTATATCTGCTCAAAGCAAAAGCACTCCACCCAGAAGTTTGTGTTCTTTGTTAACTGCGTGTAAGATGTAAGCAGATGTTTTAATAAAAATAGTAATTATAGTATAGAACTCCCATAGCAAATGCCAGTGGTTCTCTGAGTGACAAGGAAAGCACACATTTCATTAAACAGCATGCGAGCAGAAGCCAACCTGGATTATCCCATGTTCTTAGGATGATTGCAAAAATTAGGAAGAAACATCTTCATACCTTCTGGTGAACCTATCAGGTAACTATAGATCAGAGAATTTTTTCTAAAGATTTTTCCAGTTGAAAATGTCTTCTTTCCCACAAAATGTTTAGAGTGTAGCAAAATCCAGCACACATAAATAATTTTGAAACTAAATTTTGAAAATCTTCCAAACAACATTTGCAAGACAGAATGTTTGGAATGCAATTATCTTATTAACCGAGGGTTGTTTTTTTGTTGTTGCTTTATTCATTTATTCATTTGTTTATTAATTTTATTGCTTCATTTCCGTATTTATTCACAAGTTGTAGATTGTATATCGTATTATGCAACAAATCATATATGCAAACAAACATAAAAATATACAGTTTAGAAAAAAACAAATGCTGTAAACATATGTAAAAATATTATAACAAAATTGTTTAACATAGTATTCACATTTCAAAGGAATTTTAAATATCTATGTTTCTGAACTGAAACAAAAATAAATTTTGGATGTAGAAGTTTCTAAGAAGAGGAAGCTGAATTTCCATTGCTCTCATTTAAGCTGTTCCTGCAGCTATCAAAGGTCAGCACATTCACTGAGCTCTGTCTCAGCA
The DNA here is from genome assembly GCA_011074415.1 of Stictonetta naevosa. NCBI lineage: Eukaryota > Metazoa > Chordata > Aves > Anseriformes > Anatidae > Stictonetta > Stictonetta naevosa. Next base: position 20,311,826 of record CM021729.1, read on the forward strand.
CCATAAACCCACACAAAAGAAAAGAGTAATGTCTAAAAACTTGTTCATTTTTGAAAACTCATGTATATTCAGTCACCTTTGACTTTCTTGCTCACTTTCCAAAGACTATTGCACATTTTGAGTGTTAGCATCATGAACACCCAGAGAACCAGATGGTGACCCTAAGAATCTCTCACCTCTATAAATGTTAGAAATATAAAATTACAACTGAAATACTTGCTAATAGGAAAATACAGCAAAAAGCTGTTTTGCTTAGGACTCTGAAGGATCTTTCTTGGATCTGATGGCTTTAGGCAATTGACAGTGTTTTGTGAGTAATCATTTCCTCACAGGAGGCCTGTGTATCTGTTGGGCAGTTATGAAGCAGTGGTTGGAATGAGCTGAGTGTGTGACAGACAGAAAATCTCTGTAGGGAAGTTTGGAACTTCTGTTAGACCTGGCAGGTCTGCTGTAATTCATTTTTCAAACAAAAAGCAAGGTTGTTTATTATTATTGTTGTTGTTGTTGTTGTTATTTACCTATAAATCACCAAACTACTGTATTCTGTAAGGTATGTATAGGCAAGAAAAATCTGAAAAATCTCCCCCTCATCTGAAGCCCAAGTGCATGACCACAGAGAGAAAAATATTGCAACTGAATGACAAAATGAGTGACAAAATGAATGATTTGAACAATCTGTATATTTGATGTTTTCTTCTCTGAAATTAAGCGATTAAAAAGCAGACCGTCATGTATAAACTGTTTTTGATGTGTAAGTCTGAATATATTTGCAACACTAAATCATCCTATCAATTACTTTCAGCACAAAACAGCTGAAAGTAATTGCAGAAGATTTTACGTATATTTTGGTACTTGCTATCTACTTCATTAAACATCACAGCATTAAGCAATGTAAATTCTGAGATCTTGATGTGTTAATAATCACATCCAAGGAAAAATATCTAAAACCACTGTGATGGGCTGACCCTGGCCAACAGCCAAACATCCGACCAGTCTTTCTCTCAGTTCCATCTCCCATGGCAAGGGGAAAAATCAAAAGCAAGAAGACTCACAAATAAAGACAATAGGTAAAGCAAAAGCTGTATATGCAAGGAAAGCAAAAAGAGGAATTGTTTCACTGCCTCTCATGGGCAGGTGGACATCCCGCCGCTTCCTATAAAACAGGGCCTCAGCATGAGTAATGTTGCTGGGGAAGAAAAGTACTGGAACCACAGACACCCCCACTTCCTCCTCTCCCTGAGTGTTTATTGCTGAGCAAGACATCATAGGGCATGGAGTAGCTCTTTGGCCAGTTTGGGTCAGCTGTCCTGGCTGCGTCTCCTCCCAGACTTGCTCAACCCCCAGCCTCCTTGCTGGAAGGGAGAGGAAGCCTTGATGTTGTGCAAGCAATGTTCAGCAATTGTCAGAACTCTGAAGTGTCATCAATACCACTTTAACCACAAATGCAATTCCAGATGTTGTGAAGAAAGCCAACTCCATCCCAGCCAGACCCAGTACAATCACACAGAAGCAACCTTGCTTGCCCACAGTGTGAAAAGTTAATACTGTATTGGGGCAGTCCAGATGCAAGACAGCAGGAGTCTGCTGCAGAAGATCTAGCACCCTTATATCAGAATTTCCTTCCTACCATTTATTTTCCGCCTATAACATTAGGTATAATATTTGTTTATGAAGTAAGTCTGGGTTGAAAATTGCATCTGAGGTTCCTTATGTTACTCTCTGTGTCTTCCTTTTGCATATCCGAGTAAGATTCAGATAACTGTCAGGAGCATAATCTATGTCTTAAAGTTGAGCAGCATTCTTTGGGCTTCATGCACCTTGGTAAGCAGCATGTGATTAAGAAAATTTAGCTGTCATTCTGAGCAGACAGAATATACCTTCCTACAGAACATGGTCCTGGCAAAAGGGACATGGAAGGAAGATAGATACATCAGTCAAACGATATTTTTGCAGAATACTTTTCCACTTTGTAAGCAGACATTGGACAAGTACAGTTTACCTAATCTGATGTGGAAATCAAAGTAACGCTAAATCATACTATGGAAAGTGCTCCCGTAAGAGTTACAAATGGTCACAGAACTACCCCTTTTCTAAGTTCTATCTCTCACAACAATTTCATGCAACACAAATACAAAACACCTTCCTGCTCTGTGTTGCAGAGTCTCTCATCCCCACACAGGGGAAACATCAGGCAACCTGCATAACAAGACCACATGCAGAAAACCTATGAATGATCCTCTTCATCTTTTGTTCTTCCAACCTAAGAAAATGTATTTTAATTATTTAAGAAGGACATATATATCATAATATGAAGAGATTAACTTCAATACATACCTCATAAGAAATGCTCTCTCAGGTTAAACCGCTGAAAAGTAAAGATGAAATTTTAGTACCCACTGTTTCTTGACACTGTTAGTCAGTGATTAAGTCCTAATTGCTAGCCCCAGGATTCTAGTGGGTTTTTTTTGTTTGGTTGTTTTTTTTGCCAGATATACTTTTTCTCCCATTCAGTTTACTCTGCAGTCCATACCTATATGAGTTCCTTACTGCACTTAACATATGCATTAATATTATGGTGTGTCTAGGTAAGAAAGCTAAATTTCTACCTCTAAAATAAGATATATCCCAATTTTCAATTTTAAAAGTGTGTTACTAACTACTATATTACAACACAGTAATAAAGGAATGGGCAGTTCTGTCTGCCCTTCTGTCAAGATTAAAACTTCTGGACATAAGAGCACTACAAGAGTAACCTGCTGATCAGCTTATCCAGCTGACCCTAGTTAGCAATGGGTTCCCACCTGATCTTCAGACTGCAGAACTCATATACAGCTATGTTTAGGTGTCTGCTTGACCTATTATTCATGTTTTATTACAACATTAGGAAGTTGAGCTCTGTGAGATATTGAGGACAGTATAGATTACAGACAGAAGAAAATCATTGAGGTGTTCAAATATTCTTCAGGCCATAGCACTGAAGTGTCAAAATTAAAGAGCAGGGATAGAAATAAACTCAGAAGAAAAGCAAACAAGATCAGGTGCAATATGCAAGTCCGTACAGAATATTTTTACTTTGTAAAAGGAAAGGAGAGAAGAGAGGGAAAGAAAACCTCAAATCTATTGTTAGAAACTTGTTTCATCTGCAACCACAGACTTTAAGCCTTAATCTTCATGAAAAGATACATGAAGTTTTAATACCTATGAAATCTCTTTATAAATGTACTTTGCTATAACTGGACTTTATGTAGAATTTGACATGGAAGCCTATTAAGAGTTAATTTTGCTCTTCAGTGTGTCAGGTAGGAAGAAATTACAGTGACGATATTCAGGAAAATAATTTGTTTGAGGGACTAGCATCATATTTCTTGAAAAACTGAAGTAACACAACTTACCATTCACCAAAGAAAGAGAGGAATTTCAATCGCTGGGTGAGAGTAGCTTTAGTATGAACAAGGTAGCATGAATAATTTAAGGATTTTGATTTAAATTGGTTAATGAACAACTGATAAGTTGAGAAAATGAATAATAATAATAATAAAAAGAGCCCTGCACAAGCCTTGATCTAAAGAATTAATGAAACAAGAAATTAATAGAACTACAGAGAAAGAAATGAGTAAATACCCCAATGAAGAAAGTTATAGTGAACATTACTCATTAACCCTCCTTTCATAAAAAAAATAATAATAACCTGTTCATAACCTCTACAACAGTTGTGTGATTTTGCAGTTAAGGGGCCCCTGCAGATCAGAATTGCTCTTGATTGTGCAACTTCATACATTAAAAAAATATATATATCACACTTGGTGGAAAAATTTATTTTAATTTCTAGTCATTTTCCACTCTACTAGACTTTGAGATTTTTGAGGGAGGGACCACATCCTGTTCACCCTGCACAAGGCTTAAGCCTCTAGCGTGCTGAGGTACCTCAGCAGGTTTGCAGGCCAGACAGTGCAGCACACAGGAGGGTACAAACAACGAGATCGTTTCAATGACAATGTTCCTTCCTAAATATCATGACCCTCCCAACAGAGTCAGGGGTAATAAACAGTTCTATTCTTAAGCCATCATCATTCTTTAGGGACAATCCAGAGAGGAACGTAATATTAGGACAGAACAAACATATCTAATGTCTAATGGACCTTCAGAAGGTGAATGGGTCTGTCTAAGGCATCCCTGGGCAACCTTTGAGGCACTTATTCATTTCTATTTCTAGCTGAGCAGCATAGTCATGTTACTTTGAGAGGGCTGCTCTGTTTTCACATGCAAACTAGAGAATATAAATGATGCCTGCAACCTGAATGTAAGCATGCCAGTTCTTTTTTATGAGTTTTGAAGTTCATATGCAATACACATAGCAGAACCCTTGTTTCAATATTGTGTGGAAGGAATAAAGTTGATGATATTATTTTGGGACTGATGCTAAAGGGAAAGAAAGAAGACAGACAGAAAAAAAGAAGGAAAGAAAGACAGAAAGACAGGCAGAAGGGAAGAAAGACAGGCAGAAGGAAAGAAAGAAAGACAGGCAGAAAGAAAGAAAGACAGGCAGAAGGAAAGAGAAAGAAAGAAAGAAAGAAAGAAAGAA
>CM021729.1:20316507-20328658 GCA_011074415.1 Stictonetta naevosa
AAAGAAAGAAAGAAAGAAAGAAAGAAAGAAGGAAAGAAAGAATTAAATATGATGAAAAAAAAAACAACAAACAATTAAAAACAAACACAAAGAGAATATAACGAGGGTTGGACCCAATGATCTTTTGAGGTCCCTTCCAACCCCTTCAGTTCTGTGATTCTGTGATAACCTCTTAAGGCTTCTGTTTTCACTCTTGTGTTTAATAGTGCATCCTGAAAGAACATGTTGTGCTCTCTGCAATTCAAAGTTTTTTAATGACCTCTGGTACAGTTTCCAGTCACAAATATTTTTATGAAATGAAGCAAACTTTACTTTAAGCTGGGAGCTCTTAAACACAAAAGCACCTTCATGAGTGGACTCTACAACTGCTGCTCCATTCTAGTTGGAGTAGCCTGAGGTAGATGTTCAATGTGTAAGAGACAGAAAGAATTTCACAAGAGCAGGATCATCAAGCGTGTCTGACTTTCCCTTTAGCCTCAAAGAAGAAAGGACATGGGGACAGAGGTGGGAGATGTTGGTGTTCAGGACCTCAGCAGCCTGCCATGAGTACCTGGGGATACAAGTGTCCCCTCTGTGGCAGGCAGAGAAAGGACTTGGGTGGTTAAAATGGGTTATGCTTCAGAGTTGAAGTATGTGTCCAATATGACAAATGTCCCTGGCTCCTCTCTGCTTTCTAGCCCCAGGAGAGGAACTCACTTCAGTTGCATTCTCCCCTCAGTGGCCCCAAAATCCAGCTGTACAGTGTAGTTTGCCCCATGGAGACACAGCAGCATCAGTGTGACATTGTTATAACTCAGTACTTCATTTATGATTGCTGCTATCATGGGGTTACCCACTAGGTGGGAGACACTTCAGGTATAGCTGAGCTCCTGTGCTGGACGAGTTCTTGTGTGCCAGCTGAAGTCATGCTGTGTACAGTGTCGTCATGCACTCTTATAGCTTCAAATGTACAGATTCAGACACTTTTCACTGAAGCTTGAATTACTGCCTTTTGCTTCAAGGCTGAACGAAAACATGGTTCATTATTGTGGCTCAGCTGACGCACATAACTTGTTCCTCCCAAGCACTGAGACCGGTGCTTGAATCTAGAGTGGGCAGGGCACAACCTCAAAGTATCTAAATGGTTGAGATGATGTTTTATTGGTTTCCTCTCGTGCCGCAGCTGTATAACCGGAAGGAAGTGACAGCACTTATTGCAAGGGGCTGTATGAAAGCTCTGGATAAAGATAGTGCTGTCTCCTCACAAGGAACTGCTGGTTTTGTTTTTACTCTGGACACATAGAACATGCTAATGCACTGGTCCAGCAGCAAATTTACCTTTTCAACAACTTGCAGGGTATAGCTATCTACTCACCTGTTGATGTTACTCTCACAAATATCTCAGCCTTTCTTGTCCTAAACCCAGACAGTTGAGCCACCAGACAACATGGCAGCTAGTGGTTGATTCTCCAAGATTTCCAAAATCACAGAATCACAGAATGGTGGGTGTTGGAAGGTACCTCTGGAAGTCCTCTGGTCCAACTTTCCTGCTCAAGCATGGATACCTACAGCAGGTTGCCCAGGACCATGTCCAAATGGCTTTTCAAAATCTCAAATACCTGCTATCTATTCATTAATATAATAAACTCTGGAAGAGTTTCACTGTTCCACTGATTTTCCTTGTTTTCTTTAGATTTTTCAGTGCAAATATTCTGCACCTTATTAAAACAACCTCAACAAAACAAAAGCTATTTTCTTAAAGCATATTCCATCCATATTTTCAGTTGCTATGCAGACTAACAAGACCATAGGAAGTATTAATCATAGAATCAGAAACACAAGGTTGGAAAGGACCTGCAAGATCATCTAGTCCAACCGTCCTTCTAGTCTCTAATTATCCATGTATTCTGAGGTCCTTCCATCTTCCCAGTTGCAAAGTTTAGTAAAAGCCAGCCAACTAGAAAGATGATTATCACAGACATAGCTTTCAAATGTCCGATGGCTGTGGAGAGTCTCCTCCACAAGACATCTGCAGAAAATACCAGATCACAGGGCAATCAGAGATGATACTACCTTAACTAGTGTTTCAGAGGAAATGTTCCCAATCCAGCTGCTTCTTTACAGGTATACAATAGCAGGACCTCCATGGTTCTTGTTCTTAGCTATTCAGGAGACATCAGGTGCAAGACCTCTGTGTTATATCAGCTCCAGAGCAGCTGTGCTATACAGCACAGTGCTCCCACTCTTTGTCTGGTACCACTGTGGGATCACTGTCCTGGGGATACAGAATTTTGTGTCCCTTACCTTTACAAGGGAGAGTGGACCTCCTACAACCCTTTTGCATTGATTCTTGTCCCTGGCCACAGTACAGTTCTCCAGCAAGACATCAGAGAGATGACTGTCCAGGAGTACTCTAGCATTAGGAGGATCTGCTCTGTGGTTCCATGGGAAAGACAGCTGTGAAGCATTTCAGGAAACAGCTAGTACACTCAGTGTGATGCCTTCACTGCCTTAGGTCATCCAGTGTGAGGCCCCCATCCTTTAGGCTGAGCTCAAACAGTTTTCGTATGCTGCAAAGGAAGTCCACAATAAGCAAAAGATGGGGAATAAGAAGGGCAAGAGGTGCAGAAGGTACAGGAGGACATAGGGTTTTCTAAGCTCCTTGAATAAATATGTGCCTTCTCTGCATTTTTACACAGTGGAGCACTTTATTGCATACAAGTTTGATCCACAGCTATGGATGCAAGAATACACATGGTAGACAGAATTTAATGTAATAGATTTAGATAAGAAAATAAATCAAATTCCCTGACTCACATTCATCTGATGTAATGTACCTTCAATGTATACTCTTAAAGGCACTTGCTGATGGATTCAGCTCTTTTGCTTCCAATATGAGAGATACTCATGAAAAGATAACAAAGTCTATAAACTAAACAAGAACCTCCCATCAACTCTGACACTGATAATACATGTTCCTAATGAAGAGAAATCCAGCTCATAAGACTGACTAAAATAGCAAAGGATATGCGTTGATGTGACCTAACCCCAGCAGCATTTCTGTCATAAAAGGAAGGCTTGTTTTGTGCTTGTCAGCATATGTTTACATCTCTAAAGTATTTTGTAACAAGTACTATATGGGAGTTGCGTTTTAATTACTGCAAGAAAACCTCAGAGAGGGACCTGAAGGGTAAACCACAAACTATGCTATTTTTGAAATTCTTGTATTGTGTTAATTCTACCTGACCTTTTCTTGAGGTGCTTTTGACCCTACTTCTACTCACTAATCACAGTACCAGTCTCATTCCTAGCTCTCTTCTCCTGACGGTTCCCTTGGATTCTTAAAGATGTTCCAAGACTACCCAAATCTGTAGTCTCCTGGATAAGTGTTTTTGTTTGTTTGTTTGTTTGTTTGTTTGTTTGTTTGTTTTAAATGCATGTAACTTCTCTTAAGTTTTAACTGGAGATAGAGTTTAAAATAGTATGGGGTTTCCACAGTATCCCACTAAATATATGTATAATACACATAACTATACTGACTATAAACTTTCTGCTGCTAGTCAACACTTTGTGTTGAAAGAGCAGTTAGACAGAACTGCCATTTTACAGAACTGCACAAGGGACCTGAGGTCCTTTCTGGGTGGCAGGTGAGGCACCCTGGTCCTTCTGGTGGAACTCAAGATGTCGAGGTCCTTCTGGTGGAACATGAGACATCGACCTCTTTCTGGTGGCACGTAAGATGTTGAGATCCCTCCCTCTGGTTGCAGGCAAGGCATCAAGGTCTTCCTGGTGGAGCACAAGGCATCAAGGTGCTGCTGGTGGGACTGTGAGATTCTGACAGCGACCCGCGAGGGAGGTGCTGTGGGCTGGAGGCACTTGACACCCGCTAGTCATCAGAGCAACGTCCCGCAGGCAACAAGCATCTCCATGCCAGGATAGAGGCAGGCACCATGAGCCAGCCACACCAGGAGCTGCCAAGAGAGGCACCCAGAAAAGACTCATGCACCGTCTGCCTGGGCCCACTGGTTGACACAGCCCGGCTGAATTCCTGCGGGCACTTCTTTTGCGTGGAGTGCATCGAGCCGTGGGCCGCCCACGGAGCCACCTGCCCACTCTGCCGGTGGCCCATCCTGGCCAGTGTGAGGCTGGTGCCACGCTCTGTGAGGGACGCCTCAGCCCGCTGGCCCTGGGGAAGAGCCCAACACAATGTGGGGCCCGGGTGGCAGCAGCAGCAGCGGAGGAGTCCCTCCAGCTACAGGTCCTGCAGTGTCTCGCCCAGGCACAGGGACCGCAGCCCCTCCACGCCACGACAGCTCGTCCGAAGCTTCTCGTGGCACTGGGAGCAGGAGGGGTGCAGACGGCCCCAGTCCCCACTCAACACCAACCCCAGGGACACATCGTGGCTGCGGAGGGCCCAGCAGGAGGAGCCGGGGGCTGGTGACCACACAGGCCTCCAGGCCGGGCCCCACATTTAATGAAAAAAAAAAAGAAATCCTAAAAAGCAACCCAGACAGAAGTCATTTGGGGGATGGGAAATTATCATGGGATTCGGTAACTGGGTGAGGGCAGCATCTATAAAGGCGATCATGTCCTAACTGGAAAAAGGCTGACAGTAAAAGTCTCCTGAACCTGGGGCAGAAGAAAATGCCTGCTGGTCTGAGATCTGCCAGCCCAGGAGCCATACCACAGGGTGCAGCCCTTCAGGAATGCCCTGCTCCAGCATGAGCTGCTCTCCAAGGAGCAACACAGAAAGCTTCTCAGATGAAAGGAGCTCCGTCTGGGGTAAAAATCAGGCCCGTTTTATGCCATTGGTACCTCTTACCCATAAGAAGGCATAGGACAAGAGGGAATGGTCTTAAACCAATAGAGGATGGACTAGGCATTAGGAGGAAATTCTTCACTGTAGAAGGGGGGTGAGGCACTGGAACAGGTTGCCCAGAGAAACTGTGAATGCCCCATCTCTGGAGGTGTTCAAGGCCAGGCTGGATGGGGCCTTGGCCAACTTGATTTAGTGGGTGGCATCTCTGCCTGTGGCAGGGGGGTTGGAGTTAGATGGTCTTTAACGTCCCTTCCAACCCAAGTGGTTCTTGGAGGCCTGTAGCTAAAGGTGTCCCCCACGGGTCAGTACTGGCTCTGGTCTTGTTCAACTTATTCCTCAATGACCTGGACAATAGAATGATGGAACAGAGTGCACCCTCAGCAAATTTGCTGACAACACAAAGCTCAGAGGAGTGACTGATAACCCAGAGGGCTGTGCTGCCATTTAGAGGGACCTCAACAGGCTGGAGGGTTGGGCCAAGAGGAACTTCATGAAGTTTAACAAGGGCAATTTCAGGGTCCTGCGTCTAGGGAGGAATAACCCCAAGCACCAGTACAGGCTGGGGGCTGACCTGCTGGAGAGCAGTTCTGCAGAGAGGGACCTGGGAGTCCTGGTGGGCAGCAGGCTGACCATGAGCCAGCAGTGTGCCCTTGTGGACAAGAAGGTCAGCAGCTATAAAGGTGACCATAGATGATGGACTAGATGGTCTTCAGAGGTCCTTTTCATCTTCAGCCATTCTGTGATTCTGTGATTCCGTGGTATGTGAATCAAGCAGATTTTCAAAGAATCACCTAGAAACCTGTGACTTGGTAATGAGGGTTAATGGAGAGATTCACATCCATGTCTCTTAATACAGAAATTAGAAAGCATTGTAGAAAGCATATTTCCTAAGGCAGAGGATGGTCTTACACAAATGAAAGAGAAAAAAGCTGAGACTGCAGCTGGAATATTTGTAAGTCAGTATGTACGCCTGTTACACAGAACTCCTATGTGTAGGTACTTCATGAGTCTTGTTTACAGTGGGGATTTGTTCTTCTCCTGATTATCTGGGTTTTAATGAGAAACCCTTGGAGGAGGACAAAGTAGTAGATTTTAGCCTTCCAGTTTGGATGTTTACTTCTTCTTACATTGTTCTTTTGGAAATTATAGAAGAATATTTGTTGGAGAGCAGGGAGCGCTTCTTTTGGAAGACATATTTCCCATACACATATTTTCAGGGGAGTAATCTGAGATATAGCAGCTACAAGTGCAAATGAGTTCGTTAAACTGAAATGCCACTGAGAGTCACCATGGTGACTCTATCCCAGTTAGAAGTAGGTTGTCACAATTACTCTCATCACACGACTGAAAATGATGAGAGATCTGGATTACTGACCTCACAGAGATAAGGACTGGAACTTAATTTCATACCCACTGATGATGTGTGGATGCTATCACACAAAATTCAGAGGCAATATGCACTGTAATTGATGATATATTTAGCTAAAAATGTGCAATAGAACAGTAAGACGATTTTTTTTCAAATTTTCTTTCTGTTTCTAGTTAAAGAAAAAAATGTAAATCAAACAAACAAAAAAACAATTTGCAGGCCATACTGTGACTGATAAGGATGACCTTTCAGCTGTACCTGTTGGAGGGGCTGGCAACCATTCTTATGGGAAGTGGTTTGACCACACTGACGTTAATGCTTCCTAGCTATGTCCCTTGCTTTCGCATATGACCTTGCCATGTCTACAGTTGTGTTGTTGCTGTCACAGGCCAGTTGTCCCATTTTCCTGCCCACGTTCATTAATCAGTGGCCCCTGGAAACACTGAAACAGGAGCTTTCCTGTAACTGAAAGAAAGAAAGGAAGAAAAGTAGAATTCACAAATAATCACTAAGTCACTATTTCTTTGACAAAATTCCTAGAGGTTGGCTTTACTAGTCAAGAAATTCCTGGGAAATTTTTCTCAAGGTCTTACTGGACTTTCCCAGAAAAAGAAAATATGCAACTTTTTTTTTCCTCAGAAAATATCCGTGCTGAATTCTTATGCAGTCTTTGGTTGGAATCTTGAGCAAATGACGAAACAATAAACAAATTCCTTTTGCAGTTCCCTTCCCTGGTCCCTATTCTTATCTCTTTGCTTAAACATACCAGGTTTCTATTTTTCAGGATTTGAGAGTAAGATTTCCCAGGAGACAAACTCCAGGGGCTACTATATTGAAAACCAAACTGTTGGCACTTGTAGCAGCTTCTCGTCGACAGCCTTAAATGCAGACTCATAAAACTGTTTATTAAAAAACTACTGCAAACATGAAGTCATACCAGCCTCATTCTGGAAGATTAATTCATCCTTCAAGAATAATGATTTAAGTGTGCAGTTAAGCATCCCATCATGTTCCTCATAATGCCAATACCTGGACAATTTGTAGATCTTCATAATTTGATGATGACTCCATGACAAAATTATATCTGTACATGGTTTATAAAACACTTTATGAGCATGAACAGATACACGTATGTAGAACTTCACCAAGACCAGCCCTACATGTGGTCTTTGATACCTCCTCAGTGACAATTGCATTTTAAGATTTGTCAGAGGGCTGATTTTTAATCTAACATGATTCCCATAAATTGCATAATTCAAGTATTTTAATAGAATTGTCATGCTGTATGCCTTGAAGATGACAACTATTTTATCAATACAGTTACCTATCTCAACCAGACCCATAATTATGTCAAATAAGATTGCTGCCTTTTTTTGACAAGACCTGAATTCCATGAAAATATAAGTAACATAACCTTTTATAATTTGTAAAATGTTAAATCAGAGCTAAGTAATCTAAAATGAAATATGAAAACATACTGTTCTGATAAGTTCAAAACTGAATTCAAGCAATTAATTTCAATTTTTCTAAATGCAAGTTTATTGAAATAGATGTATTCCACCTAAATGCAAACAGTATTCCTTCTAAATGTATCATAGCGCCATATTTTAAGTAGATGAATATTTATTCTGAACTTTCTTTGCCCAGTGGGAAATCTAAGTTTCTTAAACTAATAATTCCTCTTGGGTAAGACAAGGAAGGTAAGAAGGACCAGACAAATGGTTTCCTTACAAGTCTGTAATCAGTGTTGTTCATGCACTTCTCATGGTCTTTCTCGGAGGCTGGTAACACACCACAGATCACAACCTTCACCGAATATGTGCCTATCGAAATTCTGTTGTACTATGTGTTGTGTTTAGTACGTAATATACAGAGGTCTAACAGGTATGTGTAGTGAATGGTCCATATCAAGCAGCAGTAAATAAAAAACAAGCTGACAGGGATGAACCAGAGCCGGGAGTGCCAAATCACCCAACCAGCCCTTATCCTAATGGAGCCATCCATGACATTTCCATTTTTACCTAACATTCCTAGTCCCAGCATGTGGGGGAAATCGAGTGTAATTTTGTAATGAAGCAGGAAAGTAGGTTTAGAATGAAAAGGAGGAGATGGGGAAGTGGCTGTTTAAAGCTAAGGAGGGGCATACAGGTACCCTGTCGCACTGAGACAGGCCCATGGTCCTTCAAAGCAATACATCCCACAGCCAGAAGGGATGTTGCACAGATAGCTCACACAGCTCTACTTCCAGAAACTGAAGCAAACATGAAGCTGCTGCTGTATCCATGTCCTTGGTCTCTACTTTTGTGTAGCAGAACCTGGCACTAGAAAAAATCTCCAGTCTCCAGCTAAGTGAGTAGCGTATTTATACTGTCCTTTCTTGTAATCTTTTTCTACTGTTGTAATGAAAAACCTGACCACCAGCCTTGTTTAATAAGAATCTTCTTTATTTTGACTCTGAAACCTGTCCTGGGGTAGGGGAGCAAGGTAGGTGGGGAATGAGTTGAGAAAGCCACTGAAGTGGGGTACTGAATCTAAATGAAGAGTTGTGGGCTTTCTGCACACACATACCTGCCCCTCCAGACATGTTTTAGGGACCGATGGTGTGGACCATTTGCCATTACACCAGATCTGTTGGAGTGCTGATTTAGGAAGAGTTTCCATCCCTCAGACGTGAAGCAGATTTGCAATGAGCAAGGTGAAGACCACACAGGTCTGGGCAAAGAAGTGGGACATCAGGTCTGAGTGTAAAGCTGTCCGCACAAGATTGAAGTATTAGAATACAAAAATATTCCTGCTCTTCTCGTCATCTTTCAGACATAGATCTCAATACACAGCTTGGTCCAGATTTCTTCACCGTTTAAAAGAATGGCTCTGTCTCCTGCAGCCAGGAAAACTAATATACTATTGTGTTGGCAAGCAAAGGGCTGATTCCTCCTAGATAAAGGGATTTGGGTCCTTATTAACAGATAACTTGCCTTCATGCCTTTTGGCCAGATGAGAACTATGTACCCAGATAATTATTAAGTGCTGAGGTGCTGAAAAGGCATTTGTGGTTGTGTCCATCTAGGAATTACCAGCGGTCTCTGGCCCTGAGGTGCTAAACCTGTTTTGCTGGGATCTTACTTCCAAATCAATCACCTTCACAGGGCTGTGGAGCTCCGAACTGGTGCAAGCTTGTTTCACCCACCCACATTTTCTAAAAAAAAATTAAATAAATAAATAAAAAATCTGTGAAAGAGTAACTTGTCCATGTAGGCTTGATATCAGCTGAGGACTGGTCTGCCTGACAGGCTGCACAAGGCCAGTGCATGACACAAGGGCAGTGTTACCATTGTCCTCTCTGCCTTGGGCACGGCAGCAGAAGTGTGCTCTGCCTTCCCATGCCTCCCTCATCTGCATGAGCTTTGTGTAGGGGATGTTCTGGTGAGGCACAGACCCGGCTTTCCTTCAGAAGAGCCCTCAGAGGTGATTTCAGGGTGACTGTAAGCTAGAGTCCTGAGAGCTGGTTGCCCTGTGGCTCTTGGGCTCAAGCTGCTGTTAGCTCTGGGGCTGCACTGGTGGGGACTGTTGTCTCTGCACAATACCTACATCTCTGGAGAGATGCCCTAAGGGTGGGCAGAGGTTGAATGCCCACTCTGGCTGGATGTGGCTGAGCGGCTCCTGACATGTCGTGCTGCAGAGATAGTCTGCAAGGAGCTCACGGAGTAGCCATGCCATGTCAGGAGGCCTCTCTGCTCCTCCTGTATAGCAAGTCCTCTGTAGCCAGTGCTGTAGACAAGTTAGCAGAGTTTACCACAGTCATCATAGCCAGTGGAGGGTTATATTCTGCTTAGCTTCTGTTAGCTTTGGATTTCGTGTCTGTGCTAAGCAAACTTTCCTGCTTTTGAAACAGCTGAAATTGCTGACTTACATAAGGGCATATTCATTGTAATACATCCCTGCAGGTAAATAGCCAGCCGGCTGACCTCAGAGGAGATGGACATGGCAGCAGGAACATTGTTTCCAGTAATACTGGCTGGAAATTTTCCAGATGATTTTTTTTTTCTTCAGAAAACACTGATCTGATTAAAAGAGCCGGTAGGGAGATGACTTGATCACTGGTCAGAGTTTTCAGTGGAAAACTAGTGATGCCTTTTATATGATTGGTCTGATTTATGTTGCATTATGCCTTTACCTAAAAGTTAAAATGTAAAGAAGTCTGACCCAAATGACTTAGCCTAATCAAAATAAGGCCTTTTCCAAATAGAATACTCTATTTCAAGGTATTCTTGGCATTTCAAAAATTAAATACCTGAAGAAAACTCGTTTTGTAGTAAATGCCAACCTTCTGAGTTTTCATGTTGAGCAAAGACAAAAGGTAGGACTAAGGTGCTGAAAATTCTCCTGTGGTAGAAGTTTTGCTTTTGGATTGATTCCAGCCCACATAATGTCACACAGCTGTGGAATAAATAAATACCCACAAAGATTTCACAAAGAAGATGAGTAGGGCTTTCTGAAGGCTAGAGGAAGTTAAGAAGGCCAGTGGGTCAGCTAGTTAAAACAGCCTGTTTCACTACATAGATGACAGAGAATAACGGGGAAAAAAATCTTTCCTTTCCTGAGAAAGGAAATCCTTGAGAAGCAGGATCTCCCTTCTGGCACAGAAGGTCTTCATTCTAGTAAAGTCCAACCATCACAGGAGCAATGTAGGAGCACTGAACTTCACAGTTCAGTGTAAAATGGAGCAGCAAACTCATGCTGCCACTGAATGCTGAGTGCTCATCCACTGAAACGTTAACTTATCACCTTTTACCATTATTTTGCAAAAAAATGCAACTCAGATAATGGGAGAATCCAGTATTGTCAGAATGAGGAATTCTGAAATATTTTCTAGTTGCTTTGGTAAATGTTATGAAGCACTGAAACAAATTGAAATAAAAATATTCACAGGGAATTTAGGAATTGCTTCACTTCCTTTTATTTTTTATTTTTTTTGGCTTGAGGATCTGTTGTTTTGTTCTTTATAGATGTGAAGGCATCAAACATTCCTACATAGCTATCCAACCGAAATCAGTGTCTATCTCTTGAATAAACACTTAAGATTATTACAATTAATTTACAAAGTGATACAGACATTGAAAGCATTCAGGTTCCTGCTGCTTAAATAGAGAAAAAAAAAATAAAAATAAAAAAATAAATAAATAAATAAATAAATAATAATAAAAAAGCCATAAATCCCACTGCAACACATGAAAATTGGAGGCACATTTTCTTCATTCCTTAAAAAGATACAGACAAAAATGCTTTAGTGTTTTTAAAAATCTGGGCCATATTTAGATGACTTTGCTTTTGATAGTGTTTTAATATCAACAGTGCCGGGAGGCTTTCTTGGATCCTGTCTGATTCTAGCATGGTTCACCCAATATCTGTCTGTATTTTATGAACAGTTAATTTGCTTTTCTCTACTAGCATTGCCTACATCGGTGGCCTACAGCTAACAACAGACACCTTTTCTTGGTACTTGAATCGGAGCTGCAACAGTCACTGTGGTCACTCTGGCCATCATTTCCTCATGGTTACCCTGTTCACTAACAGCATTCATCAGGATGAGGGTGTTGAAGATGAAGCAACATGATAAAACAGAGAAACTCCTAGATGGACAAACCAATGTGACACAACAGTCAAAAGTAAAAATGAGAAAAACTACTATGCTCTACATTCTACTGGCTCTAAACATCCAAATTTAAACCTCATTGTTAGTATCTGTACTGTCCTTAGGGAAGTGCACCAGGGAGTATGTTTAAGCCCAACATATTCCTCAGATCTTGCTCCAGGTACCCCCCATTGCTGGACATGGCACAGGGCTGGCTGGGGGCCCAATATCACAGCCCTTCCAAGAAGAAACTGATGGCCACGTTCTTTCTTATTGGCCATAGCTGGGGAATAACCTTGCAAACAGCATCTGGGTATACCAGAGAGGAAAGAAACATGTCTGGGGCTGTGCC